>RPOG01000095.1:100343-700343 GCA_008086565.1 Thalassoma bifasciatum
ATATATATATATATATATATATATATATATATTCCCAGACTGCCTTTTGCATCATGACTGCGGAGGAATATCCACACAGTCCATATAAGACCCTACAATGGCACAGAATAATAGAAAACCACGGCAAAGACCAGATGACAGAATTGATTGATTTGCAAAACTGATGAGTTGAACTGAGCTGAATTAGATAAGTTATTTCAAACAACTATTTGAGAAAGTGAAGCCAGCTAAAAAGTCTAATCAACCAAATTAAGACAAGAGGTGAGACATGTCCTAGATAAAAATCATGTTAGGACAAAAATGTATTTTTTGACCTAACATAAATTTTTAGGCAGCTTTTTATATCATACATTTACGCTGAAACAACAAGATACATCTAACAGTGTGGTCAGGATGAAATAATTCAGAAAAATTCTATCTTGACTAGTCCATAATAAAAAAAAATTCACCAGAAAAATTACAGGCTTATTAAGCAGCTTTGGCTTTGGGCTAATTTAAATGTTTGGTGTGAATTTTTACTTGTGCATACACATTTTGTATGTGGCAAGTTTACCACTGCTGCTGTCAGAAAAATTATTTTTAGCTTGTTTCCCTTATTTTCTGCCTTTAGTCAGAGGACAGGACAGTGAACAGCTCAAATACTGGGAGAGAGAGAGAGAGAGCATGACATGGGGGCTGCAGGTTGGACCTTAAACCTGCGCCACGACATGTCAAGGACAACTGCCTGTGTTCATGAGGCGAACAATGCAATCACAAGGTCAAACTGGCATCCAAAAAGTGAACTCATAACAAAGTTGTCATTATATTTGGGGCTGTAAAATTTCAAAATCTGTAGGGAATTAACTTTAAAAAATGTAAACAGCAGAGGAAGCTGTGCACTATATTTGTTGTACTCTGACCTGTAGGCTACTTTAACTCTTGAAACTTGTATCATTGTTAAAAAAAAAATACTCTGTTAATGTTGCTGCGCTTATTTTTTTCTTACAACTTTGAGCCTTTACATCACGTGCACTGATGTTTGCAGAATGGATTAGGGGTGTAATGAGGAGATGTTCAACAAGTTTAAAGATATTACAGCGTTCACGACACATCAAGTACCACTTATCTTACAGCCAAGAGTTTTTGCTGACTAATAATGGGAAGACTTTTTTTTATCTTACTACCTTTATGGCAAGGCACTGATAGGTGGAAGACATATGGAAGAGAACAGTTTGTTGTAGCTTTCAGTGAAATGACCTGTGTTGTGTCACTATCCTCAACAATAAGATGATACAAAGTCAGGATTGCATGTGAGAGTCATTGACTTTAATCGTGAATCTGGACCTCTTTTATGTCAGTCCCTGTGAAAGTCTGTCTCATAAGCCTAATCTACAAAACAATGAGAGCATGGTAAACTTCAACATATTTCAGGAAATTAATCCTGGTTGAAATGAGCTAACTATACAAAGACTGCCATGGATTTTGGTCAAAATAATCAAAGAGCGTGGGCTCATTTTTTTCCTTATTTTCATTGTCTGATCTTATCTCAAGAAGCTGTGAGATATTAAACTGGTCATGGTGCTTACTCAGCCTGACCAGTAATACAGCCCATTAGATCAAACACACACACACACACACACACACACACACATACACACACACACAAAATCTCCTTATATAAGATGTGTTTAACATTAAACTCTAACTATAATAACAATAAAGTTAAAAAGGGGCAAAAGTCAACACATGATGGATGAAAATAGTTATAAAAGACTTTGTAATGAGACTGGTTTCAGTGTGTAAAACAAAAAAAAATCAGCTTTATTTTGTGACTTCTGTCCTCTGCAAAGTAAAATATCTGGTCCGTTTGCCTCTTACCCTCTCTCTCTCTCTCTCTCACTGTCTCTCTGTCTGAGCACTCAGTAGGAAAAGGATCTCCAGTCGGGCCCTACCTCACCCGTGGCATTGGCGGGGGAATTACAGGGCTTAGTTCTCTCAACTTGACCCCACTCCTAATTACTTGTCGGCTAAGTCTTTTGGCTCCTAGTGGAGTGTTGTCCTAACCTCCACTTGTCTGCTGTGTGTCCAAACATGGAGAAAGGAAAACACGTTCCAGTGGAGCAGGGGGCTTAGCTTCCACGCCGCGTTCTCACAGAGTCAAACGGCCCACCACAGGCATTATGGGACCAAACACAGGTTAGAGCGTGGACTCCTGCTCACCTCTATCTCCCCGAGGATGAGGAGTGGGAAAATGCACACGAGGGCTAGGATTTTATTTTTAAGTGCATTCACTTAACTTGAAAAAAATAAAATGTGATTTTTTTTCTCAAAAAGTATAAAGCCATTTGATAAAGGAGCAGCAAACTTGTGACAGTCAAACTCTAGAATAATCGCTCAAAGCATCTGCTTGCCTGTCTTGAGTATTTCAAAGCTGCATTTTCTTGTTAAAAGAAATCATTGACAGGCACTTGTGAGTTAAAGCAACCTGCGGTGAATTTGTCTTCGTCAGCCCATATTGTCTTGGACATTTTGAAAACCTTTTTTGGCAACCTCCCCTGTAATTATGGCCTCTTCAAAGACAAATATCAGTGCAACAACTTAGTGTGTAATAGACGCTAATGATGGATAATAACACCGGTGCACAGAGCAGGGGAGAGTACTCGTCATAATCTGCTCTTTTTTCCGATGTGACTTCACACTCTGCAGGAATGTGTTGTGCTTTTGTTCTTTTTAAAGAGATTACTAACAGTAATGGATGACAGGCGAAGCAGCTTGAAATGGAGAACTAAGATTGGCCGTGATTAAATAAAACGGAGGAGGCTAATCATTTTTTAGAAGTACCAAACTTTCACTTTGTTCAGTCAACTTTCATCGTATTTACTGATTGTATCTCCAAACTCTGTTTTCCAGACTCAAAATCATAAACCAAAACAGGAATTATCCAACCCAGGGACTAGTTTTTAAACAAGCAGTTTTGAGTATGTCATCAATTCTGGTGAGGAAAATACAGAGCGATAAGAGAGTGAGAAAGAACAATCCTCAGGGGACTGGATATGTTAAAGGAGGGGAGTTTATTCCATTATTGTCTAATAGCTTCCATAACCATCACCCTTTACCCCCAATAAAGACTCATTGGCCCGAGGATTGGGTCTGGATTACATGGTAGCTCTGCTAATAATGTCAAACACATGAAGGGACCTGACCCCAAAAACTCAGTCATCACTAAAGCAACAGAAGGTTACCTTTTCACCGGTGGGTTATGTGTGACACGCACAGGTAATGGGAGTATTAACAGCAAAAGGATGGGCTTTTAAGAACANAATATTGAAATGGATTTTTCTCTTCTAACAACATAGACCACTATCTCCCCCAGTAAAGAGCAATCAATAATTGATTGTGCTGGGACACGATGAAGAGGGATAGCATGTTGTTAGTACAATCAGGGGCCTTTCCAAACTATGAAGTGGAACTAATTAATTATGGCATGAAAATGCGTTAAAATGTCTCTGTACCACTGAAGACAACATCCATTTTCAAAATGGAAAAGCCTGAAATGTAATTAGTTACATAATCATGGAAAAATAAAGTTGACTTGATTCAAACCATATTTTTTACATTGCATGTCCATTCCTCAAAGCAGCAGTAAGACAGTATTCTGTTTTCAAAAGATATTTACCGTTCTCTCTCTGGTCTTCCCATTTGCTGTTGATTTTTCAGATCCATGAGGCAGACTCATTTATATAAAACACATGCACGCACACTCACCACCAAAAAATGACAACAGGGGAAAGAGTGATTTGAGCATGCAGATTACCAGGACCTCAATCAACGACTGTCTGAGGATGGCAGGAATCCAGTTCAACTTTTTGACCTGTTGGCTCCACGTCCCAGTAACCACGTCGCTCTGCCCTAATTAGACGACACGATGTCTGCGAGTTCTGAGGCTGGACAGAGCTCACGGTAAATTACCACTCACTTCCTGTTCAATCTGAGTGGGCACTGCAGCCGTCAAGGGAGCTGTTGGGACTCTGAAAAGTGTTTGCTTAGTTTGGCATCTCCGGTAACCATGACCCTGCTGTAATGAAAGACAATCAATAACTTTGGAAAGTTCATTTTGGTGCAGGCCTTATTTATAAGAGAAACACAAAGATGGTATGCACGGCTGTGGTAAAATAGACAGCAAAAATGGCTTTTGAGAACTTTAAACCAAATTTTTGGAAAAAAAAAGAAAAGAAAGTGTTTACTGTTGTTTTTCAGGTTGTATTCAAATTAAAGCAATGGAGTGATACAGTGCAGTGTGTTGTGTGTAATGTTAGAATGGCCAAATGTCCTCTTTTGCCCAGACATGTCCTCCTTTTTGGCTGGTAAATTATGTCCGCAGGGATTTTTATAAAACTCCCCAAAATGTCCGGGATTTTCCCAGCTTGTACTGCAGACCGTTGATACATTGGGCTGCTGGCGTTAGTCCAATGCCCCAACCTGAAGGTCAAAATTATGAGACAAAAATTTTTTGATTTTTGAATTTTGAGAAAAAAAAGTCATATTTTGAAATGAGAATTCAAATAATGAGAGTTAAAATTTTGAGATAAAAAGTCATAATGTCGAGATGATAAGTCTTTTTTTTTTTTGAGAAATACAGTCAGTACTTTGAGATTATAAATTGAAGATTATCAGGGAAAAATTGACAAGATTTTAAGATGAAAAGCAGAAATGTTGACTTTTTACCCCACCAATTTGGCTTTTCCCTCAAAATTTGGACTCAATATGGGCAAAAATGAAAAATCTTTATGGAGCCTTTCTTTTTTTCATTTTTAACTGGTGGAAATGGGCGTCTATACATTATTCAGGTGAACAATATAAAAAACTTTCACTTCAGAAAAGGGATGTTTTAAATTAATTTGTTGTGAAGCTGACATTTTTGTGGATCTTTGGGCGGTTTTGCAGTATCTCAAAGGGGCCGGGTAGGAGGTCCTCTTTTTGGGTTTTCAGAAAATGGTCACCCTTTGTGACGTAGGAGACATTTTTCTCTTTCCAGTTCTGTCTGTCTGTTGGGTTCATATGTATAGTTCAATCTGAAGTTATTTCCTTGACTGGTTCTTTAATTCACTGTTTGCTGATTTTTGTTGTTGGACTCTGCTGTAAAAGCACTTTGTAAACTAATGTTTTTAAAGGTGCTATTTGAATAAATTTACTTTTATATTATTATTTTTAGATCTCCAGAGTGTACAAAATGCAAACAGACAAAAGCTGTGGTACCTGCTTGTGGTTCAGGGTTCAAAGGTAGTGAACATGTGTAAACGTGCACATGAATTTCTCTCTGTCATAACTTTTCCTCTGTGATAGTGTCGCAGCTTTGGCTCCAGCAGGCTGCACGTCTCACCGCTGCGGCTGCCTGGTGAAAGCAGCGTCCAGTGGAAGAGGATTGGTAGTGACATCTGGCAGTTTGATAAAGTGGATTTGGTTTCTTAGGGGCAATTCCTGGCTGCTCTCCCCGGGCGCCAGGCCTGCTCTGGTTAGTATATGACTTACATGTGTAGGATGCTGAGAGCGATGTGTGTGTTTGAATGTGTGTGTGTTTGAATGTGTTTGAATGTGTGTGTGTGTGTGNAACACAGAGGTGAGAGCCCCCTGACATGGAGCTCTTCTTTCTTAACAGCATGGTTTGTGTTGATGCAAACACTCAGATCTCTTTAAAAATCCTCCGAAGGCAAACCTCTCAGACTAAAAGTTAGAATTTATTTCTTTAAACTTGAGCTTTTAAAAACCTTTGCCACATTTTCCACAACAACTTACTCCTGGTATTAATAAAATGCACAACAAAAAGCCCAAATGACATTTATATCTGTTGACATCAGGCTGATTTTTCCCTGAATGCATTTGTCTAAATGGATAAGAGGGCTTTTGAAATAAAGCCAGTAGAGCCTAACAGATAAATTGGAAGGTAAAAGCACTTTTGAAAATGATATTTCAATGCTGCATTCAGTGCAACTCTGTTACAAAGAGGGTTCAAGCTGGGCAGAGAAAATACTGGCCTCTCTTTAAATAGCAAGTCATAGAGCGACTGATTTAAATCACAAAACATCCCCAGGAATGTCTATTTTATGCCATATTTTGTTCTTTATGTGGCTGCAGAACTGGCTGATTAGCCCTGCATCTGTCCTGAGCGGCTGATTTATGAACATGTTGTGGGTTTTGAGGTTTGCTTGAGGATCAGACCACATGAAAGCCGAGGTGAAGGTCAATAGCAAAGGACTGCTGCGGCTATGAAAACATCACGGGTGTTTTCCCACTGGGGCTCACACGAACACGCTCTGCCCAAGGACAGTTCATGCATTTTGCAGAGACTCCATCCAAAGGAGACCTTGCCCCAAAAATGTAAGTGGGACTTTTCATAACTGAACCTTTTCACGTGCACCTGTGAGCACGAGTTTAACCCATGACACGACTGTGTTTGATACACATGATGTACAAGAAAAAAGTGCAGCTCAGATGCTGTTGTGTGGCACGACATCATCCCGAAAAAGTTATTTGTCCCTTATTAAGTGCTCTGTAAACTAATATTTTGCACATTTGTTATTCCAGCACATTATTCTGTGTCAATATGACAAAGGATCACTGAAGTTATTGTGGTAACACTCAATTATAACTTGGCATTGTCTCAACTACAGATTATATTTCAATTTGAGATTCTATGTCCAGATTAAACAGCAACACATATTAACTCAAAAATCACCTTAGCCCCTCCCAGCTGTTTAGTAAAGCTACAGCTTTCAAGTTATTTATATATATATATATATATATACATATATATATATATATATATATTGATATATATTGATATATATATATTTATATTCCCAGACTGCCTTTTGCATCATGACTGCGGAGGAATATCCACACAGTCCATATAAGACCCTACAATGGCACAGAATAATAGAAAACCACGGCAAAGACCAGATGACAGAATTGATTGATTTGCAAAACTGATGAGTTGAACTGAGCTGAATTAGATAAGTTATTTCAAACAACTATTTGATAAAGTGAAGCCAGCTAAAAAGTCTAAATCAACCAAATTAAGACAAGAGATGAGACATGTCCTAGATAAAAATCATGTTAGGACAAAAATGTATTTTTTGACCTAACATGATTTTTAGGCAGCTTTTTATATCATACATTTACGCTGAAACAACAAGATACATCTAACAGTGTGGTCAGGATGAAATAATTCTGAAAAATTCTATCTTGACTAGTCCATAATAAAAAAAAAAAATCACCAGAAAAATTACAGGCTTATTAACCAGCTTTGGCTTTGGGCTAATTTAAATGTTTGGTGTGAATTTTTACTTGTGCATACACATTTTGTATGTGGCAAGTTTACCACTGCTGCTGTCAGAATAATTATTTTTAGCTTGTTTCCCTTATTTTCTGCCTTTAGTCAGAGGACAGGACAGTGAACAGCTCAAATACTGGGAGAGATTGAGAGAGCATGACATGGGGGCTGCAGGTTGGACCTTAAACCTGCGCCACGACATGTCAAGGACAACTGCCTGTGTTCATGAGGCGAACAATGCAGTCACAAGGTCAAACTGGCATCCAAAAAGTGAACTCATTACAAAGTTGTCATTATATTTGGAGCTGTAAAATTTCAAAATCTGTAGGGAATTAACTTTAAAAAATGTAAACAGCAGAGGAAGCTGTGCACTATATTTGTTGTACTCTGACCTGTAGGCTACTTTAACTCTTGAAACTTGTATCATTGTTAAAAAAATACTCTGTTAATGTTGCTGCGCTTATTTTTTTCTTACAACTTTGAGCCTTTTACATCTCGTGCACTGATGTTTGCAGAATGGATTAGGGGTGTAATGAGGAGATGTTCAACAAGTTTAAAGATATTACAGCGTTCACGACACATCAAGTACCACTTATCTTACAGCCAAGAGTTTTTGCTGACTAATAATGGGAAGACTTTTTTTTATCTTACTACCTTTATGGCAAGGCACTGATAGGTGGAAGACATGTGGAAGAGAAGAGTTTGTTGTAGCTTTCAGTGAAATGACCTGTGTTGTGTCACTATCCTCAACTATAAGATGATACAAAGTCAGAATTGCATGTGAGAGTCATTGACTTTTATCGTGAATCTGGACCTCTTTTATGTCAGTCCCTGTGAAAGTCTGTCTCATAAGCCTAATCTACAAAACAATGAGAGCATGGTAAACTTCAACATATTTCAGGAAATTAATCCTGGTTGAAATGAGCTAACTATACAAAGACTGCCATGGATTTTGGTCAAAATAATCAAAGAGCGTGGGCTCATTTTTTTCCTTTATTTTCATTGTCTGATCTTATCTCGAGAAGCTGTGAGATATTAAACTGGTCATGGTGCTTACTCAGCCTGACCAGTAATACAGCCCATTAGATCAAACACACACACACACACACACACACACACACACATACACACACACACAAAATCTCCTTATATAAGATGTGTTTAACATTAAACTCTAACTATAATAACAATAAAGTTAAAAAGGGGCAAAAGTCAACACATGATGGATGAAAATAGTTATAAAAGACTTTGTAATGAGACTGGTTTCAGTGTGTAAAACAAAAAAATCAGCTTTATTTTGTGACTTCTGTCCTCTGCAAAGTAAAATATCTGGTCCGTTTGCCTCTTACCCTCTCTCTCTCTCTCTCTCTCACTGTCTCTCTGTCTGAGCACTCAGTAGGAAAAGGATCTCCAGTCGGGCCCTACCTCACCCGTGGCATTGGCGGGGGAATTACAGGGCTTAGTTCTCTCAACTTGACCCCACTCCTAATTACTTGTCGGCTAAGTCTTTTGGCTCCTAGTGGAGTGTTGTCCTAACCTCCACTTGTCTGCTGTGTGTCCAAACATGGAGAAAGGAAAACACGTTCCAGTGGAGCAGGGGGCTTAGCTTCCACGCCGCGTTCTCACAGAGTCAAACGGCCCACCACAGGCATTATGGGACCAAACACAGGTTAGAGCGTGGACTCCTGCTCACCTCTATCTCCCCGAGGATGAGGAGTGGGAAAATACACACGAGGGCTAGGATTTTATTTTTAAGTGCATTCACTTAACTTGAAAAAAATAAAATGTGATTTTTTTTTCTCAAAAAGTATAAAGCCATTTGATAAAGGAGCAGCAAACTTGTGACAGTCAAACTCTAGAATAATCGCTCAAAGCATCTGCTTGCCTGTCTTGAGTATTTCAAAGCTGCATTTTCTTGTTAAAAGAAATCATTGACAGGCACTTGTGAGTTAAAGCAACCTGCGGTGAATTTGTCTTCGTCAGCCCATATTGTCTTGGACATTTTGAAAACCTTTTTTGGCAACCTCCCCTGTAATTATGGCCTCTTCAAAGACAAATATCAGTGCAACAACTTAGTGTGTAATAGACGCTAATGATGGATAATAACACCGGTGCACAGAGCAGGGGAGAGGACTCGTCATAATCTGCTCTTTTTTCCGATGTGACTTCACACTCTGCAGGAATGTGTTGTGCTTTTGTTCTTTTTAAAGAGATTACTAACAGTAATGGATGACAGGCGAAGCAGCTTGAAATGGAGAACTAAGATTGGCCGTGATTAAATAAAACGGAGGAGGCTAATCATTTTTTAGAAGTACCAAACTTTCACTTTGTTCATTCAACTTTCATTGTATTTACTGAATGTATCTCCAAACTCTGTTTTCCAGACTCAAAATCATAAACCAAAACAGGAATTATCCAACCCAGGGATTAGTTTTTAAACAAGACCTCTTTGAGTATGTCATCAATTCTGGTGAGGAAAATACAGAGCGATAAGAGAGTGGGAAAGAACAATCCTCAGGGGACTGGATATGTTAAAGGAGGGGAGTTTATTCCATTATTGTCTAATAGCTTCCATAACCATCACCCTTTACCCCCAATAAAGACTCATTGGCCCGAGGATTGGGTCTGGATTACATGGTAGCTCTGCTAATAATGTCAAACACATGAAGGGACCTGACCCCAAAAACTCAGTCATCACTAAAGCAACAGAAGGTTACCTTTTCACCGGTGGGTTATGTGTGACACGCACAGGTAATGGGAGTATTAACAGCAAAAGGATGGGCTTTTAAGAACAGTGTTACACATCAGCAATGTTGTGAACAGAATGTGAAACATGTTTTTACAGCATGTTCTATCACTGTGTAATTTACTGTTTCTAAGCTTTGAAAGGAGCCGTGTTGAAACAGACAAGATATTGAGAGAACAAAAAGCCGCAGCCTTTCATGAATGTGTGTGTTGGCGTGTACATGCGTGTGTGTTTGTGTGTGTGCATACCTTAGTTCATAGGCTGCAGCACTGTACGGCTCCCCTCAGGGCTGCACGAAGAGGCTGGTGCCAGAGAGTCTCACCTTGTCAGGTTAGCCTGGGAACAGACCTAAACTGCAGGCATTTCTTTTATGTGCAAACACACACACACACTCACACAAAATGTTGGCACACTTGTATGTCTGCATGCACACAATGCTCCCCACATCATAAGCTAATGAGCCATTATATTGTCATTAGTGTTTTATTTGCACCACCCTGTCTTTCAGCGATCTATCACAATGTTCACATGAGGATGACTCACAAACTAAACACTTGTCGAAGATTTCAGCATGTGTATTTTTCAGAGCTCTCCTCTTTATTTTGCACAGGTTTGCATTCTGCACCCTGCTTTTCGTATGTTTCCCCCATGCCATCGATTTCCATCTGTCGAAAGTAGATGGAGAGTGAATTCATCACAGCCTCCACTTCTGACGACGAATTTCTGAGGGTCTTAGACACTAAAACTGATTTAAGTAGACTTGAGATTTGTTTGGGCAGCGTCTACTTTGTTTGCAGCATTTGTTTATGTGCTTTGCCTGCCATTATCTTTGCATCGTGATTAGATTTTCCAACAAATCTCATGATTGTACACCTAACTAAGAGAATAAAGTTGGCAGGACCACCCAAACAGAGCAATCAGACATGTAAAATAAGGAGAGGGATGATGCCTTATGCTGCAGACAGTTTGACGCTCTTTGTTTGCATGAAATCAGTGTGTTTTAGAGTGCTAAAAATAGCATTTACAAGCTGTAAGCAATTTCTCGTTTAATGCGAGATTTTTGTAATAACTTCAGGCATCATATTTGTCTCATAAGTTGGTAATTCATCTTCTGAGTTCACTCTCAGGTGACAGATTTGAACATTCATTAACACTCCTGATGGCTGCTGCTGCACTCATTTTTCATGATGCTGCCTGTGTTTGTCTCCAAACGATCCCACACTTTAAAGGTGCCACATTGTAAGTTAATAATCTTGTCAAAACAAACAAATGAAACCGCAGAGTTGAGCAAAGGGAGGAGGGCTGCAGGAGGATGAAGCTCACGCCGAGCAGACGGGCTCTCCCCTGTGTTCACTCTTAGGAATGCACCCTCTCAAAAACACCATCAGGGAACTACGATTCCTCCAACACATGTCCTCACGCTGCAATAGATTCATGTTTATTAATAGCTATTGTAACTGAAAGCAAACTTTCTATTCCTGCTGTTAAGTTGAAGTGAGGGGAGCTGCTCCAGCTTGTTGTAATGGTTTATATTCTGCAGTTTAAAAGCTGGCAATCATTTTTTCACATTAATCATATTATTCACTTGCAAAAGAAGTTGCTCAACATCTTCAAAGAGCACAGCATGCTTCAGTTCCCATTACCAGTGGCATGGATACCTCAAAGACTTTTGTTTTCTGCTTACATTTCTCTGAGAAGCTTTTATTGCTTCAGTAGGGTTTAAATTGATAAAAGAAAAATGAATTAAATACAAGCAATTAAAATTAACTTGTAATGGTTATTAAAGTAAGCATTTGTTGGCAATTACTGTCACAACATCTGATATACATCCTGCAGTGATTTTGTGTGCTGATAAATGTACTCAGGGAGTGACTCAGCATGAAGCAACAAGGTAATAACACTCCTTCCGTGCCAACAACCCACTGTCTCTGCTCGCCATGCATCTTTCACTCCAAACCTTTGCTTGTGAGCCTGATTTCCTCCACATAAGATATCGCTTAGCGTTTCTTTTGTGACAATACTAAAAGCAATAATTATGAGGCCAACACAGCATTTTCATCATTAAAGTGCAGCTGTGATGGATGTGTGTGTTTGACTTTCAGTCTTTAATTACCTCTGAGTGATTGCTTCTCCTCCAACAAAGCACAATGATGCCGTTAGAGGAGACATAATTAAATAGCAATTTTAATCACAAAAGTTGCACACGTGATTCTGTTGTGCTCCCTTTCAAAAGGTTCAGTGGGTAGAGTCAGCTTGTCTAACAAATCCCAGGAAGCTTTTATGAATCTAGCATATGTTTAGCTCCATTCAGAGCTGGCCCGGCTCTCACAGCCTGCTCCCCTGTGAGTCAGAGTTTCAGCATTACCTGAAGAAAACTTGGCACAGCTTCTCGGCAAGGGATGGAAAATTAAAAAGCCCAGTTATTGCCCATGGGTGAGAAACAATTATGGGTTTGTGTTCATTACAATGGTGTACAAAGCGAATGAAAAATTCCTAAGCTAAGGGTTTTACCATCAAAATGCCAGGAGTAAAATGAATGTAATTAAGCCCCAAGTACCTCCAGCTTTAGCAACAAAGCTGTTTTACTGCCTTCAGCAGCATGAGAGGGCTTTACTTAACATCAAGTGGTCAGTAGAAGAGCTTTTGCTGAGGAGGCACTCGTGCATAATACAACACGTCATTGTATCATGTTACATGTTAGTTTACCAGAGCTGAGATGTTGCTCATTTAAACACCATAATGAATTTAAGTATCTGTAAGTCGCAGGTTGGTGCTTCTACACAACTGTGTTTGGATCATTGTTTCCTTCATTCATTAAATTGTCACTTAAGGATTGTTTTTATTTCCAAACCTCCTGAGAAGAGGTTAAAATAAGACCATGATAAGAGCTAAAAGAAGTCATAATCAAAGCTACAATAAAAAAACAATATAATGGAGAGGATTCAGACATAAACTTTTAGTTCGGGTTAAGAAAATTCTTATATTTATTACTAAATATAAGGAATTTGGCTTTTAAGCTCACAAAAAGTACTGACAGCTGAATATCACAGATGAACCATTAGGTTCTGTTTTTGAGGTGCTAAAGCATCTCAAAAATATGACCCTAAAAATTTCACCCTCTTTTTCAAAACAGGAAAGGGGAGCATTTACCAAACTAGAACTAAATTTAGACTGTTTTTAATAACTATCTTAATCTTATATTCTAAAAACTGTTTCAGATAAAGTGTTGTAAAATAATAGCATTTCTAGTAAAACATAATCCTCCAGAAATGCCATGTTTTGGTTTAATACGAAAGCGAGGAAAGGACCTGGCGCATTTATGAGAAAAAGTAGTTCCAATAGTTTTCCACGCCAACATCAAATTGCAGAATGTAAAATATAAGGGCATCATAATAATTAATGCATGAGGATGTTGATCACATTAAATCATAGGTGTAATAGTAACAGTACTTTATGCTAATTTAGTACCTTTAAAAAATATTCCACCCTCATTCAGAAAAGTTGATAACTGACTGTTGTTGTGGATGTTTCGGATTTGATACTTGAAGGAATTCTCTTCATATCGCGATCTCTTTTGGGTCTCTACAACCCTAAAGGTTTGATCATTTAAAACCCCCTGCCAAACATGCAATTAACTTAAAAGAAATAGGTGACCCAAAAGTGCATTATTATATACTGAAAAATACTATGAGCTAGAGATGTAGCCACGGCCCATACCATTTCAAGACCTTGTTAGCTGAAATTGATAAATTCACTAATAAATGAGGTCATGGCATGTGTTAAGAGTCTCTTTAGAAACTCTCCAACCAAACACAGTATGAAGGTTTTTTTTTTTTTCTTCAAATTACCGACATTAAAAATACTCCAAAATGAGCAAATATAAGCAGTGATTATAGCCAATGGAATAATGCACCTGGCAGAATATGTTCTGGGTGCTGAATGAAGTACAGCGTACATACAGCAGTAAAACTGTAATAAGATGAGATGAACTGACACATAATACATCAAATAATAACTGATAACAAGCATGACCGAGTTCAGAGTGTTACAGCAACATTTGGTTGATTTCCATATCCATAGTTTGTTCATTTTTATGCATCTTATTGGTCTTCAACTTTGTCACAGTGTCTCTGAAGTGATGAAAACATTCACAAGCTGATGCACATGCTGTATTACACGGAAAACGCACATACACACACACACACACACACACACACACACACCATCATTGACTGCAAGCTCACAAAATAAATATCAGTGTTTCACATCAAAAAATATTCAGCCTGTATCTATTTTAAGGAGGTTTTTGTTTTTCTTATTATCATAGCAACTTTGAACGATGATCATCTCACAGTCAGTTCTGATTGAGTTTCAGGGGTGTGAAACTGCATCTATCAGCTTTAACTAAAACCGAAGGGTGAGTCATTGCTTATCTTTAAGGTTGTGGGTTTGATTCAAGCTCCTGCAGTCACGTGCAAACACTAAACCCTAAATTTCTCCCACTGTTAGTCAGCAGTGAGTGAATGTGGATGAATTAGATAATAAAAAACTGATGGCCCCTCACAATAGCAGCTTCTTTATGCTGTCAGTATGATCAAGTGTGTAAAAGCAAATTGAGTGGTCAGAAGAACTAGACAAAGTATGACATGTATTTGATAGGTAGAAATATGTACCACAGAAAAAACTTAATTGAAACTGCGGATAGGCAGTTGCATGGAAATGGGGATAATTTTGACAGTTACAACTTAAGTGGCTTCAAATAAGATTAACCAAAAGTTCCTGTAGGTTCACTGCTTTTTTTACACCATGACCCCGTATGTTTTATCTGCCATAGTGAAGTCTATTTAACATGTCCTCAGATAACATCACTTTTTCTCAGGCTTCATACAGCCCAACCTGACCTACAGGGTACTCCTTCAAAAGATCTGTAAACAACTTTGATGTGCAAATCAGAATATTTTTCATGAGTCAAAGCCCCTGTTGATATTTGAAGGTGCAATATTCTTAAAATATTCAGTGCAAAAGATTGGATGAAAATCTCCAGGACCCCTCGTGAAAGCAAATGAAAAATTCACCTGATATAACTCTTGACAATGCTTTTGAAAGTAATCCAGCATATGTTTTGCACATACACACACACACACACACACACAGAGTCTGTTATGTCTGGTGACTATCTGGAGCTTACAGTGAAAATAAAGCACTACCATAACCTCTTTAGCAGCTGCAGGATATTTGGACATAGTTTAAACTTTCTGTTAAGGCCTCAGCCCCCGTGTGAAAACAGTTACTCAGTTGAATTTATAAAACAATGAATCAAAATGTCATGTATTAGCATTCATGCTGGGGATTCAGGAGTGTGCTTCAAGTGAAATTTACTGAGCATTTGGTATTTCTCTCAGTCACATTTACAATTTGGGAAAATTTTCTGAATTATTCTGAATATATCTGAAACAAGCAGCATAGCTTCAGAAAGTCTTTGAGGCTAGGAGCTTATTAGACATAGCATGTTTCGTTTCATGTGGCCCTTGTTATTTTATCAAACCCACATTCAAGCATGCCCTTATATCTGAGCTCTACATTTCCCCCAATTGAAAACATCTTCATTGAGATATATAAACATTTAAAACTCTTATTTCGCTCTACATTTGGGTCCTGCCTGAGATCTGATTTCCTCTCTTTGATGTTAACATTCATATTCTTCCTTTTCCCTGCCAACATATGTCCCTCGTTACATCACGTCATGCCAAGGAACAATCAGTTTGTCAAAACACGAAACCCTCCGCGCTCCAGGTCCCGGGACGGGAAGAGCTTGTGAGGGGGCCGAGTGGCTGGAAACAGAAGAGACTGTCAGGAGTATTATTAAAGCAGTAACAGATAGCTGCTCTTAGCGTTGCCTGGCCCCTAGCACCTTCTCCTTGATGTTGGCAGCAGGCCGCTGTGGGACCAGATCACTGAGTGACAGCTTCAATAAGGCTAATTACAGTGGGCTGCAGGGCCCTGTTATGTTGTCTAGTGACTCCACCCACCCTGGAGCCAGTGCAACTGTGTTAACTACGGTGTTAGAGCAAGGTAAGCATCAGTCAGCCACCGCTGGACCTCACAGCGGTAAACACAGTGACACACACACACACACACACACACACAGTGACACACACACACATTTTCACGCATAGAGAGAACACACCTCGCTGTAGATCCTCACTTTGTTCAAGGATATGAACACACACTAAAACATATATGAACTAAAACATCAATGGTACAAGAGATGACCCTGAAATAGTATTTCAAACATTATGATTCACATTTATGGTAAAATATATAAAATGATTTGTGATATTTTATAAAAAAAAATTGTGCCTTAAGACTTATTATAATAGATATAACCAAGCACATGAACTCAGGCATAAGAACAGACACAGAGGGTTTGAGCTTTCTACTTGATTTATGTGACAAGATCTTTCTGCTACAGTAAAATTAAGAAAAAGGAACTTTTGAATAAACATGTCTCTGATATTTTAAGACGCTTAAAAAATAATTTCTATGAAATGAAATGCATTTATCAAGAAAATCAAAAGGGTTGAGTACTTTAGATTGAATTAACAAAGTTTTCTATTTTTTCAACAAAACCAAGTCAAATAATGACACATAACTTTATAACTTTAAAGGGTACATCCCCTCCCCGCAGATTTTCTGTACTTCTGATATTTCCAGTTCAGAACCAAAGTCTGAAATTGAGTATTTTTGTTTTTTATTATGGTATTGCTGTTTTTACTTAAGTTAAGGATCAAAATACTTCCTCCCAGGAAATTGTTTTGAGGAACTAGAGTGACGTTGATGCATTTTATCTTGTAATTGATTTGCTTTGTTTTGAAAAACTCAACTTTTGCCCTTTTACTCTAAGTAGTGGGTTTTGCTATTTTTATGAAGCTTTATTTATTTTTTAAAAAGTAGATAAATACTTGGATTTAGAGTGGATGTAGAGATTATATTTCTTTTGGAAGCAGAAAGAAAAAAGTGAAGGAAATCCTGGACACATTGTTTCCAACAGTGACAGTCAAGTTGAAGCTTGGTGTTGGGTGTAGCAGCGATTTTGCTTCATCAGTGTGTGTGTGTGTGTGTGTGTGTGTGTGTGTGTTTTAGACAAACTAAAGACCGAGGACTGCTGTTGTTGTTGTGGAAAGACAGAATCTGAATGTTTGTGGTTTTGTGTATTTACTGGATAATCATGATGATGCATTAATGCTCCAGATCCCGTTGATTCTGAATTGTACTTGACTTAAAGTTTTTAAAAGCTCAACATTTTCATAAATGTGTTATTGTTGAGCACTTGGATTATGAGGCTTCACAAAGAAAACCCCTGTTTTTTGTATCAGTCACATAGCTAAAGGCCAAACGGCTTTGCCACCCATTGGTTTTAAATCAGGTGCAGTCATGCCTGTTTACAGCTAACTTACAATTATGCTTAATTAGCAACATGCTTAATGCCTATTTTTAAGCCATATAGTAATTCATTTTGGTAATTTTTGCTTTTTCATCACTGCAACCACAACAGCATGTTGGTTCATTTATCATTACATAGAGTTGTGGCTAGACCAAGTATTTTCATCAAGTACCTGATGCTTTTCTGGTGCCGCAGACAGGCCACCTGAGCTGTTCTCACTCTGAAAAGGTATCATCCAAGTATTAATCATAGCAGACATTAATTGTTGATCTGTGGTTTTTCACTCTGACTGTCTTTAAGCTGTTAGGAGCAGGCAGTCCAGTGTGGGAAGCCCATTCCTCAGTGGAGCCAGGACTGTTTAGAGGCCTGTTGTGTCTGGAGCCTCTCAGGTCACTTTAATATCAGCCCAAGGCCTGGAGTCGGCCCTCATGTCGCTCTAGAAATTATAGAGGATCCCCTTTATGTTTCTCCCCCTTCAGCTCTTCCCTTCTGCTGCCCCTCCTCACCTCCGCCGTGTCTCAACTGTTTGTCTTTCGCTCGGACTCTTTTTGTTTCTTCATCAATTTTAGTACATCATTAAAGAGAAATCATGCTGAACCAAAGTATGACATAATATTCTGCTTAAATTTTATTTACTGCTCCACCAAACATTGCATCTTTGCAGTCCAAGAGGAGATTTACTAAGAACTTTTAACCCCTCAGTCCATCATCAACCTTTTCAACCACCTGTCTCCTAATTCTGTTTATTCTATCATTGATCTCCCAGTTAAACCCAGTTCCTGTGTGTGTATTTGTGTTTAAGTATACACAAGCCATCCCTGTGAGCTCGCGTGTATACAATAATGCTTTTGGGGGATTGGGTCCTGTGTTGGGCCTTTAACTTCAGTCAGCGCTGCATCCTGATATCCTGGTGTGACTGGTTTGAGGGGGTAATTCACTCCACCAGAAACACAGGCTTTTAGAGGTTCCACATGTGCGTTGGCACCAGACAGAGGAGAGGCCGGTAGGTTTCATTAATTGTGGCAACATTCCTGTAGCGTTGTCAGGCACTTTTATTAGTATTAGCTCTGCCCGCAGGCTGTCATTATGCCTCATTTGGAGCCTGAACCCTTCCCATGGCTGTCAGGTCGTAACTGTTTGAGATTATTGTAAACCACTATCAACTTAATCATCAAATCAATAAAAACCAGTTTAATATCATGAACTAATTGATCCAATCAGACAAACTTAAAACACACCACAGTGACTATGTAACAATGAAAACATAGTTCAGTAAATGTTTCATAACCAGAATACCAAAACAAATCTTACTATGTTTTCCAACAGAGCAGAGAAAATTTGAAATCATGTCACAGCATCAAACGTTTCATTTACTCAAATCATACCAGAAAAATGCGTATCTAACATGCTCTTTTACAGAGATGAAGTTTCAAAACTATTTGCAGGTTTCCTGTGTCAAACATCCCAGAAGATACGTCAATTGCTCCTTTAGTCCTGGCAGCTCACAGGGTGGATTCATAGAAGCAATCATCCTAATAACAGTAAATCCTCAATAATTAACGTGTCAAAATTACCCCCAAATGGATTTTTTTCCCCCCTTGACAGAGACCTTTAAAGAGAGCAAGAAGATCCAGCAGGTTGAAAATGAAAAGCAGACCGATTGCTCCAGCAGGCATTAACCCCCGCACCTCTGGTTTGATCTCTCTCAGGTCAGGTCTGGCTACCGAAACAGCCGTCAACTGACGAGTTTGATCGGAGCGTGCTGACAGGGTCGGCTGTAACTGACTGTGAGGTTGTCATGAATGACTGCAACACACTTCTTACTCATCTGAACAATCATTTGTCAGCATGTCATGTTGTTCAAATGTGAGGTTGAGTTGTATAAAAGCCAAAGATGATTCAAAGTGATATTTGATAGTATTCTTGTTGGCAAACTAACAAGTAATTTTCATTATCCTCGACAAATTGTCCTTAAACATGTTGCAATATAAGTTTTTGTATTTGATGCTTCGATTTGAAGCTGCAGAGAAAAGAGTAACACACTGAAAGCTTTTCAATCTGCTAATTTACTTTTGTAAGAGTATTTTTGTATTATATATATATATACGTTCGTATTTTCTTGTGTGTTCCTTGGCTTGACTTTTAACCAACACCATGTGACTTATTCTGAATGTATGTGACTATTTAGTTGTGCTTATTGAGCTCGTCTGGACATGATTTGTTTGCAGCAATAAAAGCGGGCAAGAATTGTTTGTTTTTAATGACCCTGTTATCCACCGAGGAAGCATGAAATTTTATTTCTTTTTTCCACTGAGACTTCCAAAATCACCTCAGGATGAGAGAATGAAACTAAATAACATTTTATTAGAAATACATTAAGTTGTTTCAGTGTATGAGTAAATGTTTGACTTTGATCTTGAGTGTTTATTTGCTTATTGCATGCGAGCACATCCGTGAACTGTTTGTTTGTGCAAGATTTTGAGAGAAGAAAGAAACTCTGACATCATTATGACTCGGTCAGAGGATTATAACAGAAAAACTGAAAGTATGAAATATGTCGTAAGTGGCTGCTAACTGACACTTTACCACTGGGTGTGTTTGAGCGCTCACCCAGTGGTTTGCTGTCTCTCTGTGAGAATTAAAGACGTGAGGAGTGAACCGGCAACACTGCTGCCATCCCAGAGCTGGTTAAATGCACATCAAGCAGCACAAGGACGTCAAACAGTCAAAACAGTCAAAACAGAACTTGATCTCAGGGGCAATTACCAGTGTTTGCTTAATCTTTAAAACGTGCTGTCAAAAACCAGGGTCACTGACGCCGTTTGACTCCCCTCTTTTCAGTGGGGGTGAGAACAGGGATTATTACTCATTAGGACTTCACAGTTTGGTGTTTGGAGATGTGGGGGTACAGGGGGATCAGCCTTTGTGGGGAGGGAAGGGTGCCCTTATTAACAAAGAAGGGTGGGTCAACTGGGTGCTGTATGTGAGAGAGAAAAAAAACTGTGAATGTTCAAAATGACGAGTGTGCAAAGTGCTGCAAGGGTTAAAGCATGAGCTCGTTCAGACTTGAAAACCTTCAAATCATACATTTGGTCACGTCTTCTTTTTTTCCCTTCAGCTTACCTGAAGTGTATCTGTGAACTTAGTCCCACACTGACACTGTTTTCCATCGTTATCCCGCTGGCAGTTCTCTTTCAACTATTCTGTTACCTGTTTGTTACCTCAACATCAATTAAAGTCATTTGAAACCCCAACCACCTACAGGCTCCTGTAGTGTACAATTAAAGTGGCGTGAGACCTGAGTTGGTTTCACACTAATTTCACACTGTTTAAATGACAGCATTGACGGCCCTCAGGGTTGTGTGAATGGCTTAATTGGATAGCTGAGGATTCATAATTACCTGAAAAAGTAATAGCAACTAATGCCGCCCAGCCCTGAGGACATTACAAGGACAGTAACAAGCTCAAGACTGAGGTGCTCAGTCCTTGACGTGAGAAATTTTTGGTTTCAAAATAATGTCAACTTCTGTGGATGTGACCTCTGGTGAACCCATTAGCTACAGTAACACAATGCTAACTCTAGCGTGTTTTTTGCGACCTAACTGATAGTTAGTCAGAAATTACACCTTTCCCATCACATATAGCAGCTTTAAGTATTTAAGTTAGGCCTAAATATCATCTCAACAGTAGGATTATGCAGTTCTTCAAGATTATTGATGAGTTATCAGCAGCCAACAAAAGCTAGCATTCACACAAATGTTTTTTAACCAGCTTACCGATATGTGGCTAATATTAGGACAACTGCAGGCTTGAGATTTATTTTATTAAACTAAAAACGTGGTGAAAGTAGGAAGTCACATGGAAAGGAAGCTGCTATTGCAAACATTGGTTGTTGTCCAGCAGGCGCTAACAGGTTAGCAAACCATGGTTACACCTTAAATAGGCCCCTATCTGGCCTCTTGGAGAAACTGCAAAAATACTGCAAAGACACTCAAAGATGAAAAAGTAGCTTCATAACCCATACATTTATTAAAAACTCTCCTGTTCTGTTTCAGGAGAAAATATTCTATAATGTTATCATCCATAATGTATAGAAGCCAGTTTCTGCCATATGAAAATAAAAAAATTTAAAAACTTGCTTTTTTTTTCACCAACATGAAGTTGAAATTTTGAGATAAAGGGTCAAAACCTATTTTTTTGTTCTGACTTTTTTCTCATAAATCTCTCACTGTATAATCTTACAATATTGACTTAATCATTTCAAAATTTTGACTTCTTATGATTGATTAATTGATTGAAAATGTTTATTTTGAAAATGTAAAGAATAAAAAGCAAACCGAGTTGAAACAGAGAAACTTCGCAATTTTACAAGGAATCGTTGCAAGTGATAACAGGAAGTCTTGTCAGCCATAATTACAGATTTATAACTGAATTTATCTCAAAATTTTGACTTTATTCTCGTAACATTGGCTACAAAACATCAAAATTTTGACTTTTGATCCCATAAATACATCTTTTTATGACAAAATTTAAACTTCTTATCTCATTATTTGACTTTTTATCTCATATCTTTGACTTTGAGGTTGGTGCATCAACACTTTTCATTTATTTGAACTTACCCTGCCCTTTTGAGTCAGTAAAGAATAACATCTGCAAGTCTGACTTTGATTTGTAAAGTTACCATTGTTGTGTAGAACATATGGAGTGAACCACTGCTGAGAAAGTTTCTGTTTGTGGTGATTTGCAGCACAACTTAAAAACTGGTTTTTGAATAAGCTTTCTTTCTATGCAACAGAAAGCAGTTAACTTTTTAGATCTGCCTGATTGCAGGAAGTGTGTCACTCTTTTTTTTCTCTCTGCAGTCTTTTGTGTGTGTGCGTGTGTCTCTCTCTCTCCACACACACACTCACTCACTCGCTCACACAAACATCTTGTGGTCATGTAGTGACTAACCGGGGGGATGAGAAGAGGTTTCATGCTGACAGGATGTCAGGTCTCAGTGGGAGATGGCTAACTAGTGGGAGCATCAAAGAGCGGCTAAATCAGCTCCCTTCCACCGCGGCACAGTCATCACATTCCTCCAAGGTGCAGATATGAAAGGAAGTATGTGCTCTACAGTCTCAACAACAACAAAAATATTTAATCTAAGAAAACATTTGAGTACTTTGGCAGACGTCCCACTGCAAGCCTTGGTCGTGAAATTTTCAGTTTTACTTCTGTTGTATTCCTCAAACGTATTCTTCAGAGCCTTTGATGTATTTTTCAGAACATGTTTTGTATACAGGCGATCTGTACAATGAACAATGGTGCCTCTAACAATGCAGCTGTCTTCACTTTGGAGTTTATCGGTGCCACTTCTGAGTACTTTGACAGCAATAACATAGTAACCACCAACCTTAAGAAAGTCTCATATACCACTCAGCGCTCACACTGAGGGGCCGTGTGCATGTATGGGTGTGTGTGTGTGGGTAAGTGTGTGGTGAAAGTTGTTACAGAAAGGGAAAGTGAATATTATGAGACATTTACTCGCTGACAGTTTCACTCGCTGTGCTTTTGTTTCACACTTGTATAAAGAGATGTCGTAAATGGCAACAAGGGAGTTGTGAAACACTGACACTGTTTTGATTTTTTAGGAAATAACTTTTTAATTGAGCTTGTGGGTTGCATGTATTTAAGGATGTTTTAATTCCAAAAACTGAACACATTTGTCATTCTTGTTTGTTTACTCAAGTTCATTCATAACAGAAGTGAGCCACGTTTACAACCCTCCCTCTCTTGTTCTGCACAGACTAACTTTAGAGGGGTAAACATTGACTTTATTTCATCCAAAGTGGGTTTTTCCCCTCCGTGCTTCATAGCCTCACTATTGTCTCCTCTCCATTCTCATTCATCCCAAACTCTCCCCCTGCCAAGTCAGTCACACAGCCTCACAGGACCTGCTTTGACTGCCACTTAATTACACACCGTTTTACTCCACAGTTTACCAGTCAAAAGGAGGGGCCCAGCTGGGGGTATGTGGACGGGTAAGGGGGGGTGTAGGGGCCCCCAGTGTTCTCTCCATCAATGTCTGTGGCCCCCACAAAGGCCCTCATGACAGAGGATGAGTAGTTGTAATGCTGTGGCAGTGCCTGCCGCTCAAAGTCACCCCATTCCTAATTGCCCTCAGAGATGGCAGATAATGGAGGAGCTTTGAAGTGAAAATGGCCCCTAATGAGCGAGAGAGGGGGAAAGAAGAATTTGAGGATGGGGGACACCGGTGTGTGAGGATTGCTCAACAATCTGTTCATCAAGAGAAGTAAATGTAAGAAAAAGGAGGGTTCTGTGTTTCTCAGTCTGTTTCAGAGTGAAGAAGAGTCCAAGACAGGAGTCTGAGACGGACGCTCAGCAGGAGACTCTGTCATCCATCTCCCAGCTTGCCTCCTCCTCCTCCTCTTCCTCCTCTTCACCCCCTCTGTCTCCAGTGTAGCCTCCAGGCACCTGTCTCCTCTCTCCATTGGTTTGCGTCTCTCTCCATCTTTTCACCTCTTACATCATTCGCTCCTAACTTTCATTCTTTTTTCAACGCCCCTTTCAATTCCTCCCTTTGTTGCCACCCCTCCCTCTCTTCACTGTTTTTCTGATGGACAAATTGACAATGGCACCGCCGCCCGGTCTGGCGTCACGGTCTTCCCATTCCAGGAACATGCCTGGGATTCTTCGCACTGTCCTGCATACTTTCACATGACACCAAGGAAACTCCAATGATTTACATAAAGCTTTTTTGTCTTTTTACTGCATGCTCCCTTTGTGATTCTCTTTGGATAATGATACTGTCTCTATTACCTTCTCTTTGTTATTGTGATTTAGCTTTATCATCTTTTCTTTCAACTCTAACCTGCAGGGTATTAAATCATGCCTTTGTACTCTTAATATGGAGCTCTTTTCTTTTCAAAACAATGAGAAGCAAACAGCTATTTCCTCTATTTTTTAAACTTTGGATGAAATGTTGATATACTGCTTTTACGCAAAAAAGACACATGATATATTGTAGTTTTTGGATAAGACTTATGCACGGGGACCAAAAGTTCTCTTTGTCCCTGACATGTCCTCCTTTTTGGTCTCAAAATTATGTATGCATGTTTTAAAATTCCCCATTTTTCCTCGGATTGTTCTACAGACCATTATAATTCATAATAATTAAATGAAACTGAAAACGTGGCTTTGTTGAGACTATTTTGGGCCACATTCAGTCAAAATTTTGAGATACAAAGTCAAAATTGTGAGATAGAAAAGTCGAAATGTTGAGATAAAAACACAAAATTGTGAGATTAAAAAGTACATTTTGACCTTTCACCCCATGAATTTGACTTTTTATCTCAAAAGTTCCACTTGATGTGTGCAACAACAACAACAAAAAATCTTGACAAAGCCAGGTTTTCATTCTCAAATTTTTTTACTGGCAGAGATGGGCCTCTTTATTTATTTTATTTTATTCTATTTATTTATGTATTGTTTCAGTTTTTTATTTATTTATTTATTTTAGAAAATACCAACAGAAAAGCAGTGTTTTGAATAAATGTTTGGGTGATTAGGCTAATTTGTCACTCTTTGAGTGGGTAGAGGGTCCTCTTTTTGGTTTTCAGAATATGGTCACCTTAAACATATGAGCTTAAAGTTGGCAAAGTATTTTTGTCACATTGATGTGCAACTCTAGCTGCAATATACCTATGAATAACAACCAAAATTATCCTCCATCTCATAATGTCTGATATTCATATTATTATCATTGTTAATGTTTTTAGACCCATTTTAACTTCATTTACCCTGCATTGCTTCTGACATTTTGACCCCATTATGACTTTGTAAAGAAAAACACATTTACCCACTTTCAACTCTAATATTGCAACTCTTAACAAACCTGTATGTTGGCCATATTGACAATTTAAAGGCCTTGGACCCCATAAAAACCAAAATACTGACAGTTTTAGAACGATGTGATCACTGTTGTTGCATGATGAAACAAACCCCTGTTAGCTGATAAAATGAGCAGTAAACTGTGATCTGTCTTTATCTGGCCTCATCAGCCATTGTGATACTCCCTTTAGCCTTTGTCTCCCTCTTAAATAACCAGTGTTTTTGGTCTTGCCTGCCATTTCAAAGGGGGCCCTCAGTTCCTGACAAAGAGCAGAGCCAGCGGGGCCCTCATGAATGACAGTCAGCCAGGATCACTTGGTATTTACTGCTGAAGAGGTGGAGTGCATTAAAGCCAAGAGACTGATTGTTGTTGTGTTTGCCTTTACTAATTGGCTGGAAGGCAGTGAGCTGCTGATACAATTCAGAGGGAAAACAGTCATCAGAGGGAAAAGGAAAGGAGGAGGAGGAGGAGTGGAAACTGCAGATTAAAAAAATGAACGCATGGTTGACTTTCTGAGGGCTGATGAGAGCATTCGGATTATAAGGACATGCCAGACGTGCGGTCAAATCTTGTTTATTCAAAACTAAATTATACTGTGTGTATTCCCACATGCTCAATGAGGTCGTGACCCACTTTATCGCTGACTTTGTGTGCAATTATAATATCTATATAACACATTTTAACCAGCAAAGGGATGACTGATTAAAAGCAGGTTTATTTTAGAAGCATCCACAACCCGAGTGGTCCCTTGTCCTTCACAGAAACCTCAGAGACAAGAAGCAGAGAGAGCTGGTTCAGTCTAACCATGGGGACTCGTCTACTTAGTAATCAGGACAAGCTGTGGGGAGACTTGGCCTAAATTCTCAACCACAATTTCTTCCTCCGCGGTGGAAGAAGACAAGGGTGAATAACAGAGAGGGGGAACACGGTGAGCACTGAACATTTTTGCTGGAGGAGCAGAAAAGTAGCCATCCCCGTGATGTGTTAGTGAAGGATGGAGGCCAGCCATAGTTCTACAAGGAACTATACAGAAAGTGCGCACAGACGTTTGTGGACCAAAGGCGGGAATCAGTTCATTTTTTTGCTGACAAGAGCTGCACCAAAGACAGAGACACTACTCATCAGCTTTTAGGTCAGAGGGAGCCCAAAGTGAGTGTGTGACACACAGCCGAGACAGCCGAAGGAAGAGGGGAAGGAGGAGTGGAAAGGGGGTGAATATCAATGGGAAAGCCAAAAAGTTGGGCTCTCAAATGGTCATGCTTGAAACCAGTCTTCACAGTGAATTTCCGGCCACAGTGCCATGCCTAAGTCCCCTTGATTATTTTCTGGTTCAGAGGTTGCCGCATTTCAAAGACTCCTGTCTGCCCACGTCTGTGATTTGGTCTTGTTAAGAGGTCTATATTTCAGCAGCAAAACACACAAAGAACTTTAAGGAAAATTGAAAGTGACAATCAATCACACAGAGTTCTCAGTCAACCATTCGGGGTGTGGACCTGGATATTCAGCAGTAAAACCGTGTGACACAGAGCGGAGCAGTTGTTTGAGTGCGTTTTTGGAAAAGAAGTTAGATTTAAGTGTGATGGGGAAATTTAAACTCCTTTAATCCAGAAAATTGTGAGGTTTGTTTCTTGGGCAGTGTGTAGGTGTTTGTCCTCAGTAAGGATGCTTCAGTGGAAGTACACAATCATCCTCTGTTGGGGAAAAAAACAGGCAGACATGATTGCTTATATACACAGTATATAATTCTTTTTTTAAACTTATTTTTCTCTCTTTACTTGAAGATTCTGGAAAGTCATTTTACCTATCATCTATTCTTATTGTCAGGACGTACAAACACAATTGGGAGATTTTTAATGCAAGATACACAACTTTTGCAGGATGGGTTGCCCCTCCACATGTATTTCTACACTGGTGATGTGAATGATAGTCAAAAGCTTCACTACAAAAAAACACAGTTTCTCTGCTCTTTTTTCCTGTTTCTTTTTGTCAGTCAAAGCACAAAGTAAAGGACAGGCCTTGCTTTATACCACTAAACTTTACTTGTCAGCATATTGTTGTCAAAGAGACTCTCAGTCTACATACTGTACATTGAGTCAGGTTGTCCACGGATACTGAGAAATAGCATTTAGAAATTATCACTATTGGCTCATGTTTAATTTTGGAGTATGAACAGGTAAATTAAAGTGAGACTTTTTCAAGATCATATATAAAGTCCTCGTTGTCCCTTTACATGAAGTCTTGTGTTGGAGTTTGCAATATTGCAAGTTTAAATCTTCCAAGATAGAGTTTCTTTTTTACTGTAAATGTGTGGTTTGTTTGAAACTGCTTACCAGATACATAATTTAGTAATAGTACACAGCCTGACTGCAACACAGCATCTGAAAACTGAGAAGATGAAAGAGTTTAGCTTGGTATGTTGCTTGTTGACTATTATGATCACTTAATTGACAATTTGTTTTGACTCAATTTGGTTGTGCCAAACTGAGTTTGTTGGAACATTTTTTGTAATCTGTGTGTTAAGTGGCCTGCACATTTGAAGGAGACAAAGAGTCTAACAGGAAAGTTGAGTTTAGTTTGAGTGCTCTTAGACTTACTTATCAAATCTGGATCTTACAGTAAACATAAAGAGGCTGAACTCCTTTAAGGGGTAGGAGAAAATTCAAAGGGACTAAATATCTGTTTCACATGGTCACTGTTCACGTGGCCCCCTCCTCCTACATCTCTCTATGACACATGAAAGAGTAAACTTCATAATAAAATGGAACACACCGTTCTCCAAGGTCAAATTATTGTAATTACTTGTAATTGAGTGTTTGGCTGCAAAGCCATTTCCTCCTCAGATCCTGCACGTTCTCTATGAATATCATGATCACTTTGTTCTTGGCCTCGACATCCTATTGACCTTCTCCAGTTGCAGACTTTCCTGAACGCATGTGACACGAGACAGAGTGGGACCTCAAGGGAGGGTTGGGTTCAGTAGGAAAGCCTATGAGCTGTGTTGTCACAAGATGAGTTACTCTCCACCGCTTCCATATGTTTTCAGTCATGTGTTGGGCTCATTTTGCTCTATCCATCTTTTCTTTCTCTGCCTATTTATAAATACTTGAAGCCATTTTTGCAACATTATGGCCTTGGCCAGAGCCTGGGGTTAAGAATGGGAGAAACCACCACAACACAAATTGGTTCATGTTTCATTCCAGTGTCTCTGAGGAGTTTGGCTTCTTTATGAGCAGAAGTGTATTTGTTAAATGTGTGTTTGTACAGCAAATATATCTGAGAATGAGTAGTAGTGGTCATTGTTTTACAGTCATGTCGAACAGTTGTCACTCTAACAGCAGAAGTTAAACTGACCTCAGCTGTCACCAAAGCATTTTTATTTTGTCCCTTGTGGGTCTGTAAAGATAGTACAGCTGTCGGACTCTGATGGTAGAGAAAAATTGCTCCATTCTGTATGTCATTCTGTTCATAACCTTTTTTGCCATATAACTTTTAAGGTCATGTTCTATGATTTTCATCCACCATCCAGCTCGAGCTAACGCCCACAATTCTGCAAGTCAAACTCAACATCTCATTTTCATCATTGCATCTGTCCAGTCAGGATGAGGCAATAGTTTAACCGATGACCTTTCTAAAGGCTTCTATGAAGCTTTTCTTCCACTCATGAACCACCATGTCAGCTTGAATATACTCATCTGTGTCACCGCTGTCATGTCCTAATTGGATGACGGTTTAGAAGCCGTTTGAAACTATTGAATTAATCCCTAACAAATGCTCTTGCTCATATGGGTGCAGCTGTAACTGGATTCAACTTTCTGAAAAGCATATTTTCATGTGCATAAATGGCTGTTGAAGCTTATATTAAAATAAAGCAAATGCTCAAACTTCACACAACCCATTACAAAGAAAATCAACTGGACATGACTGTAACATTTTTGTATTTCTTTTTTTTTTTTTTAATGGATTTCTTTGTCCATTTTGTTGCAGCTTCATACTGTGAGCCCTTTACCCTGGAGATCACTATAAACCCCTCAAACTTTATTGATGATCAGTGATAGCACTGACTGTCCACATCATATTAACTGGTATTACTTTGGGATGATGGTGGATTGCTGAAAACAGAGTCCTCATGCAGCTATATGTATGACTTTGATTTTGAAAATAAAATGTCCACATTCAACATAGAAATGTTCATTCTGGTTCTCACAGTCGATTTGTCAGTGAGTTTCTGCTCTCCCTCTTGATTACATGGAGTCCAGCTCAAATATTAGTTACTATTGGGAATGTCAGGTTGCCATTTTCTTATGATTGGCTGATGAAAGGTATAATTTGGGACTGCCAAGACAGCAACTTCAAAAGCTTCCAATGCCACATTAGGCTGGAATGTGAAAGCTGTCCAGGCAAGAAATGATCCAATTTTCTACTGGCTTTAATTACAAAGAGGATCCCCTTTCATTGGTGGGGCAATTGCTGTCCTTTTCTGAAGAGCATTGTGGAAAATGATCAAGTCAACCATAGCCAGACTGCTCAAATCTGGACTGTCTTCGTGCGGCCATGGCATCATTACTTTATATTTGAAACTCACATGTCCACGTCTTTGTAAAACGACCTCCAAACTGACGATCACAGAAAAACCCACTGACAAGTCACAGCAAAAACATTAATGGCCAGAGCCTAATCACTCAAAGTCCAAAATGTAGTTTCTTTAATAACCATCCCGTTTGTATTGTGGTAAAAGGAAAGACAAAATAAACCAAGTGGATAAGGGGAATGTGTCCCACATCGTTATTTTAGTTTCTTTTTTATGGCTGCCATCACAGCAACAAAATAAAAACATAAATTCTTTTTAATCCCTGGAGCAGAGTCATTGTGCCCCAAGCCCATTGGTAATGAGCTATGTCCTTTCTAATCTAAATAAAGCTAAGCATTTGTAACAGCAGCTGCACTACGGAAAATCCAATTTTTGATTGCAACATCTGAACTGAACCCATGGGTAGTTTTCTGTTGGTCCAGGCAGCTAAGCTGCATGTCTTTTCCATCATTGCCTTTCCAGGAAACTCACATGCACATGACCTTGCATGCAAAAATAATGATTCATATTCCAAAAACTGGGCCCTGTTAAAATGGAGTAAAAAGAATTAGCATCTAGGTATTCTTGGGCATGCAAACTCATGCATGAGCAGAGGGCCCATAGACCCTGCATAAAACACAGGAACATACGCAAACAGTCATGTTTACACAGTATCCACTCTGCATGAAATTCTGATGGTAATGTCAGATGTTATTGGCTATGATATCTTTTCATTTCACAGTATATTGTTTATTTTGCCATACCTCTAAATAGTAATGAATCAAACATATAGCTTGAGGACTTTTTATCTGGTTATGATATTGTTTTTCTTTTACACTAGTTGACTGATAAGTAAATGATTGTTAAAAGTAAACCTCAGTGTTAGTGTTTTACATTTGTTTCTGATGCTTGTCCCCAATTCAAGCTTTTTCTTCTCAATCACAATTATTCACAGAAAGTGATTTTTTTCATTAAATACTGCCCATTAGTGTATAGAGCAGTGTCAATCTTAAGTGAAGGGCATGGATATTGATGAAGTACAAGCAAAATGCTCATGAAGCTATTCTGAGTTCTGTTTCTTTTCTCAGGACAGGTATATAATAAGTGGCTGCTCTAACATAACATCAGCCAGAGAAAGAAAACAAATAATTAGGACTTGAGTGAAAAATCTGTTCAACCTAAATATCATCTCTGCTTTGCTCTAAAAGACTTCATCTATTTGTCTAGATGACATAATGCCGACCAAAGCAAACTAGATGAGTTAATTCACTTTGGCCAACGCCTTGGCCCGTACCTCTACCTGTCAAATCCTGTCAGAGCATATGTCATGTGGAGAAGGACACGAAGAAAAGGGACCATTTTCACATGTTTGGGTCGTGTCCAGAGGCTTATTTGTAAGCCTGCAGGGTGTGGCAGGTAAGCCTTCACCTCAAAGGGAACAGTTCCCTCCCATGTAATTGGCTCCATCAGATCAAGCTGCATGACATTCCTTCAGACTGTTTTAAGTGACGACTGCCAAGAGACAGAGCTAACTGCCATCAAAAGGGACTATCTCCACTCTGAATCAGTGCTGGTTGATTAGATATCACTGTGTCATTAGCTCAGGTTTCTGACTACACCCTGCTAATAAACAAAGCTAGCAGTACAGACAGCTCACCAAGGGACACTAACGACTGAAATAAAACAAGTAAACACAGGCTAATAGGTCAGAAACATGCATGAAAAGCTCTCGCACTGAACAGGGAGTTACTCAACCCAATAAGAGATCCTCCTATCACAGATAGTGGCTGTTCTAGTGAGTTGGAGAGAGGATGCATCCTCAGGCAAAACAGAGATAAGAGCCTTTGATAGAATTAAGCCAACGTCAAACAGCCAGTAGATGAGTTCTGTGAAGATAAAGCAGCCAGGACTGACAGGTCTGATAGTGGTCCAAACAAAGAGAAAGTGGAGATTAAGGGGTTCCTTTTCAGGCAGTTAAGTGGACTGCCCAGAGGACACTCCGAAACATGGCTCATCTGTCACGGACAGGAGGAATGGATACCATCACCAGCGCCTCATCCAGGGGACAGATAGTATCTAGGAATGCATGTAAAGAATGCTTAGTTTGCTGGACTGTGCCTAGGATACCCTCAGTAGACTAATTGATTATAAAATATATTCAATTCAACCTTTGTAGAAAAAAATGAGCGAAAAACAAAAGGGGTAATGAAAGTAAAAGTTCTGTTGAAATAGTAATAGACTGACAAAAACAAACCCGTGAATGAAGTGACAAAGAGAAAGTTGTTATTTGGACGGGGTATCACAGCATTTGATGTGTTTGGGAGTGTGTAAAGCAAAATGATAAGAAAGTTAACTAAATATAAAAAGGTTGAACACAGTCTTACTACAAGTTGAAAGGCTAAACTGCATAATACATTTTCTAAAAAGAATAGTTTCAACTCTGACAAACAAATAAAGAGTGAAACAGATCTAAATTTAATGGAGTCACTGTTAAAATATGCTCTATTAAGGATTTAAGATGTAATATATTCCAGATAAGATGAAGTACTACTTTACATGGTAAGATAAGCTGCAATAGTTTATTTAGATGTAAAAGAACTGGTTGGCCAAAATATGTTAAAAAAGTTGCAACATTCGGTAAAAGACAAAAATTATTAAGGTTCGCAAAAAGTAATGACTGAACAGTTGAAATACTTCAAAAATACAATGGACCTTAATAATCCATTTTGCTTTTCATTGTGAGATAAAAGTCAGAGTATGTTAATGCTGCGAGTCTTCATAGTTGAATGTAAATAGGATATGAAGTCATCCTTTTTTGAACCTCTACCTCTCATCCTGAAAAAGCTGCTCCCTCTTAACATTTGAAGCTTTGAGAGAATGTAAAAAAAAAATGATGTGAAGTTAATGCTGAGGAGGCAGAAAGTAGAGACAGTCACAGCGCTCAGCTGTAACAGGGTCTGGCACAACACTAACAAAGGAAATGAGCAAACCACACAGCAAATAACAGACTTTTATTCAACACTCCAGGCCCCACTGCTTACATCTGAGTGCCAACCCTAGTCATTTACAAATAAATCAAGTTGTGAGAAATATTAAACACAAATTACTACATTTGTCTAGACAGAACATAATTGCAGCTCTACTTGAACCAGGAAGATCAAGTTCAGCTTTCATGAATATGTACAGTATATCGGTGTATGTGAAAGATTTATGGCTTCCAAATTTGCACTCAGGAGTAATCGGCATGAATCAACAAATAAACATTTCTCACAGTGTAAACCAGTAAATATGACTTAAGCTTCTTTTCCTGATAAGTACACTACACAGCACATCCAAGAAAAATAGCACATCCTGTAAATGTGTTGACATCAATACACCATAAGACTGTTCTGACAAATACACAAATGTACTTGCACTTTTCTTTTGATTGAAATGCATGATTGCAATGAATAGTGCAATAGCACTTTTCTTCCTTGTAGTGGCTGAAAGTATCCTTGTAGTTTCTCTCAATTTTTATTCTAATGTTACTCCTTAAACCCCCTCAAAAAATGAGACTATGGGTGCATGTGGGTTAACAACCATAGAAATCCTTCACTGAACAACCGCCAGTCATACAGAACAGTCAATTAGCCAAAATGACAACATCACAGGTCTTACTAAACGTAAGACACTAAATTTATTTTTAATGCATGTGTATTATATTCCCCGTATAGACTGAACAAACAAAGTTAAAATACAAAACTACAAACTTTGATCACTGTATACCATCACTGCAGTTACCAAAACTTAAATTCTAATTCTATATTATACATAAAAACAGCAGTTACATTTCTTTTAAATGCCATAGGTTTTTAACATGTCTGTTTAATATAAAGAGACTTGATGCCTAAATATGAGCCACTGGATTTTAGGAAGGACTTATCAGAGGAAAAGGTTTGTTTTTTTTTGCTCCCATATAAGCTGAGAGCGTGGTGAATTCAGGTAGATTGTGACTGTTTCTTTGATTACTTGATGTAATTTGGGACAACCAAAAAATATCCTAAGGAGGCTATATTTTAAATCACAGCTGGACAATATTTTTTCTTACTATTTTGTTACACTTAAACATTATTCATACTTGTATGGAGTTTTCATGTACGATATAAAGTGCATTAAAATGTATGCCCTGGAATCAAGACAAAGCATTTTGTCATTTTTCTTACCTTGCATTTGTTGACGTCACCCTCCAGTTTGGTGCTGACCACGCCCCCCGCTGTGATGTCATACTTCCCTCCAAACCAACGTGCCCCCGTTGACTGAACAGTGTATGATAAACTGCCTCGGATTTCAACTTTAAGGCAGAAAAACACAGGACTTTTTCCTTCAGCTGGTTTATCTGATTTCACACCTCCCTGTGTGAAGTGTATCATACCCTCTGCTGCTCTTCTCTCTGAGCTTCATGAAAAAACTACAGCGTCGCAGGTTGATGTCGTCGGCTCGTGGTGACGTGTCAGTTTGTTTACAGCAGCATCAGCGCCGCAGCCATGGCTGTGGATATAACTTTACTTTTCAAAGCCAGCGTCAAGACAGTGAAAACCAGGAACAAGGCTATAGGAATCGGCTTCGACTCTACAAAAGATGAGATTTTCAAGAGGAGCAGACCTAAAAGTGGCTTCTCTCCGAAGGCAAAAGAAGTGGTGAGTGTTTCTACGAGCTAACTGCGGCTAACTGTGCTAGCCTGGTCACAAACTGACTTTACATGAATTAACATCATTTATCTGAACTGGAGTAAATAAGTTATCGTGCATGCTGCATTTTAAAGCGTAGAAAATGTGCTTGAAGGGCAGAGATTTCTCTCTTTTAAACTGCTGTCACCTGAAACCCTCCATCTGTCATGTTGAGAGTGAACAAGCTGTGCAAAGTAATCCAGGCCTCTTTTCATTAAGAGTGAAGCAGTTTGAAAATAGCTAAATTTTTTATTATGTTCATTGACTTTCACAAGGACAACGACGTTTCCACTGTTAGATATCAAAAAGCAACAAACACAAATGCATTAGTTTTTAATTATTATATTTATTTTGCAAGTATTTCAGTCTGTGAATTTCCAAAACTGCCTCAAACAAGAAGAAACACCAAAGGGACCACAATCCTGGTTTTAAAGGGCAAGGCAATTCATTTAAGGTCTTTAGCAGCTGTTCTTGTTATTCAGTAAGTTTATTGTCTTACAGTAGATTTCATAAAATATGCTGCTGTAATTGTTGGTTGGAAACAGTTGAGTGTCTTTCAACTTGGAAACTTACATAATTTTAATTTTCAGTTCTGTAGAAGACAAACATACAGTAACGTTAGAAAATCTTCCACCATACTTTGGTTTGGAGCTTCTTAAAACTTTTGATGAAAATTTAGCTTGATTCAGTTTGTTTCATAAAAGTTGCTAAAACGAAAAGAAGAAGATCTGGCTGATTTTAAGCTACCATGCCATAGATCTAAACAGAGCTTCATGTAACTGCTCTGTATTTTATATACAAGTGAAAATTCAAGGACATTCACTCTAAACAGAAACGACGATAACATAATTCACAGAGTTATCACCAGTGAACATGGAAATGATTTATAATTCTCTGAAAGCAATTAAAACAGCACTTTTATTTTACAGGATGCGTCTTAACTTAAATCAGAAGAAAATTAATCTCTGCCAAGGCCCATTGCCTTCTCAGCAGCCATATTTTTTTTGTCTTCCACTGCATCATTGTGGCCATCGAGGCTGAGTTTTTTTTGAAAAAACACTTAATCTCTGTCTCTTAGTTGTAGCTCGTGTTTTGGCAGGATTTTATAAACTACAGCTGATTATTTTGTCGTTGCCTGACCTGATTGTCATAGTTTTCATTTCGATCAGTCATTGGTTAATGATGCTGTTTGTCTGCGCAGCTTCATGTAGAAAAAGCAGCTTAATCACTTTTTTTCCTGTAAGCACAAGTAATAATGATTAGGTATTTTGAGTTCCCATCAATTCAAGGTCTGAAAACTATGACAAGTGAACTGAAGGCTGCTTCTAAAGGTATATCACGTATGAATTGACATTTGCTGCATACACACTTTAATAAGTTGCAGAAACCACATAGCACTTAAGGAAATACTTCTGTTTTCACTTGAATTCAGTCAAACCAGAGAAACATTGAGACACAGCTCAGTGTGGGCAGTTCAGAGTAAGTGACTGCTCTGCTTCAGAGATGGAAAGACAAAAGCTGAGTTGTTTGAGACGGGGAATAAATCACATTGGTCCAACTTGCCAGACTCTGCGTATTTGAGCCCAGAATATTTTGTGCCAGCTGTCAGATCTGAATGCCACTTTTCCCACAGCACTGACAGGCCTGGAATCAGAGCTTTGAACTGACCTGGAAAATTACCTGATGTGATTAAGATTTCAGGCTGCCGCACTAATTAGAACAGTCATTCAATCAGCAATAGGTTAGTCATATTGTCAGCAAGGAAATTCTAATTTCAGAACCGCCTTTGAAAGACGCAGTTTACCGCGTCCAATACTTGATTTAGCTCTAGGAACTTTCACATGGTCCCAAAACTATTACAGAAGTAAAGGTTGTTTTGAACCTATCCCCATGCAGCACCAGCCTTGATTGCTCCATGGAACTTTGCAAAAAGTCTCTGCATGTCTTCTTTATATCCTGTACATTGCTGTACGGTGGCATTATCAATGGTTGGCATCAGGAGAAGGTCATTTGCTACAAAGGGCTTCACAGTGTTTCTTGATTGTTGCCTCTTTAGCCAGAATCCATTGGACTGACTAGAATATCATGAGCACAAAGCCCTTCAAAGTCACCTTGAGGAACCACTTTACATCCTCCTGGGGTCGTCAGGACTTTAAGTTGTACCTGATGTGTCCAACCATCAGTCTGAGCCCGGTCCCAGCAGCTCTACACAACCAGGTTTTTGTTATGTTCAGTTACATTCATATTAGAAATTGTGGTTTAATAAAAGCAGCGGTGCTGATTCAAAGAAACCCAAACCTATCCTGTGGTGCCTGCCCTCTGCTCTCCTCCCTCCTACCGCTGTCCCCCTCCTTCACTCTGCAGATACGATCTCAAAGCATCTCGGTGAAGCAGCTTTTGTAGAAATTGAAATTGCAAGTATGGAATGTCCTGAGTGCTTACAGTTATGTCGCGGTTTTCTCTGCCCTCCGCTCGTCTGGGTGCAGCCTGACACAGGCAGTATTTTCTATACAAGACCCCTCTTCACATGTATGATTCCATAAACATGCTGCAATAACATTTTCTTTCGGCTCTTGAACAATTTTTTGGAGAAAGCCGATCCTCCCAAGAGCCAGTGATTAAAGGTGGAAGATCAAAACAGAGAAAATATTAAATTAGGTCCCCAGTAACAATGTTGACGGCCGGTACCTAATGCACAACAGATGTGGGTGCCCTTCAAGACATGCAGAGCTTTCCAAGTTCCCACTGAAGCTCCACAAAAATAGAAAACATCAAAGATGACAAATACACAGTGGTCCTGTGAGGCTCTTTTTACTCTCACAAAGCAGCGGGATGAGAAAGGAAGTGTCGCTTTTTCAAGGGCAACGTTAAAAAAATGGAGTTTCTTGATTGACTAATAAGAGGGTCAGTGTTTACAGGGTGGGGTTTGGTCACAGGGGTCGGTTTGGGGCACTGTGATCTCCATTTCACCGCTCACCTCGGTTCTCCCCACAGCATGCTGCCCCTCTCCAGTTTAAATGGCAGGGGTCACTTTAAAATTGGTAAATTGTGTGTAGAAAATAGCACTGGGCTCCCTACTGTGCCTGAAGTATTGGTATCCCAAAATTGGCTCCTTCTTATAATGTTTTCTTTAAAACTCTCAAGACTGTGGCCATCAGCCAGCACTTAGAGGTATGCTGTGCTTTTAGAGGATTGGGGTGTTATTTTTCTTCTGATAACTTTTACATTGAAATAATAGACTCATATCACCCATTATTTGTCCAAGAAGTGATCCATTTTCTAAGTCAGAATTATTTTTTCAGAAAAAAAAAGTGTGGCTTAAGGAATAAGTCAGTCAAAAATTTTACCATTTTGGACAGAACATTTGTTGATTTGTTGAACCAGTGATGGCAAATCTTGAGATTTTAAGTGGTTTAAAGGAAAAGTTTCATTATTTTTGGCACAACTAAAGTGAAGCTGGAGTTTGTCATTTCGCTGAATTGTTGCTTTTAACAGAACAATTTGAACAGATGGTTAACAGCCTGTGCAACAGAGAGACATTTATGAGCTTTCATTAATGTCTGCCATGTTGGGAATAAAATGTGCCTTTTCATATTATGTCAGACCCTAATCCTAAAATAAAGTTTGTTGTCAGTGAAGTAGCAGAGGGAAAACATGGATGGTCAAAGAATAAAACAGGTTACAAAGGTGTTGAAGCTCAATGTACTTAGACTGGTGCAGTAATTACTTGAATGTAAGAAAGAAACTTGAATGTTTTGTGAGTTTGCTGTTTGTGTTTACGACATGAAAATGCATCTCTTTGGGTAAAACTGAACAAATCTCCACTCAGGTTTCGTCCCCGTTATCACTCCTTCCCCATCAGGTCAGCACATTGGCGCTCAGGTTGAGCCATGCTGGCATACAGCTGTCAGAGCTGGGCCTGGACTCACTCAGTACTCAGCCATGGGGAAGTGATTTGCAGGGATCACTCTGAGACGATCGTGCTGCTAAATGCTCTCTTTACCAGTGGGCCTAATCTCTGTGATGTTTTTCCACAAAATCCGGGCAAATTGAATTTTGAGGCATCTGCTGTCAGGCCTGAGCACAATCTTGATTTTGTTTCACTGCGTGCAACAGAACGTCTTTGCATGATTCATGAAAATAAAAGAGGAAACTGTGGTGAAGTACAGATTTAATGGTTTATGTCAAACTCTAAATCATAAGATAGTCTCCAGACAAAGCGGAATGAAAGTAAAGTTGAGCTTCGCAGAAAAGGCTACGCTTTAACATTGTAACACGCAGCAGCTATGACACTTTTTGAAGACTGTTGTCCAGCGTTGTCCAAAAACCGTCGTCTTCACTGTGATTTACAATCAGTGAAGTACCTCACTAGAGATGACAGCAGGCTGCATAGTTGACCTCGACACCGAGAAACACAAAGTCTGAGCATGAAACTACAACAGATGTTAGTGTCTGCACTCAAACAGAGCTCTGTTCTTTTTGCTCTCGATTAAGATGTTAGTTCAACAAGACATGGGGTACTTATTATGTACAGTCAATTCACATTTGTACTGAATGCATGAAGTGAAACTAAAGCAGCTAATGTTGTTTAGATAACAGTAAACATGTTGTTTATTTTTCTGTTGTGGTCACCATTTATAAACAGCAGATGAAGAGGATTGTTAAAGACGAAGGTCAACACAGAGGGATTGTTTTCACAGTGAAGCTGAGTTTGTCTGTTTGCTGCCTCCAAGGTGCAAACCTTACAAGTGTTTTCATCTTAAGAATAAGCCCTGAGCACATCAGGATTTTTAGTTTGTCATCCAGCTTTGAAATGTCTGCAGTTTACAAGCAGACACAGTTGTGTACAGTTGTGTTTTACTTTTCTCAAGGTGTATTACTCTACCCAAGTTGTATTGTGTCAGATGCTGTTGTGACAACTTTTTGAGCCTGTTTTTTTTCTTTACTTGATACCAAAGCTAGGGTAGCCAGCTTTTACTTCAAACAGCTGGCGTCAGCGACATTTCAAAGTATGGAATGAATGTTCAAAAATACCAAAAATAAACTACCTTTCCATTTTTCAGATTTTTTTCAGAGCCGTTAAAGTGATTGAAGGTTTTTCTTGTTGTTAGTGGTGTTTTTGTGTTTTCTTGATAAAACTGTTATTTATTGGTGTTTATAGGAATAAAAAGCAAAACTTTTCCAATGTAACATAAGTGTAGCCGCCACCACCCACTACACTATTCAAAAGAATTAAATAAAACAGATTACCAAAACAGGCTGACGATTTTCTTGGGCCAATATTTGGGGCTTATGCTCCTTCAGTTTGCATCCTAAAAATGACACAATGGTAACAAATATTTAGAGTCTCAATTTTTGGGATAAGGAACATTTACTGAACCATATTTAAAACAAAAAAAAATAGAAAAGAGGGGTCCAAAATGTGTAAACTGTAGAAACAACTTAATCTTTGTTAAACTTTATCAAACACATATTTTGATACAGTTTTGAAGTTTCTGCAGTCTGCAATCAGGGGATGAGAAATGCATGGTCTGCAAGTGAACTGTAGTGTCTGTGTTAAAGGAAGGAAGACAAAGTAATGAAACACTTTGTGGACAACGTGAAGGAATAAAAAAGTTTTGTATGATATATCTACGCTCCAAAAAGTCTTTCAGTGCACTGTAGAAACATGATACAGGTTCAGTTCATGAACTTCTGTGAAATGGACTTGGACTCTTCTTTCTGGGTTTACTAGTTCTACATGTTCATTAACACTGCCTCTGTCTCAATGGTTTCATATTATTACCCAAATTATCCGTGGGATCAATCCAGCCTGTACATGTTTTCCTCTAGAAGTAGTAATTCGGACATGAGTTAGTGTACTTTCTGATAAATTTAATCCTAAAACAGACCATCTTTTGATCTTGGTTAAATATCATATATTGAATGACTAAAACCCTTCAGAGAATTGTTCCATTTGTTGCTGAATAATAAGGGTGCGGAGATGAGACATGCTGGTAAAGCACAATGAAATGTGACAAATTATTCAACGGTGGAAGAATATCATGATTCACAATGTTTCTTTGAGCTAATGTATTACACTTACCCATTATTACAGTGATAAAAATGTGTATGTGCTACTTATTCCACAAAATGAAACGTCTAGATCTCATTCACGAAAAAGTTTCTCTAAAGTCGTTTTTGTTTGTTTTCAGAGCTGACTCGTGAGTGTCCGAAGTGCAAATAGCCAAAGACTAAACTGATTAAAGAGTCAAGCATCAACATGATAATAAAACCAACATGCAGGGGAGTCCTCCCAGCTGAAGCATCCTCTCTGTATTCAGAGTCTCATACCTAAACACAGGCCAGCATGGCGTCAGTGGGGATAGCCCGGGGTCAGGACACACAGGCAGGGACTTAAATCAAAGCGGAGCAGTCATCATCAAATTCTGTCAGTTACCTGGATTCAACAAAACAAAGAGCCATCCAAGCTCTTTAGAAATCTGCTGGCTAAGCCTTTTTCTCTTTTCTTCCTCATAATAATCCCCCCTGATGGTTTGTTTGGGCTCAACTGAGGCTGGAGGGAAGCAGGGGGAAGGAGAAAGTGAGGAGGTAAAGTGGGGGTCTTTGATGATGACGAGATTAGATGTAGCCCGGCAGACTGTCTCCTTCTGCCTTTTGCTGCGAGCTCTGCCTCACACACACCTATAGACTGCACATCCACACACATATAGCTACACACACACATATACATTGAGCTGCATGCGCGAGGCCACCCCCCTTCCTCATTGTTGAGGAATTACTTGCTCTTTAGGGTCTTAAGTTACAAGAGCAATTGATCTCCCTGACCCCCTGCAAACCCTTGAGGTTGTGCTGGGAATCTGAGCTCCAATGTATACACACAAGAGACAGCTCAACCCTCAGAGCAGCACTCTTGACGCTCCCCGGCACCCCAGTATACACACACACACACACACACACACACACACACACACACACACACACACACACACACATCCCCACCATCTGCTCGGTGATGATCCTTTGCTATGGATTTAGCGCTACCTGCTGGTGGAAAAAGATGCTGCGCCATGACCATGAACAGAGTTTCCACACAAATGTGGTTCAAACCTAAATAAATCTCTGGAGCCAAATTGCAAGCAGAAAATATGATTTAACCTTAAAGATAAATTAGTTATGCCATGTAAGAGGACATATTTTCCACTTTCTGAACTTTCATAAGCCAGGCATGTGCTCCACAGCGGTTAACATACACATAAATAAGCGTTACACCATCAGATGTGACAAAAAGGAGTCACAGGCCTTTTGAGATTAAATCACGACATTCACCACGTCTCAGGGACTCTGTATGATGAATGTATTCTAGTTTCGTCCAATGTATAAATAAACAGAGAAAAATTTAACAAAACACCATCGGCAGAGAAGTTAACAGATGACGGATTTCTATAGAGTCAAAGCTCCGACAAAGTGGTTTTCAAGCAGTCTGAAGTGTGTTCTGATGGCTCTGTATAACCCCCAAAAGCAAACTAGACCATCACTGAGGCAACTGCTTGTTTCCATGTCTTTATTTCTTTTTTTCTGATTTTTATTTTCTCATTTTTCAACTCCAAGGCAAATGAAATATTTGTATCTCTGAGCTTTCAACTCCTCATTGTTCTGTTTCAAACTTAAAGACATTACCCAACTCATATTTCTCTTGTATTGTCTTTTATTTCTCAATCATAAATAACTTAATAACCCTGTTTTGAGAATTATTTATACATTATTTACAGCAATAGTTATACCTGTGCGTCACTTGTGTTTTACCCGTGTTTGCTGGGGTTTTTTTGTTTTTTTTTTGAGTAACTGACATCTAGGTTGATTTATTTCTTACTCTTTTTGAAAGAGTCCCATTCTTTATACTACAGACACATTCACCCAGATGGTAACAAAAAGCAAAGTGTGACACCTGCAGTTGTGAGAAATCCCTCCAATCTCACTGGAGCTTGCTTCAAAGCATCTTTATTGAGTGACATGAGACAACATGGACAACATTTTGAAAGACTTTGAACCTCAGAGAATGTTTTTCTTCTCCCATGACCCCCCTCTCAGCTCAACTACTCTGAACAACAATTAACTCTCGACCTCAAATAACTGTATTATTACAGGGGTCGGCTTGTTGTAACAGCTCTTGCCTGAGTTAGTGGCCCACATGAGTGTCAGACATCACCAAGAACCAAAGAAGGAGCGTTTGGTTTCTAACAAATTGCTTTGCTCTGTTTACCTTGACACCTTCTCTCTGCGCTGAAACCGTTTCATTTTTCAGATGTCAGCTCAAATGGAGCACCGCTTCAGGTCAGCGTGACACTGGGACTGACTGTTGGGACTGAATGTTTGGAGACTTTATTGGACGGCTGGTGCCAGGTTACCCCTCACAGCCAAGGCAATTTGATAATTGAGGTTGTTAGAGTGAGAGCACTGAAGGCCGAAGACAGCGTCCCTCTGTTATCAAAATAATCTCCCGTGCTGTCACAGTCACACTCATTGTCTCATTTTTCAATCCTCAGCTTGTCTGACTTCTGTCTTTTCCTGGATCGCACAGAGCTCGCTGTGTGTCTCTATTCACACCCACTCTTTCTCTGCCAACACAGCTCTGTGGACAGGGAAGCAATTTGGAGTTTCTTTTAATATTTGACTGAATTATAGGAGCAAATATTGGACTGAACTGAGTTTCCTTTGGTTTTCCTTTTTGCACACATACTCACACTGACATTTTCTGAGAGATAAATAACACACATCGTCAATTTTAAAGCTTATTAGTGATGGCTCTGTTTGCACACGCTCATGGTTTTATTTATGAGAGCTGTTTGACGAGGAAATTGCAGGTTTGATTTTTGAATGTCTGTGACTTGATGAATTGTCCAAAGCAAATACTGAGCATTCACGGAGATAGAAGGACACCCGTTACCCGTCACATCCAATAAATACAAAATTATACATTTGCTCTGGCTCTGTCTGAATGTAGTCTGGAGTAAATAGTTTTCTGGAACATGTCTGAAAAGAGCTCTCATTCAAGCTTCGTGTTGACATGGCTGACATGTTTCAAGGAGCAACCGAGGCGTAACATTTCAAGAGACTCATTGACGTGACGATAACGCTGTCTAATAACGCTTCTCCCTCTCTTTTTCTTGGCAGATCACAAACATCACCAAGCTCAAAGACTTTCTGCTACAACACAGGAAAGATTACGTGAGCGCCGGAAGGTAAGCCTCTCCAAACAGTCGAAGTAATCCACGACTACCAGCCAAAGCAGCAGCAGAGGTGAAACTCTCAGATGCTGCAGGGGGGAGAGACGGACACTTCTGACAAAACTCTGAGTAGATCTGGAGTCAGGATTATTCGAACATCCCTTCAATTACATCTGCAGTGTGTGAGAGTGTGTGCTTCAGGGGCTATGTGCTGGCACGGGGTCACAGCGAGTAGGGTGGTCTGAAACGGCAGGCTCCAGTCTAATTGTCTGGAATAATTGAGCTGCAACCAAGTGAAGAGCAAATCACGCCCTGGGACTAATCCAGGCCTTCCTCCCTTTAAGGCCCCCTCAGTGTTTAGGAAGGTGTGGGTGTGCGGAGCAGCTTCGTGTTTTGTTACGATTGTTGATAAAGTCTCAACAGAGCACATTAAAATGGGTGGGGTGCAGACTTGTTTAGTGGTGGGAAAATCCATTAAGAAGCCATCATAGTGTGTGTACAAGTCTTTAGTTGTCCCTGACTTCCTTTTTCCTTTCAGCTTAATTTATTTTTTGAGGAAATGTCAATTAAACTCAAGGCACATAGAAAATGTGTCAATAATGTGTCAATATTTAGCTCATATGTGCAGAAAGGAATGCCAAAATGTCTTATACAAAGACTCCTGTAATGGTCAGGTCAAGCATGATTCATATTAAATGGGTCTTTTGTGCGGTAGCTACTGAAGGACAGACTTTTTCCATCAACAGTGAATCTTTGTGCATATTTTGTTGATTTCACTCTGTTCCATTACCACTTAAAAAACTCTCTGTGAAGGCAGTTTAATAAAAACAGGAATGCTGATATTGAAATATGGACTAGTTGGGTCCATTGAATTAGTTCCATTTACAATCAATTGCAGGTTCTTGCACTGGGCATCAGTCACACACCTGACAACAAATTGGTCCTCCAGAGTACACGTCATAAATTGGATAATTACTGCATGGGGGATCATCTTTCTGTTGGCAACAAGTTATTTAATCCCAGCTGATACGATGAGTAACTTGTTATTTTTAAACAACCATGATGAAAGACACATCCTGTGGCCATAGAAAAGATGTCAGTCTGTTTGAGAAGGGTCAAATCTTTGGCATGCATCAAGCAGAGAAAACATACAAGGAGATTGCAGAAACTACTAAAATAGGTTTCAGAACTGTCCCACGCATTATTAAAAAGTGAAAGGATGGTAGGGAACCATCATCTTGGAAGCATCAGGGGAAGAAGACAGACAGATGAAGTGATGCACACATCATGCCAAGTGCCTACTGTACGAGCCTGTGGGGGCAGTGTTATGATCTGAGGTTGCTGCAGTTGCTCAGTTCAAGGTTCAGCAACATTATGTTCCCAAAGAATGAGGTCAGCCGACAACCTGAAAGTTTTACTGAATGACCAGGTTTTTCCATTAATGGATTTTCTCTTCCCTAATGGGCATATTCCAAGATGACAATGCCAGGATTCATTGGTCTCAAATTGTGGAAGAGTGGCTCAGGGAGCATGAGACATCATTTTCACACATGGATTGGCGTCCACAGAGTCCAGATCTTAACTCCATGGAGAATCTTTGGGATTGTATCTGATGCGTTATGTTGAACACACTTTTCAGTTAATTTGTTAGAACACTTTCCAATGTGGTTAGAGCTTCAGGCCATGACATCAACATCAACAATAATATAAAGAAAATATCTGTCTTTACCTGAGGTTCATGAAAATAATCAGTTTGTGGCCCTTTCTGCTGAGTGCATGGCTGTATAGGCCTCTGCCATGTCTAATACTAAGTGGAACTATGTGTGAATCATCCACTTAAAGCTTTTTGAGTACCCACTAACATGTAAACTTGTGTTTTTGTGCTGTTTTGTAGTCTCATCTCAACAGATCTAACCCGCATGACTGACAATGAGCGAGATCAGATCGACCAGGATGCTCAGATCTTCATGAGGACTTGTTCTGAAGCTATCCGGCAGCTACGTAACGAAGGTGTGAGCCTGGTGCATGGCTAATATAAATGTAAAACACACGATAAGATGATGGTCTTTTCTGTACTTTCTTTGCACAAAAACAGGAGTTTGTCTGTAATAAATGAATGTTTTACAGCGGACAAGCAAGTGACATCAGCTCAGATAAAGGAGCACAGAGGAGCGGTGTTGGACCTCATTGAGGTTTATTTGAGGGGTGAGTTCATGCTGCTCATGCAGTCTGCACATTTCCTTTTATGTCTTCAGTCCGTGTGCACACTTTTATTTTCCCCTAACAACTACTCAAATATTTTATTGGAGAGCACTGCATGGTGATATTATTTGTGTGTCTGTTTACAGGAGTGTGTAAGCTTTACTCAGAGCAAAGAGCAATCAGAGTTAAGAGAATGGTTGACAAGAAGAGGCTGTGAGTATGAATCAGCTTCTATGAACCTATCATTGGCACCATTAATTACTTCTAAATACGATTTTAGGCTATTAAATACTTGCCCTCTGTGACTTCAGATCAAGACTGGCGCCAGAGCATCACAAAGTTGAGAAGACACCTGAGGTTGAGCCCCAAGAAGAGAAGACTGTCAAAGAGGAAAGTTCTGGTAAGTTTGAGTGTCTCAAGTACACACATGACTCTTTCAGGCAAACAAATTAACTACTTGCTCTGCGTTTTAGCTATTTTTCACCCTTTAAATTATCTGTTTCCTTTCAGTTTGTGCAAGTCCAGGTCTAACGTTTGAGAACCAGTTGATGCGTTTGTTCAGAAGTACCAGTTATTACACAGCCATCTATACTAATAAGCAGAATTAGAGAGTTTATATAAACCAATCTGTCATCGACTGTTATCACATTTATTTGAGAGCTCTCTATCTGCAGACATCGGAACGCAGCAGAACCCATCCTGTGTTTCATCTGCAGCTTCTAATTTGAAAATAACATTTACACAGTGGAGCCACATTATGATTTACAGCAAGTACTTTGATCAAATCACAGCCATTCAGTTGTAAATCTGCTGCTTTCAGCCCATCAGCTGAAGAGAATTATTACACTTTTGAAATCTCTCAACCATAGCCTTCTTATTACCGATAATAAATACTTGTAGCACTTTAAATGAATCATTTCGGGGGACTTATGACTTTCTAGGACAGGAGTCAAGCATAAATAAGAAAATGGGAAGAGAGAGGGAATGTGACATGAAGCAGAGGTGGCTGGTCAAATTTAACCTGCAACAGTGTGGTCACACAGGATGGGCTTGATTCATTGAGCTGCTGAGGAGGTGAATAATGCATCTGTACATATGTGTTTTTTCTTTCAGAGAAGAGTGTGTCAGAGGTCCCAGACAACCCAGTTAACCTGTGGGAGGAGGGCCGGGTGGAAGACGAGCTCTCCCCTGAAGAGATCCAAATGGTGTGACTCCTCTTACATGATGGTCAAGTTTTCATGTCAAACAGTAGATGGGGGACTCAGCTAGGCACACACGCATCCAATGAAAGAAAGCTCTTTTTAGGGGAGAGAATTCTTTTTACTGAGGCACAAACAACAGACTAATGTGAGTCAATTGTCTTAGAAAAAGGACCCGAGTCAGTAAAATACAACTTGACTCAGTTACACATTCAAAGCTTGTAGTTCCTTTCTAAAAACACTGACAGCATGCTTTAATGTTTGTTTCTTTTTAGTTTGAGCAGGAGAACCAGAGGTTGGTGAGCGAGATGAACAGTCTGGTGGATGAAGTCAGGTGAGTCACACTCAGCATTACTTCTCTGATATTGTGTTGGGGTGTTAGGGATTTCATTTTCTTCACACATCTGTGGCATGAAAATAAAAAGTGATTTTAGAGGAGCTGTGGTTAAATCAGGAGACACTCTTTTGTGAATGTGTTACACAATGTTGCATCCTGCCATGAGAAACTCTTAGATGATTGTGAAAATACTAGGAAATGCCAGGTAAGACCTGCAAAGGAAACCCGATTTTAAAAAAAGCAGTAATGTGTTTAAACAGACGTTTCTTTGTTGGAAACACCAAATAACAAGCTAATATAACCTGTCTGTGTTGGAGAATAAAAGGCAAACTGTAGTCACAGGATTTTTTGTGCTTTCTCTTTACGCACAACAGGCAAATCGAGGGGAAGGTGGTAGAGATTTCTCGACTTCAGGAAATTTTTGCTGAGAAAGTCCTGCAGCAGGTAAGGCCAACTTTACCAGTTTTACTTAGATTTTAAAGACAAATTCAAACACAAAGTCCCTTATCATCATCTCATCTTTGAAAAACAGGAAACAGACATAGACAATATTCACCAGTTGGTTGTGGGCGCAACAGAAAACGTCAAAGAAGGCAACGAGGATATACGAGAGGTAACACATCTATTTTTTTATATGTGCTATTCATGCGTCTTTGAGTTGACAAGAAAAGCTCTGATCTGAAATGTGTTTTTGTTTACTTCTGTCACTAGGCGATCAAAAACAATGCCGGCTTCCGTGTTTGGATCCTGTTTTTCCTTGTCATGTGCTCTTTCTCTCTGCTCTTCCTGGACTGGTACGACAGCTAACGGCTAACCAGCATGGACTCTTAAAGACAGAAAGACGTCTGACTGGCACATAAGGAAGAAATCTACAGCACTGAGGCTGAATGGAGGGTTGATATGCTGGACTTGGTGAAGATTTTGCATCCCGTAGATCCTTGGGGATTCATCTTTCCCTGTACTGTGTGTTGAAAGCACTTCTGAGGCATTGAGCTTTGTGTTGCGTCAAATGTGTGTGTGCATCTAGATGCTTTGTCTTGCTCCACTGCTGACAGCAGTGATAATGGTTTGATTGGCAGAGACTATTTCTTGAACAAATGACACATTTTTGGCTTTTCACTATCATCTTTAACTATACTACTTAACTAGATTATAAACTTGTAGCCCTCCAAAACAAATAAATTAAACACCTCTATAAACGTTGAGTGCTTTTGTGCTTTTCAGACTGTTGTAAGCAACTTAATTTTTTTTTTCAAATCCATCAAAGCATCACGCACTTTTAAAATTCTTTTAAAACTAAACAATTGTCTTTATCAAATGTGGTAATGTTTAAATTTTTGACACCAAGAGTTCCTTAAGTCTCACTCAGTTTAGATAGGGTGACCATTTACTAAAAACCCAAAAAGATGACCCTCTTGAAGATCCTGCAAAAATACCTAAAGATACTCATAGACAACTAGATATTTTCAAAACTCGTGCATCATTCAAAACACTCCTTTGCTGTTTAAAGGGAAAATTGTATATAATTTTTTTAATAATGTATAGAAACCCTTCTCATTTAGTTTGAAATATAAATTTGAAATAGGGCTTTGTTGAGTTTTTTTTTTTTTTGACCACATTAAGTTGAAATTTTGTGTTTAAAAGTCAAAATTTTGACTTTTTTTCTCATAATTTTGACTTAACTTTTTCCAAATTTTGACCTTTATTTCGAAATCTTAACTTTTATTTCAAAATTTTGGGATAAAATCCCAAAATTTTGATTATTTTTCTGGTTAAATTTTTATCTAAATATTTTGACTTTTATCAATCCCAAATTTTGACTTTTGATTTTCAAATATTGACTTTCATTCTCAAATTTTTCACTTTGATTTGGCCCCCTCAAAAAATTCACAATAAATCCAAGTTTTCCTTTTTTTTTAAATGGTGGGAATCGGCTTCCATAATAATGCCTCACCACATACTTGAATAAAAAGAAAAAATATACATTTATCTGGTGCAAAAATATAAACAATGCCTCACAATCTTATTTAATATGTACAGTAGCTCCATGCAAGCTTTTTCATAAACATCAATGGTTCATTGAACAAGCTGAATAGAACTCAGACATTTTGGGGAATTTTGTTAAATCTCCCTTGACATAATTTTATGACCAAAAAGGACGTTTGGTCACCCTAGTTTAGAGAAAGTGGCTTTTATTTGGAGAGACAGGAGAGACAAGTTCATGCATTAGACATCTGTGCAGTGGAGATGACGTGATATTGAATTCTCAGAGCCTTTTTGACACTTGAACTCTTCAAGAAGATGCAGTGATTGGAGGTTGCCTGGCCTGAAATGTAGAAAAATCTATCACCTCCTGGAGTCTGGGCGGCGATGATGGAGGTGATGGCAGATGAAGTTGTCAGAGGCTGATGAGGTGAAGACACTGATGAACGCTGATGGGGTGGTGGAGGATCACACTTCAGGGGATGACGAAATTGGAGAAAAAAATTATATTTTTAAAATTACAGCAGTAGTTTTATTAGCTCACAAGGAGTAAGAGGAGCAGTGCTATTATAAAGACATGAACAGGTGATGAGACAGTTGATGACTACTAAAGATGAGTGAGCATGCATGAGTGAGAATTAAATCAGCACACAGAACACAATCTTCTGCCCTGAACTTTGAATAAAGCTACATGAAACCACTGACCGTTATTCTGTCAGGCTTTAGAAAGTTTCGTTTGATGATTAGATTCACTGTTGAGACAGTTTCATATATGAAATCTGCTTGGACATTGGGATGAAATATGGGCACTTTATTTCAGTTTTTCATTTGACATTTTATGTAGCAAATGTACTTCAATGGCAATCATTACATTGTTTGAAAAAAGTACATCGTTTGTGACGGTCTAAGTTGAAAGACAAATACAGAAAAAAGCAACAGGACAAGTGACTATTGTCAGATTGTTTCACTACATCAACCTAAGTCTAGTATCTGGGATGGCTTCAAACAGCCATCAGTAATGGTGACGTTTATCAATGCAAAGCATTGCACAATACAGCGTCTTTACTAGTAATCCAAAAACATTCGGTACAGTGGCAAAAAAGTGTATGCTAAGAAAAGTAACCATCGAGTGAGTAGGCAAACAAAGCACATGGTGTTCACAAAGAGTTCAAATGAATAGAGACAATCATTAATGCTGGTTGAAAAGAATTGAAGCATGACAGACTAAGAACTTCTTAACAGCACCTTGCAACTGGGATGCTTCAAAACATCATTAAAACTGTCATTTTTATCGCTGGTTAAAAGATTACCTTCAGGTCAAGCCTTAAATATACACAATATCTTGATGACCATGAAAGAGTGTAATACAGGTGACCCGAGTGGTTCATAGGCTGCAAGAATGTACCACCTGCTGAGGTCTGACATGCACTAACAGTACTTGATGTGTTTGAAAAGAAAAGAGGTTCAGAGCAAACAGATTGTTCTACAAAGTCCTGCGTTCATGTTTGTTGAAACAAGAGACGCAGACAAGACATGGTTCACAGTCGTTTTACAATGTGATTACTAAAGTGAGATCTGTTACATGTGTGTATGTACAAAGACAGTGTGTGTGTGTGTGCGTGTGTGTGTGTGAGAGAGACTTTTGGTGGCATCATCTACACATTCACCACTCTGTTTTGAAGTGTAAATAAATAACAACATATGCAATTCAAACAAACCACGAATCCACCAGACTGCAAGGCTTGTTCAAAGTTTCCACAAATTTTCTGCTACAGCACACATCAGCAGACCAAACTACATCAACAGGGCAGCAGAGCACCTCAGGCAACGAAAAAAGTAGATTTTTTCACCCACAGAAAGTCACGGGACTCTGCGAGGTTTGCTTGAATGGCACAACCACATTATTTATTTATTTCTGCAGCAAGTGAGACCGCCTCCTGGTCTCAGGTTGGTTAAGCCAGTTTCTGGGCAGTCTCCGTCTCCTGCTGTGTGACCTTCTCCTCTGACATGATGGTCATCCATGGTGATACTGACCGGGTGATGGTCTGCTTGGCAAGGTTGTAGTGGTTGATGAGAGTGAAGAGGCGCCCACGGCCCCCAGGGCCCTGAGGGGGGTAGCCACCATACATCCCAGTTGGCATGCAACGGCCTTGCTGCTCAAAAGACAAAGGAAACAGAACTTAAAATACCATGATCTCTTCACATGAGAAGTTAGAGACAAAAAGGAAAAGGTCACATTTTATACCTGGATGAGGTATAACATTTGGATTCACTTTGGTACGTAAATTAGCAGGGGGACAGTAACAAAGCAAAGCTGCTCTATCAGACATGGGCTCATGGTCCACAAATAGCAGTTTTTAGCAGCCAGTGACCTAAATTAGGGAGCAGGTTAGCCCATGGCCACTGAATGTTTAACATTCGCATCACTGAGAAAAAAACTGATTAACATCAATATTGGAATTTTCTTTTTTGTTCAAAAATCAATTTAGTTTTGCAAATTTAGGTGTTTCATTTACTCTTCAAAGCAGGCATTTAAAAAGAGAGGATGAACAGCTGGTTCAAGTATATTTGCTGCTGAATAAATCTTAAAACCTGGCTACAGTGATGAGAATTTTCTGGAGAAATATGACTCCTGATAATGTCTGTAGACATCTACATCATTCACTTTTTCATTGGTGTTAAAAAAGTGAACTGAAAATCACAAAAATTTTCAAGATTGTAGAATTGCAAATTAAATCAAATTGACACCAAAATAATCATGAAAGAATTAAATCAGGGGAAAGCACATTGACCCAGCCATGCACATCAATATTTCAATTAAAACAATTCCAATCATATTACAAACCTGTTACCATGTTATAATGGCCAGTAACATGCTGTACATTGTTTTTAAATTAATTAATGATAGACTTAAGTCAACTGTTAAGCTATAACCTTCAGAACATGACTGATATTCCTGTCAGAGGCAATACCAAACAGCATTATTCCTTACATATCACTACAGAACGTACAGTACATCAAACAGCAATTAGTATTTACCGTGTAAATGAAGCTGTCAGGGCAGGGCTGCTCATACTGATAGACCTTGTAGACAACCAGGAACACCACGCACACCAAGAAGGCCAGGGCACAGATCACCAACAACGTCACCTAGAGGAGACGAACAACAACTTCTGGTAACCCCAATCAGAGACTCAATCAGAAAGAGAAAACTATGTAAACACATTAGCTGTGGATGAAGTATACATTGAGTCATAAACAGCACAAAAATATCCCCAGTGGTGACAATCAGGTGCCTGATTAGCAGCACCTACGAGCACAGGCCCTGGGTCTGCAGGTGTCTGCTGCAAGAATCTGCATGCCACATTTGACAAGTAAGCCAGTGTAATAAGGCAACTTCAAGCTGGTGTTCTTCAGAGGGAAGTTATGGCTTTATTTGTAATGAGCACTTGTACCATCTCCAAAGTGAAGGAAAAGTCCCTTACAAAGTGGGATCTTAGAGGCAGGCCACAAAGTAGATGCCCCAAGAAGTAAACACTTGAAGAAGACCACTTTATGTATCCAACATTTCCTGGTTGATGCAGCACGATGATGTGTGGCAACATCTTACGACAGACAGATTTATAGATTAGATTTTGGAATCAGTGGTAATCCCATATCTCCACAATCTGAAACCGAGCTATCCTCCAAAATGACAGCACTCGTCACAAAGTAACATGGTTTCTCAGAGACTATCAAATCTTGGGAGTTTAGGGGTTGAAAACACCTGCAAGCAGCCCTGACTTCAACCCCACTGAACACTTGTGGGATCAGCTGGGGCATGGAGCTCATGCTGTTTGGCATTGGCAGAGAAGATCTGGCAAATTTTTCATGGTCCCAAGCCCTCATACTTCAGCTTATCCCACAAATGCACATACCGCCGAAATATGGCACTATTTAGAATAAAAGTTAGCAGGCTTTCCTACAATCAAGGATTTTTGGAATGAAGCTTGTCACAACAAAGAAATAATAACTAAACACAAATGTCTTTACTTTTTTTGCTGAGTCTATAAACCATATTTGGGTCACTTGCTCACTGATAAGGTGTTCTTGGTCAAGCGCCTTTACTCTGCATCTCTTCATGACTCAAAACGTCCTGTTGTTTTTCAGGGTTTAGTATTTCAGCCCAAGTTTATCACATAAAAAATGTCCCCTCTAGGATTAATAAAGTGTACAACATTATAAAATAATTTATTGAAAAAAGATTTGTGTGACCATCTGTACAGCTCAGCTCTCATTTCCCGGAGGAGTTATGTAACAGCTCCAGTTGTTTCTTGGAGGTGGGGTTGGCAGGAGGAGCAAACGAGGTTTGGGAGAAACTGTCTCATTATTGCTGAGATGTTGAGCCCTGAGGTGTTTGGAAGTTATTTTTATGAGGTGATGAATGCAATACTTTTCCTGTTGAGCTCTGGAAGTTTCTCAAGCAGTGACCAAAACATAATATTCCAGTGATAAAGCTGAGAAGCTGTGAAATCCTGATATGAATTTCATTGCATCCTGCACTGACAGAATATTCATGAGGATTTCTTGGACGTATGTTTTTATGCCCCTGTATTTTTGTCATAAGTTTGTTAAGAATTAAACACCATGTTTTTGTTCGGGGAAAAGTGTATTCTTTTATCCTTCTATTTGAACCCTGCAGTAACAGAGAAGACAGGGGAACATTCAGAGAAAAGCAACAGGAGATTATGAAAGAGACTATGCAGAATGAAAGGACCGCCTGCAGCATTTCAAAGCACCGGTGCGAGGATGTAAGCTGTGTACTCTGAGACACTGTTGTGTCTCCTTGGCTTTCAGATGTTTGAGAATTAAAGCTCTATTATGAAGGGAGCTTGACACAACCCACAGAGACAGTTTCATCTGTTGATTCTTAATATGGGAGGGAGATTATCGCAGAGCTGGGAGCAGAAAAAGATTGAGTTCATCTATAATTCAACATTAGTGTTAAATGTAAATTTTTGTTTCAACCTAAAAATATGATATAAAAGGCCAACTCAAATTCTTCAGGAAGTTGTTTGAAATAATTAATCCATTTCATCTCAAACCATGTTTTTCAGCTTGATGGTCTGTACTTGACAGTCTGCCTGTCCGTCATGTGGTACAGCACAAGAAGCCTCAATGACGTGACATTTGAGATGCACAGCAGGGTCTCATACCACCTGAATTCCCTCCTCACTCAGTATGTAACTGTCAGGTTACAATTCACAAAGGCATTCTGTGTATAACTTGAAAGCTGTAGCTTTCCTCAACAGCTGGAAGGGGCTAAGGTAATTGTAGAGTCAACATACATTACTGATTTATTTTCACATAGAATTTCAAGTTGAATTTCAATTTTGTAGTTAAGATAGTGCCAACTTGTGATTAAGTGTTATCACAACAGCTTTAGTAATCTTTTGTCATATTGATGTAGAATAATAAGCTAGAGTATAAAATGTGTAAAATCGCATTTTCCAGTCAACCATACCCTGCTCTGGAGCCAGAGTTTGTTTGTTAATTTATGTAACCAAAACGTGTGTTGTTTAATGTTTCTATATGTGTGGACAGTTAAACACATCTGGCGATGAGGGGGCTGGTGGGAGTGATGCAGCCGTTTGGAGGACATCGCCATGGTAGCAGCTGAATTAATCAGCGTTTCAGGGCGGGGTTAAGTGAATCATTGTGCATTATAGCTACTGGTGTAGCCTGGCAGGATAACAAGGCTGCACACAGGACTCAGGAGGTGGAGGTGTCCTGAATTCAGGAGAATGAGAGAACAGAAGAGCTATTCTGATGTAGGTGACATCTGTCTCCTCCCTGGCTCATGAGCTTGAAGGGGAGTAGAAGAGAAATAGGAAACTATGAAAAAAACAGACAGGAGGAATGGTGTTATTCTTACTTTGAGTCGCTCTGATACGCCTTCAATGATGCTTATGGAGAACTCTGCAATTTTAGGAGACCGGAGCTTCCCCTTCTTGCTCTCAGCATCATAGTCTGCCTTTGTCTTCACCACCACCTGACAGAAAAATATACACAACACATGGGAAAGGGCTAGCTTCCAGCTTTAGGAGTAAAATAAATGATCACAAAAGCAGCTTATGGGGAAAACAATGGTTTTTTTTCACATGTAGGATTTTTTAAATGTATCTAATTTCATAGCCAAATTAGGATCCTTAGTTTTTACCTTTCTCATTAGACTAATTGGAATTGTGGAGATTAAAAAAAACGTAGGGTTTATTTCTTTGACTCCATATTTTGATGAAACAGAAAAAAATATCTTACCTTATCAGGTGGGGGAAATTGCAGCTGGCTAGCATCTAACGGTGTTATGAGAGGAATGGTGTCAAACCCATCCTCGGAGACCACCTTTCCGTTATTTTTCTCGCTGAAATTATTCCCCAGTTTAACCATTTTCCTTGCACGTTCACACCAACCTGGAGGGGACAAACAGATGAGTTTTTAGAGATGATTAATTTTCTCCTGTGTGACTATCAGAGGCACAATTGTTCCTTCTTCACACATGCAAACAGCAGCACAATCCGAGCCAAACGGTGTGCGCGGTGTGTGTCGCTTTGTGGGCCATGAGAAAGCCCGTCATCCACAAAGGAGCGCAGCAAAGAGGACACTCCGCTTCGACGCAACCGCTTCATGTATCAACGTGATTTAAAATGTATCCAAACACTCACCCGCTCAGACGAATGTTGTGTTTGGAAACAGTGTGTTAGTCCCGATGAGGCAGCTCTCCGGCTCCAGTGATGTATGTGTGTTTTAAAGGTGTGACGCAGCCGATTTACCGGGGAGCTGGTGCACAATATGGCCAGCCGGGTTTACGCGCCGCTACGTTACCTCGGAGCTGGATGCTGCTGCTGGCGTCTGGCTGCACTGCAAGTGATGTAACGTCCCCATCACAGCCACACAACATCATCTGAAGAGGAGAGGGGGAAGACCGATAGATGGAGCCAGGCCCATGCTTATAGTCATTGTAAAAAATGAACGAAGTGCTTATGATGTTTCACAAAAGTAATCTTGTGTGTTTTCTTTAAAGGGACTGTGAGGACTTTCCGAGTGATCTTTAAAAAGTCTCATATCTAGATACACTGTCTGGCCAAAAAGTCACCACCTTGATTGAACAAATAGGTACAAGCCTCCTATTGGATAATTACTTCACTGGTAATTTTTCAGCTGGAAACAAGTTATTTATTCCCAGCTGATGCAATGTGTCATTTCTCATTTCTTAACCAGGACGAAAGACACATACTGTGGTTGTGGGGAAAAAAATGTTCGTCTGTTTAAGAAGGGTCAAATCATTGGCATGCATCAAGCAAAGCAAAAACATTCAAGGAGATTGCAGAAACTACTAAAATTGAGTTAAGAACTTCCAATGCATTATTAAAACCTGGAAGGATGTTGGAGTGTCCACCAGGGAGCAATATGGTTGGGGAAAAAATCCCGAATGATTGTGATTGGTGATCACTTAAATGTTCGGCCAAATCAAACTGAAGAAAAACAGCAGAAGAACTCAGAAGTATGTCACATAGTGAAAGTAAGAGCATTTCCATAAGCACAATCTGAAGGGAACTCAAAGGTTTGGGTTGAAAAGCTGTGTGGCCTTAACAAAACCACTAATTAGTGAGACTCATCACAAAAAAAAGCTTCAGTTTGCTGAGAGCATAGAGATTGGACTAATGGCAGAAGGTTATGTGGTTTGATGAGTCCAGATTTACCCCGTTACAGAGTGATGGGAGCATCAGGGTAAGAAGAGAAGCAGGTGAAGTGATGCACCCATCATGCCTAGTGCCTACTGTACAAGCCTGTGGGGGCAGTGCTATGATCTGGGGTTGCTGCAGTTGCCCAGGTCTGGGTTCAGCAACATTATGTTCCCAAATGTGTTAGTGCCCATAGCATGGGCATTAACACATCTGTGATGGCACCATCAATGCTGAAAGCTACAGCCAGGTTTTGGAGCAACACATGCTGCCATCCAAGCATTGTCTTTTTCTGAGTCGTCCCTAAGTATTTTAGCAAGACAACGACAAGCCACATTCTGCACGTGTTACAACAGTGTGGCTTCATAGTAAAAGAGTGCAGATACTGACCTGCCTGCAGTCCAGACCTGCAGCGCAAAATACAACAACGGAGACCTCAGACTGCTGATCAATTGAAGTGGTACATCAAGCAAGGATGGGAAAGAATTCCAGCTACAGAGCTCCAACAATTAGTGTCCTCAGTTCACAGACGTGTATTCAGTGTTGCTAGAAAGAAAGGTGATGTAACACAATGAGAAACGTTCCCCTGTCCCAGCCTTTTTGTGATGTGTTGCAGGCATCCTAAGTGATATACCTTGTTGCCAGGCTACTAGACAGGGTTCATGGAGGGGATGTAAAAATGATCCTGTTGAAATAAGAGCAGCAATGATCTCACTGCAAATGAAGGCAGAGATCCTCCAGTTCTAATTCTTGCCTGTGTCGTATGTTGTTTTGGACAAAAGTGTCTGCTTAATGCAAATGTGGAACTGTAGAAGTGTATAAAACACAGCTTTGGTTTGCAGTGCATTCCCAAGATTAACCCTCTTACTGTTATTGATAGAATATTCATATAGTGTAAGACTGACAGACATATTCCTGTATGACATTTAATAAAATAACCCTAAAAATAATGTTATGAAATGCTGCAGTTACAGTGCACAGTTTCTGTGGGCAGTACAATTGAGACTCATCATTTTGTACTTTGCAGCTGTTGCTTTCTCAGTAAAACCCACTAGAGGGAGACTGGCTCACATGTTTTCAACTCTTGAATGCCTGACTTATGTTAAGTGTGGAAGAGATTCTAGCTCAATACATTATCATTTTCTGAATTGAAGTGACAAAAATGTGAAATTGTTATTTATGTCACCAAATGTTTACGTTACATTTAATATATACCGCACATTAAAGGGATGCAGTTCTGAAACTAAGATACCAGATTACAGCACAGTTAAACTACTGTATAAATATTTAAGCAGAAAGTAAATTCCAAATTCTTCATTTTAGAAAAGACCAAATAATACATGTATGAAAGCACCAGAAATCAGTTAGCCAGCAAAAAAGACTTATCTGCAAGATATTATAACTATTTGATAATCATAAAATTACTTTGACTCACAAATGTTGCAACTATCATAGAATAGACTTATTTTATTTTCTTGGCTTATTGTGCAAAAGCCTTTGAATTTTCCAAACTTCATGTGGTTGACTTATGATTTTAGAATGTCCAAGATAACTCAGATATAACTGAAATAGTTAAATTACACTCCAATCATTGAAGCAGAGAAACTGTCGTTTTGGTACCAACAAGCTGCTAATGTAAAGCTTGGCTGCTAAAGTTGGCCAGGTTATTGCAACAGAAGTCTCCAAAGCAGAGTTTTTGCTTGGGATTCATGTATACAACAGATGAAAAATGGTTTCACTGGTAACTTCTACAGCGTAAAGTGTGACTAAACCTTGTAACACAGAAAACTGCTGTGTCTTTAAAACCCACTCTGCTCTTGGCCCTTTGCCCAGAAAGTTCATTTCCCATTTCCCATCCAGCCACATGGACTGAGCCCCGCCACGCAGGGAGAACAAGTATTTTCACTCAGAAAAAGCGGCACCTCCAACAGCAGCCTGAGAACAAACCTTTCAACAGGACCTCACAGGACATCTGTCACTTTCCGAGGACTTGATCTCCACAGCAGAGCCGTCACAGCCTGTCAGACTTCAGAGAAGCTGGGGTAAGATTTATTTCATATGTGCCGGCTGGCCGGTCTGTCTGTCAGGTGCAGGGTTGTTCCATTCACTGTTTGCTTTAGTCACTGAGTGTTTTCTGGTATTGATCTGAGTTTACTTAGGGATACATTACATTACTCATTGATAATGATAAGTTTTGTTTTAGAAGTGCTGCTGCCATGTATTGAACTTTTGTCTTCTTGCGTGAGCACAAAGCCTCTTATTACAAATCTATAATTCTCTTCACAAGTTGATCCAGCAGGTTTTGGAAATTTTTTGAAGCTGTTGAGCTATAGTTGCACTCATTAATATATTATGGTGATTATTGCAGCTCTTGTGAAAACTAACAGGACATTTTAGTTTTTTATTTAGTTTTTTTTTTTTTACCTCTGGGGAACAGCTATACTGATTTTACAACAGTAAACCAACCCTGACTGGGATTTCTCACAGCAGGCAGCAGTAACCAGACTATATAAACAGGATGCTTGTCTGCACACACAAACCCACACACAGCACTTGATGCTCTGGTTGACTGTACAGGCTAAGACACCTAAACCACTATCACTGACGTTGACATAACAACCAAAGTGACGTTTGTCAATAAACACCCTGGTTTGTTTTTGTGTATACAAAGGGTGTATCATGTGAGCGAGTGTGCTGCAGAGGTTTCTGGAGGATTTTCTGGGAACATGAGGTCACGGGCAGACACACCCAGAGGCCCCAGCGCCGAGCAGGAAGGGCCGAGGGTGGAAGACGCTGGGCTCTGACTGAGTCACTTGCCAGTAGGAAGCTAGTTGTGCTGGAATTTCCATTCAGTTTGAAGCAGAAGAATTTCAGTCTGGATGATGTTTTTAGACTGAAACACATGGCATGAAGGGTCACTTCACTTCCCCCTCACTGACAGGAACAGAAACCCTGCGAGTGCTTCAATATGATTGCATAATCTGCTTTATTTTTGCACAAAAAAAAATCATTTTGCAAAAGTTTCCTACTTCCAAAACGTGTCACCGTCTAATGGCGTGGGTTCAATGAATATGGGCTTGCATGCTCAACAATAAAACATATTCACACAGGAATGTGGTTGGAATGATGATCATTTCCTCTCCGCTAAAAAGATCAAGCTGGATGACCTGTGAACTTCTGGAAGCATTTAAAGCCCCCAACTTCCTGACATGTGAGTGTTCATGGCGTCCAAACAAGTGCATTGTTTGTGCTCAAGCTTCTTCTGGCTGTTTAACTGAGGAATCAAAAGTGAGTATTAAAGCATTCAACATTGTAGAAATCTACCTTTTTCAGCCGTTTTGATCACCATTTTGTGGACAGACGTGGCTGGGAGGGCTGAGTGGGCCGGCAGAGAAGTGGAGTGGGGAGAAGTTGAGTCAACACATGACTGTTTCTCAAACTTGTGTCGCTTCTGGTCTCGTGCCTCTCAATAGAGGCACAGACTGAGATTGCGATAATGCAGTTACAGATGCAGGAAGATAGATAAGCACGGTCTGGCTGTAACAAAATGATACTGATCAATTTATTTAGCTTTTAACTGACTGCTTTATTTTCTGCATCAGTATGTATCAAAAAGAAAAAAATTAACAAGTAAACAAGTGTAGTTTAGGTGGCCTTCAAGAATAGCATTAATGCTTTTTTATGGTGCCACTGAAATGTTGCTTTAAAAACCTCTGGGTCCTTTGATTAAAAAAAATTAGTCCATCAGTCTAAACCCGACATTAATTTATTAAAATCCCATACCAAAATCTTTATTTCTCACGTTATCTGAACACATCTACATAATCCAAATGCTTATAACAAAACAATGAGATTTAGAACAAAGAGATGACTCCCTTCTGCTATTGCAGCTATTGTCCTCTCATTGTAGTATTTTTATGACTGCTTTGTGCCAAAGGGTTTCATACTCTTACACAGCTGCTCTGATTAAAAAAGAAACATTGTGACTCATATTTCAAAGCACAACAAGCTGGTCAACTTTGAGCAATACAACACACCACACAAGCTCCTTACCACACAACTACAATTTAAAACTTTTAAATAGTGAAAGCAGCGTGGCTTTTTTTTCTCCTCTGAACCAAAATTACAGTTTTAAGTTAGCCGTACTGGAAGCCTGGCCCAGCCCTGGACCATGGTGGAAAGCTGTAGTAATGTATGACGTCCTGCCCAGTGTAGGGAAACTATGAGTGATGATGATGATGATGAAGGAGTCACTGTCTCACTATTCCTGCATAATGTGGAGTTCTCTCAATCTATCGGTGATGTCAGCCCACACTGGTTGATAAATGAAGAGGCATTACAAATGTCTGGAGGAGTTCTTCTGTCCTCCCTCCACAGGGGGGCAGAGCAAAGTGAATCTAAATCTACTGCTTGAGACACCTTCAAACTTCACATCCAGAGGCAAACAAATTGGCTGTGATCCTTCTGCTGAAGAAACAAGGACACAAAAAGTGTAGAACAAGAAGCAGCTTCTAACAGGCTGAACGTTAGGGCAGTTGTGCTTTTGGTCCCAGAATTCAGCAGAAATGTCAATGGTCTCAGTTAAACCTAATAATGACTGAAGTAAAGGGAGATTTATGACTCTTTGGTCTCCATGACCTGCTTATAATTAGTAGGCTGCTTCATTTGCAAAAATATTTACAAATAATCTCACATTCCTGTAAAATTAAATAAAAAATAAACTACTTTGCATGTGTCTTAACTGTATAGGTTACATTTGTTATTGAAATTAACTGCTCCTTAAGAGTGTCATTATTTTAAGCTAAAATAATTAGCTTATTTCTATGTTATTTAGTATCTTTAAATACACAAATTTTGGTTTAGAACAAATTTATTGAACTCCTGAAGTTACTGAGAGGAAGGAAAAAAGATACTTGGAGTACTGAACAGTATTGAAAGAGTAGGGGCTGTGCAAAAATGCAACCTTTTTGGTTCAGTATCATCCAAATAAACAGATTTAATTCAATCCATTAAAAATAATTTGACAAATAGATACTTTTATTCATGTCATGATATTCTAAACCTTAAATGATTACAGTTATTTATGGTACATGCAGGGTTTCTGTGGTTGAAGGTTATGCATTTCTTCTTCCTCTCAAGATAAAGAATGAAGTCTTCAGCTAAATACCTGAGATGCTTCGTGACATCATAGCATGCCACCGCTATCTGAAACCCTCTCCTTTATTATCTGATCTCATTCAAAAATGTCCTACACACTGCTGTTTCACCAGTCTGTATGGTCGTGGTGTGTCATGCACAAAAGATGCGGCTCCAACAGCCAGTGCTTTGTAGTGAATCAGAGGAGCCAACTGTGGGTTTGTGTTCTGTTCATTAGTTTCTTATGCAAAAGGTTTGATTAAAATAGTAAGCAATAGTAAGAATGTCTGCTTTTGTAACAGAATAAATGCACATGATGAGGCAGTTATAAAAATACTGAATTCAAAGGAATTTATCAGTGCACAAATCACTCATATTTGCCAGGTTAGGCTAAAATATGAGGCTACATGAAATAATTAATTAGGAGCCATTTGGAAATCAGGAGCTCCTATTTGGGAGGTGAGCCAAAAGAACCAGCTCTCTGAAAAGAGCTGAACTTCCCATCACTACTGTGTGACTGGGTCCATGTATGTGATGCAATGTTTGGAATGACAAAAGGGGATTACTCCCCTCTGCTCCTTAACCTTTAACCTTAGTTCAGTTCAGCTCAAAGGGTGGTAAACAAGATGTCATTGTAAGAGTGACATATTTTTGTGACTGACGGCACAGTGTTTGCTTTCAAAGACTGTCATCACTTTGGTCTCCTCTCAAGTTCTTTTAAAGCCTGACATGAACACTTTGACAGAAATATTTCAAATTCTATTTTCCTTGCCTTCGTAATACATCCTTTACTGCTACTTAAAATACAGATGGAATAATACAATATGGAGCTTTTCTTTATCTTTTTTCAAATCCTGATCAGATGCCACTGGAAGATTGTGTGTTAGATAAATTGCTTGAAAGGCTTTGGCTGGCTTTCAAACAATTTTGATGATTTTGCAAACATATGACATGAACCAGGGAGCACTTCAGCTCAGTATTAAATTTCGAAGAAAACTTGTTTCTGCTTGTCTGTTAAAAGTTCAGTCTGAAAAAAATGTTGCCTTGGAGGTAGTCACTTTTTTTTTTTACTATAAGCAAAAATAGACCATATTTTCTATGGGATTTATACACACAGGCTCTGCTTAATTTAAACATTGTACTGTTCAAATACAATCCTGTTCGGGCAAATAGTAAGAGATTTAGTCGGTATGTGAACTTGTGGCATGCAAAAAACATGAAAAGAACTCAAACATACTGATTTTGGCCTGGAGGACTAGAAATCACTGCATGTTTAGCTTAACAGCATCTGAAGAAATTACATTATGAAGAGGCCTTGCTTGAAAGAACAGTGATCCAGTGTTTATCTGAACGCCCCAGCACTGTCAGGAACTGGTCAAGCCAGATCTCTCAAAAACGAAGCCCTGAGCTGTATTCACACCAAAGACTGGAGTCTCACTTTATCTTATGACTAACATCATCTTTTTATGATTTAGACTTTCTACCCAACACAATCAGGCAGAGATGCCCGCTGAACCCTCCCAGTTTTATGACACTACAGTATCAGCTGCTTAGTGTTTGCTCACAGTGAGAGCATTTAAGTTTAGGGAGGAGACTTAGGGAGGAACCAGAGGACCCACCTGTCGGAAGAGAAGACACCCGCCTCACGGCTGAATTTACTCGACAGTGTGTGAGGAGCAAAAAGGGGGGTATGTCCACAAGCTGAGGAGATCGCATAGTTGGCCTGTTTGACCACTGACTGAAGTGAGAGAAGATCGAAATGGGTGGAAATATAAGTCAGAGGAGGAACAGCAAGCGAGCGAGCACACGGAGTCATGCTAACAGTGTCATGTGAGTCAAATCTCTCACCTGTTTGATGCTGATGAGTTAAATATGGAAAACTTAGTGTCTTTAAGCTTAGTGTATTTGAATTTCTTTACCCAGAAAAGAGGAAACTGTTATTGTTTAATACGTTTGAAATTATATCCAACAGCAATGAGAATGTGAAACATCAATTTTCACGTTTTCCAGTGGTGTAAATTAAATATTGAGCTTGTAGAGCTACTACACTCACATTCTTTTCCATTCGGTGTGACAGCAGCTTCTGTTCAAGTGTGCGCTTGCACACACATGCAAATATTCACACACCCTCAAAATGAACCCATAGATAAGGAAAGCACACAGATGGGCAGTTAAATGTGTTTGCTTACTGGCCTTGCATGAGTATGTGGATAGGTGTTTCCATAGAGCAACCAAGAAGGATGTAATATTATAACTGGATTTAAAAAAAAAATCAACAAGAAGTTTCAGCTCTAACAAGTTTCATTTTGCAACATGTAATAAAAACAAAACAAAAAACAAGTTCACTGGCAAATTGTTTCACAAAGTAGTTGCGACTGGTTTGACATGATTACTCAAGAGTTGCCAAAACAAATCCAGAGTCCTCGAAGCATGATCTCATTGTGAGAAATAGAGCTTCACCGTGTCAATGTTTGCTTGAGGCGAATCATGTCCTCTTCGTTGGGAGGCGCAGTGGCAGCACTGCCCTGTGTAGATTATATTATTACATTGGACCATCAAACGCAGCTGGTCTTCTTTTAGAGCTGTATATGTTTCCCACGGTTCACAGAACATACTCCTCGCCCACAGCTGGTGACTACAACTAATACAGTTTGTAAATTGGCTTTGACTTAATTGTAGTCACCATCTTTTCTCTCCATGCTGAAGGCTAAACAAACATCTCAATTGCTCACTGTAACTTGCAGACATGGAGACTCCCTTTGGTCATATTGGACCTCCCAGCTTATAAATCTAATACAAACATGAACACCATTGATGTCTCACTGTATTTATGTGTTGAAACCAGGTTGTGCATCTGTCATCTCAGTCTCTTCAGATTTGACCCAGGCTTTGGCTGAGCTGTCCTGGGTTTTAGGTGATGACATGTCAGGCTGGCAGGAATCAGCAAATCTCTCTCGTGCTTTCTCCCAGTTCTTCTGAGACTTTGATTTGGTGACAGAGATGCTGTCCAGAGACAAAGCTGCAGCAGCCCCCAAACCTGACTGAGACTTTCTAATCTTCAGTTCAATCTGTGAAGACAGAATGAAACAATGTCAATCAAATAACTTGTCTGCTTTAAAGCATATAAATCATGACACGATTTACCAATTCTTCTTACCGGGGCTTTCATTCCAGTCCCCTCTTTGCCAAGTCCTTCTCCTTTCTTCCAGCCCATCTTTTCAAGCATCTTCCGTCCTTTGTTGACTTCAGATATTTCCCTTTAGGAGGAAAAATATGGTATTCCATAATTATAGATTCATCCCATGTTCTTCATTTACCAAAATAACGTTACTGTACTTACTCATGAACAGAAGCTGGGGCATCATCTCTTTGGAAAACACCCTCACTGCCCACTGTTTGTCTCCTCGACTCTGCTCTGTCTTTATATTTAGAACTTTTGGGGGCTTTGGTCCCCTCAAATTCATTGTTCTGTTTACAGAAAAGCAATCACAGATTCACGTTAGAAGAGTGGTGAGTTTAAGACTTTGAGCAACCTGCTAGTTGCCCCAGAGTCACTCACCTGCAGGCCGTATTTAGCTTTCATCTGCTTCAGCTCCTTTTGTCTCAGTGCTTCTTTATCCTCTTTGGTGAGAGTTGGGCCTTTGGGATAATTTTAAGCAATGACATTGCAGTCACACTAAAACAAAGTTGGGATTGTGCGATCTAATTTCTCTTGAGATTTATTACCTGTTGTCTCCTCTCTCCTGTGCTTGCTGAGATGAGCAATCACCTGACCAGGCTCACAGCCGTCACAAGTATTGGTCCCTGAGTGTATGTGGAAGGACAGCACGGTCTCTCCCATCTTTACTTCGTCACCGTGCATCAGTGGGTGTGGCTCACATTTGGTTTTAGGCTGCAGAGGAGAAAATTTGTTGATATTTTATCTGAGCTTAGGATTTAAGGTTTTATGCACTTGAGAAAGAGAATCAAAGAGCAACCTGTAGGATCCTGTTTCCATTGATGACAGTTCCATTCTGGCTCCCCTGGTCCACCAGCATGTAGCCCTGCAGTTCCTGGTCAAAGTAAACCTCAGCATGGAACTGAAAACAGAGTTCAGTTAGAAACCAAATGAATCCTTCTCATCAAGCATGTGGATCCCTACAGTACAAAGAGGAGGTACCTTGCTGACCCCCATCTCTGATATCCGTATTGCATGGTCCATTTCTTTCTCTCTGCAAAAGAAATTTATCAGGAGTTTGTAACCCAATTGAACACAAAAACCTGTCTTTCTGCCTTTGATACGTTGTATCAAAGTTTGACTGAAGAAAAAACTTTGAACATACCTGCCAATTGTGGCTGGAGAGTCTGCTGTGATGATGAACAGAGTGCCCACCTGCAGCACTGGTGATCTGACAACCATCACTCTTACACAGGGCGGCCAAACTGCTAAAAAAGAAAAGGAGCAAGCAAAATACTTAACTCACAAAGCATATCGTTTACTAGAGCATCAGAAGGATTTAATTACTTTCCCTCCTATTTCATCTAATGCACCAGTGAGTTATGAGTTTAACTGTGCCCAAGCTCTGAATTTCACAAGTTTTCCTCTCACCTTCCTGAACCTGAGTCTCCATTTCTGACTCAGGGCTCCCCTGTAGGGGTGAGCTAGGACAAGATGACAACGAGTGAGCTGACTCCTCCTCCTCCTCCCTCTCTGATTCTGTGAGCTCACCCTCCTCTGGTTCACTGTTCCCCTTTGAGTCATCGCTTTGTGCCGGGCTCTTTCTCTTTTTCTTCTGCTTTTTGGACTTGGATGTCTTTTTTTTGTTCCTAGATCTATCCTTGTCATCATGATGAGAACCGTTTTTATGTTTCTTCTTCTTTGAAGAGGATTTATTTCTCTCCTCCCGGTGTTTAGAAGAGTCTCTCCTCCCTGGTGGTACATCTGGACTCTGGGACCTTCGCCTCAGTTTCTCAGGTTCTGCTTTCCTTTTAGATGTTCGTTTTTCAACCCACTCAGTTTCTTTTTCTTCTTTCATCTTAATGTCATCAAACGTGCCTCCCTGCCATCAGACGGTCAACAGTAAGATCAACATCCCTATTGATGGTCACTGACAGCAGGCAAGTTGACTTTGTAGATCCTGTTCCACAACGTGTGGTACTGTTTTTGTGGCTTCAGTCTTTGAGAAATATTCACTTCAGACGTTCCCCAATTTCATGACCTTTTACTATGCACAGATATTTCTATGTGCATATTTTCAACTCCTTGAGTCACTGCAAACTATGCATTTATTGGATCAAACTAACAAAAAATTGTATGACCAGAGGATCAGCTTTTTATACCACTTATTTTCGTAATTTGATAAATGACAAAAGTCATTACTTTCGAACAATATCTTTGAATTAGTTTGAAGGTTGATTTTAAAGTTGTACCTCTGTGGGGAGCAGTTTTCCAGTAAGAAGAAATCTTCATTCTAGCCAATGAATTTGCCACCTCTTGCACCTAGGTTAGAGCACATTCTTTTAGTCTACTACACTGTTAATAGAAAAAGATATAATAGGTAGTGAAAGACTGAACCTATGGGGTTTTGACATATCAGTGTTTTTAAGGGGCACTACAAAGTCAAAAGCCAGCTGTCAGCAATCCACACAAAATGCATCTTTGTTGACCATTGAGAAAAAAATCCATTTACCTTGTCTTCCTGTGGTAACGTCTTCTTAAACCATTTCTTAAACTTTCTGTCTCTCTTTTCAACACTGTTGTTGTCCTGAGAGAGCTCTGCAGTGGTTTGTGCAGCAGGAACCTCAATCCGGGAATGAAACTGGTACCGACCACTCTCTGCATCATAGTAGTAGTAGATGCCTGTGTTGGCATCATAGTATAACTGACTGGCCTGTAGAAGAAGACAACAAGTTAAGTTAGATCCCTGGATCTGAGCTACAGACAGCCTTATTTTACTGGAGGCATAGTAATAACAAACCGAGTCATAGTAGAAACCCGTGCTGTGGTCATAGTACATCCCAGTAGTTTCATCGAAGACAAACCCAGTCTGTGTCATAGCTTCTTCCGCAGTGGCCCTCAACATATCAGCTATGGATCCATCACCCTCCTGAAATAAACAACTCCATAAGTTGATCGTACCTAATGCTCCAACTTTATCTCCACAAATACTGTTTTCACATTTGTAATATATTCTTCCTTTTGATTATAACAAACTCTTGGGAATAACAAACCTCTGCTGGGACTGTAACACTGCTATCAGGTTGCTCTGACACAGCAAAGGCAGCTGCTTCATTTGTTGATGAAACTTCGGCTGCATCACAACCATCAACTGCACCAACTGCTTCCACAGTTTCCAGGCTCTCAGAGATGTTTGAAGCCTGTGTATCCTGAGTGCATGAGGCCTCTGGGTTCTGAGCATAGCCTGCATAGTAGTAGTTGTAATAATCTGTAGAAAGCAAAGAAATGTTTGAGCCGTTTGGTAATTCTATGTCATAATAATAATGATCTAAGAGATGTATTAATGTACATAAAAGGCAAACAAACCAGTTTCTGTCCAAACATATTCCTCTGTCTGAGTTTCACTGCTGACTTTGTCTTTATCTTTCTTCTTGCGCTCATGAATCTCTGCACTCAATTGGTCAACCTGAAATCATACATTTTAAGATCAATTTAACAGACAAACGTTCCCAAAACACTCATTGACATATAGAGCTGGGTATTGTCAAGAACCTCAGGATTAGATTTGATTCAAGTGATGGTGATTTAATTGCTTCGATGTCGATTCATTAAGAGGTAGAAATACAGGGATAATTAGAGTTCCTGGTGACAACTTCTAAATGATCAATTTCATGCCCATAAAGTTAGTGGAGCTGGCTTTACAAAGCTGCCTGCTTTGGTTGCCATTTTGTTGTTGTTTGGTCTATTGCGACCATACAGTCAATGATTGCGACCTCCGTCCAAACAATGCATATGACATGCACAGTGCCCCCCACTGGCCAGGAGATTAATTGATTCAGAGGATTTGCCAAATCCATACTGAGTTGGGTGGAAAAATATTGTGATGCATCAGTTAATCAAAATCTAACCCACCCCTATAGACATAAAATAGCAGTGATGATGACCATAACATTAGACTGATTTAGTATAAAACAGGATTAAATGTTTCATAATGAATTTGTGCAATAAGTTCATCACCCCTTTTGGGAAAAAAGGCATTTTAATAAAATTAATCATTGACAGGCTAATATGACACATGTCTATCTTTACTAATTGAGCATGTAACAAGCTGAGATGTGAGAAGCTCTGCAATGCATTAAAAAGCAGGGCTTTGCAGAACCAATGCATTATTTTAATGTATGAAACACGTAGAGCAAATAAATAACCATACTGCCTTGAGAAGCAAATGAATTAGTGTTCAACATGAGGAAATCTGCATGGTAATTATATTGTGATGACAGTGGCTGACCTGTTTCCTCAGGTCCTCGTTGTAGCTCTCCGTGCTCCTCTGTAGTCTCTCAGACTGGGTCAGTTGTTTCTGTAACTTTGTCAGCTCAGCTCTGCACTCACTGAGCTCCTGCTGCAAAGACTCCACTCTCAGCCGGAGTTCAGACAGTTCACAGTCCCTCTCTTTTTCTTGTTCTCCATCTCCGTTCTCCATTAGTTCATCTGGAGACAGAAATATTCGGACGAATTACTTGACGAGCACAGTAAAGTCAGACAACAGACTTGTCAAATACCGACTTTGCTACAGAAATTTTTAAAAAAGGGAACTTAATATTTCTATGCAACAAAACAAATGGAGACAGGTGTGGGAACAAACCGCTGTCGAAATCTGACTTCACCTGATGCGTCAATTCACCTGATGTGAAACTGTATGAAACCTCCACTTCTTACCCGTTGCTTCGTATTCGCACCCTCCGCAGTGAATTTTCGGTCAGCCCGCCACATGAACCGTCCTGAAAAGTTAAAATAGACATTTTATAAATGCCCGGTATTTCTGACAGAGTCGAGTACATGTTTGGTGATAATGTGACAGTTACACTTAAAACCGTGGTAATGTTTATTCTCCACTCTGTTCAACCGCCATTTAGCACACTAGCTAACTACGTCACACCGGAAGTGTCTCTTCTTCGTCTTCGGTGATGGTTTGGACTCAGCCCTGAAACACTGTGCTGCCATCTGTCAGAAAAATAGCATAAATGAGGACAAGGAAGAAATCATTTTACAGTCTGTGGAAGAGCACAAGTAAGTAAAAAAGACTGCGAACTGAAAGAAAACTTGAATAATACTTTTCGTTCCGCTGTCGTATCGTGTGATAACCGCTCATTGGTTAAAAGTAAGAAATGTCTGCTCTGCGAACCACATTCATTCAGTTCTGACTGCTCATGCATGCCAGTATTTTACAGATGTTTAGGGTGACCAAGCTTTCTGATCTGCCCGGACATGTCCTCCTTATTAGCCGTAAATTTATGTCAAGAAAGATTTTCCCGGAAATGTCCGGGTTTTTCTCAGCTTGTTTACAGACCATTGATATTCTTAATAAAGTTCTTCACTGGGCTACACTCTACCCAAGATTTTAGTTATGCTTAGTCATTAGTTATATTTTTGAACAAGAAAGATATATGTATTTTTCTTTATGAGGCATTTTTATGGAAACCCAGTCCCACAATTTAAAAAAAAAAAAAAAAAAAAAAGGAAAACTTGGATTTTGAGAATTCTTTTTTTTTTTGGATCATACAAAAGTCAAAATTTCAAGGATTTAAGTCACGGGCTTTTTCCCCTTCAAACAGAGAAGGATTATTTTTAAATAGATTCATAGGTCATGAAGTTACTTTGTTTTCTTTAAGTATTTTTTGCAGGATTTCCAAGAGACTGGTAGAGACTCTTCTTTTGAGGTTTCTCAGCATATGGTCAGCCTACCATTGTTACGTGCGTCAGGAAGCAAAAACAGATGTCAACTTCTATTTTTTTTTAATTCTTTTTTTATGTATTTGTTTATTTCATTGTTTTTTGTTTTGTTTTGAAAAAAAAATGGTTACGGTATGCGGTTGATTCCCCCTTGCCTTGTCATTACAAGGTTTCACCGCTAGATGTCATTGCAACCCATTGATTCCGCTTGGTGGCTCCTGAAGTGTGTGTCTTTTCATTAGTACTGTTTTGTAATGGTAATAGTTCAGTCATCAGCCAGATGTGGTAATTTATGGTCATGACTTACTGCCTGTAAGAAGCAACCAAATTTTATTCAGTAATTGAGCTATGAATGTATAAACCATGCTTTTCAGTACCTGATTTTAGTGTATAGTTGCTATTTTAGGGGTTACATCATAGTTTCTTGTCAACAAGAAAAGTCAAGACTGCCCCATCAGTGACTTCAGCACCACATTACCTTATTTTCCACCCACATTTTTCTTCTGGTCACTACCATTCATTTTTTTCCCCTCTGTATATACTTATTTACACCTCCAATGGACTGACTGTTCCATATGGGGTTGGCCCTTTATTATCTCTTGGAAATATTTACAGTCTCTATTCATGGCATCAGTGTTTAAAAATATGACAACATAATGGGAGCATAAATATATCACGTGTTTCTGTGCACATTTTATCACTGACACTTCATATGGGAAGTTACACAGCAGCAGTACAATTTTGTTACTGCGTGTAAGCCTGATATGGAGTCAAAACATAAATATGTCATTAGTCATGTTTGCACAGAGACAGGCAGAATTTCAGTCCCTGTGTCAACTGAGAAGAACTTCACAGGAGGCGGAGAAAGCCAGATTGTTTTTACTTTCCTTGCATCTTTGGAGGCTTTATGTATTCCCAAAGCGGCCTTTTTGTTTCCTCCCACTGCCTTTGAAATCTGAGCTCTTTGGAGTTTTGTTTGTATTTTGGTGGAGTGTCAGACTTCTTGGCAGGAGTTGTGGTAGCTGTAGCTAAGTAGTGTCAGACCAGCTTTGAAGAATAGGGTGGTCTTTTGTCTGAAGACAAACACAGCTGCAACGTCAAACTAACTGATGTTTATTAAAACAATTTTTAGACCAGAAAGCCTGAGCTAAAGCTTTGAAAGAAGTGTAGATCATAGTTGGCACAGAGTTTGTGTGTGTGTTTTTTGATGGTCTTTAAAATCTAGCGAGACGATACCTTTCTTATACAACGTAGTGGTTCCTGGCTATCATTGGTTTTTACTGGTCCAGCTTCACTGCTGATGCAAGAAGCACTTCAGGATAAACAGGGAATGCTTTTTCTACATTGTTTCCTCAGTTTGTAGCTAAAAATAACTTGCACAAATGAAGGGGACACACCACCGTTTCATAGTTTCTCTTACATACCTTAGGTGTTGTAGCTATGTCTAGATATAACCAATGTGATATGACAGCTGCCCATAATTTTTATTTCTAAGATATATATGTATTTTCATCTAGGGTAAGGTTTGGTGACTTCAGAGGCCTGGATATTTTGTCTTTTAGACAAGAAAGAGATACTAACCCAACGACAAAACAGAAATTGATCTGCAGACTGAGTAACTCTTGGTATACTCCTTCTCTTCTTTTTGCACATAATCAATGCAGGCAGTCTCGACCTTAGCCACAAGCTCCACTAGAACCAGACTTTTAATTAGTGGGTAGAGGATGAACCCCACCCTTTCTGGTCCAAAGTGGAAACTATGAGCCTGACTGAGGCTCATTTTTCTCTGCTTCTCCAGTGGAATTTGGGAGGAGTTTAGCTGCTGCTTGGCCAAACCTAACCCTGAATAAGCTTCTGGAAGGAGGACAGAGTATTACAAAATAATACAAGGTTGCATTATCATGCTATGGGATGAGGTGCACAAAACAAAAATAATCAGGTGCACCACCATCTCAAAGCACCGACTCCTTTATCATACTAACCTGAGTACACAAAATAATAAAACTAAAACGACTTTGTTATTCAGGGATTAAATTGTTCTTCTCAGTTTGATTGATGAAGACATCCATTTACAATTTATGTTACAACCTGTATTGGATTTTAGACATTGATAAAGGTAGCACTATATTAGCATATATTGATAGCCAAACACATAGTGAAAAGTTCTCAACTTGCCTCCCCTGTAAGAAGTTTTCTGCTATTTTTGTAGACTGAAATTAAAGATGATGATTCTTATTGTACAATAAAGAAAATGAAACATGAGGTTAATGATTTGTTCACTGTCATCTTCACCTCCTAAATCACTAAGAGTGGGTACATGTCAGACTAGACAACCACAGCACATACATGAAACAGAATTTGAATAAACAGATAAAACCATTTTCCTCATGGCTTACTTATGTATAGGACAAGATCAGTGAAAGCACATTTGTCCTCAGAAGACACTAAAAGACACAAACAGAAATACCTCACAGGAAAATTGATACAAGTATGGAGGGTGGAGGTGGAACATACATAATGATAAAAGTGCAAAAGATAATACAAATCAGAATACAGTAAACAAAACCTCAACGTTAAAAAATGACTTTTTGTATGCATTAAATCCAGCCACCTCCCTTGCTTAGGAACAGCCCAGACTGGCTCACAGAAAACAAGTCTTCAATTAAATAACCCCAAGCACTACCATCATTCACTCATTTTTATTTAGCCTCAGGAAGAATCAAGCATTTGATTTCTGAAAGATAAGCTGAAGGAAATGTAGGTTTTGAAACACTGATGAGACAATGTCAAAGAATGTCGTGTTTGCAGATAACAGGTCCATGAAGGAACAAGTCTAAACAGGGAAAAACAAGGGGCCCAGGATGGAGCCTTGGGGAACACCACTAGTGAGAGGGGCTACCAAGAGGCATTACTAACAATGTTAACAGTGTTTGAAAAATATGCTTTGAAATAATCTCAGACTTTATCCCCTAGGCAGACCCTTTTGAAGTCAGTTCCAATTCTATCAAGAGAGGCGTAATAATCTAAACGTTACAGTTATGGTCAAATCGGTATCTGCTGTTGTGAAAAAAAAAAATCCTAATAGTTTTACTTGTAGGTTGTCTCCGATTCTTGTCATTATTTTGTCTTTGTTTTTTTCATGAGTCTCTTGATCTACAAGAAGTGTCCTTAGCTGAAGTAATGTAATGGTTTTGGCTTCTTTTGGTGACATTAGCAAAGAATCCGACATATTTACCTTGTGGTTTCCAGCAATTTGTACCTACTTATGTTGCTACAAAGAGTTTTAATGATCCATTAATTAGTGCATTCAAGGCAACAATTCTTATGTCAGCACAGGGGTTTGTGCTGTTACCTCAGACAAATTGAATCCAGTCAGGTAGACCTCCTGAGGCTACCCGACAGAACTGGTTCCCCTGGTCATGCATGCCTGACACTGGATGGGAGAAACAGTTAACTGNACAGCACGGTCTCTCCCATCTTTACTTCGTCACCGTGCATCAGTGGGTGTGGCTCACATTTGGTTTTAGGCTGCAGAGGAGAAAATTTGTTGATATTTTATCTGAGCTTAGGATTTAAGGTTTTATGCACTTGAGAAAGAGAATCAAAGAGCAACCTGTAGGATCCTGTTTCCATTGATGACAGTTCCATTCTGGCTCCCCTGGTCCACCAGCATGTAGCCCTGCAGTTCCTGGTCAAAGTAAACCTCAGCATGGAACTGAAAACAGAGTTCAGTTAGAAACCAAATGAATCTTTCTCATCAAGCATGTGGATCCCTACAGTGCAAAGAGGAGGTACCTTGCTGACCCCCATCTCTGATATCCGTATTGCGTGGTCCATTTCTTTCTCTCTGCAAAAGAAATTTATCAGGAGTTTGTAACCCAATTGAACACAAAAACCTGTCTTTCTGCCTTTCATACGTTGTATCAAAGTTTGACTGAAGAAAAACCTTTGAACATACCTGCCAATTGTGGCTGGAGAGTCTGCTGTGATGATGAACAGAGTGCCCACCTGCAGCACTGGTGATCTGACAACCATCACTCTTACACAGGGCGGCCAAACTGCTAAAAAAAGAAAAGGAGCAAGCAAAATACTTAACTCACAAAGCATGTCGTTTACTAGAGCATCAGAAGGATTTAATTACTTTCCCTCCTATTTCATCTAATGCACCAGTGAGTTATGAGTTTAACTGTGCCCAAGCTCTGAATTTCATAAGTTTTCCTCTCACCTTCCTGAACCTGAGTCTCCATTTCTGACTCAGGGCTCCCCTGTAGGGGTGAGCTAGGAGAAGATGACAACGAGTGAGCTGACTCCTCCTCCTCCTCCCTCTCTGATTCTGTGAGCTCACCCTCTTCTGGTTCACTGTTCCCCTTTGAGTCATCGCTTTGTGCCGGGCTCTTTCTCTTTTTCTTCTGCTTTTTGGACTTGGATGTCTTTTTTTTGTTCCTAGATCTATCCTTGTCATCATGATGAGAACCGTTCTTATGTTTCTTCTTCTTTGAAGAGGATTTATTTCTCTCCTCCCGGTGTTTTGAAGAGTCTCTCCTCCCTGGTGGTACATCTGGACTCTGGGACCCTCGCCTCAGTTTCTCAGGTTCTGCTTTCCTTTTAGATGTTCGTTTTTCAACCCACTCAGTTTCTTTTTCTTCTTTCATCTTAATGTCATCAAATGTGCCTCCCTGCCATCAGACGGTCAACAGTAAGAGCAACATCTCTATTGATGGTCACTGACAGCGGGCAAGTTGACTTTGTAGATCCTGTTCCACAACGTGTGGTACTGTTTTTGTGGCTTCATTCTTTGAGAAATATTCACTTCAGACGTTCCCCAATTTCATGCACAGATATTTCTATGTGCATATTTTCAACTCCTTGAGTCACTGCAAACTATACATTTATTGGATCAAACTAACAAAAAATTGTATGACCAGAGGATCAGCTTTTTATACCACTTATTTTCCTAATGTGACAAAATGACAAAAGTCATAACTTTCGAACAATTTCTTTGAATTAGTTTGAAGGTTGATTTTAAAGCTGTACCTCTGTGGGGAGCAGTTTTCCAGTAAGAAGAAATCTTCATTCTAGCCAATGAATTTGCCACCTCTTGCACCTAGGTTAGAGCACATTCTTTTAGTCTACTACACTGTTAATAGAAAAAGATATAATAGGTAGTGAAAGACTGAACCTATGGGGTTTTGACATATCAGTGTTTTTAAGGGGCACTACAAAGTCAAAAGCCAGCTGTCAGCAATCCACACAAAATGTATCTTTGTTGACCATTGAGAAAAAAATCCATTTACCTTGTCTTCCTGTGGTAACGTCTTCTTAAACCATTTCTTAAACTTTCTGTCTCTCTTTTCAACACTGCTGTTGTCCTGAGCGAGCTCTGCAGTGGTTTGTGCAGCAGGAACCTCAATCCGGGAATGAAACTGGTACCGACCACTCTCTGCATCATAGTAGTAGTAGATGCCTGTGTTGGCATCATAGTATAACTGACTGGCCTGTAGAAGAAGACAACAAGTTAAGTTAGATCCCTGGATCTGAGCTACAGACAGCCTTATTTTACTGGAGGCATAGTAATAACAAACCGAGTCATAGTAGAAACCCGTGCTGTGGTCATAGTACATCCCAGTAGTTTCATCGAAGACAAACCCAGTCTGTGTCATAGCTTCTTCCGCAGTGGCCCTCAACATATCAGCTATGGATCCATCACCCTCCTGAAATAAACAACTCCATCAGTTGATCGTAACTAATGCTCCAACTTTATCTCCATAAATACTGTTTTCACATTTGTGATATATTCTTCCTTCTGAGTATAACAAACTCTTGGGAATAACAAACCTCTGCTGGGACTGTAACACTGCTATCAGGTTGTTCTGACACAGCAAAGGCAGCTGCTTCATTTGTTGATGAAACTTCAGCTGCATCACAACCATCAACTGCACCAACTGCTTCCACAGTTCCCAGGCTCTCAGAGATGTTTGAAGCCTGTGTATCCTGAGTGCATGAGGCCTCTGGGTTCTGAGCATAGCCTCCATAGTAGTAGTTGTAATAATCTGTAGAAAGCAAAGAAATGTTTGAGCCGTTTGGTAATTCTATGTCATAATAATAATGATCTAAGAGATGTATTAATGTACATAAAAGGCAAACAAACCAGTTTCTGTCCAAACATATTCCTCTGTCTGAGTTTCACTGCTGACTTTGTCTTTATCTTTCTTCTTGCGCTCATGAATCTCTGCACTCAATTGGTCAACCTGAAATCATACATTTTAAGATTAACTTAACAGACAAACATTCCCAAAACACTCATTGACATATAGAGCTGGGTATTTTCAAGAACCTCATGATTAGATTTGATTCAAGTGATGGTGATTTAATTGCTTCGATGTCGATTCATTAAGAGGTAGAAATACAGGGATAATTTGAACTTCTAAATGATCAATTTCATGCCCATAAAGTTAGTGGAGCTGGCTTTACAAAGCTGCCTGCTTTGGTTGCCATTTTGTTGTTGTTTGGTCTATTGCGACCATACAGTCAATGATTGCGACCTCCGTCCAAACAATGCATATGACATGCACAGTGCCCTCCACTGGCCAGGAGATTAATTGATTCAGAGGATTTGCCATATCCATACTGAGTTGGGTGGAAAAATATTGTGATGCATCAGTTAATCAAAATCTAACCCACCCCTATAGACATAAAATAGCAGTGATGATGACCATAACATTAGACTGATTTAGTATAAAACAGGATTAAATGTTTCGTAATGAATTTGTGCAATAAGTTCATCACCCCTTTTGGGAAAAAAGGCATTTTAATAAAATTAATCATTGACAGGCTAATATGACACATGTCTATCTTCACTAATTGAGCATGTAACAAGCTGAGATGTGTGAAGCTCTGCAATGCATTAAAAAGCAGAGCTTTGCAGAACCAATGCATTATTTTAATGTATGAAACACGTAGAGCAAATAAATAACCATACTGCCTTGAGAAGCAAATGAATTAGTGTTCAACATGAGGAAATCTGCATGGTAATTATATTGTGATGACAGTGGCTGACCTGTTTCCTCAGGTCCTCGTTGTAGCTCTCCGTGCTCCTCTGTAGTCTCTCAGACTGGGTCAGTTGTTTCTGTAACTTTGTCAGCTCAGCTCTGCACTCACTGAGCTCCTGCTGCAAAGACTCCACTCTCAGCCGGAGTTCAGACAGTTCACAGTCCCTCTCTTTTTCTTGTTCTCCATCTCCGTTCTCCATTAGTTCATCTGGAGACAGAAATATTCGGACGAATTACTTGACGAGCACAGTGAAGTCATACAACAGGACTTGTCAAATACCGACTTTGCAACAGAAATTTTTAAAAAAAAGGGGACTTAATATTTCTATGAAACAAAAAAAATGGAGACACAGGTGTGGGAACAAACCGCTGTCGAAATCTGACTTCACCTGATGCGTCAATTCACCTGATGTGAAACTGTATGAAACCTCCACTTCTTACCCGTTGCTTCGTATTCGCACCCTCCGCAGTGAATTTTCGGTCAGCCCGCCACATGAACCGACCTGAAAAGTTAAAATAGACATTTTATAAATGCCCGGTATTTCTGACAGAGTCGAGTACATGTTTGGTGATAATGTGACAGTTACACTTAAAACCGTGGTAATGTTTACTCTCCACTCTGTTCAACCGCCATTTAGCACACTAGCTAACTACGTCACACCGGAAGTCTCTCTTCTTCGTCTTCGGTGATGGTTTGGACTCAGCTCTGCTGAAACACTGTGCTGCCATCTGTCAGAAAAATAGCATAAATGAGGACAAGGGAGAAATCATTTTACAGTCTGTGAAAGAGCACAAGTAAGTAAAAAAGACAGCGAACTGAAAGAAAACTTGAATAATACTTTTCGTTCCGCTGTCGTATCGTGTGATTGCCGCTCATTGGTTAAAAGTAAGAAATGTCTGCTCTGCGACGCACATTCATTCAGTTCTGACTGCTCATGCATGCCAGTATTTTACAGATGTTTAGGGTGACCAAGCTTTCTGATCTGCCCGGACATGTCCTCCTTATTAGCCGTAAATTTATGTCCAGAAAGATTTTCCCGGAAATGTCCGGGTTTTTCTCAGCTTGTTTACAGACCATTGATATTCTTAATTAAGTTCTTCACTGGGCTACACTCTACCCTAGATTTTAGTTATGCTTAGTCATTAGTTATATTTTTGAACAAGAAAGATATATGTATTTTTCTTTATGAGGCATTATTATGGAAACCCAGTCCCACAATTAAAAAAAAAAAAAAAAAAAAAAAAAAAAAAATTTTAATTTTTTAAAATTTTNATTTTTTTTTTTTTGGACCATACAAAAGTCAAAATTTTAAAGGATTTAAGTCACAGCTTTTTCCCCTTCAAAAAGAGAAGGATTATTTTTAAACAAATTCATAGGTCATGAAGTTACTTTGTTTTCTTTGAGTATTTTTTGCAGGATTTCCAAGAGACTGGTAGAGACTCTTCTTTTGAGGTTTCTCAGCATATGGTCAGCCTACCATTGTTACGTGCGTCAGGAAGCAAAAACAGCTGTCAACTTCTATTTTTTTTTATTCTTTTTTTATGTATTTGTTTATTTCATTGTTTTTTGTTTTGTTTTGAAAAAAACCGGTTACGGTATGCGGTTGACTCTCCCTTGCCTTGTCATTACAAGGTTTCACCGCTAGATGTCATTGCAACCCATTGATTCCGCTTGGTGGCTCCTTAAGTGTGTGTCTTTTCATTAGTACTGTTTTGTAATGGTAATAGTTCAATCATCAGCCAGATGTGGTAATTTATGGTCATGACTTACTGCCTGTAAGAAGCAACCAAATTTTATTCAGTTATTGAACTATGAATGTATAAACCATGCTTTTCAGTACCTGATTTTAGTGTATGGTTGCTATTTTAGGGGTTACATCATAGTTTCTTGTCAACAAGAAAAGTCAAGACTGCCCCATCAGTGACTTCAGCACCACATTACCTTATTTTCCACCCACATTTTTCTTCTGGTCACTACCATTCATTTTTTTCCCCTCCATATACACTTATTTACACCTCCAATGGAGTGACTGTTCCATATGGGGTTGGCCCTTTATTATCTCTTGAAAATATTTACAGTATCTATTCATGGCATCAGTGTTTAAAAATATGACAACATAATGGGAGCATAAATATATCACGTGTTTCTGTGCACATTTTATCACTGACACTTCATATGGGAAGTTACACAGCAGCAGTACAATTTTGTTACTGCGTGTAAGCCTGATATGGAGTCAAAACATAAATATGTCATTAGTCATGTTTGCACAGAGACAGGCAGAATTTCAGTCCCTGTGTCAACTGAGAAGAACTTCACAGGAGGCGGAGAAAGCCAGATTGTTTTTACTTTCCTTGCATCTTTGGAGGCTTTATGTATTCCCAAAGCGGCCTTTTTGTTTCCTCCCACTGCGTTTGAAATCTGAGCTCTTTGGAGTTTTGTTTGTATTTTGGTGGAGTGTCAGACTTCTTGGCAGGAGTTGTGGTAGCTGTAGCTAAGTAGTGTCAGACCAGCTTTGAAGAATAGGGTGGTCTTTTGTCTGAAGACAAACACAGCTGCAACGTCAAACTAACTGATGTTTATTAAAACAATTTTTAGACCAGAAAGCCTGAGCTAAAGCTTTGAGTTTGTGTGTGTGTTTTTTGATGGTCTTTAAAATCTAGCTGGCTATCATTGGTTTTTACTGGCCCAGCCTCACTGCTGATGCAAGTAGCACTTCAGGATAAACAGGGAATGCTTTTTCTACATTGTTTCCTCAGTTTGTAGCTAAAAACAACTTGCACAAATGAAGGGGACACACTACCGTTTCATAGTTTCTCTTACATACCTTAGGTGTTGTAGCTATGTCTAGATATAACCATTGTGATATGACAGCTGCCCATAATTTTTATTTCTAAAATATATATATATTTTCATCTAGGGTAAGGTTTGGTGACTTCAGAGGCCTGGATATTTTGTCTTTTAGACAAGAAAGAGATACTAACCCAACGACAAAACAGAAATTAATCTGCAGACTTAGTAACTCTTGGTATACTCCTTCTCTTCTTTTTGCACATAATCAATGCAGGCAGTCTCGACCTTAGCCACAAGCTCCACTAGAACCAGACTTTTAATTAGTGGGTAGAGGATGAACCCCACCCTTTCTGGTCCAAAGTGGAAACTATGAGCCTGACTGAGGCTCATTTTTCTCTGCTTCTCCAGTGGAATTTGGGAGGAGTTTAGCTGCTGCTTGGCCAAACCTAACCCTGAATAAGCCTCTGGAAGGAGGACAGAGTATTACAAAATAATACAAGGTTGCATTATCATGCTATGGGATGAGGTGCACAAAACAAAAATAATCAGGTGCACCACCATCCCAAAGCACCGACTCCTTTATCATACTAACATGAGTACACAAGTCTGTCAAATCTCTGTTGGGTGTTTTAATTGAGTCTGCCTAATTCATAGTTTGTAAAAATGTTTCTTAGACAAGATTTTTAGTTTGTCAACTGGCTCACTCAGTAATTAAAGAGAAAATAATAAAACTAAAACGACTTTGTTATTCAGGGATTAAATTGATCTTCTCAGTTTGATTGATGAAGACATCCATCCACAATTTATGTTACAACCTGTATTGGATTTTAGACATTGATAAAGGTAGCACTATATTAGCATATATTGATAGCCAAACACATAGTGAAAAGTTCTCAACTTGCCTCCCCTGTAAGAAGTTTTCTGCTATTTTTGTAGACTGAAATTAAAGATGATGATTCTTATTGTACAATAAAGAAAATGAAACATGAGGTTAATGATTTGTTCACTGTCATCTTCACCTCCTAAACCACTAAGAGTGGGTACATGTCAGACTAGACAACCACAGCACATACATGAAACAGGATTTGAATAAACAGATAAAACCATTTTCCTCATGACTTACTTATGTATAGGACAAGATCAGTGAAAGCACATTTGTCCTCAGAAGACACTAAAAGACACAAACAGAAATACCTCACAGGAAAATTGATACAAGTATGGAGGGTGGAGGTGGAACATACATAATGATAAAAGTGCAAAAGATAATACAAATCAGAATACAGTAAACAAAACCTCAACGTTAAAAGAATGACTTTTTGTATGCATTAAATCCAGCCACCTCCCTGGCTTAGGAACAGCCCAGACTGGCTCACAGAAAACAAGTCTTCAATTTAATAACCCCAAGCACTACCATCATTCACTCATTTTTATTTAGCCTCAGGAAGAATCAAGCATTTGATTTCTGAAAGATAAGCTGAAGGAAATGTAGGTTTTGAAACACTGATGAGACAATGTCAAAGACTGTCGTGTTTGCAGATAACAGGTCCATGAAGGAACAAGTCTAAACAGGGAAAAACAAGGGGCCCAGGATGGAGCCTTGGGGAACACCACAAGTGAGAGGGGCTACCAAGAGGCATTACTAACAATGTTAACAGTGTTTGAAAAATATGCTTTGAAATAATCTCAGACTTTATCCCTTAGGCAGACCCTTTTGAAGTCAGTTCCAATTCTATCAAGAGAGGCGTAATAATCTAAATGTAACAGTTATGGTCAAATCGGTATCTGCTGTTGTGAAAAAAAAAAATCCTAATAGTTTTACTTGTAGGTTGTCTCCGATTCTTGTCATTATTTGGTCTTTGTTTTTGTCATGAGTCTCTTGATCTACAAGACGAGTCCTTAGCTGAAGTAATGTAATGGTTTTGGCTTCTTTTGGTGACATTAGCAAAGAATCCGACATATTTACCTTGTGGTTTCCAGCAATTTGTACCTACTTATGTTGCTACAAAGAGTTTTAATGATCCATTAATTAGTGCATTCAAGGCAACAATTCTTATGTCAGCACAGGGGTTTGTGCTGTTACCTCAGACAAATTGAATCCAGTCAGGTAGACCTCCTGAGGCTACCCGACAGAACTGGTTCCCCTGGTCATGCATGCCTGACACTGGATGGGAGAAACAGTTAACTGTTACACTGCCTGGGGGAGCAGAGAGAGCTTCAAAAACCAACCTCACATTCCTAACCTCTCTTTGGGCTATAAAGCATGGAGCCCCAACAGTTCAGCTCCACCTCTTTCTCCTCCTTCTGTGTTTGTTTTCTGACTCCCTCCTCTTGCTTCAAGAGTGCATGAGCGGTCTGACAGGGACGTACCACTCTGCTACCACAGGGGAAGTCATTGCATTGAGCACAGAGGAGCTGGCTTTGCTTTTACAGCGTCAAGCTTCCTGCCTCCCCTGCTGCTCTTTCTCTAAGTGGATCCGTCTGAGGTGGAGGGGAACGGTTGAGGGGGGGGGTTCAGAGGAGGAGAGAGTGAGAGTAGCATTTGGAAACCCAGCTGATCAGAGCTGTGGTATTCTGCCACAGAGGCAAGAGAAGAGGAAGCGTGACTGGTTAAAAGAGAGCACACAGCTTGAATTTTTGTTTTACGTCTCAATCCACACTCATAGATGAGTAGAAAAGGTATGTCTCCTTCCTTTTTCGAGAAAAAGACAAGTCATGTGAAGAAAGAAGCTTCTTGGAAAGATGTGAGAGCTGTTGGAAGGGTGGAAATCTGAGGAAGAAAGGCACAGAAAAGGATCTGTCAGGCTCTGGAAACCAATCCAGGGAATACTTGGATCAACAGAGGGTTGAAGGACCCCCTTGGAAAGAAGAGGAGGGATGTCTTGGTTATCACCCATGTCATGGGCCAAATGGACGTGGACTGCCGTGCGAGGGGGAGATGAGGATGGTGAGGGGCAGGAGGCCAGCGAGGAGAGGGAACAATTTGGAGAGCAAGGGGAGGAAGAGGAGGAGGAGGAGGAGAGATCTCAAAGCTGCAGGCAAGTGTTGTGCTGGAGCTCCTGAGACATCTGAAGCTGTGATTCACACTGTCTGAACTGGGGGCTATTTCACACGAGTGTTCATGAGTGTTGGTGCTTCCACCTGTCAGGTTGAGGAAACTTTAGGCATTAGATGAAAAGGTCAGAGAGGAGCAACATGAATATTGCTGTTCTTATTTGCAGAAGGATTTTTGTCAGCGTGCAGTGTCAAATGTTCCTCCACAGAGCTGTCATGTTCCTGGCCTTGCTGTGGTTACACTGTGAGATGAATGTTTCTCTCAGTCTTACTTGCAAACACTTTTTTTCCACGGCCTCAGAGAAATAAAACACACTTCAGCACTGCAGTCAGGTAGTTTAATGATGTAATCATGGCTCACAAAGACAACACATCCCTTCTTGTCTTTGCTCCTTGTGTATGCTCTGATATTATCTCAGCCTTTGTTCCAGCTTTGTAAACAAAAAGACTACCACAAAGTGATCGCCACGCTTTGCAAACCATGTTTGCTAACTACCCCAGCAGATCAGCAGTTATTGAACCAGCCACGTCAATATCTGTCAACACTGTGGTGTTAGTCTGTGAAGAGATCAGATCAAATTGACTGCAATGTTGACAACCATAATGTATTGCAAACTCTGCTTAGTTGCAATGTACAGTTCCTTCTTTAAAGTACATTTGTGTTTGACTCTAGTGTCGTAACCTTTGCTGTAGAGTGCACAAGATGTGACAGGAAGGAGTGGGCCGCCACATTTCCTCTGTCTCTCTGGCTGTTGCTCAGTCTTGAACACCGTCACCATTACTGGATCCAAGTAATCGTGTTAAGATTCACCAAAGCATAAATAATCGGTCAAAGTTTTAGTTGGTTTGTGAGAGCAATATTGTTCTTCCTCAACATCACAGAATATAGCAAAACAGATTCAAAAGGCTGTAAAGCTGTGTGATTGATAGGAATCTTGAACGGATAATCAGTATCTTTCAGAGAGAGGAAATAAATCGTTGCATTTGTTCCTGTGCTCACACATGGTTCACATTTCACTGCAGCTCTGTTTATTCAGGTGATGTTTACAGTCACATTGCTTGTTAGGTTTTTGTGAGTATACAGAGTTCCAGCCTTTACTCCTCTGTTATGTAAGAATCTTTCTGTCCTCCTACTGTCTGATAAATGCTGTAATGTTTGGGAACTTCATCCTCTCCCCCTCTCTCCCATTCTCGCCTCCCTTTCGTTCTCGCCACAGCTCTGAGTCAGACGGCCACTTTGACACTCCTGAAGCAGCAACTCCTGTCCGCGCCCCTCCGCCCATCCCAGGAGAGCTGGAGAACAACAACACTGATGCAGACAAAACTGGTGAGGCCACTGCTGAGTGTAAAAGAGATGCAGAGAGAGAAATGGGAACAGATGTTGTGTTGGTCAGGTATCTGAAATGCAAAGACACTGCCTGAGGAGTGGCTTAAAGTTCTTGGTAACATGACAGTTATTCAACAAATGTGAAAAAATGTCCTTTTAAGCACAGAAAACATATTGTAGACAGGGTGTCCCTCCCTTAAGCTGCCATGGAAACAAGGGTTTTTCAAAGTAGCTGCAAGTGAGTAGACATTACATCATTGTGCAAGGGTTTTGATTTATTCAGTGAAAGGAAAAATGTTCCCAAAATGTATCACATTAGCCATTTTTACATCTTTAAAAGCCTCTTATATTGTACTTTTGAGCTCATGAAAATACTTCCACTGTAACTGAACTGTGTATCAAGTTCGCTCTGTCAGAGTAATTGGATACATATGCTGTCTGGTTGTCTCAGGAATGTACCCACCTACAACATTTTGAGCTTAGAATTGGGATCTACCTGCCTCTCTTTACCTTTTTATTCATGGCTCTTATAGATGTGTGAAAGCAGTCATTTATTTACATACCCGTGCATACCTGACCTTACCTATCACTTTAACATGTCTGGCATGTGAACTGGTATGCACTAAAAAGATTTTTGGGTGTGATGAATGCAGAAGTATTGTTGTCATTATGATCACTGAGAGGAGGAGTTTCTAGCAGAGTCAGTATGGGAACGGCCTTTGCTCTGGAATTTAACAGGTTCAACAAAAGCTTGGGTTCACCCCTGTTTTGTGTTGGTAACTGATAGAGGTCACAGTGAGGGGAGGGACTGAACAAAGCATGTTATCTGGCTAAAACCATCATGAAGCACGCTTTTTAACAAGGACAACCATATGTTTTTGAGAGGTAGTAGCTTTTTTTATCATAATAAACTGCTTACTGACAAATAAAATCAAAACAAAAAAAGGGAACACAAAAAGGTTAATCTGGAGCGAGGGGAGGGGCGGGTCGTATTTGAGTCAAACATCTGTTTGTGCTGCGTCTGTGTGTGTGAGGAAGTTTGAATTCTTGCAGTCTGATAGTGCTACTAAAAACTTCAGGTTTCCCTTTTTGTAATTCTCAATAACTATATAATCTGATTTGTATACTATAGTAAAACACCTCATGTTTGAGTGACACAGAATACGTTAAAGACTGTGGCAAAGAGCGTAGGAAAAGAGCCCCCATTAAAAGTAATATATACACAATTCAAGTTTCATATTGTAGCATTTGGGGGTTTAAAGGTCTGTAAACTTCTGCTTTATTCTCCAGAATATGGTGTTTATGAAAAAGATGCGGCTTTGAAATAGGAGAAAGGATAGGGAGATAGGCAACACTGATCCTACATCTGGACATAAGCACAAGGAAGCTAGCATCATCATCATTAGAGACCCAACCTACCTGTGCTGCAGTCTGTGTGACTCCATGCCATTAGGTCAGAGATACAGGTCAATGAAAACATGGACTAACAGACCGTGGAACAGCTTCCTCCTCTGTGCGTCCCTCCTGCAGACACTTCTCTACAGCTGCTGAGAGCTGACATAACAGCATGCATACTTTTTACTTACAATCTGCTCTAAGATGTGAAATATGCTCTTTCATTGCCAGTCATTTTTAAATTTGCTCATTCATGTTTTAGAACTCTAGCTTTTAAATACTATTTGTAAATGTTATATTAATCTTTTGGCATAAATACCCCTTGGCTTACATCCTTCATCCGTTAATTATTACCACTTTTCCCTTTTGGGGTCTTAAGGGGCTGGATCCTATCCCAGCAGCCACTAGGCAAGACGCATAATAAACCCTGGACAGGCTGCCAGTCTATCACAGCTATAACACATAGAGAGAAACAATCATTCTTGACACACTTACAGAGTGACAGTCACCCTTGGGAACACTTTTTGGACTGTGGGAGGGAACCCACACATGCACAGGGAGAACGCGCAAATTTCACACAGGGGGGATATAAATCAGGAACCCTTTGATTCCCAAATAGCCCCAAAGAAAATTTCCATTGTACTGTTTTTGGGTTTTTTTTTTTATTTGTCCATTCTTGACTGAAAACTATTATTCTCAAGCCCATTTTGTAGCAGTCTAACTTAAAAAAAGAACAAATGCAGATTTCAGCAAAAATAACGGTCAGACCACATTTTTTGTGTATAATTCTTAACAGACAGTCTCCTCCCTGTTGTGACACATTCTGCTTTTAAAAACAAAGCAGTGAGAAAACAAACAAAAGGAATATTATAATGAAGAGTGGATGAGACATGTTTGAATGGGCATGTCGGATAGCAGGAATACTTTGAGAGCGACACTCTGGAGACATGTTAATCTGAATGGAAGTAGGTGGAAACACAACATGCTGGGCTAGTCTCCTAGCAACATAATATTACGGGAGTGTGACACTGAGGATGAAAAATGTTGATATGTCAAACTGCTCGCTGGAGGCAACAATTACAAAAACAACGACCACTGTCTCTGTTGTACCCCCCCCAAAAAAACCAAATCAATTACATCTCTCTTTGTATTCTTTATTTCTGTTTTCTTTTTTCCTCTCTTCAAATGTCATAGCCCTCATAGTAAGACATCACCATGGCAACAGCAGCTAGTGGAACAGTTGGCCTGCTAGTAACCAATCAGAAGTCAGATAGCGCTTAGTTCAGATTTGATTGGAGAGATGATCATAGGCAGAAGAAATGTGCGAGCAGTTTTGAAAATTTTCTGTTCTAACACATTTTACTCTCTTATTTTTCTCTCAGATGTGGATCAGGAGGAGCACCTGATAGTGAATGCTCCTGTTTGGGATCAGGATATTTTTCTCAGCCACAATATGGGTCAAGATGAACCTGCTGTGCCCATGGGTGGCCCGATGGAGGTAAACATCCAGACCCTGGAGGCTGAGCAAACAGAGAATCTCTCAGAGGCTGTGGGATCCATACCAGAGCCTTCTGCACCTGTAGTGGAGGATATGACTAAAGTTGCTGAATGCACAGTACCAAAGTCTGAGCCACACCAAGCACCAGCTCCTGTCCTAGATGCAGACCCTGTCACAGATGTGGTTCAAGCTCTTGCTCCTGCCCCTGCTGAGACTCCTGCTACTACTCAAATATCTGAGCCGGACTTGTTCCAGATCAGTGAACCTGAGGTCAGCCTAGCTCCAGAGCAGAAACCAGAGACAGAGTTCTGTGAACTCAAACAGGCAGAGCCCACAAAAAAGACTAAAAGCAGCAAGCCCCCATCTCTGAAGCTAAAGGCTCCCCAGAATGAACCAGCCGAAACAAACGAAGGGCAAGAACTTCCTGTTCCCAAGGGCTCCTATAACTTTGACCTCGACCAGCTGGATGAGAGTTTTAACCCCTTCATAAGCGGTGGACCTAAAATCCAGAACTCTCCCCCACCGTGTGGTCCCAGCTCCCTCCCCAGACTTGAACCTCTGGGTAGCTCGTTGCCCGTCTGTGAGTCCAGCACAGCAGCTCCAGATGTATCAGAGACAGAGGTGTTATCAGAATCGAAGGCCGTGTTGCTGGAGTTTGGCCTGGATGAGGGGACTGTCAACAAGCCACCACCGAGGAAATCAGGTGGTAAAAAGACAATCAGCAAGCTGGGGGTAAGGAAGCAGAAGCCCAAAGTATCAGAGGCTCCCTGCAAACCTGCACCAGAGCCCACAGAGTCAGAGACAGTTTCTACACCAGCACAAGAACCAGTTTCAGATCCTCCTGCAGAGCCTGCTGTCCCAGTTTCAGACTCTTCTGCACCTCTTAACCTTGATGATATCCCCATCACAAAGACTGGAACGTATAACTTTGACCCCAGTCAGTGGGATGACCCGAACTTTAACCCATTTGGTAGCAACAGCAAGATGAGCGGCTCCCCAAAACTCCCAAAGAGCTCATACAATTTTGATCCTGACAATTTTGATGACTCTGTGGACCCTTTTAAATCCTCAAAAACTCTGAGCAAGGAGGACTCGTCTAGTAGCGTGCCTCAGCCAGAGAAAAAAGTGAAAGACGGAGGCAAACAGACTGCAGCAGAGAAGAAAGTGAGGCAGATACCCAAGAAAAGCAAAGAGAGACCAGCCAAGTAAGGAAAAGTCTTTCTTGCTGCTGGCATATGCAGTTTTGTGGTTGCAAGATTAGCACATCGAAGCTTTGTAGAATTAACATTGTATAATTGTGAATTTAATTATTGGATGCATGCTAACAAATGCTCTGAAAACATGCCAAACACTTAACACTGCATACTGACCTTTGATGCAAGTTATTTATAGTGTAAAAAGTGCTGCCAGCTGCAGTGGTTTGGTCTATTTTTAGTTTTTTTCCTGTTCTGTCTTTGTCTTGTGTTTATGCTCAAACTTAAACTATCTGCTGAGAATCTAACATGCTGAGCTGAAGCCCTTTAGTCACTCACACGCTCTCCTCTCTCCCTTCTTCATCACCTTCATCAATATCCCCCTCATCCTTCATCCCTCCTTTTTCCTGTCTGTTACGCAACCCCTCCAAACTCTGCTTTCGCCCTCTTCTCTTGGCCTCAGGACATCTGAACAAGTCAAATTTCTCTGTTTTCTTTTGTAAGTACACTCACTACAGATGCTTTCTCTCCTTCATGCATGCTGGCTTCCCATCTTGCTGTCATCATGGCATGAGCTGTGTCAGAGCTGTGTGTGGAGGGAGCACATCAGGACAAAAAGTCTGCTTTTGTTTCATTGAAACTGTTGTGAAATCCTTCCAAAATCCTGCAGCAGCAGTTTTTAAGTTGTAAAAGCTTTACTATGTATAAAAGGAGAAGGACATATGATATTGAACACTTCACTTATCTGGATGTGTATGTTCTGATAGTTCTTTTTGTCATCATGTGCTTGTTCTGTAGGAATACCTGCAAAGTTCAGAAGTATGAGGAAACTCAGTCTCTGGTGCTCGACGTGTGCAATCAGGTACTGTGTGGCTCCTTGTCAGCGTTGTATCAGCCAGAATGTTTCACCTTACTGCAGGGATGACTCAATGCCCATTATTCAGCAGCTGTGTCACTCTTTGGCCTCACCTCCTCTCTCTCTCTCACACACACACACACACACACATACACACACACACACACACACACACACACACACAAACACACACGCAGATACAGTGACACAAGCTGACGGGAGCATCAGCAGTGACTCTGCAGTGCTTGTTTGGCATGGTGACAGATCTGTGACTTATAGCTCTGCAGCTAAACATTATGCTGCTACTCCTGTGTGCCCTCAACATTGTCGTCTCTGTTATCATACTCGAGTCTCTAAGATAAGTCTCAGTCACACCAGGCCACCTGATAATGTAACATTTCCAGCACAATGTAGATATAATTATTGGATGATGCTTTGGTTACTGTAAATCTCTTGGATTGTGTTAAGTAATACTTGTATATTCAAAGTAATTTACTGTGTCCACAGTTGTACATGACAATTGTTGTTTGCAAATGTTTCTTTAAGTCTTCCGGTTTTAAACATGTGGCTCATGTATTCCTCTCTTCTCTCCAGGAGGAGGATGAGGTTGTGGTTCAGACCCCAGAGATCACTCAGCGGGTTCACCATGCCACAGATGAGGAGAAGCTGGCCTCCACGGGTATTATGGGCCCTACAGCCGACATCCAAGATGAGAAAACTGAGAAAATGGAACCTGAATGCAACAAAGTACCCGTGAAAAAGCAGCCGACAATCGAGAAGTCTATTGTGGATGGTATTTTTGCATTTAAATACCTTTTAATAGGTTTGAAAACACCAGTGTTTAGAGTGTTTAGGCTTTCGGCCTCACTGCCGGGGTGTACAGAACAGATCAAACAGATCAACAAAGTCAAGTCTTAAAGTACCAGTCTTCCATAAGGTCATAATCTTTCACTTAAGTTGGATTATGTTGGAAGAACCAACCTGGCTATGACTGTTCTTAAAGCAATTTTTTTCCCACTACATGAGGCAAACAGCACTATTAGACTAAATGGTAGGTGTTGCCTACTCCTCTCAACTTTCAGGGGTTACAAGTACTTGCAACATTTTCAAGAGCGAAATATTAAAAAGAGTGTTTCTACATCTGTTTTATCTGAGCATTTGTATGAGGCACTGTGTAATAAAAAAGGAGCTATGATCAGAGATGTTTCTGTCAGACACATGGAAAATGTGAACAAGGAGACTGATGCAGTTACATAACCGCAGGTTTATATCAGAGCCAGCAGAGCAACCAAGAAGGATCGGAGAAAAATAGAAAAAGATTGCTCAGCAAAAACCTGTCTTGGCTATACAAAAAAGCAGAAATGTCCCTCTTTTAAAACCCTTCTGTGTTGTTGGAACCAAATATTGCTTTAGGAATATATCAGGTGCTCCTCCTGATTCACATCTGAGGAGAAAATCAAGGAGTAAAACACATTAGAAGGACCCCAGAAAAAGGGGTCCGTCCTTTTATGTTCAACAAAGTCTGCTTTGTAGATCTGTCTCTGTTCTCTTTGAATTCTGGTCAACATTGTTTTTTTCCTTCTAGAAGATGCTGACACAAAGACTGCAGTTGACCTGGAGGAGAAAGAAACCTGCAGCCTGAAAGATGAGACAGTAAGTAGATTTCAACGACAGAGAGAGAGCAGTGTGAAAATTTCAAACATCACTGTCTTGTTTTGCGCCAAATGTTTTTTTAATATATATATATATTAATCAGAAACCCATGATACCTCTTTATGTTTTGGTAGGTGTTGTTTTTTGTTTGTATTTCAGCAACTATCCTATGATGATAATCTTATGCCTTTCACTCGCACAATGTTTGTCTAAAAATGCTAGACTTACACCTTCAAGTTTTACAAATATTTGATCAATAAAATCAACAAAATATTTGTTTAGAGCACTTCTTGCAGAGTCATGATCTAAGAGAATTTATAACATGCAGTAAATCTGCTCAGCAAATGTATAAATGTTTGAGTTTTTTGTCCGATGTTTAGCTGAGTTTTCACTGTGCTTCTACATTTCCTACAGAATGAGATATCCATGAGCCAAAAAGCAAAGGTGGCATTCAGCGAGGTGACAGACACAGCAGCTCTGTGTCAGGACAGCGTACCTCTGAGCGAAATGGACAAGGCTGCTGTGCTCACCCTAATAAGAGAGGAGGTACAATACTGCCACACATCCAGCAGGATTATCATCACTTCACAAAGTCGTGTTTTTTTCTTAGCTATAAAAATTTCCTGTCCTTTCCTGCAGATTATCACTAAAGAGATTGAAGTCAATGAGTGGAAGAGGAAGTACGAAGAGAGCAGAACTGAGGTTTTGGAGATGAGGTACTGTAAAACTTCACGATTGAACATTTTCAGATAATGTGAAATTAAAGTACAAAACAGTCAAATTTTGGATAATCAAGTTGAAAAGTGATGTTCTCTGCTCTTGTTTCAACAGGACAATAGTTGCTGAGTATGAGAAAACAGTTGCACAGATGATTGGTGAGTTGCTGCCACCTGGTGGAGATATTTTTTATGTAGCATCATATTGTGTCTGTCGATAGGTGTGCCATTTCACCGCTGCAGAATTCATCTTCATTGATAGACTTAGTCCGGGGTGAACTTAGCTTGGATAGTTTATCCTGGTGGCTTTTTCTTCTTGTTTTGTAATATCCTCATAGAGGGGGAAATTTTATGATTTTTTTTTTTTTTTTATGATTTACCCCACAATGTTGTGGGGCTCGAAGTATTTGCACAAAATTTTCTTAGCTTTAAGTGGGAATCATCATGTTTGGTATTTCTTTACGTGATCTGGAGCTTTCCTGGAGGTGTTTTGTCTGCTCTGTGCTTCAGGCAGAATCCACAGATATTTAAACTCAGAATCAGTTTATCTTGCCAATGTTTCCCTTTAGCATCCAAATGTACATGGTTTACTTTTGCTCAAGAAGCGATAATGGGATGTATATAAACAATGACAAACACTAGCATGAGCCAATAACTATTTTCCCATCAGGCCAAGGTTTTATAAAAGGCTTTCCCAATATATTTTAAAATAAATCAACTTTGCCAAACGCTGTCTTCTCTGTTGGTTGTAGAGGACGAGCAGCAACAGAAGACTGTGTCCTGCAGTAAATCAGTCCGACAGTTGACCATGGAGAGGGATCAAGCCATTGCTGATCTAAACTCAGTGGAGCGCTCCTTCGCTGACCTCTTCAGGAGATATGAGAACATGAAGGGGGTCCTGGAGGGCTTTAAAAAAGTCAGTGAAGCCTCATCATGGATTTTATGAAACAATGTAAATATTAAACCACAGCATGTGATATAATGTGATTATTATGCTTTGCACCTTTTTTTTATCCCCCCCCAGAATGAGGAAGTGCTGAAGAAGTGTGCACAGGATTACCTGATGCGAATCAAGCAGGAGGAGCAAAGATACCAAACCCTTAAGATTCATGCAGAGGAAAAACTTGACAAGTAAGTTTCCAGTTCTGCATTTTCTGTCTCCAGTGATTAATCACTTGAAAAGCTATTAGTCCTGAAAATCCATTTACATTGCAAAGCTTGTCATCTTAATGACCCTTCCATCTCCCATGCTTCCTCACCGTCAGGGCTAATGAAGAGATAGCACAGGTACGTGCCAAGGCCAATTCTGAGGGTGTTGCACTGAACGCCAGCCTTAGGAAGGAGCAGATGAAAGTGGAGTCCCTGGAGAGAGCTGTCCTTCAAAAGGTAAGGCGACTGAAAACTTAATTAAAATAGATCCACTCAGGATAATTGAGGTTAAAACCATTTCACTGGCAGAGTTTGTGTGTCTCTTTCAAAAGTCTCAACTGTGCCATGTGATGCTTCTTTTGACATCAATGACTCAGTGTTGAATAAATTCAGGATGTTTATAATTATGTATAACCTGTGAGAAAATGAAGAGACAGTTGAGAAATATTGGGCTCCATATATCAGAAGTTTAGAAGATTTAGAGTGCCATTAGTTTCCAAGTGTAAGATTGTTATCCTTAGAAATTTCTTTAAAACTATTTAAGGCTGCCAACACACCAGCATGGCAGCTAACACTGGGGGGCAGTGTCTCATCTACTAAAACCCCATAGAAAATTCCTGAAAGTCAACACAGTGCAAAGACTGAAATATATTATTTTTGATGGAAAATGTCTTATTATTCTTGATATGAGCCACATTCAACTTACAAGTCCAGAAAATTGCTTGTAACAAGTCAAAACAATCTTCCACTGGGATGAGAAAAAAATGCTTGCCATGTTTCTTGAAATTAGAAATACGTCTTATTACGAGAAACTTTTTTGTTCCTCCAATGGCAGATTTTTTTTTAGTTATTACAAGCAATTCAGACCTTCTTTTTTGTCTTAAAATGACTTTAAATAAGACATTTTTTCTGGACTTATCAGCTGAATGTAGTCTTATTTTACTAAAAATAAGACATAATAACTTGCTTGATTTCAGTTTTTGCAGTGCAGAAACTTCTTTGGCATAATTCTTCTGACAAAGACACACAAAAACATTTCTCAGACTCACACAACTACCTGTGCAAAAGTGATTTTCCTGCCCTGTTATTTGCTCTCCTCTCCATTTTTAAACAATCTGCCCCTCTCACAGAATCAAGAGATTGAGGAGCTCACCAAGATCTGCGACGAACTGATTGCCAAGCTTGGAACAGACTGAGGAGCATTTCATCAAACTTAGAGCAACATAGGTGTAAATTCTGTACATGAACTCACTCAACTTTTCTTTTTCTTAACCCTGAATTTCTTTGTTAATACATTGTTACACAGAATGGCTGCAGTTGCATTTTTAAAATAAATCAATAACCAGAGTTGTCACCAATCAATATGTTAATCAGGTCATTGCAGTTTAAGAAGCACAAAGGTATCATGAGCTATGGTTTGAAGAAGGGTTATAAAGGCACATTAAGATCATTAGCTTTAAGTTGGTGACCCTCTTTCATTGAAGGTATCTACATTGAAACCCAATTTAAGTGATGAGCAAAAAAAAACCAGTAAGTGATGTTTTAACTCAGAGGAAGGCTGAGCATGCAAAAATATTTTACACATTGAGACTTACCAGTGAGTAACTAATGATGATGTATTCTTCAGAAAGGACAAACTTGTTGACTGAGTGCCTGAACTGTTTAAATGGTTTTGTGAGGGTTTTTTTGGCACAAACACTTTTTATCTCTGCTGATTGTCTTCTTCAAGACAGTCTCTTACTGCAAGATATATTACAGATTTTTATTGGTTGCCTTTAAGCTTTTTTTTTCTTTAATCACAGGGTTCAATAAATAATCTGTCATAAAGTCTTCAATTCTGCAGAGTTTGGACATTTGGTGAAATATGACAACCCCAAGGATAAATAGCACTAACATCACATTTAAACTTCTGGTCTCTGATATCTTCTCATGGGGTTACAATTCATGAACTGCTGAATGGAAACTAAATTTTGGTTTGAAGCTGAAGTAGAAACAACTAATTACGTTGTTTTCAGGTGCCATGCTTGATTTCCTTGCTCTGTGATTGAGTGTAAAAAGTTGGACACACATTCTGCCGCTGCCATGTAGATATATTTGACTGTATTTATGTTTTATCTGGGAGTCCAAATGTTGCTGGTGTGCCTTTATTTAGTCTGTTTTGTAAAAAGTAGTGGTTTTCAAACTGTTGCCAAAATGTATTACAAAGCATTTGCCTCTTTTATGATCAAAATAGTCTGAACAGGATGTTTAAATGGTTTAACAGCACTACATCATATATGCTCCGCCATTTTAAAGTCTGTGTCTCAGTGAGCATGTAACATCTTTTTGCATAACTTTGTCTGTTTCTGATCTGACTCAACCTTGAAGGAGCACATGGGTGCATTTCTAGACAGAGATGTCGCAGATGGATGAGGCAGATTCTTGTTTCAAATCAGCACAATCAATTGCCAAATGTTGTAAAATAAGAACTTGTAAGTGTGTCCTCTTCTAGTGGTGTTACTTAAGTCTGAAGGTGCTTTTCAATGCAAATCCATTGTTGGAGTACAATACGTGTAAATCTATATTTTATCACAAGAATATTTGTATAGTCTATGATTTGAGTATACCCAGATTGTATGTTAATTGCATTTTTTGTGCAATTCTGAATAAATGATAAAGATTGTGTGTTAAGCCAGTTTTCATCCTTCCCTGAACCTTTTCAAATGACACATAACTAACATTTCACTGTAACCTCTTTGTAGTATCAAAATCAGCTGTTGCTGCAGACCCTACACATAAACAGAGACAAGCTCAATGTTTATTCTCACAGGTTAGCCAGGGGCCAAACTTCATGTGTGTTCACTCTGTTACAGCCAATGAACCGTCCGTCTACAAACATATCATTAGCGGGATTTTGTTTGTGAGTCAATCGCCTGCAGTTTCCTCTAGAAGTCAGATAAAACAATGTGGATATAAATGTTTCCCAAAACAGTCTCTATTCATGTGGCCAGATCCACAACAGATGCATGCCTGTGTTTGTGAGCAGTCTCATTTTTTTCACTGTTTTGATGTTTGTTTATGATCTCAAGTTAAAAAAATTGACTCTATCCAGGATACTGCGAATTTGAAAAATCCCCACAAAATGGTTCAAGAGCTCTGGTAGTAGAAGGCCTGGGAATACAAAAACTGATCTGATTCCTAACCTTTCGGACAACCTGTTACTGAATTTGAGTTTTACCAGATATAAAGTGTGGTCCTTCTTATCAACTAATCTATTTATTTCACTTAAACTTCTGGGTTACAAGCACTGCAAAGAAATGACAATAAAAATCTGGTTGTACAAAATAATCATAGGATAATGTGGCATTTATTCCAACGACAATCCACTGATTGGACACTACATCAGCTTTTATGTAGATTTCCAAGTCGTCCTTAGTATACATGCTCATAAGTTTTAAAAAAAAGAGTTCAGTTTGTAATTACTTTGATATTACATTTAATGATGTCCTTGCATGGAATGAATCTCTATAGACACTACTGACTGACCAAATAATCCCGAGTTTTTTTCTATTTACTAGGCCTTGAGGGTCAGCCCTTATTGTCATTTCTCACCACATGGTGGTGCCAGTGCACATGACAGTAGCAAAACCTTGTACCTGTCCTGATGGGACCTTCTATAACTGCACTGCAGGTACCTGGATCAGTCAAAGGGGAATAGGAGCAATATAATTGATTGATTTATTATTTTTTGTATGCTTATATTCAATCCAGGCAGGGGGGGGGGAAATGGTCTGGATCAAAACCAGTTAGAAAGAGTGAGTCACACCAGACATCCCAAGGATACTTCTGAACTGAAGTGGGTTTGTTGATCCTTCTGACCAATGTCCAGGTCTGATCTTCAACTACAGAAAATTTTTATTTGACTTTGACAATGACCATGACTTTGTTCTCATAAACTTATGACTTTATTCTCATAAATTGGTGAGATTAAGCTCATAAATTTTCTTTTCTTTTCCTTTTCTTTTAACATGGCCCTTATCCTCTGTTGTACGACTAAACAAGAGTTGACCAACTATTAAAACTAGAGGTTCACATTCCACCTTTCACAGTGAATGTTTACATGGAGTGTTCAAAACCAAAGGCACACACATAAAAGTTTGTGATATCACTCAGATGAAGATCAGGATATAATGTATGATCAATTTGTGCAGAAATCAAGGTAATTCCAAAAACTTCATATACTTTGTCTTACATCTGTATGTCACTTTCTTTGAAATCATTTCGTAGCATATTTGACAGAACTTAAAGACATTAATTTGTCACAAAATGTGCAATAAAATGTCAAACACACCTGAGAAAGTTATTGATGTGGGACCACTTTTGATACACCTAACCTAAAAGCTGACTCTCTTATTCTAATTCCTATGGCCCCAGTCTTTATCTAACATGTGCTAATTATGTCACTGAACTCTACTCTCTCTAAAGAACTCTTAAAACTGACAGCTTTAAAGGAATCTATTTATCATGATGTGAAAATATGAGTTCAAAAGAATCCATTAAAGGACACAAGACTAGATTAAAGATATGATATGGTGAAGAAAAAGTAAAAATTGATGTACAAAAATGCTTCAAAATGATGCAGTGATGGCACATGGTTGTTAAACCACAAAAGGAGACTGATTTTCACAGAAATCACTGAAAGAAACATTTAATAAAGAGTGTTTTTATGTCCACATTAAATAAATTTGTCAGTAAGAGCTGCTGGCCCTTGGTAACTTTTACAGAATCAAATGTGTCCCTCTATGAAAAAAGTTTGAACACCCCTGATCTTTTTCATATTAATGGAAGCAAATTAAAAAAATTCATTCAAGATACGTCATCTATCAAACAATTCTGTGAGTGAAAACTGAACGAGAAATTTTCACTGAATACATTTAACTTTTAAAAAAAATCGAAGTTTTTCATAACTTTTGGGTTTTATAACTGGAGATCCACGTTTATGATCTTTCCACCTCCTGTGGCGTGTTTTTGTAACCGTGGTGACAGAGAATGAGTGGGCGGGTCCAGGATGCTGAGGCGGCCTCTGATTGGCTGCGCTGTGTGCTGAGGAGTGGGCCGGGCGCGCGCTGCCAGCTGTGAGGGGAGCACAGAGAGGGGTACTAAAGGGACAAAGAGACAAGCTGCTTCACAACTCATCCTCTGCTACAACAGGTTGGAAACCTAAAAGCCCGCGCCTGGGAGAGGCTGTGCTGCTCTTCATTCGTCTGTTAATGTAAGTGTAACTTGTTGTCACTTCTTCATTCAGTTCAAGGTTATCGACCACCTATGAGAAATAGTTTGGCACGTGCAACACGGCAAACTTTCTGTAAAGTCTCCTTGGGATTTGTTTCCTTTCTTTTTATGAATTTTATTTTTGTGTTTTCTGTCTTGTTTATCCTCTAGAACGTGTCAGGAAAAAATGTTTCGATTTATGACAAATATTAACATAAACATTACCCATATCTAGCTCTTCATATCGAACTTGTGCTTAAGTTTCTATTTCTTTTGTCACGCGCTGTCATTAGTGTTACCCAGGAATTAATAGGAACTTGATTTATGCTATTCAAAAATGAACAATAGGCTTAACACTGTAATAGCATTGGCTCTGACTCGAGTAAGAAATAAATTCAGCATGTTGGATTTTCCCCTTCATGAGCTCTGGCTGCAGCTTTCACTTATTGTTCAGAACTGCTGCTCTTGTGCAAGACTCCACGGGTAATGTGCATATGCAACCCACTATATTCAAGCTGCTATCTGTATACTTGCCGAATTTTTAACCAAGATAAACATTTTTAGGGGTTGTTGCTACAATCTACTTATAATCTACCACAAATATGATTTAGTTTGTGTGCTAGATGAAAGTGTGCACTGGAACATTATTCTGCTGGAAGTGGGTGTGTCTGCACTGTGTCTGTTTTATCTAACATAGAGTCAAGAGAAGTGTAAACTTTCATAAATCAGATGCCCAGCTGTAGGGGTGACAGAGGTGATATTTATTCTGTGTTTGGAAGTGCCCTCTGAACCCTGGTGAGTTCATCTAAAACTTCTCATAGCTGATCTTGTGACTGATTCAAGTACAGACAGTAAACGCTACAGGCCAATTTAAAGTAGCTCTTTGCTTCTGCTAAATGTGCTCCTTTCATGAAAAGATAAACCAGATGTTACAGGAGATCACAAGTGCACTCCGGGGTGTCTTTTCAAGCCTGTGAAATCTGCAGTTTGTTTGGATGTTTCTATGACGTCAACTCAGAGAAAGTTGGGTGTGGGGGGGGGACTCCTTCCTCACACTAAAGACTTGGAGGTCTCCTTACTTTCACTGTCTTCCTCCTCTCTCTTAACTACAGGAACATTCCTTCCTCAGGGCTTTTGGTCCCTCCCTCTGTTGACACTTTCATGGTTTGCTATGAAATATTGAGGTGGAGGCAAGTTCTCCCTCTGACCCGTAATTGTTCAGCCTCCAGCCACAGATCAGTAGATAAACGAGGGGGCAGCACCCACCCTGCTGGAGCCCACATTTGTTTGCCATTTGGCTGTCAAAGAGACGGACAGGAATCCCTCTCAAAACAAAATAACCTGTTCTTATCCAACCCCTAAAAAATCTCAGTCATTTCTGTTTTATTCTGGCAGTTAAAGGGATTTTCACTGTTTTCTCAAAATACTCTAAAACTGCTGTGATTTCTGAGTAATTCACAAGCTTCTACTTGTGGTTGTATGGAGCTCGATGTGAGACTGATCATTGCCAAACCGAATGGTTACAGCACTGTACTGTACACTGAAACTCCTCACTTGTTCAAACTATGGACAAAACTGCCCACATACACCACAAATTATTGTCTGCCTGTCTTTAGATAACACTCAACCCGCAACTGAACTCTGTGGACCTGGAAAATGTTACGGTGGAAGTCCATTTCATACACAAGTACTCTCATGCATAAAGCAGCAAGAAAACCACAAATTTAGAAAAAGGGTTTAAACTTTTATGCTGCACAGAAAACTGTAAAACAGATCTTTTTTTTTTTTTTTTACTTTTGGTCCTTGTAGACTGATTACTCTACCCAACAGGATAACCATAAAATCATTTATCAACCAAAATTGCTCAACATGAAGGTTACTGCATTTTTAGAGAAACTGCAGTAATCTGGACTGTGCTCTCTTTGCCATCCTTTTAACAATTTATGCTCTTACACTGCTTTATTTTTTATATTCATTTAAGTGCACGTGCTATGGAAGAAACAACAACAGAAAGCCTAATCTGAAAAATTAAATGTAGCTGATGTGATCTTTCCAGCTTGTTATCTTAAGCAGTTGAAAAGCTTTCGTTTTTCTAGATAATACACAATTGTGATGTTGCCTCTTTTATCTGTTCAGATAAAATAAACTTAACCTAAACAAATGTACCTTTACAGATGGTAGCCTAAGGTTAACCAATGAATAAAAAATTAATAGAAATAAATTTTTATTTATGAGTTGTTTGAACCAAAACTTATAGTCTGACTAGTTGACGAGTCTTCGGGGTACCATGGAGCAGAGGCAACAATGTGAAACTGGTCTGCTGAGTCGCTCATAACAAGGGAAAATAATATGCCAATTATGGAAAGAAAAAGGTTTCTTTTATTAAGACATTATTTTAGTTTCAAAAAATCTGACGAGCAAATTGTCCTCACCCCATTGGCAGATTTGTTTTTAATACTGTAATACTTGAAATAAGACGTTTCTGGACTTTTCAGTTAAATGTGGCTCATATCAAGACTAAAAACACAATTTTTACCAAAAATAAGACACAATCACTTGCTTCAGTTTTAGCAGTAAGTGCCAACTTGTGAGGGTGAAGATGTTCAAAGTCATTTTCGAGGGAACATCCTGATCTTGAAGCCCCTGTGAGCAGGTCGAAAGTTGTGAAATGGGATAAACTCTAACATTTGCCTCCTCATGACGCTTGAAAAAACCTGATTTTTACAGCAAAAATAAATATGATGGAAGCCTGGTATAAAAATGAGTTTGGTCTGCTCATACTGCAAGTGGGTGAATACATGTTTAACTCAGCAGTTGAGAAAATGTTACGATAACAAGTTTGCAGATCAGAGACAGAGCTCATCTCATTGGCAGGTAGTCATCCTGTAGCTGTTCATTAATCCCACTGGCGATAGGCTTCAGATCTTTATATCACATACAGATGGGTGATGTCATCAGATCAGGGTCAGTATCAGCTAGAACAAAAGGTACTAAGACGTCGAAGGTCAGATCAGTGCTTCCTTACTTTGCACGAGTCAAAATCAGACAGATGGTTCAACTTGTTCACATTATAACAGTCCAAAAGTGTTTTACCAAAGCTTCAAGCTTGGGCTACCTTTTGTTACTTCACAAGCTTGCTTTGACTTGATCATGTTTTTCACTCCAACCCTGGTTTGTCTTCTGTTACACATTTTGATCGTGAAACTGTTTGTGTCTCCCTCCAGATCTCCGTTCACATCCTGCGCCATGTTTCACCCAGCCACCATCCACTGTCTCATGTCCATCCTGATGTTAATATGGCCCTCGTGTAGCGCCCAGTCAGACTCCAGCGCCCCTGTCATCCAGCTACGTCTAGCAGGGGAGAAGCGGAAACATTATGAGGGTCGAGTTGAGGTTTTCTACAATGGGGAGTGGGGTACTGTGTGTGATGACGACTTCTCCATCCAAGCTGCTCAAGTGGTGTGCAGAGAGCTTGGATTTTTAGACGCTGAGGCCTGGTCGCCTTCCGCCAAATACGGAAGAGGAGAAGGTAAGAAAACGAGCATCCCAGAAATGATACTAAAATCCAGTTATTCAGATGAGTAAGAATGGAATACCAGTCTTTCAGCCAACTATTTGTTCATGAGACATTATACATGTTAATGAAATTTCACGAGCTTCATGGAAATCCTTGAATGAGGTACCCGCTTCCACTAGTCTGACTGCTGGTACCCTCAGGCTCTGGTTTCCCCATTAGAACTCAGACACTGCGACCAGGTCTGAACATGAGAAGTACGTGCGATAGGGTGGGGGCGTCTGGGTGGAAACACTGATTGTATAAACTGCACACACATACAGGAGTTCAGCTTCTGTCACTCGGTCTTGTATGAATTCCTCTCGTACTATAAAAACACTGATGGGATCTCGATTCTTAGTGAGATGGCTTCTGGCAGCTGCTGGTAAATGTCACTTGGTGGCTGTTAATTAACTCTGTGTCCCTCGTTAAAAGCACATGTTTTCCCACTGGGTCTGCCACATCCAGGCGACCACTACAAACACAGAGTAATTAAATTAGCTACTCACTCCCCAAAGCACAACAGTCATTGCAGCACTTTTTAAGAATTCTATCAATGAAGCAACGAACCCCATGCATATGATCTTGAATGTATAAAATATTTACAAGACGCAGTTTTATGTACATGTCTGCACCATCTGAGCAGCAACTGGTTAGACTATAAAGCAATAGAGCTACAAACCTAGAACACACACAACTGTCTGAGGGGATACACATGCTCATGAAAGCTGAATGAAGAAACTTGTGTCTCATTGAATGTTGTAGCACAGCAACGACAGCCAGGGCAGGAAGTTCCAAAAAGGCATGTAGCCATTTATAAGTCAAATTACCAACCATGTTTTCGATAATGAGAAATGGGCCTCTTCATGTTCTGACAAATAGATGTTTAGTTTGTGGGAGAAGTATTATGAAAGCAGAGTATTTGAAGTTCAGGCCAGTTGTGTGTTTGTGTGTGTGTGTGTGTGTGTGTGTGTGTGTGTGTGTGTGTGTGTGTGTGTGTGTGTGTGTGTGTGAGTGGAAACAACTGTTGTCCATGTTTTCTTGTTGATGGTGGAGACACATGGCGATAAAAGAGCCTTTCCCATCCACTATAATGATAAATGATTGTATGTGCCAGTGAAAGACACCACCAAATGTTTCTAATTGAAGACATCCCTGCATAAGTAGTAGGAGGACATCAGTGCATTTTGGATACACAGTGATTTTCCCGCAGGCGTGATTGAATCTGCTCCTCAACCACTCTTATGCAACTCTGATCTGTTCTGGGGTCAAGATTTGTTACATGGGAAAAAATACACAAAAATAGAAAAAACATGACTGAAACCTGTTTCATTCAGGTGTTATTTAGGAACACTTCAGTCTGTCCAGTTTGTTATACTTTGGAGTCAAAGTGGTGCTGTTAAGTCAAAGGGAACATAAAAACTTGATTTAAGAAAGTCACATCTCCCTGTACATAGTGTCCTCTACATTGTAGTTTTAACACAGCAATCTAAATTAATCACAACTGGCAATGCTGTATGATTGTTTTATAAAAGCTGCACTGAGACCAAGCTGGTTCTCACTTGGAGCTCTGCAGCTCCAGAGGACTTGGCTCTTATTCTGAAAATGTTCCAGGGTTAATCATCTCTCCGCTAAGAGGCAGCAACGTGACCATAAAACATGCTGTCACTTCCTCGGTATGATCAGGATGTTCCTCAGAAACGTGTGGAGACTGTCAGGATGATGAGCACTCCCCTGGTTGTTCCCATGGTGACAGTTTGGTGGTTTTTTTGACCCACGTTTGAGTCAGGGCAGACAGCTGGACAGCAGATGACAACACTCTTAAGTTTATGGGGCAGGTTCTGGCTGAAGAATGAGTCAGTTTAGGCTGGAGACCAAATGCACCTCCTTGTGAGAAAGTTCACCGCCTCCATGAACAGACTTCACTGGAAATGCTGAAATACTTGCAGAAGTTGGTGACGCACAGCCAGGAGGTTTTAATGTATACATGATATTCTGTTTATGTTTTCTTGTAAAATGAAACCCTTAGATGGAGAAGTTACCTGGAACTAAGGTTTTTGCTTTTTGAGGGTTAGTGGGACAAGTGTGGCCTTGTGGGAGTGATTTGTGAAAGCAGATGCAAGTAAAAAATTCAAGAACTCTTGTGTAACGATGAATCAGTTGATGAAAAAAAATTAACCTGCAGTACGAGAACATATGATTTATGGTTTAAGCTTATTAATTTATTTGTTATTTGTTCCTTGTGCATCTGTTGTTCACTTAGTGGAATGTTTTGTTCAATTAAGTTCCTTTTTAAGATTGCTCCTCAATCCCATTCCCAAATAATACACAGTTAAAGCTAAAACCAACTGCTCATTTGGTCAGCACTGTATATATATTTGCTTCTCACTGTTCAGGTCGCATCTGGCTGGACAACGTGCATTGCACTGGTGAAGAGAAGAGCCTGGCTCAGTGTGTGTCCAATGGCTTTGGGGTGTCTGACTGCAAGCACTCAGAGGACGTCGGAGTGGTGTGCACCCAGAAGCGCATTCCTGGCTTCAAGTTCATTGGGAACAAGGCCAACAATGATGAGGTAGGTTTTCATCCAGAAACAAACTCACTAATAATCCTGCGTGCAGTAAGCTTGTGCCAGTATGCAAATAAACTTACATGAATGTGAAAACAAGAGTGGGATTACTTAATAAAACAAATCATAACACTACGGTAGCAGACACACATAGTTCAAGTACACACATGTGACGTTCACAGATGTTCAGAACAATAAAGATAGGAAAAAAGGATCGGCATGGGATGAAGGAAAGGAGTTATCAGGGTGCAGATATTGCTCCAAGCACAGAGAGGTGAAGTATTTTCTTTATATGCTTCCAACTTTCCAGTCTGAGCCAGACGGGTCAGTGAGCTGGACGTTATGTCTGTCTGTAGATATTAAAGGGAGCAATTTTAAATGATGGAACTGGCCCTGAACAAAATCCCCAAAACGTGTCATGTGGAATATCCATCGTCCTTGTCAGTTTTGACTCACTAAATGGCTGTAATATAGCTGCTCCACACCTGGACTTGGGGAAAAAAAGATACATACAGGCTGGGACTTTGTTGTTGCATCTTTTTTTTTTTATTCCACTGATGAGTTTTAGAAAAAAGTTCTTACTTTTAACTTGCAAGTTCAATATAGTACTGTGCTGAATTAAGGGTCCAACATGAAGCATGCATGGTTTCCTTGAGATTTTGAGGAAAATGGCTGTTTGGTTCTGCAGCATGCATCTGTAGCATTACTTGATACAACCTGACGTAAAAATGTTGAGTTTCAGAGGGTTGGACATATTTTTTGACTTAACTGGTTCTTTGTAATATACAGTTGACTTTTACGTTGTTTTCGTTTGGGAGGGAATATGTGTCATCATCGATAACATTAGAGAGTGTAGAAACACGTTATCTTTTTAGTTAATCTTTGTCACCATTTTCAGGCTTTTTGATGAAGTGTCAGTCCAGATGTAGCAGCCTATTTAGAAAGCTCACAGTGGTTTAGGCCAAGGCGAGAAATTGCCCATGCATACAGTGACATATAGCTGCAGAGGGTTGAATAACAGCAAATTCAACAAGTTATATTTGTGTTCTTTACAGTCTTTCTGTGTTCACAGCATACACAAATAATGCGCTATGACAGAGTTTGTGTCTGCAGAGAGGAAATACAACACACTACAATAGTTTCAAGTTATACAGTTATAAAAAATAAATAGTAACAGCTGTGATTTTTGTAATTTGTGGCATGTAATGTCGTGAAAGTGTTGAATGGGGTGTAAAATTCCATATCTGTTATGTAAGATCACTTTTATCAGTGTACGTGTGTATTGGTGTCAGGATGGATAAATCATCCACTTTATGAAGCTGATGTTGATTTTGGCTGTTAAGCTGCCTGGCCAGTCACCCAGTTCCCCCTTGATATTCACTGATGTGAAAATCTCAACTTGTCCAGCTCTTTTTTACAACAGTAAAAAGTTGTGTGAATGATGTAAGTGGATTCTATAATGTTTTTTGACAGTGAAATATATTATTCCCAATACTTGACTTAAAAATAATGTCTTATAAATAAGTTTTACCTACTTATCCCACTTGCCCCAACAAAAAGAGAGTGTAATTCTTCCCTGCCTCCATGAAGTGGTCATCCTACAGCATTTGGCTCTACACTTTTTTGTACTGATGACTTTGCCAGACTCCTATTAGTCCGCCCCAGCCCACAGCAGACCCCAACTCAGGAGCCTGGAGATTTTGGAGATGACTCAGAGAGAGGGAAGACCATCCTGTCTGGCTGCAAAGAACGCCTTGTTACCGGATGGAAAGTCAGTGTGGGTTAGCGGACGTGACTAGAGACAGGGAGGGAGGGGAGAACAGGGGTATTATTCAGCCTGTCAGAGAGTGAGTTATTCAAACACTCTGCCATGAAGAGTCCCCTATTAAAACCAGACTAAGAGAGATGAAGCAATACTCCTTTGGCAGCTGACAAGACAGTAGATTATTTTACTCCATGACTGCGTTCATGAGGCGGCCGTGCTGTAACCAGAATCATGACAAGAATAGTGCCTTTGTTTTTTTCTGGATTTAATTAAGACAACACACATCTGAAGTCCATGTGATGCCTTTCTGTCTTGTGCCTAGTGTGTCAGGGGAACAACTACAAAGATCAGAGAATGATTTGAACTCTTTTATCGTGATCTGCTCAACTGAATTCACAGCATTCTCAATTTTACAGGCCAAGTTTGTCAGCAGCCCCTCTTGTTCCCTGTTTGTCTTAAGTATTCAGGGTCTCTGGGGTGTTACTGTAGTTAAGTCCCACACCCTGTAAATATTTCCTTGGTCTGGCTGTGGGCTTTTAAGTCACGGGAGAGAAATGGTAAAAGGTGCAGCTACACCTCTTTAACCATGCCAGGACTGACGTAAGCAATGGGCAGCACTGTTCCTTTAATCTGTTTACTCACAGCATGAATTGACATTTTGTGCTCTATCTGGGAAGTTAACACCCTTACTGAGTGTGCACTATGGTCCAAGTAAAGGTCAGGGCTAAAATTGTGGAGTAACTGTTATTTTTTACTGCTCTGTGAACCCTTTTAGCTGTAGGAAGGTAAATAGTTCTTTGAAAGTCAGTTGAACAGTGTATTGTGTCATCTTTATTAGCAGCTTTGCGTCCATTTTTTCAGCAGTTTTTCATGTATGCATTTAGTATTCTTTGTGAGGGAGACACCGTGAGACTACTGGTCTCTATATGTGAATATGTGCAGATAGTAGTTCAACTTCACCACAAATGACAGTCTAGTGAAAACATCAGTCTTTCTTTAATGAAAACAGCTGTTGCTCCTAACAAGAGGAGCAACTGAGGACATTTACCTCAGGAGGGAAAGTTATATGAGGGCATTGACTTTACATAGCATATAGAGATTATCAAGTCTTCTTGGAGACTAATCCTTGAGTGTCTTCTTTTCTCTGTCACTCTCAGCTCTTGTCAGAGCTGTCATTTAACCTCTGACCTCCAACCCCTGCTTTGTTGAGACAAACTCACTCCCAAAGCAGTCAGCTATGATCAGTGCTCTGCAGAGAGGAGCCATCTCTCAAATCATTTTAACATATGTCAGCATGTTACGCAACACTCTAACAAACTCAAAGATATACATTCCCATGAATGAATCCCTGTTGAGAGTAATGTTAATTCTTTTAACAAGCAGCATTTAATTCTCCACACACTGAGCCAGCCGTCCCAAATCTTTTTTAATGAGAAACAATGGTTAGTTTTGTTTTTCAACATCCAACAAGTCGTTTCATTGATGAGCATGTGTTTGTTTGTGTCAGATGGAGGAGATTATGTCAGAGGCAGTCGGTGAGTCAGTTGTTGGGGGGAGAACCAAACATCAGGAGAACCAAACTCTAAGCCAGGAAACTTTGTTTGTCATCTGTTTGGGACTTCTCATCCAACTCTGCCATGTTCCATTATTGTTCACGTGTGAATCACATTCTGCACGTGTCGTCAGTGCTAAATACATCTCCTTTAATAGGAGATTCTTTAAGTTTCAGTCTGGATATGTGAGATGTTAATGAGAGAGGGTGTCGTGTCATTAAAGAGTAATTATAGGTTCATGGCTCAGTTTAATAGGAGTTATCCTGGGCCATCTAACTCTCTGTGATTTCCTGGAAAGTTGTTTTTGCTGTTGCGCAATACATTGTCTCTTGTGGAAAAGACATTTGCTTTTGCTTGGGTAAGCATGAATCACTCTTTATATGATTTAAAGTTTTGAATCTTTTGAATAAAGATGTGCTGAAGAAAAGGAAGCCCACTAAAGCTGGTGCAGTTGCCCACCACAAGACTGAACGTGTTAACTAAAGCCCAACACCTACAGCCAGAATCAACACAAAGACGTCAGAAGCCACTTGAAATAACAGAACGCAGCACTTAAAAGCATTTCCATTCTTTGCACATCTACACGGGGCAAAGGTTGCACTTCCCGATCAGGCATGACGGTCTCTTCTTACAAGAACTCAGTTCCTCATATTCACTGTGAAACAACTGGAGGAAACCCGAGCCAAAGTTGGAATCGCCTCCCACACAATGTATGCAAGGGGCTTGTGTGGAGGAGAGGGAGCGAGGGGAGAAAAGGTTGATGCACGTCTGGAGGCTGCAGCCAGTTTCTCTCCTGTGGATAAAGTAGCAGACAGATCCACCACATGTTCAACAGCTGGATCTGATTGAAGCTTCAGCTCTCAGCCGTTAAATGCCCAAAATCTAGTCTTATATCATTGATACCCAGCTTTATGATCTTCCATTTGTACATTCTGCAGACTCAGACGCAGACGCAGAGAACATGTGCATCAGGACTGGAGCTTTGGGTATTACATAAAAAATCACTGGTTTCAATCGTCTCTAAAATGTAGTGTCTCAGAGATACGTAACTGCACTGCAGCTGGCATTGTAAAGCGTTTAATTGAAAGAAGTCCATTAAAGCCCCAGTCCACAACAAAGTGCACAATGATGTTCAGCTTTTCAGAAGAGAACATTCAAACCATCAATAAAAATTTGACTCCATGTTACTGAATCCCTTTCATGTTTCGCGCAAGATGAAAAGATTGATTCTGTTCTCCTATGTGACCATATGGTGTGAGAGAGCTTATGTGCTGGATCGTATCTGTGGGCCTTTCCTCACAGTTACACATTTTTCAGGAAGTGTTGAGTTCTTACAGGAAAGTTTCCAGCATGTGAAACTACAGATGTTGAACGGATTAAGCTAACAAGCAAAAAGGGTGCAAAAGTGATCCTCAGGTGGGCTGTAGAAGGATTTCAGCTTTGATGAAGTGAAGCTGCTCCTAGTTCAGGAATGAAAATAAAGGAGGGATGTGAATTTGCTTGCGTTGCTCTCAGCATGAAAACAAATGAAAAATCCTATAACCTCTATCTTTACCACCAAAACTGTTTTTTCATTCCTTTAGAGGGACTTTCTGAGTGATCTTGAAAATGTCTCATCTCTAGATATATGCTTGATCATAATCCTCAAACATAAAATTAGATTATCAGCGCAGAAGAGGGTTATGTCTTAATAGTAATCTACAGCTTCTCAATCAGGTTGGACTGGACAGAAGAAGCAGCAGAAGAATGCTAAAAGGGAGAGTGAAAGTGCATGAGCTATAGGCTAAAACGATTTAAGCTGTTTGTGATAATGTTTATTCCAACCCACATGCAGCAGTTAAACTACAGTGATCTGTTCAAACCTGAGAGTCTATCAATAAAATGAACAGCCAGGTTACATTTACTCTGCTTGGTAGTTGAGCACTGGAAGGACATAACCAGGATTCACTGACATTACAAGGTACCAAAACGTCTCAGAGCAGCTCTAAATGTAGCCAGCCACTAAACTGTGGTACAAACTTACAAAGTTTGCTTGTTGTCATGTTTCAACAACAGTTTGATGTAACTGTTGATAAGTCCATTCCCTTTTTGTATTGTATCTGGTAAGAAGTTATCTTGACCAAAGAAAATATTCAATGTATTTCCACTTTCACTTTCAAAACAATTACATCACGAGAGTCCTCCGGCTGAAGGGGGTCACTCCCCCTTACAGTAAAGTTTGTTGGAAGCAATAAATTTGCACTCTTTTCTGAGATGTAAATTAATTGGGACCAAAAGTCAAGTTCCTTGGCCAGTAGTGGAAGTGGTGGGGCCAGCAGCCAATTTACCTTAATGTCGACCTCTGTAAATAATATGTGTGTGTTTTGAATATGCAGTCATTGCATAGTTCGTGTTTTGCAGTTACATCCTCTCTCAAATTACTGTTTTTTTTTTTGCCTGAGACCTACTAACGGAATATTTTCAGGCAAAATTGGTCCGAAAGCCTATTCTGTTAAAGTAATCATGAGGAAATCGCACAGTGAACTCGGTATCCGAAATCATATCAGATCTCAAGTTGAGTGTATCGTTACACCCTAAAGTTCATCGTCAGGGTCTTGTTTGTGAGGAGGCTTGTGTGTGCAATTTATTTATTAGTTATTTTGCTTTTTTTGCTTCTTATGTATCTCATTACCTGAGCGCCACACTTGCTGATAGGTATTCCTGATGCAACACACACACACACACACACACACACACACACGCACACACACACCCTACTGGGGGCAGTAAGTGGGGTGGAGCAGATGTGAAAGTCATTTCAAAGATCTTTGCTGTTCTCTTGCTGGTTATCATCTCTACTGAACGTGTTTGTCTGGGTGGGGTGAGGTAGGTGGGTGTGGGTGTGGGTGGATGGGTGGGGGCACGTGCAGACGAACGTGCGGCGCGACTGGGAGGCTGATTAAAGTGGAAGAAATGCACAGTAGTGGAAGCATTAGTCAGACACTGGCTAGACCACAGGCTCACGTTCACACATCTACTGAGTGAGGGGACCCAGTCAGGAAAACAAGTCTGCTCTGCAGTTGGAAAACATTCAGTAATGGTCAAAGCTCACTTCACAGAGGGGTAATGAGAGGAGCTAAATGAGGAAGGTTTGCTCTTTTTGGACTCCACGAGGCCAAGAATGTGTGACTTTGTTTTAACAATAGTTACAGCATTTATTTTCATAAAGAGGTGCGGGTGCGGTGTGGCTTTTTTCTCTACTCAACATACCACAGCCATTCATGCTGTGGTCATCCAGCTAAACATCAAAACATGAAATACTAGTGATTTAGGATATTTTCAGACTGTGGGAGGGATATTTCACTTTGGGGTGGGTACAGTACACATAATGGATCACTCATCACTGTACAATATACAGGAAACGATGGGGTGATGAGCTAACTTTGTTGGAATCCTAAATAAAGATTTAGCTTTAGTTTCAGTCAGGGAATCAGCTGGGCCATACAGTCACTTTGTGGTTTCATACAAAGCTGACAAAAAAGTCTTAATGTTATCAGAGGACATTTTTGTGAACCAACCTGCACTTTTTTCCAGTTTCTGTGCTAAGCTAAACTACAGCTGGTATCTTGCCGTCAAATAGAAGACTAATAATAATCGCCTCAATCGTTCAAGAAGGAAAATGATTTTCTAGAACGTTTAACTGTTTGCCAAGGTTTTTCTCAGAAGTTCTCTGTAAATCTTGTTCTCTATGTTTCATTTCAATCACAGCAGGTGAAAAAAACCTCCCCCTGTTTCATGTTCGTATACTGTACAGTACCTTTACGCATTTTCCATAGCCAGTGCTAAAAAGTGACCAGTGAGTAGGTTTGGGCCTCTGCCAGGCAGGATTATGCTGATTTTACGTCTGGTGGTCTGGGTTTGAGGAGAGGGGAAAAGTCTGGACTGATCCCAGCTGTGGGCGTGTGTGTCCTCTCCCTCACGTTCAGACAACCAGTTTCCGCTGTCTGAGCCAAATGTAACACTGGTTCAACACATCTAAGTAGCCCGTTCCAAACTCACCTTGTGCCCCTGCCCTCTTGTGTTTTGTCTTCACACCTGGCTTCACTTTGATTACTCACGTTTTCCATTTGGACTCGTGTTTTGTAGCAGTACAGCCGTCTGTACATGTAGTGTTCAGATTTTTCCTCTTGTTTCTTTTTATTCTCAGTTGGTCCTGGGTTTTTTATGTTGGGACTATTCACGTGATTTTCATCTTGTTTTGTGTTTTAGGGACAAACACCAAAGGACTGAGGCTGGCAGGGTTAGAAATTGAGAACATGAGAGCCCTGATCACGCTCACGTCCTCTCACCTTCTCCTCCTGCCAAGCTCAGACGGAAAACACTCTGTCATGCTATGGTCTGTAGGAATTTGTTCATGAAAGAGTGGTTTTTACCCACTCTAACCACTGCGGTCAGAGGGAGGACGGGGGGTCACTGTAGAACAGTCTGACTTAGTCTTGGCTCCCCCTGTGGCGCAGTCTTTGGCGTATTGAAACCCTGGAGCCTTAAACATTCCCTCAGGCTGACGCCATCTCAGGAAACCATCCTGTTGGCAAACCTTTAATATTTCTGCCCGGGTGTAGCGGCTTTTTCTGCAGTGGTAGAGAAGCAGGCTGTGTCAGCATTTGCATACCACAGTGCAGCTTAGTGTTTTGGCTCTTTTTGGCAAACATGGTGCAACTACTCACCAAGCCAGGAGCTAACTGCATAACTTGGCTGAGGAGGGAAATGAACAATGGCAGAGTTACGGGGTTGTTGTTTTCACATAAAGCTGTGGGGGTCAAAGGTTACCATTCCTTGCTGATTTTGGGGTCTTTAGGACACATGCTAGCCAACCAACTGTGGCTCAGTCTGACTCTGACCAACTGGCTTTATAACCAGCTTTAGTTGACTGTGGACCACCCACAACTACTCTCCTCACCTGAACTCTGTCACCAGTTACTGTCTTTAAAACTTGATTTACAATCAGCATGTTAAGGATTTTGTTTCCCTTTACAACTTCTCCTGTCAGTGCTCTTTTTTCTCATCATCTGTGTTGTTAATGATGTCAGGTGAGGATTCGTTGTGACTGTTTCAACACTTCAGTGAAGGCACAAGACGAGCAAAATGTGCTATGTTCAGTTTAAATGTTAAGCTTAAAGTTAGGGCCAAGGAAGTGATATATATATTTTTTGATCATAAAAGAGAACCAGTTCTTTGTCCCAACCCTAAATGTAAAGATGACTGAAAAATTCCAGAAATATGTGAAACCTCCCTGCAACCCTTGACATGTTTGAACAAGGATTTATCAGCAGATTTCTTCTCTTCTACTAATTCTCTTTGTGTTTTCTGAACATACGTTTAAGCAAACTGTGCAGCTACTAGGCCGCCAAGGGAATATTTCTTTTCTGACTCATGTTTGCTTTTTCTACACTGCAGACCTGGTTTAAGATCCGTTGGCTGTACAGTATTTATACTCAATCAAGCTGAACAGTAAACGTGAAGTACAAATAAAACTACATCCTCCAGATGACATTCCTTTTTTTCGACAGCTCACAACTCATGTGAGATTACATTCACTGATTATGTAACTGTGGAGAAATGACTCTGTCAGAGTGGTTTATAGAAAGTTGGGTGTATCACTGCACGTTTATGGGAATATAATTAGAGGGGAAAAGGAGTGCGTTTCTAAAATTATAATATGTAATTCCTCTTGCAGCAGCGTTAAAAGTTGGCTGACTGGTGCTCATTCTTGATTTCATGGATCAGAATTAAAATAAACAAAAGAAACATATTAAACTTTTACTTTTTTTTTTCTACAGCTGTCTGTAGATGTGAAAAAGTTATCTTTCCCGATGTCAAACTTTCTGAAACTTACCCGTAATGCTGAACGATAAAATCTTCCTTTGTGTTTTTCAGGCTATGACAGTGCAGGTGGAGGATGTGAGGATCAGAGCTACTTATTCTCACAGGAAAAGGATTCCCATCACTGACGGCTTTTTAGAGGTTAGAGATGGAGGCAAGTGGAGACAGATCTGTAACGAAGGCTGGACGGAGCTGAACACCAGGGTCATCTGTGGCATGCACGGCTTCCCTGGGGTGAAACGCTTGAATACCAGACCTTACAAGTGAGTGATGGAGGCTTCAGTGTTAAAATACAGCCAATCAGAGCTGATAAAAGTCTACAAATAAGTTAAATTCTTACAGTCATTTGTGTTGTAGTTGAGCTCATATCCAGTAATTCTAAGCTCATAAAAAGTAGTTTTTATTCAGGATACATAACACTTAATGTGTAAGAAATATTACATTTTGCATTATCTGTTTAGAAAAGCTTTTTCCGAAACGAGCTGATGTCGGGAGAGATTACATAACCACGTTTGTTTACACTGGTCATCACTCAACTCCCCATCCATCCTGCACGCTGACATTAAACAGGCTTGAGACTGAAAATTCTTGACAAGAAGCCAAAACAGCCAGAGGAAGTTTTAGAGGATGAAGCAAAGGGGCTTTCTGGGAAACAGCTTACTGCAGAAGGCTGAAAAACAGTGGCTCTTTGGCTTAAGTTCATTGTTTCCCTTTGAGTCTGAGTGTTACATGCTGTCCTTCTGAAATTTTTAAAACCATGCAGTCGAAAACATAGACAGCTATTTCCCAGAACATTCGTCTGTTTTGTTTTCCTTTCTGACATGCGAAGGGGGGTTCAAAACAAAACTGACTTTGGCTGCAAATTATTCAAAAACTTGACCAAGACCTGAAACAGCAGTCTTTTTTAACCTGCGTTGTTGTCCATTGCATTCCCTCCCTGAAAAGAAGAGCATGAATTTATGAAAGGGCAGCAGCTGTGTTATTTTTAGTTTTTAGCTCCAACATTTCATTATTTCTTTCATCTATGAAATGTCAAAAATGTGTTGAAGATGCCCATTACAATCACTCAGAGTCTGAAAGAACAATGACTACTTATGTCTGGAAAACACCACTTTTTTATGCATTTTGCTTTGTTTTGCCAAAAAATGACTTAACAACCATGTCGAATCTCAAACTTGTTGGCAGGTATTTTAACAAAAAAGTTAACCCACTAATTTCTGGTGCTTCATTGGGATGATTCAGTTAAGTTAACAGAATTACGTAAGACTACGCTGTTCCTTGTGCTGACCAGTCAGTGTTGATCTCCCAGGGCTATAAACCAACCACAATTAAATCTAAACCAGAGAGACATCAGAGTTACTTTAATTTGCAAAAGCTGAGTCAGGACAATTATTTATTTAAAGCTGTGCAAAGGTTTTTTTCCCTTGAGATTTCTTTCTTCTTTTTTTCTTTTTGTTGTGTGAAATGAAGGCCAAGATGCTGACTTTAACCAGAAATGCTTTAATACAATCAGTAACATCAAAGAACATTTCTGGTTGTTTTTGGTTTCAAACATTTTTAAGCATGTCGTGCTGTTGCTGTGGCGGTGAAATACCTCAGTGAATCTGTATTTTATCTCCAGACAGATAAATTCACATACCCAGCAACAATCCAGCAAATTAGAAACTGTGAATCAAAGCCGGCATCTCTTTCACCAGCCGTGAATAAATCATGCTTTTAAACTGTCTGGGCGCTTCATTCTGTTTACAGCATCTGGATAAGCTGCATGAGGGGCTGTAAATGTTGTTCATGCTGGTTTCATTTCATGGTCTGCTTCTCCTGAGGCCTGGACCTGCCTCATGCTCCTCTGTTGTTGGGGTCTTCAATGACCCTGTGTTCATGACTTCCATTCAAGTATGGGGGGTCATGGGAATGTTAAAGTAATCTCACAACAATAACCCCATTGAGCTTCACAGAAAAGGATGGGTTTGGTTCCCCACACTTAATAACTTAAAGTCTTTCCCACAATAAAACAGCTGCTTAATAATTACATGCAGTGTGAGACAGAATTATAAAATATTTTATGACCTATTATACACCGCTAAGTCTGACTCACATAGATGCTGTTTACTGTCAGCTGTTTATTTTATATGTTTCACATAGAAGCTATTTCTTCCGTACAAATTAAATTTTTAGAAACTTATTTAAAAATGATCCCTACTGATCCATTGGAGAACTAAGTTTTTAACAAACAACCCTGACGCTCTTTTCTGTTGTGCCACCTCAACATCTATTGTTAAAAAAGAAGAGAGTTGAAGAAAACCTGAAGCCTTTCATCTGAACACACTAAAAGGAGCACTTTTCTAAGTAATACATTCAGCAGAAACTCCATGCAATAAAGACATGACATCAGAAAGCAAAAGGACTGATGAATTATGTTCCCTGTGTTGGCTCTTCCCTCTGGAGCAAGTTTTCATTCTGCAGGTTTTGGCTTGACTTGTCACATATGAGAACTTAAAAGACTGAAAACATATTAGCCATTAATCAAGTCTTAAAGCAGTCTGTTTTTTATTGTCAACAATAACAGCTGTATTTTTTTTAAGACTTTATATCTTTCCTTCCTTGTTAGATTGCTGGCTAAGCGCCGTAAGAAGAACTACTGGGGTTTCTCTGTGAACTGCACAGGCAACGAAGCTGACCTGTCTGATTGTAAACTGGGCAAAGAAGTGGAGCTGAAGGGAAACCTCACCTGTGAACACGGCATGCCTGTGGTAGTCAGCTGTGTGCCTGGACGTGCCTTTGCTCCCAGTGTCAGCGCCGGCTTTCGGAAGGCCTACAGGGTAGAGGTGGGTCACAGTTAGCATGTTTTTAACTTTGAAGGCAGGCGATGGTTAGCTCTGTCCCTTCACAGCAGGAGCCCCCTAGATTTAGATCTCTGCTCTTTTCTTTGTGTGTGAAAATGTGGTTAAGTGTGTGGTTGGAGAACGTTTTATGTGGTCATGTTCAAGGATGTTTGGGGGAATGACTTCATGATGAATAAAATGGATTTAGTGGACTGAGAATATCTGGATGCATGGGAAATCAAAGTGTTTCTTACTAAGAGAGAGGGCACGGATTTATCCAGCACCAGTGCTAACATTTGAGAGAGCAAGAAAGTGTTGCCGGACAATTTATTGCGCCATATGGAGGATTTTAGTTCGACCTACCAAATATATTTTCTTGAAGATCAAAACCTACTGATTTTACAACGATGAAACTGCTTTTAATTTCAGAGTGCAAATTCCAAATAACAAATCAAAATCTGCTGCTTTGAAGATAAATGTTGCTGCCTCATTTTCATATTAATCGAATTATGTCTCCTCTAAAGAGGGGGCTGTTAGAGCCCACTTTCTAGCAATGGCCTGAAAGTTAATAAAAAAGTGTAATAGGACCCAAAATGTTATAACTGGTCACTAATGCAACAAAGTGCTGAGCCCGAAACGCAATCAAAAAAAAGTAGTAAAATCTAAAATGTGATAATTGACCCAGAATGAAACAGGTTGCTACATTTTGGGCACAGAATCTGTTATATTGTAGAACAGTTATTACATTTTGAGTTTTATTAAATCCCTTTATTAAATTTGGGTCATTGTGACGGATCAGGCTCTAACAGAGAAAGCGGACTTTTTGTAGCCTATGCACTGTCCCATTTGTTGTTGTTTCACATAATCTAAAGCTTAAAAAAACAATTTATTTTCTTTTAAAGGATCCTGATGCAATGACCTTATCATTTCAGGAAGTTTCATAAACATCTTGTTTGTATCTTGAGCTATTTTTGAACAGACTGACCAGTTTACAGTCAGATTCAAGGATTTGCATATGTAGAAGTTTGAAAATCTGCACACATACATTTTGGACGTGCAATATTTTCACATTATGTCCATATTTCAAATATGTGAAAGCATTATACCCCCACCTTAAAGCAGACATTGAGTTAAGTCAGCACATGAAACGAAGTCTGTTAACACTACCTTCTTACCAATAAAGTGGCTATGGAGACAAGCATCTGGAAATAATAATATGAAATAATGCCTAGCATCTGTCAACTTTACAATAAAACTATATTTTTTTCTTCCCAGTGTTTATTGTGTGTTTATGCAGTTGTTACCAAGGTAACACCTTTTACTGTCTATCCATGCAGCAAAGTATGGCACAAGGTAGAGCGAACAGAGCCAGAAAATACAAACACAAATTAATTTTATTTCCCCCAGCTTGTTTTACTTACACCTCTAATGCAAAGAGTGCAGCATGGTGGGCCTGTTGCCAGCTGTCTTCTGTTCATGTGCAAGCTGTTATTCCGTAAATGACATTTGAAAAATATTCTACATGTTTTACTGGAATTGTTAAAGTCAGCCTTGTGGAATGAGTGGCAGCAGCTTTGTCTACATGGAAAATGTCTCATAAATTTAATTCAGAGTGAGCCAGAACTTCCTTTTATTGTGTCCCAATCACTCAGGGAATGGGCAATATTTGTCAATTTGATGCTCCCAAAATTGAGATTTTTTTTCCATCTGCTGCAGATTCAGAACAAATCATTCATGCATCTTTTTTTCTTAGCATGGTTTTTTAATTCACTTTTCACCTACACTGGTCAATTTGCTTTCACAAAACTTTAGTCTGCTGCATCCAGACTCATAACCAGGACAAATAGCAGATCCCAGATCACTTCTATCCAAGTGTCATGACACCAGCTACTAATGATATTTAGAACTAACTTTTAAAGCACCAATAATTGAGCCCCTTTTATAATTTTTAGCTGTTAATGCCACAAAACCTCTCATGCCATCTAACAAAGGCTGGTTATACCACCACACTGTCTCAGAGTAAAGGTGACCTCTCTGCTGCTAAAATTTGCTGAATCTGTTCATTATAGTAAATTTTATCTCTAAATGTTTGTCAGTACATTTCTGTTTCTATTTCTGTCTTTTTCCTCTTCCAGGTTATTTTCATGCAGCATTTTGTGACCTAGGGCTAGAAGAGTTTAGATAAAGTTTTATTATGGATGATGATGTAACTCCAGTAATAAGTTCAATTGACCAAATTACTTATGAAATCTTCAATCTATCAGCAAATGTATTTTCTTGATCTTTTTTAACTAATGTAAGTTTTTCCTTCACTGTTTCCACAGCAACCTTTGGTGCGTCTACGAGGCGGGGCTATGATCGGTGAGGGGCGAGTGGAGGTGCTGAGGAACGGGGAGTGGGGGACCGTGTGTGACGACAACTGGAACATTCGAGCTGCCACTGTGGTGTGTCGAGAGCTCGGGTTCGGGAGCGCCAAAGAGGCCTTGACCGGTGCCCGATTGGGACAAGGTACGACAAAGAGATGACTGTCATAATAATGCACCAATGTTCACAGTCATACCCTGATATATGACGAGAGATGCACTGGAGAAAAACTGATTCTACAAGATCGAAAAATACACTTTTAGAAGATGTAAAGTAAAAAAAAGGGGAGAAATAATCAAGTTTCTGCCATTGTACTCTCATTATTTCTGATGTAATTATTTTTTTCTGTATGAATTCATCCATCCACCCATCTTATCTTATCTTTTCTACTTATCGCATTCGAGGTTGAGGGGGCTGGAGCCTTTCTCTGCTCTCATTGCCGGAGAGGCAGATCACCATCCTGTCACAGGGCCCCATGCAGCCCCACAGCCATTATAAAACCAGAAAACAACATTTAAACATTCAAAAATTCAAAAATTCAAATTCAACTTGATCAACAGCTGTAAAGATTGTTTACAGAATTTATAAAATGAGGAAAAAAATTTCAAAGAGGTTCACAATTGTGGAAAGTGGGCAGACCTGATGATTTCGTTTTGGCGTGGTCCCTAGAAAAAAAACACAGATTCCTCCAAATAAAAGAACTTAAAGGAACCAAAATATGAGTATTAAAGAAATTTAACTTTTTTTCCTCTATATATTTGTACTTGTTTGCACTTTGAATGAGACTCCACACACATGAACGTTTGAGACTCTTCTAACCTTCAGTGATCAGCCAGAGATTGTCAAAGAACTTTTTCTGTTCAAAGCTTTTCAGCTTTAATCGCATTTCACATTAGCAGCACTAATCACTCGAACTACAGTCCAAGCACAACTTTAAGAAGCACTCCTTTCCAGCTGTGAAAATGAAGGAATGGACTGAAACCACCCACATCCACCTCCACCTTTTCTTTGGCCTCAGATTCACCACCTGTTTCTGTCCACTTCAATCCAGTCCAGACGTTAAGTCAGCGTACAAGGACAAGAGAAACACAGAAAGTAGCATTATCATTTTTATACTCTGACCTAGATCCTGATTCTGTGTAATATAATATACCACAACATTATAAAAATCATATGTGCTCATGGGTAATTATTCCCATTCGGGCGTTATTCTCCAGAAAAACACAAGTGTGCACAAAATGTTCTAGCAAAGAAAAAACAGACTTTATGGGATCCAGCAGAGGAATTCTGTGTTGGAGAGCACACAAGGTTATTTAAGGGCTTTTCTGTATGCGCTGACCGCTTGTTTCCAAAACTAGTGTCACATACAAACTATAGACTAAAAGAGATGATTGTGTTTGTTTTTCAAAGTCACTGAAGTGGACGACACAAGAATGTCAATAAAACTTAAATGATGCTTTCTGATCCCCAGATTTTTGTGGGAGAGTAGGTTTCTGCCAAAGTTCTTATTCAACAGTTGAATTTTCAGTAATTACCTTCTTTTATTTCATGAGGATACAAAATTATGTTGCTGTGCTACTCTCTTTGTGAGATTTGTTTGTACTTTCTGTATTTAACCTGTTACAATCAGCCGTCAGGCCAGTTACTGACTTTGAGAAAGCAGTAGCCTTATGTTCTTCCTGTTGTGATTTCATTTTCCTCCACAGACTGCCAGTCAGCCTCAGTCTCTGGATGTAGTTTCACATCCCCAGAGACATTCCTTCTCTGTCACATGTGAATAAAACCAGCATGGAGGGAATACTCACACATCACTGTGGAAAGACTGACTCTTTTTTTTCTCTTGACAAAAAAAAGATGCAGAGGGGATTTTTATTTTTTTACAAGTCTCGTGTGTCTCGTTTTCATTTGACATGGCTGACATGGCTTGTTGCCTTTACTCTGGGGTTCAAGGAAACAGGACATCTTACATCTGTCTCTAGATGGACATGCTGTTCAGACCAAACACTGTTTTTGTAATCAGGAAAACACATAAAAGATATGTTACTCCACCTGCTTGTCTAGTTTTCTGTCACAGCAGTTAAGTCTCAGATTGAACTAAAGAACCGTCTTTTTAAGATGTCTGGTGTGATTGTTTCCCAACAGGTATGGGGCCGGTCCACATGAACGAGGTGGAGTGCTCTGGCTTTGAAAAGTCTCTGACGGAGTGCTACTTCAACCGTGAAGCTCTGGGCTGCAGCCATGAAGAAGACGCAGCAGTCAGGTGTAATGTTCCTGCCATGGGCTTCAAGAATAGAGTGAGTACTTCTGTTTACATTACAAAAAAAAGACATTTTGGAGAACTGGAGGACACATCTGGTTTCTTCTTTCCGTAGCTTCGATTGAATGGAGGCCGAAATCCCTACGAGGGCCGTGTGGAGGTTCTAACAGAGAAGAACGGCTCTCTGGTGTGGGGGACAGTGTGCAGTGATAGCTGGGGGACCATGGAGGCCATGGTGGTGTGCAGACAGCTCGGCCTGGGCTTTGCCAGCCATGCCTTCCAGGTGAGTGCTCGGGAGTACATGTTTCTCTACACATTCATTTACAACAAATCATCAACAATGCATAAGATGGGGGACTTAAAAATAACCGCACGATGAATCGCAACTGCAATATAGGGAAAAATAATCCCAATTAGATCATTTCTTTGCAAATCATTCAGCCCTGCATTGAGATTTTATAACAGAGCAGTAGGAAACAAGCTGAGTTGTTACATTTGAGGAAAGAGCGTGGGTTGTTAATGTAAAATAAAAGATTGGCATATGGTGAAATATTTATAACAAGCCGTTTATCATTAAACAGATGTGTCAGGAATGATCAAGATGCTACATGGTATTATTATGATATTGCATATTGACCTCCTCTGATGCGAACAATGATAAACAAGCTTAAGTAAAAACATGACTTAAATGAATCAAGTATAAATGCAGGTCATATATTGAGGGGCAAAACTGAGTTTCTATTTAAATTCAAGTGTAGGAGATGTACTATAGGTTACAGCAGGACCACGTGAAGCCGCTCTGACAGTACGGTCCATATTAGTGTGTGCGTTAGTACCAGAGGAAGCCTTTAAACTCTCACTCTTATAGGCTTGAACTTTACTGATCCTGGAGGGCAGAATACGAATGTGCCTGTCTTGAAAACTTCAAAAACGCTCAGCTGGTGCAGGGAACAGGTCAGTGATGGTAAACCTGTGACACAGATGAGCTTCAAACCCCTCAGCAGGAGTGATGAGGGAAGCCTCTGCTTCCTCTTTGAAGTTTAGTGGAGCTTTCCCCCATTAAAGCCAGGGAGGACTTCACAGCATCATACTCCTACAGCGCTTACGTTCTCTTTCTGCATTTTTAAAGGACACCCCAGTGCTCCCTTTCAGTAACAAGGTGACAGCTGGTAAAGTTAGAGCCCCCTCGTCATGTTTTTTCCTATTTTAAGGATGAAACTACCAGCGTAATTGTGGTAAATAGGAGATGATATAGACCTGGAAAATATGTGTGAATCATGATAACAGCAGGGAGTTTATGAGTGGAACCTGGACAGGATCTGTTAGAGGCCATTTATCTCACTCAAGTGTGTTTAGGAACAATTATGGGCATTGCTCTTTTAATGCAGCAACATATAAACATGTCATTATGTGTCTGTGGTCACTGCTGGAGCCCTCAACTTTTAGTCAGCTACATTTCAGCTTTATGATCTGAACTACTGTAAAACACAGTGTCTTGTTGTGATTACATGTGTTTATTCCCCTTTAAAGAAGACTATCCTGTGCCTAGTCAAATAATCGGGAGATGGTATCATAATAACCCGTCCCTTTGACACTGCACACCACAAGTTACCATTACATCAAAGTTCTCATGTTAACAGCGAGCTCAGGAGTGATAAATGTCTGCTTCTTCTTAGCAGCACAGAGCAGCATCAGCCCCTCCAGAGACTCTTTCCTGTCTGTATCTTAAATACATCTGCAGGCGAAACCGACGACCACATGGAACAAATGACACAGAGCTGGAGCTATACCGCTGCATGTCTGTCCACCTCAGGCCACCATCACGCTCCCACATCTCCATCTCTTTCTCATGAATCCCCCTCTTCCCAGGAAGATGATGGAAAGTATTCTGTCACTGGTCATCACCCTGTGGTCAGCAAAATGCTGTAAGAAGGCTGAGTCAGCGCTGTGAGGACAACACAATATCTCCTGCTCTGTGTGGGTTGTGAGACGGATGCTTTGATTAGATTAGCCTCGTGCAACATCTGGGAATTGATGTGGAAATTAAAAGTCGGGGGGGAAATTAGATAATGTTTCTCACAGAAACACTCCTGTGCAAAATTCCAAAACAGTTCAGGCACAATATTTCCATCCTTTTGATCCCAATCAGCAACGGTAAACATAGACGGGGCGATGTAATGAAACTTTAGGTGCAAGACTTTGACTGCAATATGGAGCCAGACAAATGCAATCTTTTATCAAAGCCTTACACAAAGACTGGAAACAAATAACCCACTGCTGCCTCTAAGACATCTGTGTGATATCAATCTTCTCATTTAGCTTGACTGAACTTGGACAGACTCAGTCAACTGCCCTGAAGCTCTGGCTTGTCATCAGACCTGAAAGGAAAAACTGACATGACCCAGGAAAACCCCTTAATAATAAAAACAAGGCCTTGCATGGCCAAACATCTTGAATATTTACCTATTATGCATATCTTCTGGATAGTTTGACTCTTGGGGAAGAAAATGTTGAAGCTGTGCTGTGATATTTTAAATCTTGGTGTATTGAACAATGATTTTACTGTAAATTCCAGATCACGAACCGCTACTTTTTTCACACACTTTGAATCCTGCGACATAAACAATGATGCAGCTAATTCACATAATGTGACACCTATGAACCTGCAGCTTATAGACAGGTGTGGCCTAAATGTGCACAAATTGTTTTTTCTTTCTAAATTTAGTGGGTGCGGCTTATATTCAGGTGCACTTAACAGTCTGGAATTTATGGTAGCTGTTTTTCTCTCAGCAGCACTTTTCTTTAAAGCTACACGTTCATGTAAGTCATATCTGTTTCCTTTGCTTCTCTTTGATCAGGAAACCTGGTACTGGGCTGGAGATTCTTCAGCGGATGCCATCGTGATGAGCGGTGTGAGATGTTCAGGGACTGAGCTGACTCTGGATCAGTGTCTACATCACGGGAAACACATCGACTGTCCTAAAGGAGGAGGCCGCTTTGCTGCCGGGGTCTCCTGTACAACAAGTAAGAGACTATCTGACAAACACTGAAAACTCAGAATCTGACACGTTTTGATCAAACTGATTCTGAGACGTCTCCGTGTGCACAGGGGCAAATGATAACATGGACAACAAATGAGTTACTTTCAGCTGCCATTGTTTCTGAACAGATTCAGTTCAGCGCCTCATAGGTGAATTTGAGGATCTTGACTTCTTGCCCCTGTTTCTAACCACCATTTATTTTCTCTTTCTCCCAGCTGCTCCAGACTTGGTCCTCAATGCCCAGGCTGTGGAGCAGACCACCTACCTAGAGGACAGACCCATGTACGCGCTGCAGTGTGCCCATGAAGAGCACTGTCTGTCCAAAAGCGCCAACAAAGCAGACTCTACCTCCTACCGCCGCCTTCTTCGCTTCTCCTCTCAAATCCACAACAACGGGCAGTCAGACTTCAGGCCGCGGGCTGCACATCACTCCTGGGTTTGGCACGAGTGTCACAGGTGAAACCTCACAGCTACTGTTTGCTCCTGTTGTAACATGAAGATTGTAGGACATTAAAGATGTTTTCAATTCTGCTCTGATACAGCTGCAAAAAAAGTATTACATTTATTGATGGAAAAATTCACTCTCCAATTCATTTTTTTTATTATTGACATGCAACAGCAAAAAGCCAGCCTTCAAAAAAAAAAACAAATATACAAGACCTGGGGGTATTTTACTTAAACTTAGCAAAGTTATCTGCCAACAGAACAAGAACATTTGGCTTGTCAAGACTTAACAAAAGAAGTAAAAATTTCTAACCTCAATGAGCCCAGAAATACCTTAAAGTTAGTGTGTTCTCACTAATAACAAGTGTGTTTTCCTGATACATATAAGAAAATATGAGATGTATTTGTTTTTCCCGTTCATGTTACTGGTAAAGTATTTTGAAAACCTTCTTTTTCTGGTCAAAAGTCAGGAAAGTTTCTCAAAATGTAAACAAGAGACAAAGGAAATTTCATTCACAGAGATCACTGGAGTTCGCTGGGATATGATGCAGATAATAATTCAGTCTTTTGCTAAATTTGCCAATCAGTGCAGACATTTGCAGACAAGTTGAATGTAGAGAAGATAAGATAGTTTGTTTGTAGGAACAAAAGTTTTTGCTTCAAACCAGTTTGGGAACGTAAATTATGGGGTGGAACCCAAAACCGAAAACATCAAAATTCTCTTCAGAACAAACCAGATGGGAAAAATTCTGATTCAAAGACCTGGTTTGAATTCTTCATTAAGGTCAGAATACGAGCAATAGTCCTAATAATTACATAGTTTTGGTTCAAATGCTGAAAAGAAAAAGAATTTACAGCCCACTTTCTTTTAAGCCGCTGTATTCCACTGGTGTCTCCGCTCTGCTCCTGTGTTTAATAGTGTCTGCCGTCTGGATTATGGCATGGATAAGTGCATGTTAGATACTGTAGAGAAACTAAATATAGAAATAAATACATAGGATGTTTGAGCATTGTGTTTCTATTCTCATCCCTTTCAGACATTACCACAGCATGGAGGTTTTCACTCACTATGACCTGCTGAGTCTAAACGGCACCAAAGTGGCAGAAGGACACAAAGCCAGCTTCTGTCTGGAGGACACACACTGTGATGAAGGTAAACAAAGCCGTGCTACTTCCTGGTTTGGTTTACATACAGTGCTTTGTGCTGAGTTTCTGTCTTACAGAAACACGTTTAAGTTTGTGTGGTCAAGGTGTGATGTTTTTTAATGTCTGGCAGGAATTCAGAAAAGGTACGAATGTGCAAACTTCGGGGCTCAGGGCATCACAGTGGGCTGCTGGGATACATACAGGCACGACATCGACTGTCAGTGGATTGACATCACAGATGTGAAGCCGGGAGACTACATCTTCCAGGTAAAACATTAGTTCTGTCAGCCTAGACACAGAAAATATACTGTGTCATCTGCTGGAGGGGTATCTCCTGACAGCTTACAGACAAAACATATTTCTTGACTTTCCAGCTCTCTGGAAACATAAAAAAAACAAGCAAAAGTTACGGCAGGACACCAGACTTTGGCTGTTACAAAAACCATATTTATCAAGTTTGTGTTTAAAGACATATCCAACAAGAAGAATAATTTTTACCAGCTGCAGACTTATGGGCCTTTTGATGTTGTGTCAAAATCTTTTGTATCATTCAGTAATTTGTTCTACTTCTGAGTTAACCGTGTATGCACAAATGAATAAAAAATGTGACAATTTGAGATGCCTGACAAACACTTTTTGTCTTCCAGGTTGTAATAAATCCTAACTTTGAGGTTGCAGAATCAGATTACACCAACAACATTATGAAATGCCGCTCCCGGTACGACGGCCAGCGGATATGGACGTACAACTGTCATATAGGTAACAACTTCACCCTCGTGATTGACATCTCAGCATTAAGAGTTGAAATATTTTTAAAAATAGGTTACAAGGTCAGTGGAGAATGATGCTGCATTTTAAAAAGGAAATTCAACTTTGTCATTAGTTTGAACTTGACATTCAAAGATGGACCGATCTGACTGTGCAGCATTTATAATAATAAAATCTCATGTAGTCCTCAAAAACACTTTGCAACAGTTTTCCAACTATTCCCAGATAATAGTGTTCAATATCCACACGTCTCAAGTAGAAATCAGGATAACTTTTAGTGTTTGAGTTACAATGAACATTCTAGATTTTTTTTTTAAATCCAAAGAGGTCAAGTAGAGGCAAGTCAACCAGTCAATAATGCATAGACATTGTTCCAACTAACTGCAGTGAATGTGTTTATTACAATTTTACAACTCCATAGCTTTATTTGCACATTAAATTTTGCAAAAACAAAATTTTAAAAGGACATTTTCATATTTAATACTACAGCTGAGTCTTATTTTCCCTGAAATTACTCAATAAACACAGTTCTGATAACAGTAATAGATGTACCTCAGTCGTTTCACCCTCACATCAAGCACACACGTTACATCAGTTCAGGAAAATATCGATTCAAGTACTCTACTTTGTTTGTACTTAATACAAACTTACACTTCTCTTAGAAGGGCATTCTGCTCTCATAGAGGTAAGACTGGTGTTAGCTGATCAACACTGCTAAATAAAGACTTAACATTAACACCTAAACAGATTCACAAACGTAACTGATCAGAAACCTATAGAAGCTTCAGGTTCCTTTTCTCCGTTTCTCCACAACATGGCCTCAGAAAGAAACCGGAGACTTTGCCTTGAAGGCAACCACAGGAAGTTCACTTTGTGTTAGTTTTAAAAAAAAGTAACTAAACATCTTCAGACTTGTTTATAAAATGAAAAAGAACAACAATATTTAAAAAGTTCTTAAACCTGCAGTGTGACAACTCTCCCAAACCAAATGGTACATTTTTAAAACTAAACTTCTTCAGCTTTTTAACAGATTTGATTCTGTTGATACAACTACATTACATATGTCAGCTAGAGTTGTCTGCTCCATTTAAAACCAAGCTCTGAATACAACATACAAAGCAACAGACATCTGTAACCAAATCCTGAGAATCCATGGAGGGATACAAAACTAAGAATCAGTCTGCAGAATTTAGTGGCATCTAGTGGTGAGACTGCAGATTGCAGACCCTTCCTAAAATAAAGGCAGTTTATTTATACAGATTGAGACAGATGCACTACTGAGCTAGATTTTGTTTGTCCCACTGGGGATACTGTATGTACAGGTTAGTGCAAAAAAAAAGATGCTCTCTGTTTTAGATGACCCACTCGATGAAAAAATAGGCTGATTGAAAGTGAACAAAACAGTCAGGGCAGGGCCATCGAGTGGCTTTAAATTACTCCAACTGGTGTCCCTCTGCCACAGGACCTCACCCAGTTGACTACTCCGAAAGGCAAAATATTTATTTCAAGGTTACCTTGAAATATTAAAAATAAAAAACATTTTTATAAATCCTAAAATCCATCCTTGCCAACAAAGCCCCTCAACAAACAAACTGCTCCTTACAGTTAAAACAGAATTTCTGCACACACAGAGTTATGATGCTAATCCAGCCTCACCAGTGCAAGGGAGAAACAAAAAGCTCCCTGCCTGAAACACCTTTCAAGGCAACATACAATTAAATCACATCAGTGAGACAAATACATCACATCTACCTACAACTCCCCATTTCTACCTCTGTTTTCTAATCAGTGATTTAAACATGCAACATTTGTAGTGCCCAAAGGCAGCAGGGTTCATGTTGCACATCCGTCACAGTCCTGCTCTTCAGATTTCTTCTTCCTGCTGTTTTGATCCACGCAGCCAGAGAACACCACTGGTTTGAGTTCGGAGTCACATGCTCTGTTGTTGTGATGTAAAGAAAGTAGAAAAACTGTCAGGAAGAATTCTGAACATTATTACAAGGAAACATGCTACACGTTCTTGAAAAAAAAATCATTTTGATGATTTAGCTTTATTTTCTAGACTCAACTTCTCCAGCATATGTTTGTATTGAGTATAAAACAAAGTATTGCTCATGTTTTCATCCCTCTTTCTTTATCTGACTCCACAGGTGGCTCACTGAGTTCAGACATCGATGATCTTTTCCCTGGACTGTTGACCAACCAGATTTCACACAGGTAGACTGAGGATGGATGACACGGGCAGATGGGAATAAGAGGAGTGAATATGAATATTTGACAACCACTAGAGGAGCAGTGCTGGATAGTTATTGGGCTTTAGGCTCAACAGGTACAAAGGACATTGCTTGCTTTCTCAATCTACTACCCACATTCAGCTTTTTTTTTTTAAACAAAGGATCTTATTTTCCCAACGCCCTTCTTGCCTTTATTAACAGTGAAATGAAGGTTTCGACTCGGTACTTATTAGGTGAGATGTCTCAGCAGGTAGCAGCAATATAATACTGAGTTTTAACAATTTTCTTTTCTGCCAAAGATTCAAAACTTCTGTGAAAGCCTCAAACTGAAAACCAAAGATGAGACTCACACATTTCTGTGGGGTTTCTTTGAATGAATGAAAATAGTTTGCTGCTAAATCTGGTGCTACAACTAAATTTTGCACTTTGTGTTCCACGTCATAGAAAACAGAGACATTACTTTGTTATTATAACTGTAATGCAACATTTCACAAGCAATTGTTAATTGTAATTAGAATAATAATCTGTTTTTTTAACAATGTATTTAACTTATTACAAATGATGACAACTGTAACCAAAACTGTAACACAGACCAACTAAAGGTGGGATTGATTGATACTATTGGCCAGGGTGTCTACAGTGAGTTGTTTGGATTTCATTGAACTGTGACAACAGTTGTTGGATTGGTTCCATGTTTGGATTTTTAAACCAAAAACATCATCATTAAGCTGTGGGGAAAACTGCTTTTGTTTCAAGGATTTCATGTTTCCTTTGCTTGAGTTTCACCTTTTTCAAAATCTTTTATTTATTAATTTCTTTCTTCTTGGTTTCATCATTAGACGTGTCGTCATGCTATGCACATCCCCTCAGCTTGCCATTGTTACTACATTACATCATTACCATCAGGGACTTTGATGACATTGTGGATGATTTTTAAACTCCATAATTGTATGTGAAAATGCCTCCTTACTGTTTTGTAAATTAGAGTTTTTTAATGTAGCAACTTTAAGAATCCTTCATTTTAAAAGGGTTCTTGCTGCTTGCTGCCTGACTGTTTTTATTTTGTATGCATGGGTGAATGTGGACAAGTATTACATTTTTTGAAATAAAAATGTTTAAAGCAGGTCATCATCTTTTTATGTTTCATTGAATATAGAAATTGAACCAGGGATGAAAAGCCAGCAGCTGGAACATGACATTGGAGTTCAGTATATTGTGTGGTTCATGGTTTTACACAGCATGTCTGTGTGACATACGTGCTTAGACCTTCAATCATTAATTAATGATGATAAACAAAAATGACGTGCAATGCAATACCATCAAAAAATCTTAGTTAAATTTAATTTCCCAAAACTCCTTAGTGCTCATCGGGTTGACTTCAATGCTTACTTACGTCAGCCATCCCCTTCAGTATCTCTGCACTCTTCCTCGCCCCTGCAGCCCTAAGGCTCTGGTCACCATCCTCTGTGCTACAACACAATCTGTTCTGGGCCGGACCTTCACTGGCTGGATAAACTCTGGAAGGTGGCAAAAAACAAAAACAATGATCAATGATTAATGAAACCAACATCTCAGTGCTAGCATTAATAACTAATACTTACATAATTAATTCATAGAAAAGCTCCTTCACACAAACAAAATTGTGATTTTACTAGTCATGATGAATGTACAACATCAAGTATTTGATCTTAAGGACAGACATGATTTGAGTTAACTCTCTACCTGCTTGTCTAAAGGCCTTTCCTTTGGCCTTTTTACTCCCCTCGGCCAAAGCTCTGGCTTTCAGCAGCGGATGGGAGATGGAGAGTGCTTGAATTGCTGCAGATGATATTGGCACATGTGAGCACATTCTTCGTCATTCTATTAATTAATCAACATCAGCCCAAGTTGTTGTGACTCCCCCTACCTGCAGACTCACTGGAGAAAACCCCCAGTGCATGAGTGTTATCTATCCACTTGATCTTCATTCCCCCGTCACTGTGACAGACGACAATGACAAGATGAGACATGCAGGATGATTTGGCTTCAAAATTTGTGGTGTGTAGTAAAAGTAAAATCAGAACACACTTTGATAAGGATTTGCACTTAAGAAAGGCAAAGAAGTTTGCGATCCAAGTTGTTTTTGTATACCTGAATTCAGTAAAAGCATCCAGGAGGTCTTCTGTTTTGAACATAGCTGGAAAGTTATAGATCTCAATCACATGGCGAAACTCATCTGGGTTTAAATCCACATTCTCATACGAGGTGTAGTCGTTGCGCGTGTGCTCGATGGAAAAGTAAACCCCCTCTTTTAATTGAGCCTTGATCTGATGAGACAAGAACAAAATGAGTCACTTTAATTTCTGGAATGCTTAGAAAAAACAACACACTTGAGTGCAGAGAGCAGACAAAAGGATCGTACCAAACTGGCCAGATCCCGAGCATCCTCCTCATCCTCATTCTCCTCGCCCTCCTTCAGAGACATGTCAGAAAAGAAGGACACAGTCTGGCTCCACACATGTTTCTCAGCTTCATGTTCGGTTTGTAGCGTCTGAGGACAAAGCTCTGAACTGTCAGCAACATGTTTGGCATCACCATCCTGAAGAGTTTCTTGTCTGAGTGTAGGTGAAGACTTTGTGTTTTCTGTAGGTGCCGGCCTGGAACATGAGTCAGGCAAACTACTTATGCTGCTACTGCTACTTGAAGCTGGACTTTGAGAGGTCTCATGGTCTCCAGAGGGTCCCTGTGGGTTTTGTAAGGACAGTCTCAGACGAACAGCTCTTGGCATGTAAAGTGGTTTGTCCGGCTTCTTAAGACCTCGGCTTCGTGTTGGGTTTGAAGGTTTGGGCTTTACATCGCTCTCCGTTTCACTGGGGCTACTGTAGCTCTCCAGGTCAGTGTCTTCTTCCACCTCACCCCTGAAGAAAAACAGAAATGTTTTCACAGAGGAACAAACTGAAGAAAACCTTGATTTTGCTGTGCAATATCTTAAGACCTATTCAGTGTGCAATATCTGTTTAACACAGTCACGATGTATATAATGGAAATATTGCTTTACCTTCGGTACTTATTGCTTTTGGTATTTACTGCTGATGTTGTACTCATCGTTTATACAACAGCTTATTTTATTACCTCTATCTCATATATTTCCTTACTGCTGTATTGTAATAAGAGCTATGGTAACAATGAATTTCCCCCTAGGATTGATAAAGTATTTATGATTATGATTATTACTCCAGTGACCACTGCAAGTTTAGTACCTGAGCTCTGAATAACAGACCACCACTCGACGGCACCAACTTTCCCCCACTGAGAAGGTCTTGAACTCGGGCAGGTCCTCGATGGTCTTGTGGATCAGGTACCGCAGTCTGCTGGGTAGAGGGGGGAACAGGAGCACCCTGGGTATTGGGACACAGAAGGAGTTTTATTAATGAACAAGAGCTACTGGAGAGGCTTTAACATCAGGTCAAAGTGGGGTTTGAAAGTCACAGATTATACTGAGAACCTTAAGATGTGAAGCAAAAAGAAAAAATGCTAAATATTTTGCAGTTCTGCAAGTACTGGATATATTAAAGCAATGTAGTGGAAGCAAATCTATGACATTACCCAACACTTGACTTAACTACTTCTTATCAACTCATCAGAGGTTTGACAAGTATTTAACTGTCAGAAAAGGCTCAACTACTGGGAATATTCTGTGCCCCAAGTTTCCAGGGAATTGTAAATATGTGAAGAAAGGCTTTAAAGACAGCAGTTTTCAATGAGGAGGAAATACTTGAACTCCAAAGCAGGATGTCTTATCCCAGGATGAGACTTGTGCTTTTATGTCCAGTTTTTTTATTACAGGAGTGGTTAAAGGCAAGAACACCTTGCACATAATGATTAGAGCAGAGATGTACAGTAGAATTATTAGTATGAGCAGATTTTCTGCCACAGTAAAAACAAACCATCTCTTGATTTGAACCTTACCTCTTACGGTTGCTCTTCTGTTGGTAGATTTCAAGTTCATCCTTGACATTATGAACAAATTGACACTCTTCCTTTGTGGAATAACTGAAAAATGCCATCTAAACAGAGACACGCCAGGGAGAGGACAGATAAGGAGGGGACCTGAAGAGGACAAATTAAATTTAACTGTGATTTAACATCTGAGAAGTTATGACAGACTGTAACACACTGAGACTCTGAGCGCCTTGTTAGCTACTTCTGTCAGAAACGCTGTGGGGATTAACATCATCTTCACATAAGCGAGGCTTTATTAGATCAGAAATGTCGATGGATTTGTGTTTTATTCCCTGAAATGTCGGTTTTGGCAACTTGTAAACAGGCAAACAGACTTAAGTTACCAAACCGTCAGTATCAGAAACAGTGTGAGGAGCCGTTAGCTTCAGCGTCAGTGTCGGTTTCAGAGAAATTTACCGTCAGAGCTGAGTCTCCGGCTGTTGACGGGCTTGTTCAGTGAAAAACTGTGTCCATGGCTGACTGAGAGTTGTTATCGCAGTCTCCTGCTGCACTGTTTCAGTTTTTATTAGCAGTCATTATTTAGCTTCCGGAAGAAGCCATGCGTCTACCTTTACACACATCCGGTCTGACCTCTTCAAAATAAAATCAATGTTTTGGCTAAAATCTGTGGAGGACTACGACTAAAATGAAATATATAAAAATATGATTAATCAAATAAGTGTGTTATTGATAATCTGAAGCTTGAATAAATCAGAAAATAAGTTATGAAAAAATAAATTAATAAATAGTGAAGTCAGTAAATAAATAATATAATTACTCAATTATTGATATCTTTTACTATTTATTTAATAACCTCTGTCAAATATTTTCTTATTTATTTCAAGTTTTTAAATAATTAATGGAACTTTTTTTCACATCTTAATTTGCATCTATGTATGTCTATGGTCATTTTATTGTGCTCATTTTAGTTTTTATGTGGTTCTTGTCATTGAGATTGTTACTGTTTGTTTGTTTGGTTAATGTTAAAGATAATAAAAACTACTCTTTATTGAAAAAAATACCTGAAAAAGGATAGTCATACCTGTGTGAAAGACAAATGATACCAACTACATGGATGTCTGAACTGACTTATTTAAATATTAGAGAACAAAAGTTAATAGAAATTTTTACTATTAAGAGGATAGTGTTGGAAAGCTAAAGAAAACCTACTGATGAAAGAGTGCAGTTTATTTTCCATTGCTAAAATCACTGGACAGACTCAACTTCACCTCCTTGTCTGTTTGGACTTCGACCAAAAGTTTCTTAGTCAGCACTTCCATTAAAGTGGTGTTCATCATAAGGCTTATAGAGCCTTCTTGAAAGGCATCAGTAGGTTACATCACTGAGATTAGCTCCATTTTATCTACAGCGTATGGCACAATGTTAAATAAAATATTAAATAACAGATCATTTCCCACACACTGTATCTCAGAATGGCACATTACATGGTATCCCTTGAGGTTTGATAATAAAAAGAAAACACATGGAGTCATAAAAACTTAAGAGAAAGAAGGACTTTTATTAAGATAAAACAGAAAGACACTTGTAAGAAAAGTACACAAGTTTATCAACCGCCCACTATCGCAATCATCAGTGGAGTTCAGTTTTTAAGGTTTCTGTGGTGTTTTGTGATAATGTTAAGGGAATGACATTCTCAAAACAGAAAGTGATCATTTTGAGATTTGAGATCAAGTGCAGAGTCATGTTAATTAACTGTGATAATAGTAAACATGCTCCATTTTTGAGGCTGCAAACATCTCATGTTAAGACCTTATGAACAATTTGGGTATTTTACAGTATGTACCCCTAAATCATTCACATTCATTCACCCAATGAGAAAAACATTTGCCTCAACAAAGGCGACAACTGCTTTGTCAATACTGTTGAGCACTGCCTGTTAAATTACCATTTACACACTGCCCCAGCAATCTCCAGCCAGCATGTGTCACGAACATTTCTTGGTGAAAACGGATCAATTTTTTACAACCAATATTTGAATGACAATACACAAGCCAAATCACTTATATTAACCATGGTCAGAAAATTGCAACACAATGGCACTATTCATAAAGACTGGCTTGATCAACTAGGATTTTATTTATACATCACTGCATTTATAAAAAGACATGAAGACACTTTAACAAACATAAGGAAAGGCAGACAGTAGAGTATTTATAAATAACAGAGAAAAGTTATAGATCAAAATTATATACATCCATTCGGGTGAAGCAGATGTCTGATTATGTGCTGCCTCACACATGAAGAGTATCTGGCCAGAGTCATCAGCCTAAAGGTGGAGGAAGAAGGTGAAAGCTTTACTACGAGATCAAGAAGCTCAGGCTTCAGTACGATCACTACTCTTAAAAGAAACAGTGTACGACTTTCTTTTCTTTACAAATTTCTCTACTCTTGCCTCAAAGATATTCTCCTTATCTTTTGACCAATCCTGTTTCATCTGTGTTGTACAAACTTCATTCGCATAAAAGTTGGCTTGCTGTTTATGGATCACAAGACAATTTGATGGTTTGGGGACATTTTAAAGCCAACATCTAACTGGAAATTATGTGAAGACAACACTGGGAAAAAATCTTGTGATTGCATATCAGATTATCTTTTATTATAACGTTACACAATCACTTTTCTTTCATAGAAAACTAAAGGCATTTGGGGATAGATGCCTTCAGCTGTAAGTTTCTGTTGAAAGTCACTATTTTGAAGTTACAATGTTTCAAGCTGCTTCATCGTGCTTTTAGTCATAGTTGAAAATGTCTGGCTGCTGTTTTCCTGCATCTGTTCCTGTGAGTCTACCGCTGACAGCTCAGCTCCAGTTTTGGATTGATAACGTTTTTACTGAAAATGATCTTCTCCAGGCTTCAGCTGGAAGCAGCCTGAGATCACCTCCTGGGGAAATCTTAACAAACCAACTCCTTTGTTTGGTCCTACTTGATAGTTTAGCTGCTGTGGAGTTGATTGGATCGTCTCTGAACGATCCAGGAGTTTGAATTCCTTCACTGAAGCAAAATGAAAAACTGTCCTGTGATCTGACAACTAAAAATTTGGTTTTGGGAGCGTTTTGTAGAAATATATGCAGCCAAGCAGAAAGTCCTCTTTCAGGGAACACCGTATATGTTTCAGGAAGACAAAGAAACCACACTGTGCATTTACTACAACAGCATGGTCCTATGAGAAATAATTATCGCTGCTAACCCAGCCTGACTACAGTTCAGATTTGTGTCTGAATCATACATTAGTTTTGTTAATGCTCAAGTAAAACTCTCTAAAGATTTGTGGTTTCTTGGTTAAACTCGATAAAGATGACACTGGATACATGTGGACCTGACTGGACATTAAACACTGAAAAGACTCCGTACCCCAAATGTCTTTATCTTCCAGAGCCAATACTTCTGTCCTCAAAGATGGTGATTTCAACCTAGAAAAAACAAGTTAAGGGAAATACAAGAGCTAGAGTCTGGTTCCCTGATAAACTCCCTGATAAACCCCTGTGTTCTACAGACCTAATATTTCTGTTTCTCTTCTTAAGAGTTATACTTTATCAACACATTGTCCTATTCTGTGGCCGGTAGGTGACAGACAAAAGCCTACCAGCCATTGTTGTCCTACCAAAACAATTAAAATACAGATATTTGGAAACTTCACAGCTGCTTAGAAATCCACATCATTTAATCAAACTTGATGAGGTTAAAAATCCTAAAACAGATTTTTCTGTTTCCGTTTTTTTTTTTTTTTTTTTTTTGAGTGCTGAGATAAATTGACATAAGCCAGATGAAGGATACAACTCTTAACCCCCTCTCTATAGGGTCAGTCAAAAGCAAACCCCGAGGTGCATATATCTTCTCATTCTGGTCCTTAATGTACCTGGCAATCTTCTTTAACACCTAGATGTGAGGGAAAAGATTAAAAAAAACATTTTTGAGATTCAATTACATGAAGATTTGTCCAACCCAATACATATACAGTGACTGAATAGAGAGGCTACATCCACGGAGCAGAAGAAGAGCAAGTTTTACCTTTTCGTAGTGTGTCTCCATACAGAGGAAGATTGTGTAGGCAGTTAAACAAGCGAGACAACCCTCCAGATAAGACTTTCCTCCCAGCTTCTCTGCCTCTGCATACAGGTTGTTCAGAGTCTGGACAGTTTCTTCAAACTGCTGCTTGTCGAGCTGAAACAACACAAAAGTTAAAACATTTGGTACGATCTTTTAAACTTTGGCCTATAGGAGACACAGCCCTGTAAGCATGGTAAATACCCTTGACTCCAGCTCGGAGGGAAACTTGGTCTGAAACTTGCAGATGGTGCCTGAGCTGTAGTCTCTCTGGACAAACACTTTGGATGAGACAGCTGGCTGCTGAAGATCCTGTAAGCTGTGGGTCTGAACGAAGGGGAGTGAAAAAAATAAATCACAATGTTTCAAAATGACAGTATGGTGGTAACCAGCTATCTTTCAGAGCTAATCAGATGCTGGATAAAAATTATCTGTCCACATCTTAAAACCGACAAAGCCTTCCAGGTGTTGTGTCTACGCCTGTTTTCCATTCAGATATGAAGAGGTGTCGTTTGGCAGCTCATGTATTCAACTTGTTTTTGTATCGATCTAATGTGATAACGCTTATATAACCTATTTAATGATAATATACCATAAAATATTAAAACATATGACGATATGAGCTAACATTAGCAAGCTAAAAACTACGACGTTAGCTTTTACGGCTAACACTTCGACGTCACTGGAAAATATAAAAATTTACTCAGCTTTAATAAGTCGCCACACACCAACATATGGTAGGAAACATGTTCTAGTCGTGGAAAATAACTACCTGGCAACGTTAAAGGACGAATAAACCATGTAAATCTCACCTCAGCCATGGTGGACGTACGGCCTGAAGGTAACACTCATCGATGCTCCACCAGCCAGATGAGACTTCCGGGCCAGGACTTACAAAATAAAAGTCTGTTCCAAACGAAGCTTCCACACCACAATGTAACATACACTGCCTGGCCAAAAAAGGTCACACACTCTAATATTTCATTGGGCCGCCTTTGGCTTTGATTACAGAACAAATTCGCTGTGGCATTGTTTTGATAAGCTTCTGCAATGTTACAAGGTTTATTTTCATCCAGTGTTGCATTCATTTTTCACTAAGATGTTGTATTGATGATGGGAGGGTCTGAATACAGCAAAGTCTTCTCCAGCACGTCCCAAATATTCTCAATGGGGTTAAGATCTGGACTCTGTGGTGGCCAATCCATGTGTAAAAAAGATGTCTCATGCTCCCTGAACCACTCTTTCAAATTTGAGCCTTATGGATCTCGGCATTGTCATCAAAGAATATGCCCGTGCTATTAGGGAAGAAAAAAATCTATTGATGAAATAACCTGGTCATTCATTATATTCACATAGTCAGCTGACCTCATTCTTTGGGCACATAATGTTGCTGAACCTAGACCTGAGCAACTGCAGCAACCCCAGATCATAGCACTGCCCCCACAGGCTTGTACAGTAGGCACGATGGGTGCATCACTTCACCTGCCTCTCTTCTTACCCTGATGCACCCAAGAAGATAGTTCCCCACCGTCCTTTTAGTTTTTAATAATGCTTTGGACAGTTCTTAACCCAATTTATCATTTTCTGCAATCCCCGTAGATGTTTTCTCTGCTTGATGCATGCCAATGATTTGATCCTTTTTAAACAGACTGACATCTTTTCTATGACCGCAGGATGTGTCTTTCACCATGGTTGTTTAAGAAATTAGAAGTTATTCATTGCATCTGCCGGGGTTAAATATCTTGTTGCCCATGCAGTAATTATCCAATAGGAGGCCTGTACCCATTTGCTTGGTTAAATCGAGGTGGTGGCATTTTTTGGCCAGGCGATGTATTTGGAACAATAATGCAAGAAATCCAATGCAGATTAAATTTGACCATGTTCACATGATGAGCTTTTGCACTGGAGTGAAAACTGCACCTATATTACTGAGATAAAACTTTTTCAATAACTCAAGTCTAAATTGAAAGCATGACACAGATGGTGAAAATAAACCAAACAAACACTATTCAAGTATAGTGAATTCAAATGAATGTATAATTTTTTTTAACCATTTACAGTATTATCTCTGCTGCTGTCTCTGTAGCCTGGACAAGTGGCAAAGTTCAAAAATTTTAATCCAGATCCAAGTTGACGATCATCTCAAAGGCTATTCAAGTCAGTAAAGCATTACTTAATGAGCACACAGTAGATGCCATGCATAAAGGTAGTTTCCAAGTTTAAGTTTTAAATTTAAGATACAAACATATACACACACTCTAGGACATAAGTGTGCAGATATATTTAGAAGCACAACAAACCAAGATTGAGAGCAGCATTTAATTCTATTAAAACTGTACTGTAAATGGGTTTTAATTTTGAAGGGTGACACACCCAAAAAGGAAGTCTTTGTTTGTGTCATTCTGGTGCAACTTCCAGTATATTTCTTAGGTCAACTCAGTTCAGAATGTATAAAATATAGGAAGCAGATTTCATTGATCAACAGGAATTTAGCCCTCTGACATGGTTTTGCAGGGGAAAAAAAAAAAGTTTGATCACTTAAACACCACAACATTGAAGGTTAAACTGTTCTGCACTACCACTGGGACATGAAGTAGTCCCTGAAGTTTTGACCACAGAAAAAAAAACTGAGGCTTTCATAAGCCCATTCTTATCCTGTTTTTTCCCCACTGTAGATAAATCTAAACATTTTGAAATTGATTCCTGAACAAATGTTTTACACATTAACCTTAAAATATTGTAACTAAACCTCTACATCTCTAGAAGCATTTTAGTTGATTGTTTGTCCTGCTACTACAAGATGACAATTCTCCAGTTTTAGGAGGAAGCGTTAGTTTCCAATACTAGAAACTACTCCCATACATCAAATCATTTCACAGCAGAAAAATGAAGAAACAGGCTTAGATGGAGATTTCTTTATTGAGCCATAGTTTGCATTTGACTTCTATACACTTGTTTCTGATGTAATTTAGTCAAACAGACCGAAGCCCATGTCGTCATCTGATTCTTCAGACTCCTCCTTGGCCTCCTCCTTTGCGGCAGCAGGAGCAGCTGCAGTCTCAGCTGCTGCTGCAGGAGCTGCAACTGCAGCAAATGCAGATGGGTCAGCCAGGAAGGCCTTAACCTGCAAAACAAAGCACATTCAGTCATGAGTTTCATGTTTTACAACCAAACTGACTCGAAAACAAGTTACTTCACATCCACTAAAAATCTAGCCTTGTAGGTTTGATAGTCTAGTATTACCAAGACGCCTATATCCTGCAGGTTTAACTATGGTGTATGGCGCTTTGATGTGCATACCTTATCTGCCAGGGGGAAGGAGTAGTCTGTTTCCACAGCGACAGCCAGGACTCTCTTGTATCCATTGATGATTGAGTGGGGGACAGATGCCAAAGTGGGGTAGCCAATCTCCAGACACACGCTAGCAATGTTTCTCACACCCTAAATTAATCACAAGTTTTGTGTTAGTGGGGGGAAAAAAAGTGCTTCAAGAATCTTGAAGACTTTCTTCATCTCACCTCCAGGAATCTGGTATGCAGAGAAGCCTCTGTGATGTCAAGCACCTCAGGGCTGTATACGCTGCCATTGTCATAGACCTGCTGGATGATGAGCCCATAGGAGAAGGGCGAGATGTTCAGCATGTTGAGCAGTGTGGCCTCGCTGGCACCAACCTTGTCGCCAGTTTTGATCAGGTTGACGTCACTCTGAGGACAGAAACACACGTTACAAGATGTACACCGATTCAAAAGCCATAGTTACATTAAGAGGGGACCTGAAAAAGTACTGCCATTTTGAAAAGGTCCCATTTACTGGTTTAAAATAGTTCCCAGTCTCACCAAGATTTCAATGGTTCCCCTGGAAATCTTGGTGGTGATACCCAGAGCCTGGAAGAAAGAGGTCTTCTCAGGACCCAGACCAGTGTTCTGGGCAGGCACTGTCACTTCACAAGGGGCGATGGCTCCAGCACGGGCAGCTGCAGGCACCTGTGACATCAAAAATCTGTTAAAACACAGCTCACCGCTCATTTCAAATCTTAATTTCCTTTTATAAAAAAAATTGAATTAAGTTCAATTCAGTGTCTGAAACCTTACGTCCCTGGCAGCCAAGTTAAAGTGACAGACAGGGATAGCGAGGAAACAAGATTACTGTTTGCAGGGGGAACGACAACACAGTACCACACAAGCTGTATTGTAACTTATCCTGCACTTCAGTGTCAAATCAGTCTTGTTTGCACCATCAACCCAGGTTCCTTACAGTATTGCTGGTAGTGTCTGCAGCTAAATTTACATTACCTTTTGCTGGCAAACATTCAGAATTAACTTTTCAAGGTGGAAAATTCATGGACAAGTTACCACTTTGAACAAATGTAAGAGCCAAGACAAGCCAACTCATTTGGGCAAAGAAAACTCTAAGTAACTGTCCTTTTATCACAGTGCAATTCCATATAGGAACAATTCAAAAGCTGTTTTCTTTGTTAACTACACAATGGTTATCCAGTTGTCAATGTTGCAGCTGGTTCTTACCTTGTTGGCCAGCAGCATGTCCCTGACCTCAGCCAAATCCTCCTTGGTGAAGACAAAGCCCACATTTCCTTTAATGTGGGGGAGAAGCCTGTCAAATCACAGCATCAGCTATTAAATAGGTCAATACAAGTTCACTAAGAGTGCTATGAAAGGTTTTGTCTGAAACCTTGCGTCCCTGGCTGTTGGAGAAACTAGACGGACAGGGATAGCTGGAAACAGGTCACTGTTTGCAGGGGGAACGACAACGCAGTACCACACTGGCTGCATTGTAACTTATCCTGCAGAAATTATCAAGCTTTATTTATTGACTCAAACTGAAGAGTACCCTTACTTCTCCAAAGCGGGGTTGTTCTCCAGGTGACCACGGATGGCTTTGCGCATCATGGTATTTTTGCCCATCAGCACCACAGCCTTCTCGCGCAGAGACAGACGGATGGTCTGCATCTGCTTGGAGCCCACATTGTCTGCCCCCACGATGAAACATTTTGGGTAATCATCCAGAAGTTGCTACAAGAGAAAAGCAAAGGACCGTTGGGACCACGCCAAATGCAGGACTACATCATCACTTGGTAAAATAAGATGAAGTGACTCAAAGCTGACTTACGATGATTTTCATAAAATAGTTGGACTTCCACGTGGCCCTGTCTTCCCTGGGCATCTTTGCAGTGCTTCCAAGGATCGCTTAACAGCTGGTTTAAAGACAAGGTAGTACCTGACAGAAAAGAAGAGTGGTTTAAAAAAGGTTACACAGATATTTAACAGTCCTCCATGAAACCGCGCACAGTCTGACATGTGGCCTCCGCTAACGTTAGCCCGCGAGCTAATGATACTCTACCAGGCCACGATGAGGTTAAAACACATTTCTGATTTGTGAAACGTAACTTATCTTTAACATATTGAAAATATGAGTTATATTATAATGTCTTGAGAAAGACTTTAGCGGAATTTCAAGGGATAAGAAGTATTTCAGGCCAAGAGCGGGAGAAGAGGCAACTTACTGTGTACCGCAGGGTCGCGTGTAAGAAAGAGGAAACGGAAAGGCGCCGGATGGAATATATACCAAAGAACCAACCAATCACGGGAGAGCTGGTGTCTGAGCTACGTAGCTATTGGATGGCTGACGTGTCAATTATCTCTGTCATCAACTCTTGTTCTTTGTTCACAAACTGTGAAGGAGGTGATCTCGCAGGCAGTAAATTTATCACAATCATAGACTGCATAATGATAATTCTATATACAGTCAATGATCACAATTAGACGAAAAAATAAATATGAAAGACAATTTCCGCCAGTCAATAAAATAGAAATGTCGGAAAAATTGGCTTTGATGTGATTTTTTAGCCCATGTTGAATGGCAATTTTCTCAGTTTCGTTTTTTAAATCTCAAAATTTGGACCTTTTCTCAGAATTTTGACTTGTCTAAAAATTTAACTTTATTATTTCAAAAAGTCTACTTTTTATCACATAGTTTTGACATTTTATCACAAAATAACTTTCAACACACTTCAGATTCCTCGCTCCTCTTGCAGGTATTTGTCCATTTTTTTCATCATTTTATAACACTAATACCCTTCTTCCGTAAGGACTTGGGAAAGACTGGTGCAGAATGTCTGAATGTCTTTATACATTATGCTTTCCCAGAGTTTTTTCCCCCTTATAAATTGATCATTCACTGTAACACAAACCACAGATCCAGGGAGCTCACCTTGATCGAATGAAAATATAATTAAAACCAGTGTGTAGAGGGTTTGTTTTAGCTCACAAATAAAGTTGAACAAAGTCAGATATTACATGTTTTACCCATAGAAAAGGAGTCCTGACCAAGAACAGGGCTGATATAAATGACCATACTTTAAGAGGATCAAAATTTCTGTTTCTATGAATCCTTTTCATCAGTTTTATGTAATATTCTGTTCTATGAAAGTGAATTTTGTGTTTTTATAACTTTAATCCATAATCATCACAGTATATGGAAAAAATGATTTAAATAGGTCAATGTGTGACTGAATATATGTTTCACTTTATGAAGTGAGTTAGAAAAATAAATCAACTTCTCCATGGTATCCTATCCCTGTGATTCTACTCCTTTCTTTTTGACGGACCAATGAATACGAAAGCTGTTCATTTTCAACATAGTAGATGTGTGGATGTAAAAGATCTAACAAATTGCACAAAACTCAAGGTGAAAAAGCATGAACCAAATAACTTTATAGAGATAACAATGGCAGAAATAAAGTTCTTATTTTATTTGCAGCAGTCAGTAATTCGGACCCACACAGGCTTTCAACTCAACTAAAAAGAGTCATGAGAAAATTCAAAGGGTTTAAGATCACATAAATGTCTCCTCTTCCAAAGTTTCCCCATTCTCACAAACAAGAAAAGCTTTCATTTAATTTCATGATTTATCTTACAGACGTTAAATTTATAAGGCGAGAAGCTGATAAAAATACATGGGGAAAAGCAACCCTGAAATTCTGTTCAATTTCCCCTGCTACTGTAAATCTGAAACAGCTACAAGTGAATACTTCACTGTCTGCTGAGTGACTCGGTAAAGACAACTTTCTCTCTTTTTTTGTCTCGGCTCGACTCGTTACAGTGTAAACCCTTTGGGCGAAACCACAGCAGAAAAAAGCCTCTCCCAGAGTTCAGCACATAGAGAGTCAAATCACAGGAAAGGTTTACATCTCCACAGTGTATAAGACCTTATTGCATTGACACATTTGGCACAAGAGCAAACATCTTCACAAAGTAAAAACAATCTGAATTTGGATACTGTGTATTCACTCATTGCACACTTAGTGATCAACATTAAAGACAAAAATATGGTTAGAATTATCACATTGTCTCATGTTAAAATAAGGTTGCAGTTAAAATAAAGATGAGTTAGATCAATCATAGATTTTGCTATAAGCCTGGCCCTGGCTCAGCGTTTTATGCTGATTCCTAGACAGCGGTCAATAACATCCAGCTTTGATCAGTAAGCTCAGACAGCAGGACCAAAGTCAGGACCCCTGATCAAATCATACGGGCTTCATCTGTCACTGAAGGTCTGACACTGGAATCAAAGCTGGTACGTCAACAGAGTGAACTATTGATGGCCTAAATGCCATTAGAGCCAGCTCTTTGCATATCAGTGTGAGCCAAACAGCTCAAAAATATATATTTTCTTAGAAACAGACAAAACACAGTTCTGTCACATAGTCGAGCATATTAGCTATATATAAATGTTAGATTCTGATTGTAACAGCGACTGGCAGCGAGTGCTGATAAAACCTCACAGAAAAGAAAGCATGCTTTAAACCCAAATGCACAACCACAATTTCAACCTTGAACCAGCCATATTAATAGATTTGATACAGTGATAAATTCACAACAGTAGCAACAATAACATATGGACAAAGTGTTGAACTGAAGTATCATATATTCTGTTTTCTCAACTTTTATAGTGAAGTAAAGAAATTACAACTATTTTTGGCATGTTTTGATTGCACTATATTTTTAATATTAGTAATTCTACATACTGTATTGACCTGCTCTTTCAGTCTGGACTGTAACCATTCAGTTTTAGCATTACTGATTGATTGTGACCACAAACACTTCTGGTAGAAAAAATAGGAAGTGTCAATCATGGTGGTGAAAAGGTTTCACATAGTTATCCAAGTTTGATTTCTCCATCAGTTGGATAAGTAATGTTTTGAGCACAAATGTGAATGTCATATAGGCTGAAAGTGATGATTTTCATTGTAAAACAGTAGAAAAATAATAATTTTGTTGACACCTGTAAAATGCACCTTAAGACGGTCTCATCAAGAGATCTATGGTTGGAGTGTGCAAAGAGTGAGCTGCTATTTATAGACATGAAGACAGAGAAGTTGAGTTTATGTCTGTGTGCATGTAGAGATGGAGTATTTCACTGGTTGTTGTAAATGGCACCTCAATAGTTTCCAAAGCTAGAAAAATACATCTTTTTCACATACTGATCCAACACTGGGATATTCAACACTCAACATTTTTTTAAAACTGCTTACACCGACCCTCTGTGGTCCATGCATAAAACCACCATATGGTGCAAGGTCTTGCCCTGAAATGGGGGAATAAAATCATGTACAAAGAGGACCTACTCTGGCCTGTGTATGCCAGTTAATACACACACTCACAAGGACAAATGGACTTGTTGCAAACAGGAATTAAACTTGAAATAAAAATCTCTTTGGGCTCTGTTAGAAATGTCTTCAGCAAAAGTGTGAAATGCTGAGCCTGAGAGGTTGCACAGACAGGAGAGTCCCTTTAGTGGCAAAGGTGAAAAGTCAGACTCGTATATCCCCTTTGTGATATGATCCACACCCCCAGCCTCAATCAATTCACTTTACTCAAACATGCTAGACATTTCAGTGCGCACACATACACGCGTGCACTCATTCATGTAAATCAATGTGACAGCTTGTGCGCGCACACGCTTTAACACACACACTCTAGCTAAAGAGTTTGACGAAGCAGCCCTGGCAGTAGGGCTTGTCGTTCTGCTCTTTGAAGGTGCCTTTGTTGAGCTGCTTGAGGCAGAACGCGCACACAAAGTGCTCTGGATGGAACTTCTTGCCCATGGCTGTGATGCAGCGGCCGGTGATGGGCTTCTGGCAGCCAGAGCACAGTGAGCCGCGCCGCTCGTGATAGTGTGCCTCACAGTACGGCTGTCCATCGTGGTCGAAGAAGCTGCCGTTTATGAATGGCGTAAAGCACTCCTGAGGGGGAAAAGAACAGTGGATATGGATGAGATTCATGACCAAAGGTTCAAACAAAATGTAAAAAGTTGGTTCAGATATGTCAAACAACTCACCCTGCAGACAAAGCATTCTGGGTGCCAGAGTGAATTAAGAGCAGAGATGTAGTTCTCCAGGATGGCTCGAGCACATCCGCCACATTTAGGGGCAAACATGTCAAAGTAGTCCTTTCTGCAAAAAGCTTTCCCATCCTTCTCGTGGAAACCTGGAAAGCAGCACAGTTGCAGAGTGAATCCCTCTGGGTGCTCCTTTCATTAAGGAAGTAAAAACAATGCTCGTCTTTAAACATATTTCTTGAATAGTGCTGTTTCAGAATGCTCTATTGATACCTTCTGGTCCAAAAAAGGCTCCACACTGGGCGCAGAAGAAATGTTCTGGGTGCCAGGTCTTGTCCAATGCAGTCACCACTTTCTGTACACAACACAACATAACACAACATAAATCTGCTGCTGAAAGGTATGACACAAAAAGACTTAAAAACAATGGTTCCTCGAGCTGCTCTGAAAAACACAGTCCACAGACATTGTTAGCATGAAGTTAACTTCTGTCTTTATGGTGCAAACTAATGTTCAAGGCCAGGAGGGGGCAGGCTGAGTCCACAGAGACAGTGTGGGAGGAGCTGCAGTGCAATGACTGCACCTTATACATCCAGACCTGTTAGCATTTTTAACAGCTTCAGATAGAAGCATACTAGCAGGGTCTATGTCACAGAAGATTGAAACATCCTCAACTGATGCTTTCATTAGCTGGTAAAGATTTCCCCCCTGCAAATGTAATTCAAACACATTAAGAAAATTGGGTGGTTCCTTTCTTAGCCACCAGGGGGTGCAGTGTTGAAAGAGAGGGGTTAACTCAGGGGAGGTGATCTTTAACATTCATTATCCGTACACACAGACACAAAATAACAGCAGGGCAAGAAGAGCTACATGTAAATGATGAGAAATACAAACAGGCAGACAGATTTACAGAAAGATGGGATGATTTAGGAAACTTTGAAGGGGAAGTTGGCTTTTTGCCAGATATAAGTCCACTGTTCATTTCTCTTCCAGTACCTCTGGCAATGGGTGTGTCTGTGTGCTATGACTAAAGGCTACGAATCTCCCCAATGAGAGATAAGACTGAGCGCTCAAAAGTGAGAGAAGCATGTAATGTGACATATGACGATCTACATGAACAATGCAACTGCAAGTCACTTCACCTCTACAGCCTGTGTGTGTGTGTGTGAGTCTAATCATCATCAATGTCTTCTTAAGAAATAGAACTATTCCTGACATGATTCCTGATTTTTTTTCCAGTAAGAACTTAATCCATTAAGTTATGAATAAATAAATATCATTATCCATCCATCTTTGTCTTTAGGCCTGAGTGTGTGTTTGTGTGTGTGTGTGTGTGTGTGTGTTACTAACATCCAGTATGGGTCCATTACAGTAGTGGCATCTTGGTGAGAACAGGCTGTGGTAATCTGTCTCACAGTAAGGCTGCCCCTCACGCTCAAAGAAGTTTCTGGAGCCGATCTCCTCCTGGCAGTGGGTGCACACAAAGTGCTCGGGGTGCCACGTTCGGCCCATGGCTGTCACCACCTGGTGCAGGGAGAAACAGTGCATCAAATAGAAATGAGGTTCTGAAGGAAAGACCTGGCTCAGCAGAGGAAATCGCTGCAGTCTTGCATGGAATTATTGACGTTGAGACTTTGCCAACAGCAGCAGACGAGACTCCTTACTGAATGCTGAAAAGATTACATATATATATATATATATGGTGATTTATACCAAAATAATGCATGCGCCATTTCAGATGGATTAAAATTCAGAGAAGAGAATAAGTTTGCAGTTGTTTATGCAAACCTCAAAGTATTTGAGTGGCTTAATGTGGTAAAACACAGAATGCAATAAAATGTTAAGTTTTATGTCTCTCCACTAACAGCCTGCCAATTAAGTCAGGCTCAATTATTGATAGACTGACCAGCGTGGCCCTTAGCATCACCACAGCCTCAGATATGTGAAGCATGAGCAAACACTGCTCAGTCTCTTCAACACTGATAAATATGTCTGGAGTGGGTCCTTACTTTCAAAATGAATTTTTCACTAAAAAGAAGCAATCCTGATGGCTATTTAAGTACATTTGCTCCACTGACTTATATTTTACTGTTTCATAAAGATTATGACAAACTATGCCTGAGTGATATTCAGAAGCAGTTTGTGCATAAATCACCTGTCCAACGATGGGTTTCTTGCAGGCTCCACAGACACCTTTGGCCACCGTTTGGACTCCAAGTCTATTGAGATCTGACTGTAGGCTTCCCAGCATGTTGTCGAGCTTGTTGGCTGGCTTGGGGGGACCCGTGGGAGACGTTTTTCCCTGGGACTGGATCTGGTGAAAATGGGAGACCAAAATTGATCAACAAGATCTATGAAGGAGCAGCAGATCATTGAGAACTTTTGAGAGGCACTTTGGTGGTTAATAATTGTACGGAGGAGCTCATGACGCAGAGTCAGAGGTCTTGAACCTGAATGCGTGTTAGTGTTGAAGTCATGCTTTGTGTTCTGATTGTTTAACTGTCTCTTACTGTCCATCTCTGTGCATCACAGTCACATGTGCTGCACGTGTTCTTATTATTCGATTAGAGTTTTTTGACTTTCCAAACTGCTCCATAACATGAATGCTAACTTTTCTATAAAGCATTAGCCTTTGCAAAAGTTTTGTTCAACAGTCTTCCCATGAATTGTTAGCAATCAAACCTGAAATACATAGATAACAGTGAGCTGTTCTCCTTTTCAGGTTATGGAGATGAAATGGAGAAAATTTGTGAAGACAAAAAATAAAAAGAAATCATCCAAGATGAAATGGGTTCATTTGCTCTAACCTGTGTTTACATGCCTTCATGAAAATGCTCTGATATCAGTATTATGTGAGTGAATGTCTTTGGCCACTGTAATGTAAGCAAGCACTGACCGTCTCAGATGGTTTGGTTATTGGAGCTTCATGACTCTCACATTCCTCTGAGAGAGAAAATAGCATCTCTGCTACATGTATGCTCTCTTACTCCCCCACACACACAAATAAAACCGCCGCCAGGCCTTTGACCTGGACGCGAACCATATTCTAGCACTCATTTCCAACACCTGCTCTTCACCAAAACTAGTTCGATATCAGCTCTACAATTCGAAAAGAGGTGACATTACATGACATTTGACTTCTACATGCTGGTGTCTAAACCCTGTGAGACATGTTGACGGAAGTCCCACGGGACATGTTCTAACTGTGCTGGTAACTGTGCTGTCATGTGGCAGATTGGGTTTCAGCTGCACTGTGAGCATACCATTCCTGCTCATGGAAGGAAAGTTAGTGTAACAGGAACATGGGGGTAACACTCTTCTTTCCTCTAAGCTCTTTAAACTCAGCAGTGAACTTCAGCGCAGCCACTGGCGCCGTCAGATGTCAGAATTAGAAACGCAGCTCAGTCTTTCTAGCCTGGACGTCAGCACCGCTCATAACCTGGACTGACTGGATTTTGAGCAAAGCTTTGCTGTTGCCATCCAGCATGAGCTGACATCAGTGGCTGAAAACAGCAAAAGGGGGGTCACTCATCAGTTAAGTGGTTCAAAGTAAAGACAGAGGTGGATGATAGACAACAGAGAGAGTTTGAGGTCAGAGAAAGTAGAGATGCAGAGTGGTGATCCATGCCTGCATTGGAGGGAAGAGCGGGTCATACTCGGTCTGACAACCCACTGATACAAAGACCTTAGGAGGCGGTGGAGGCGTGACTGGCTTGGGAGGGGGGCTAGGCGCTGGAGGAGGCTGGACAGGGGGAGGTGTGGGTTCCCTGGGGGGAGGAGTGGGTTCTTTTGGGGGTGGAGGAGTTGGTTCCCGAGGAGGGGGAGGGGTTGGAGGGGGTGGAGGAAGTGGTGGAGGAGTCTGCTTGACTGGGGGCAGTTTTTTGGGAGCTGGGGGGGTCTGTGGTGGGGGAAGGACTTTTCTTTGTGGGACAGGTGACTCTGGAGGAATGATGATTTTCTGGGGGTAGGAAGGAAAAGGGAGACAGCAGAGAAGTGAGTGTAAACAGAAAGAGAAACAGGAGCAAAATAAAGAAGGAAAGAAGGAAAAAATCAAGTTCAACAAACTAGAGCTGGGCAATATTGGAAAAAATATTATCTCAATATATTTTTTCATATCATCTGATCTCGATTATTATCACGATTTTTTCAAAATTGTTTTCAAACTGCCAGTTTGAAGCATCTGTACTGAAACCTGAAGAAACTAAAGACTAGTTCAGCATTTTATTAACATACAAAGCAAATAATTTTACGGGTATGCAAGACCCAAAATAAACAAATTGCCCCTCATGGATAATGAAGACTCCTTAAAGTGTTAATGTTATCATTATCAAAAATACACTGTATGACATTGAGTTTGCTGCCCTCAGCCTCATGTTTAGCTCCACATTTGGTCATTCTGTTAACTTCTCTGGAAACTTACAAAAAGAAGTGGAGCAGGAAAAGGTTGACTCTGATTGGCTGTTATCACAAACATTTCTGCCATGTTTGATCAATTAAATGTGCACACAGCTGATCATGTCATTGATCTGAAATTTATTATGATCAGGATCATATAATCGCCCAGACCTACAACAAACTACAGCAATTAAAGTTCTCCAAGAGAATGAAGCTCCTATTTTATTAATTTCATTACCAAATTAATAGAGCTTAAAGCTTAGTTTTAACTTAGTTTAATGTTGTTCTGGAATATCTGGAATTGTTCTGATTGTCCTGCTGTGAGTCTCTAATCTCTACCTTATCCACAGCTGGCTGAGCTCCTTCTTCCCTTGTTCGCTGTGGGTTAGACATTACGATGACCCCCTCTGTTAGCCAATCATCTGGCTGCTGCTTGCGCCTGCGTTCTACTCGACCAATCCCTAGCTTTCCCTGAAGCTCCTCGATGAGTCGGTCTTGAGAGTTGCTCTTGTTCACAATGATCGGTCCCATTTTGCGTCGCAGCATCCCGTCCTTGTACATCGGATGAACGTTGGAGGTCTCTTTGGTGCGGCGTATGACCGACTTGAGCTGGAGAACATGTATGAACACATGCAGTTCACCAGAAAAGTCCATGTGGAGGTGCAAACACAAGCAGGCGCAGAGGCGGGAAATCTGCTCAAGCATTGACACTAGAAAAACTTGGTCATCATTTTCAGCTTTTCCCAGGCACTTGTGGATCCAATCAGACTTGCAGGTAAAAGTGAAGCATACCCTTTCTATCGGCTGAAAACATTTCTAGTTTTACCCAAAACTACACAGAAAACTCTGATATGACATGCCAAAACACTGAACTCAAAACAAGGCAGGCCTTTCACACCTAGTCTGCTCCAAAGCAAAGCCAAAAATCTAGAAAACAAAGTACTTGTGTGTTCTTCAAAAACATGTGCACACGAGTGACCCCATCGGTGATTAAAAACACATTTTGTGCATCATCCACAGGTTGCATAAACATCACAGGCCAATCCCTATGACTAACACGGTGATGTCTACTGGAGCAAGTAGGGGCGTGCAGAAACATCCTTTCAGCAAAGCTTTCAACATCAGCCACAAATAGTCTGTGCAGGGAGAATTCTCCCCCGAGGCATTTTGCAATTGCTATGCAATGACACCACATGCACCACACCACAAAGATGGAGGAAATTCTCTCATCAACACACATTTTTTTATAGCTCCTTCAGTTTTGTAAAAGCTGCTCTCCCAAAACAAGCTTATTTGGGTGACTAGAGCCACACTTAGCCAGAACAATCTGACAGTGGTTGTGCCCTTGTTGTCAGACATAATTAATGTCTTAGGCCACATGGCAAAAAAACAAAGAGACCCCATGGGGTAATAAGGCCCTCTAGCTGTATGCCAGCAGCTTATTTTGGGAGAGTCAAAGTTGTCGTGTCCTACTTGGCCAGACGCAGATAGCCGCTCGACAGCAGAGGGCTGCTGTGTGGGCAGGTCCAGTGTTGCATCTGGTGTCCCGGGGCAGGAGGAGGGGGTGTAGCACTCGTCTATCCAGCTGGACTCAGTCATGGGTGTCAGAGTTCCCTCCCGGCTGAGATCAGGGTAAATTCCGTCTTCTTCATCCCAAGATCTGTCCTCGACTCCAGCCATAGCACCAGCAGATGGCAGGTTGTCACTTGCTTGCATGGAGTCAGGGGCTAAGAGTCTGTCCAAAGCATCGTCCAACAAAGGCTCCCGGCACGGCCAAGTTAGATCCAGCATTTCTCTTCCGTGTTTCTCCATTGGAGGGGGAGACAGACTCTTTGATGGTACAGTGGCAGGTGAAACTGGTGAAGCCCTGGGACTGCTGGAGGTGTAAGTTTTCCTGATAGCTGACGCAGGACTTTTAGAAACTGCAGATTCAGTCTTTGGGACAGGCACTGGGCTTGAAAGCCTTGGGAGAACTATTGGGCTGACAGGACTAGATGTTTTGGATACACCCTCTAAACTAGAGATATTAGGGACTGTCACAGGACTTGTAGTCTTTGGCACTGGACTTGAAAGTTTTGGCATTAACACTGGACTAGCACACTTGGGAACTGTTTCTGGACTTGGACACTTTGGTGCAGTTACAGGACTAGAAATGACAGGGACTGTCTCTGGACTTGCACATTTTGGAGCCGGACTTGAAAGCCTTGGGACTGTGACCAGACTGGTCGCCTTTCCAGGTGATTCTGGACTACCACTTTTAGGAAGTGGACTACAGCTCTTGGGAACTGGGCTTGGACTTTTTGGGCATTTAAGATCAGGGGGAGAGGGACTTTTGGCTCTAATAAAGGGGCTTGGTTTCATTGTCACACGAACAGGACTAGGGCTGTTTGAAACAACACCTGGACTGGAGCTTTGTGAGACGGAGACTGGGCTGGGACTTTTCCCAACACCAACTGGATTCGAGCTCTCTACTGCCATGTCAGAGGCTTCATCTTGAACAGGAGGCTTCGCAGCATTAGATACAGTGAGGGTCTTAGCAGTAGAGATCTCAGAAGTTACACTAACACCATCATCTGTCTCTTTGATGTGGGTGTACTGAAGGCTCTTGGATGATGAAACCACAACTGTGGAACCAACTGAGGGTGAAGGGACTGAGCAACCGTCCTCATCTATATGGAGCTCCAGAGGAACAGGGGTAGAGGAGGGAGTGTCGTAACTAGAAGGTCGTGGAGTGTGCACTGAATTGATATTAAGATTTACAGGTGGAGTGGTAACTATTTGGACAGCTGGTGAACCAGCTCGAAGTGAGGGGTCTACAACTGCCTCCTGGTTCACAGACACCTGGGAACCAGACTAAATCAGGGGCAGGGATGTAAAGATTTAAGTGTTGAAAGACAGGACACACAGAGTGGTGGAAAAGGAGAGACAGCAGGAAAAACAGAGTGAGAATGAAAAGAATGAACAGAAAACTGTCTCACGCAGAAAAGAAGAATGTGTGGTGTTAACACAGCTCTTTCAACATAGTGGTACCATAAATTTGATAAGTCTGGTTCTAAGTTTATTGAAAAATTAAGTTGCGTTTGTGTTGTTACCCATAACAACACAGATAACCTGGTGAATAACAAGTATTAGACAGGAAAGGAATTTTTTTAATATTAACATTTCATGTAAACAGTGGAATCTAATTCATTTTTTCATTACTAAAATAGCTTTATGACAAAACAGTTCCTCAGTGCTGAGATGAGGCTTTCCTCTTTCAGTGTAAAACCACCATGACACAAAACTGACCTGCTTGAGCTTGTGAACTTTACTCACATTGCTTTGGACCTTGAAGTCAGACAGGGAGGCCATCAGCTCGTCCAGCTCTCGTGTGGCGGAGGAAGCAGACATCCTGGCTTGCTGCTGTGCTGGGGTTTCCTCTTGTCCATCTGTTTGTTCATCTGACACTACCAACGGTGTGGGACTGAAGCAGAAAAGAATCCAGCTAAATTTACAGAGCTTCCACTTTTTATGGAAATATAACAATCTCTTTACAACCACACCCAATGATAGGGTTCATATATTGCTTTACTAAGTTGTCACTTACATGGGTGAGGGCACTGAACTCTCCAGCTCATCCAGAAGGCTCTCTACACTTGGTCGTACATCCTCTATTCCTCGAGCTGCTCCACCACGTTTAGGCTTCTCCAGCACAGGTGGAGCTACCTTCCCCACATTAGAGACTCCATTCTCCTGGATGTGGTGGACGATGCTGCTGGAAGGCAGTGGGGGGGCTGTTTCTTCTGTCACAGATAATGATCCCAAGGTCATTTCTTTCACCATACTGCATTGTTAATCATTTTGTAAAACAGCAAGGGGCCAAAAACAGATACGTCATATGAGAGCGTCGGTGTTCCAGCAGAAAAACATCCAATTTCAGGGACTGAAAGATCTTTGTGTACCTTCTGTGGGGAAGACAGGCGTGCTGTGCTGGACAGCATTGAGCTCCAACAGCAGGCGGTCCAGCTCAGACAGGTTGCTGCCCAAGGATGAGTTCATGGCAACAGCTGATGAGTCACTATTCTTCTGCTTATTAGGAAAACTGCACAGAGCAGAGAGGGAACACAATATTTATCACAACTAGAGCTGAGAATGAATAATAATGCCGCTACACCTTGAGACAGGTACCATGTGGGAAGCTCTTTATCGTGGTGAATGAGGTTCAGGTACTAAATATAAACTATGCAACAAACTAAATGGTAGAATGATTCTCAGGATGTTACAGTTATGGGTATAAGTTATGATCAAACTTTGCATTAATCTCAATTCAACCGTCATGTTTACATGTCCTACCTGTAAACGTGGTCCTCTTCACCAGTGGGTTGGGTTGGACTGCTGCTTTCTCTGGACCAGGGACTTCTCTGAGCTGAACTGAAGGGCTGAGGAGAGGAAGTGGAGTCAGGGACAGAGGTAGATGAATAATTCAAAAGTGTATTCACTGACGAAGCAAGTCATCTGTGCTTGTCCAGGAGTAACAGCAGTGTGGTTCTGTAATGTTATTTACGTTATCTGACCATAAGCAATTACATGCATGTGCGTGTATGCACGTGGGTTTCCTCACCTCTGTTTCATCAAATCCGTTCAGCTCGGAGGGAGCTGCTGGGACTTGGGGTGGGGAGCCGATGTCTTGCTGGATCGGACCCCCAACAGGGATGGAGTAGGCTGTGTCGTCAGACAGGAATAGGGGACGCTTGGAAATGTGGGATGTTGTGGACTCAAGGTCCGCCAACAGAGCATCTGTAGAGACAGAAAACAGAGATTTTATCATTGCAGGTCTGAAGCTAATCATATTTCCGGATAATGCCAGGGGACAGGACAGCACAGGAGATATGAGCTAGCAGAGGCTGGTAAAAAGGTAAAGATTGAACCATTCAACTACTAATGAGGTTACTGTCCATTTAATATCTGATGCTGTAAGGAGCCAGCAGGCTCATCATCAAGAAGATCCCCAAAGCTGGCTTTCTGGGCAGGCTGTTTTGATGTCACTTACTTACAACACTGACATAACTCACTCATTTCTACCTCAGTATTCATCAGAAAAGGAAATTCACAGAAATGACAAAAATATATGGAGCAATACAGAACAATATGACATGATATGATGTTCTTTATCTGGTAGAAACTATTCTTGAACACCAATACATCACACATGAAACCGTCTTTAGTCAAAAAACATATAAACTTAAACACAAACATGTAAAAAATCATTGGAAGAAGGGTATAAAGCAGTAACAGTGCACATATCAATCACAACAACATTGGTAAGTGATAAGAGACAAGAACACCAGGTTCTTATTAACAACATTTACCACATTGCAATGCTAAAATAAGTTCAAGCCCAGGCTCCAACTTTAGGATTTATGAATAAATGTCTTGCACTTCACACTTTTGATGCCAGGCAGGCAGAGGCAGCTCACTATGATCAAACAATGACAGCCTCTTTCACAACAGCTTAAACCCCCCTGTGCAATGACATCAGGTGAGTTGGAGTTGTAAAAGTTGAATCATACAGTCTGCCACTCCTTCGGTTACTCATTGACCCTCGTCTGCCCGGAGCCCTGACAGGTCTTAAATCCCAGAGTCACTGTCAGGTCTGTGACCAGGTCATACGTGCTTATATTTACAATCTGACAACAACACTCTCTGCATGAAGGGTTCATTTAGTATTTAGAGAGGAAGAAAACAACCACTTATTTAGCAGTCTTAAGCAGTAGGTAGAAGGACACATAACATTATGGGGGATTTGAAGGATAGCACAGACGATATTACTGAATGCTTGGGCTTATTTTAGCGCGCTCACTCACCACAGCAGGGTTTAGTTTCTCCTGAACTTCACAAGTGCTACAAACAAAAAACATAGCTAGCCCTAAAAGACTTATGATGGCAGAGTTTTGGTACAAATTTATCTTTCTGAAGTTTCAATCATGTGAATATTGTTAAGGATGTTAAGTTCAATACTGCTTAGTGGAGAGCTCATTAACTTCCTGACAATCCAAATAAAAGACAAAGACTAAGACAGCACAGCTAAAGCTAATTATTGTTGCTTGTTGGAGCAGAGCTGACAGAAAATAATAAAACTCTAATTCACTACATAAATGTAAAAAATGCAGACATAGAATGATGTCATTGTAAGTATAGGTGAGATGTTCCTGATATCAACCAGGCTGAAAACATAAAACAACAGAGCAAGACAGACATCAAACCAAGCTTCAGTAACATGAAAAGACAACATACCTTAAAAAAGCAAAGGCATTACACTCAGGGAAATGAAGACGAGACTTCACAGAGAAAGAAGAAGAAGAAGCTAAAGAGGAAGAGGGCAACCCAAACAGACTGTCTGCCAGGCAGGAACTGCTTCTCTTAACTCTACCATCAGCGTAAGAGAGTAAGAGCGAAGAGAGTGAGGGGGGGGATTCACCTCAGAGCAGGGGAGAGGGTCAGGGTACAGAAGAGGGGAGAGGGAGGGGTTAAAGTTTATGCCAGTAAGAGACACTACTCACGCAAACGGCTTCCCACTGAAATCTGTCTCTGAAGACCCAATCGTCTAATTTGGACTTCACAAAGATACAGCAGATGAAAAGTTCACACACATACACACACACACACACACACACACACTGTTGTGAAATGAGGAAGGTTAAGAGCAAGCAGAGCTCTTATCAACAGAGACATGCCCAGCGGAGGGAGTGGTATCACAAAGGTATAAGGTACAATCAACCCCTCCTACACACTGTCAGCACAGACTCCGCTCAGGTTTTTCATGACTCACACTCAGAGTTTTATGTACTTCACAATGTGTGATGTTTCAACAAAACAAGAGCTTCAACCAGACATTTGAGGATGCCTTATTTGTCCAATTCCTGACCACACAACTACATCCAGGCATTATCAACAGAAACGTCTACAATACGAGGAAGTGGTAATTAGAGATGGTCAATGAGAAATGGTTCCTGTCAAGAATTGATAAGAATATTTCAATCCATCGGCATCATGAGCCGTTATTCTTACCGATTCCCCAAATTGATTATTTACATTATGCCAGAGCGACTGAGCCTTTAGTTGACTATTACACTCCTCGCTTGCTTATTTAGCAGATTATTGACTGCTTCTCAAGAAAACTCTGATTCAGGATTTTCTGCTTGAAGTTTTATTTATGGAGCTTTAAAATTAAACACAAAAAATGTACATTACTCTCACACAAGATCTTCATATTCACTGTATTTAACAAGCTTTACATCTCCTAATGTACCACAGACAATATAGAAAACACAGTACTAGCTTGATACTCACATATATGGGGAATGCTAGCAGTAAGTATACATCGATATTACTACGGTTTTAAAACAGAATTCATACTTTTACCACAGAGAGATACGACAACAACTTCTTATTGGCAATACTACTAAATATCAACAGTTAAATGACCTCCAGATGGGAAGTGCAGACTCGTGGCTGACTTCAGTGTAAATACAACAAGCTCAAGGCTCCAAACAAGTCAAAGCATTGCTAGGTGGTCTACTTCAGTTGATAAACAATAAAACGATACATCCATTTCATGTGACGTGATCTTTTTTATCATTTTTGTTTATTTACGTCCACAGATATTTGACTAATTTCACATTTACTTACTACCAAACAAAATAAAATGTTGTCGACACAGAAAACCTGTAAAGCTCCTTTTTGTACACCTAAAATTCACAGGAAGAATTAGTAAGGGAATGGATAAAAAATTAGATCAATAAGCAGAATCGATAGGAGCATTTTTATCCATAAATTCTTATCAAAACTGATCCCTAGTGTTAATTTTTGCCTTGTTAGGTCAACAAGATTTGAGAACATTGAGATGACACCTGGATACAAACTACATAAATACATCCAGTGTGAAAGCTACTCCTCTTGGACAGCATGTCATAGTATCATCAGTGCAGAAGACTTTGGACCGTCATGTTTCCCAGACAGAGAGGAGACATGGCAGAACCAGAGCCAGATCAATACCACATCCACTTGGCCTGACTTCATCTTAGCACGATTAGCATGGCTGACATGCCAGTTGACTGGGTTTCACAGCAGAGGCTCCGTTCTGGACTCAGAAGCTAAAAACATTCCTCGGAGCCACATTATGGACACAGCACAGCCTGCTGTTTACACGACTGCAGCCAGCTCGTGCTGGGCTGCAGATAAAACAAACCCACGGGAGGAAAGAAGCTGCCAGTCTCTGTGGTTCAGACCAAGTTTGGTATGTGATGAAAGCTGCCTGTCACAGACACGATGCGAACGAACAAAAAGACAGGTGCACCAAAAACTGCAGTTTTCAGGCTCAACTTCTGCTCTTCTTTGAGGAAGTCAGCCCCTTTGTGAACCAATGCTTTGAGGTTTTATGACTTCCTCTCAAAAACATCTTGTGTCATGGGTAGAAGGTGACACTACAAATTCACACAGAAGTGCTGAGCTGAGTGAACTAAATCATAACAAGGTGAGACAAGTGCAAAGGTTTATCAAGAATGAGGTGAAAAGAGGCCGAATCTACATTTTATCAGCAACATGCCTGAAATACTGAATAAATAAATGGAAAGGTCTCAGAGTGAATCTGTGGCTGCTGCTGGTGTCAGAACAAAGTTTTCCTGCGGCTGGTGGAAACCTCAGTCAACAGATGTTAGTCCAGATGGTTTACTCCAGAGATGTTAATCAACTTAACTCTGGAGCTGCACCAGCGTTCACCCCGCTCATAAAGAATTTGCTGCACCCAAACAGAATTACACCAAAACATAAACCTCCAGGCTACACAAAATGCAAATCCCGTCAGGCAGCTGTTCCTGTGAGATATGTTGTACCACCTAATGTCTGAAAAGTCTGACATTAAAAAATCATCAGCCGCAACAATGAGGCTAAATTACAATCCTTTGATTTCGATGATAAACATTAAATATAGAAATAAGCAGCCGCAGGGTCCCTTTGTTCGCTGAATACCGAGGGCTCAACATGCTGTGGCTTATCCACACTCCACACAAACACACAGAGAGGTGTGTCAGCTTCCCCTGCCAAAGGAACATACCGTGACACTGTGGTGCGTGGCTCAGACACGTTCCCCAGTGACCAAAAATGGTACTACAGTAAAACAAGGAACCCATCTAAGACATGCAAGAGTGAAATCTTCAACGTGAGCCTCTGAAATCATCCCAATCCTTCCTCAGAGGAGAAAGAAATCCAAAGATAACTTTTTATGGAGCGAATTTTTGGAGAAACAGGTAAGAGGCCTCCCTGAGAATTTCTGTTTGATGTGTTGAAGGAGTAAAACTGGGTAAAGCCTCAAGAGACCAATTTCCTAAGAAGCCGCAGCTATGAGAGGGTGACAGATCCATTGAGCCTATTTAAGACAGGCTACACTCACATTTAACTAACACACTCTGCCCTTTTCATTTACAGCAACTGAAAAACACCAGCATCCTGTTTCCTTTCATGTGCACTACACTGGATGTGACATGGCAGGGCACAGCTGGGTTCAAACAATGAGGAATGGAGGAGGGAGTGGCGCGACAGATAGTGACTGAAACTAGGGAAGTGTGTGTGTGTGTGTGTGTGTGTGTGTGTGTGTGTGTGTGTGTGTGTGTGTGTGTGTGTGTGTGTGTGTGCAGAGAGCAAATCCTCAGAGGCGAGAATGTGGGTTGACGCAGATTAAGGAGACTCCCTTCCTCCCAGATGAATGGTGTGCATTTTAATTACACAAACGCCGCTCGGCATGGGGCTCATTACTGGAAAGAGAGAAGGAAAGAGAGAGAGAGAGAGTGAGAGAAAGAGGGAGAGGAATGAGGAGCTTGGAAGATTGGTGTGGCCAAGAGGGGTTGAGGAAGGCAGGAAAATGAGACATTGAGGGAGGGGGACGAAAGGAAACGAGTGGATGGGAAGGAAGCCATTTGAAGAGTCATTTGAGGTATGTAAACAGCACAGGAAGGGACAGATGCAGGGCCAGGATTTAAATTTCCTCCTCTCAAAGCCAAAACTAACATTAAAAATGTAAACATAATTGATACTGAAGCACTGATTTACTTTATGCGATTGGTTTGACTGGAGCGCAAGCTCACAGGATATCCTGCATGCTCAAGCTGACCACTGCAGAGTAAATCGATGCTGTCCACAACTCAACACATCTCTAGTTTATTTAGCTCCAGTGAAATGTAGCAAAACAAAGCCTTGAACAACCTGCAGGGGGTGATGTTGAGTCATGTGTAAGAGTTGAAGCACACCCCTCGCGCCTAATTCGAGGCAGGTATTCTGAGCAAGCTTCATCTCTGTTTGGTTTATAGATGTTGAGGTATTCACTGAGATATGAACTGACACCAAAGTGGAGCTAACAGGATGATTATCGGCTCCAGGATCCTGCCTGTGCAGCAACTTCACCTGTGCAGCCTGACCTCCTTTCTGCATCTCCCTACCCTCATTCCTTTAATTTCTCCCCACTGTATCTGATGTGTTTCAAGGTGTCTGCTGGCTGATATGAATTCCTGACGTGCCACAGCTCGTCTTCTAGATATGAGGGAAAGAGCAGGAGAAGAGGAGGAATCTGGGTGTATGCAAGATAACACAACCAGACAGGAAAAGAGTATCTACAGCTTAAAACCTCTGAATGTCAGCCGTTAAATGCAAAAAGCTGAGCTTGGTTTGACATAAAAAGGAGCGCTTTGGATGTTGGACTTTAAAAATGAGCATGTAAAAATGATCCCTGTTATAAAAAAGCTTTTCTATTCTTAGCATGTTCATGAACATGAAGTGACAGCCTTTCATGTTCAGTTGTAAGAGAGATGGCTCTTTCGAGTGAGACGAGCTGACAGACTGTCTCAGAGACGATGAATCTCCCTCTTCAATTCCACCAGAAAGAAAAAAAGAATCAGAACAAGAAGGGCTCAAATGCACTTATACTTTACTCCCCTCCGGGCTCCTGTTACACAGCAGAAGGCTTTGCCTGCTCTCATTTGGTCCGCTTCAACGAGCACACAAAATTTAATCAGACTACAAACACACACAAAAACATACAGGTGCGCCAGATGAGCAACAACACCGAAACACAGGTGCCTCTTTGCCCGGCTGCCTGCACATACCAGAGACACACTCAGGCATCTAGGTCCACTATAAATATCTCTCCACCCGGCCCTGACCCGTGGGAGCAGACACATAGAGGAGGTGATGGATGACCATGCCGTCAAAGCATCATTACAGACCACCCACCAGCCAATCTCGAGTATAACATTACATCCAAACCTTACGGTCTCATACGCTTCACAGAGGGAAGCTGAAACCACAGCCGGGTTGTAGATTCTTCTTGTTGAGATCAATGAAGTGCTGCTGCAACAAAAGCTTTCAAATGAAAATGCAAGGAAGCCCACACTTGCAATTAAGTCACAGCATACTGTACGGCTGCTAACACAGCAGCTTGTACTCGACTCCCCCCCCACTTCAATACCATTAACAAGAAGTCTGTGACTCTGTTTACACAAGTGCAATCAAAAGTGTTGTAGGATTTTTTTCTATCAATACTGTAGCCTGGTGTTTAAGAGATGAGGATGGAAAAATAAACAATCATGAGAATATGGCTGTAGTGTTCCTTTTGGAGCAGGGCTGGGCAATTAATCGCAAATTTGATTAAGTTGCAATATGGCCTGCTGCGATATTCTAATCACAGACGGTACAATAAATCTTCTTTAACCTCATCAAATATAACAGAATACTAGATACATAATTTTGCAGTAAATGTTTTGTGTTCTCCACCAGTGTTACTCCACCCTGCACAACCAAAGGGACAAATTGCTGAAAACTACCTCTGCAAGACCAACAATCTTAGTGTTTAGAGGAAAAGTAGCAATAAGTTTAATAAGTTTAGCAGAAATTGTCATAAAGCAGAAAAATGGGTGAAAAATGGGAGTATGTCTGGAAATCGGTCATAAAACAGCAAAAATGTTCCAAAAGCAGCAAAACCATGAGTTAGAAGTGACCAAACTTGGAAAAAAGTTACAAAAAAACAAAACTGCTATTGAGTGCACAGAAATGAATGTACTCTTCAGAGGCCGACCATTTGTTTCTTTAAAAAATAATCTTTATTCTGGATCTTATGTGATATTCTAATTTTTTTAAGGCACTGAATTTTGGAGCGTCGTTTGTAAGCCTTCATCAGCAACATTTTAAGCGATGAGGGCTTGAAGTTATTTACTCCATGTATAACATGTCTATATGACACCTGGGCTGCACTTTCTTAAATGTTTAACCAAAAATATTGAACATTTCATGCTATTCCAATTTTTGAGATTCATCTTTAAATGCAAAGAGTTTCTATTGCAACCCTCTTTTCTCCCTCATGGTTGTGTTTTTCTTATTCAAAAGAAGAATGAAAAGATAGACCATCTCATTCAGTAAAGGAACTGATGTCAAATTTACCATATGAATTAAAACAGCTTTTTTCAAAGTTATTTATTTGTAGTTTTATTTATCTAACATGGTGCTCTTTTTGATGCAGAGTGTTTAATTGCTTGTGTTTCTTTAACAACACATAAGTTGGGGATCCTGAAAATAATGACACAATAAATCTAATTGCAATTCAGGGTAAAAAAAAAAATTGGAATTAGATTCTTTTTGCAAGTCCTTCAAGCCCTAATTCACATGGCAAGAAAAATGACACTACTCAGTGTGAAATTTAGCAAAAAAAGTGCATTCAATGGGAACTCAGACAAATTCTCAGCTATTGATATCCACAACAAATAAAAAATAACATGTTGGCTTTCAAAAACAAGAGCTCCCTCTGTATCATCTATTGTGTGAAGTCACATAAGGGGACCTTAGCTTCCTGCATCTGCGTCAGCATCAAAAAAAGAGACAAGATAATCACATATTGCCTGACTGATGGCAAGACAGCAAGCAAGCAAAACAAACTGAGAAGAGGATTGAGCAGCTGAATAGACGGATATTTCACTTAGTGGATGGCAGAGTCAAACAACAGCACTTAGAGCCAATAACTCTTTAGTTTGTTGTTTAAAAAAACGCAACAATAAGCATTACCAGTAGTTAATATAATCCTTTAGGCTTCCATTTTCTAGATAGCTCACTATTTGATTATTTCAAACTTGAAAGCAAAAACAACAAGAGTCCTCCTAAAATAAACTCATAATTTGACGTTATTTGGCTTAAGAGAGCCTGTTGAAGTTGGCTGCTGCCACAGAAGTGGTGACTAAAAACAGGAACAGTCAGACCTTTCACACCTCATATCTCTTTATTTTCACCAACAAAGTCACACCTTTGCAGCGGGCTGCTGTGTGTCTGACGTCAACAATGGGTAGAGGAGAGCTGCAGCACATGAAATGTTAAGGGAGGTTCACCCTCAAGTTTGGTTTTGAGTCAAATCAACATGTCTTGTTTGTGGAGTGAGAGGGTCAGGATGTCAGTAATTAGAGGGAATCTTTGGGCAATCTTAAGCCATCATGCATTAATGTGACTTTGGCAACTTGGGCACATGATGGTAAATACATCTTGGAGAAGTTTTGCATAACAGCTCAACTCAAACCATGCTGAAAATCTAACGAGAGAGCAATAAAATCAAAAACTCTCCCCTGAGACAGAGAAACAGTATCAAGCATCAGTAGTTTTCATTATTGTTTCTTGTTTACTCGTTTAGCCCTCTAGCAACAGAGAAATACGCTGCAAATTAAAGCTCTGATCACTCTAAGCGATAGCTTTTTGTCTCACCATTATCACACTGGAACTCTTACATTATTAAATATGCCCCCCTCTCCACGTCTTTTTTAAACACTATGAGATTCCCTGTGAGTTGTTGTATAATTTTTCGAACCAATCCACCATTGGGACTATAAAAACTCACCCAACTGAATCATTCCATTTGAGCACAATCATTAATTAAAAGATTTTTGGATGTTTAAATTATGCATCAATCTCTACATATGGCTTCAAGAAATGATGGGAAAAAGTGATTCAAGCGTATCTGTGGCTAAAATAAAACCACAGTCAAAAGATAAAACACCCTTGTTTTTCCATCCTCCAGCCACCCCCTCTCATCTCTCTCAGCACCACGCTAACAGATGAACACAGAGGTAGTTTGTGGGCGCAAAAGCTTTCCTGTGGTTTACTCAGTACCCCTGTGGTTATTTTGAGCATCTGTGTGAATGCTCAGTGGTAAAAGCACTGCAGCGCCGCTGAATGTGCTTCTCCAAAAGACAGTGTGAACAGTAACTTCTTTGTTTTATTTTGGGTGAGAGCAAAGAAAAATACGCCTTCATGTGAAGCTATATCTGCTGATTTTTGTATTACTGACAATGACAAGAAACACCTCTCATTAAATCTCACAAAGTCACCAGATGCTGTCTGCAATTACAGTTTTTGAAAGATAATTATTAATGAACCTATTTTCGTCTATTTGCGTGTGCATTAACTTATCTTTGTTTGTAAATGCTGGTAATTTTTTAGAGCTTTGTGTTCTTGTCCATTTACATCTCGGGTGTATTAGTCACTGACTGAAGATGTCAGTGAGGAATAATTCAAAGTTTTCTGGTGTTGATGCAAAACAAAAGTTAGGCAGGACCAGAACTGAGCAACTTCTCACTGCTGCTGTGACAGAAACAACGCCTCCACCCCTTGCACTTCTAAATAGTACTTTCCACTTTGAAATACCCCTCAGTAGACAAATCACAGGTAAAAAGCACTTTGAGTTAAACAAACTTCAGGTATTACAAAGGTTTAGCAAGTTACCACAGGTTTGGAGCAAGCAAATGGTGAGGGCTTTCACATTTCACTGCGTTTCACACACTCATCAACGTCATCTCAAGATAAGATCTCAAGATTAGCTATAAATGCACTGTTTCACAGAAAAACCATTTTGAGGACAGTTCTCTTGGTCTAAGTTATCATGTAAGACCATGTTTGTGTAGCAGGGTAGCTTTTACTTGACTTTTTGATTAAATGTATAAATCAGAAATAAAAATAAATTTATACACTTGCTTTCATTACTCCTAAATGAAGACACTGGCAAGAGTTTATTGACACAATTTTAATGGACTTAAGTGCTGCTTTAAAATGCAAACCAATGGAGTGTTTTTTTGTTTTGTTTTTTTCCAGACATTTTTATGCTTTTTTTTTTAAAGGACAGGGCAGTGGACAGAGGAGGAAGGGGTGAGAGTGGGGCTAGGGTCATGCAGAAAAGGAGCTGCACATCAGATTGGAACTTGATCCAACCTAACAGGTGCACACTCTGGCTGCTTGTCCATTCAGATGCTCCAAAACACTGAAAATGAGATTGATTGAGATCAACAATCGAAATCAATCACAACTTTATTTGAAAGGCTGAGATTCTGATTTGAAAAGAAAAAAAGGAAATATCTCAATGACAGGTCACTCACAGTCAACCTATTCAAAAAGACTTTAAAAATGCGAGACAGGGGCATGTACATACAGCGAGTGTCCCAGGTTCACTTCTAGTTTGAGACCGCCTTTCTCACATGCCTTTCCCTAACTCTCTTTCCCACTTTCCAGCTCTGTCTACTGCTCCATTAGGTCTAAATTAAGGTATGAAAGCCCCCAAAACTGAAAAAAAATTAAAGTAGAGTAATTGAACTATCTGTCAATATCAACCACAATAGGCTGTCACATTTATGATCTGTTAATGTGCTTCTGAGAAGTCCCTCTAGCCAACGGCTTTAATGAAATTTATGTATTTTATGGTCTCTTAGAGGGAAAAAACGTATAAAGTAAGATTGTCACAATTTATTAATCAGTTGATACAAAGGTAGTTTTAAAAATGTACGAATTATGAGCACCTCAGGTTGCGGATATTTTTGATCCGATAAATCACATCTGGAGTGTTTTATCTCCTGCTCTAAACTGAGCCAATCTATCCATCAAATTAAAAAAGCTCCTGAACATTTTAGCTGCTTCAAGTCAGAATGACTGCATATGGACAGATGCATGGATTTTCTGTCAGGAAATCTTCATGTCTGTCAGTCTCGTCTGGTTCTATCTTTCCTGGGTTGAAGTAGGTCACAGCACCAGAAACAAGCTGTTCTTTGTCTCCCTCAGGCACAACAACGACTGAGGGAAGAGGATGGAGAGGAGGGTTTGTGAGGTTCCCAGAGCAGGCCAGATCACTTTACCGAACAACAATCAGCTTGGTGCAAGTGCCAAAACCTGTATGTATTTGTGCAAACTCTTGTAAAGTCTACACCTCTATAAACCTCGCTGATGCTGTAATTAACCTGAGTGAGGTCTGGATCAGGCTCTCTGAATGATCACTGTTAAAAACCCAGGTGCTGGTCGTAATCTGAGTATATTCATAAGAAACACTCACACAAACACACATATCAGGCTAAGTTTGACTAACATGCACACACTCACTTCTCCTCCACCCCCCTCTGACTTCCAAATGCATCAAAGGCCTTCATTGTGGTGGCTTTGTAGCCCAAATAGGGCAGTACCAGCAGTGTTTTTCAGGCTATGAAAGCAGCACTGAGGCCAGAGGAAACTTGCTGAGCACAGTCTCATTTCCTAATAAAGCATTGATGTGTTATCTACGCCTGCAGCCAGCCTGACCACACAACCTCTGAGATAAATGACATTTAGGAGTCAATTAGAGGGGAGCGGGCATAACGCTGCAGGTGTATTTGAAAGGTATCTGACTTTATGAGCTCATTTTAATGTGACTGGTAAGCTCTCACTGCAACAGAGAATCCTGTTTGTGACAGTGATCAAATTTTGCAATCACTGTGGCATCAATTTCGTCTTTGCAAAATGGTTACACCAGCTGCTTTCCTACTACAGTTTGAATGTGAGGATCACATCAACCGAGCTGTCACTCACTGTCAGTATCAGTGTCGGGATGAGAATCGTTCAGAGTCAGCGGGGACCTCAACTCTTCAGGGTTGGCTGATAACAGCTTCAGGCATGTGTATTATGAACAAACTTAAATGAAAAACACAATCTATTTCAACGCTGACAGCTTGCTATCAAGGTGAAGAGCGAGTCTGATCGCCTGTAAACAAAGAAAAAAAAGAGAAACAATATCAAAATAGCTGAGGTTTTAAGTAGGGATGGGAGTCGCAAACTGGCAATCAATAAGAAATGGTTCAATCCATCGACATCATTACCCTTTATTCTCAACGATTCCCTTATTGATTTTTTTCACGACATATTCAGCCCCAGCTAGCTTAGCTCAGCAGATGGATGATAGTTTCCAGAGATAACAGAATTTCCACTTAAAGTTTGACTTAAAAAGTTATAAAACAGAACACAGAAAAAAACATACTTTGCTTCCTCACAAAAGATTCATATTCAATACATTCAGCATGTTACACGTCTCCTAATGTACCAAAAATGACAAAGAAAACGCAGCACGAGCTTAATACTTTCATATATAGGAAACTGCATTAATGTGCTCGGGGTTAGCTTACATCAATATAACTTTGGTTTTAAAACAGAATTTCAACCGGAAACTGTGGAATCAATAACTTTTTGTGAACAATACTTAAAACTCAAAAATGGCAAAGTACAAAGGAGAAAATGTGACTTCAGTATAACTATGGCAAGCTCAAGGTTCCAAACAACTCAAAGCACTGCAAGGTGGTAGACTAGGTGGTAGTTCATAAAATATAAAAAAGCAATACATAAGCGTCACCTGATGATTTTTACTAATTTTTATTTATTCATTTACATTCAGAGATATCTAAATCCTGACATATTCATTTACTTGTGAACTAGAGAAAACGCTGACACAGAAAACCTGTTGAGCTACTCTTTGTATAAAGAAAATTCCAAAGAGGAATTGATAATCGGATCGATAAGTGGAATTGATAAGGGCACTGGTGTCAATAAAATCTTATCAATACCCATCCCTAGTTTTTGAGAGACAACCCTTTTCCTCTGGTTGATATACAGAAGTGATCCAAAATAGAGCAGAATGAGACATATCCATTATGACTAACACGATGTCAGCAGCCTACACAAGGGTATTTTGTTCACTAGTAGCAGAGAGTTCATATAACTCCCACCACAGCAAAGAGGTCACAAAGGGGACTTCCTGTCCTGAAACATGTGTCACACTGGATGAGACTGAGCAAATATAAAGGGCTTATTGAGCTTTGTAAGTATGAGACTCCATGACACCCGAGCCCATAATTATAACTATGATACTTCTAACCACAACCATAGTTTGCTAGAACCCCTGCAGGCCTAAATATGTTTTTCAGCTTTAAGGTCTTTTCCCTGCATAAACACTACTTTTAAAAACCTACAGTAAATGTTCGCGCATTGACCCTGCAATCTGTTGTTATGCTGCGCCAGGCCCATGAGAGATGACATGACGGTCGGCTGAGTGTAGAGCTGTCGTTGCTTAGTCAGCTTCCCCTTCAGAGCTGTCTGTCCACACCAGTAGACTGCCATCAAGAGCTTGTGTGAGTGCTTTGTCTATTTGAACGTGTGTGTGTTTTTGTGTGTGCATACACCATATGTCTCAGAGCCTTGCAGCATTTTCATTTTAAGTCAAACAGATGGACGAACGCTGAGGGAGATATAAGGGATTCTCTCAAGCCTTAAGATGCTCTGTTGATTGTGTGTGTGTGTGTTTGTGTGTAAGTGATTTTTATGCATGTGTCACACAAGAGGCTTATCACACAGTGCAGGCTTGCCCCCTTGCTGCATTTAGTTGAGAGTTACTGAAGATGTAATTTGCTACGACAAAGTGCAAGGCTTCCGAGCTCCAGTGAAGAGGAAGTTCACTGTTGGGGATTTTTTGGCATTAGGAACTTCTAAATCTGGACAGACTTCACACTCAAAGTAGTGTCTTGGTGAAAAAGACTCACATTTCTTTAAATATTGGGGAATTACAAGTGACAGATAAAAAAACATGAGAGCAGCAGTAAAAAAGATCTACTTCCTAAAATGGGCCAAATTTAAACTAGGGCCGAACAATGTGGACCAAATTTCATATCTTGATATTCGTGTCATATATCTTGATACCAATATGATATAACTGTGAGTTCAGTGAAAACTATTCAATGAACATATGTTCCATATTATTAAAGCCAGACTTGAAGGAACTGAATATTTTGTACGTGCAGTCCTGAACTACACTACAACTGAAATTATATCCTGAATCTCAAACCTACACAACACCATTCTCTGGTTCAGATCCTCATTTCTGAGCCCTAAATACTTCAAAATAGTGGGGATTCTGCACCAGCTGTTTGTTTCTGTCCCTAGTTTCTCTGCCCTATGTGTGTGTGTGTGTGTGTGTGTGTGTGTGTGTGTGTGTGTGTGTTCCCAAAGATGTTTGCCATTGGCTGGTTTCAGCTGTCAATTCAATGCAAGCATGAGACAAGGTTTGTGGTAAGCTGGCTTAAGCTGAACATGCAGGGCGAATGGGAAAATCCATTCAGTTGATTTTGTTTATTTTGCGATTCTAACATCATGAATGTTCATATCTTCATAAAGATACACTAACGGTGTATCATTTAGCTCCAATTTAACCTACATGCAAGATAAATAGGGACAACAAGACCATTACCAATTGATCACTGGAAAGATTAGCAGAGTGTTGAAGCCATTTCCAGCATGAAGACTGAACGAGCATGATTTACAGTTTTCATAGTGAGGGATATATTTGCAGTTATTACACATCAAAAGGTTTTTTCTCTGGCGGAGACACTCCTGCTGCAAACCAAACAGGATGAGTGAAGACATAAGCCTTCAATGTTTTGTGTACATGGGATGAAAAACAGACATAAAATTAAAGCTATTCACTGAAGCTTTCGGCAACATGAATCCTGCTCTCATCCCTTTTTGGTAGTTATGCAGCTTGCCCTCACACAGAACAGGAGGCAGCTGCTCGTCTGATTTTGCTCAAACCCAACCCAATTCAGTCACCAGCACCTCTAAAGACTACTAACTAAATCTTACAGCTTGATTGCAAATTGTGGTATTGATCAAAGTGACAAAAACCCTTTTGTGTGTCAAAGAAGCCAACACGAATAGAGAGATGTGCACCAAGCTCCAAGTGTTACTTTGATTTGAAACTGTGGGCATTTGTGCTTCCTGTACATGCAACATTAGAACTGCCTCCCATGGCTGTCACTTTTCAAGTCCTCTGGTGTCTTTCCTCTATCATTCCTCATAGTAATTGTTGGATAATACATGGTAACATGTACCAGCATCATTATAAAGTACATATACTCAAAGTTCCAGTGAAAAAGCAAGCCGTAAGTAAGCAATCTTACAATCAGAGCACTTTTCATTTACAAATTGGTAACAAAAAGTGCTCAACAAGCAGAAAGGTAATAATAGTGATAAAACCAGATAAGGTGACCAGACCACCCCATCACAAACAAACCAGGAACACAGAAAAGCCGAAGTATATATCATGGTTACAAAGTGTCTGACCTAAAACCAAACCCTGTGGGTCACCACAATTTACTCCATAACTTTTTGATGAGCATTAGTGATTCTGATGTTGATGTTCCAACTTGTCCTTTTCAATTCTTTCGATCAGTTTTCTGTTTTGTTTTGTTTAAGCTGTTAATAGTTACACTGTCTCTTAGTATGTCACTGAAACAGTTTTGCACGCTGCTAATTTGGCTGAGGCGGAGAATAAGCTTGTTTCCTAAAATACTATCATACAGTGTTATTGAATTAGAGCCTTGCTCTCTGGGGGAATCACATGGAATAGTAATCATTTTTGTGCATATCAACTCATATCATTGAAGTAATTTTTGCTTTTACAGATAAACCTTGAACTACAATTGTAATTTCCAAAGGGGAACATAGCTTTTCACACAGTACTGTCAGTGATAGATCCTTAGATTTTAATTAAAATGAAAATTAAGCTCACTCTTGCTGTAAACAGCCGACTGATAAAGCTGTGCTGCTGGGCACTAGAAAAATAAGACTATTATTCAGACAGAGTGTGACAAGGGTGTCATTTGTGCCTGAGCGGTGCTTCTTCAGTCTTAAATAGTGTGTGTGGATGAAATGTCAAAAGTCCACATGTGAGCTGTCTGATGTTTCTTTTGGTGTATCAACAATGAATAGATCTAAATTTAGACTCAGTTGAGAATCTAGGCTACATCAGATCTCATTTGGAGTTAGTGAAGATCTACTTCACCCACACCCACTTTATGAGTGACATTTCCAACGCTGCAGCTGCTGTTCTGACAGGGCTCAGGGGATTCACTTCACTTCAAATGATGGTACTAAAGCTGCAGTAAAACAAACCAGAGACAAGGAAACAGCAGTTACTGGGTTTGCAGACATGAAAAGGGAAATACTGGAAGGTAGAGCAGCTCAAAGTAAAAGGAAGTTAACTTTGGAGGCTATTTGACATTCATGTCTTGTTGGTGCAGGCCCAGAGCGGTGAAGCACGGAGCAACGCTTGGCAGAGCTGATAGCTGGGGAGGGGAGGTCAATGAAAGTTTGCCTCAGAACATGCCACAGCATCAAAACGGCAAAGATTGCATAAACAGAAGAAGAATATAAACCCAAGTCTGAAAAATACAAGATAGGAACTCCAGTTTCCAGAAACAGCTTTAATAAGTGGATAAATAAAAGAGCTGATGAAGATCAAGCAACTGAGATCAGCAATCACATCCTTCTCAATCAAAATCCACCAATAGGCTTATCTGCTCCTCACTGTCAACTGCCAATAGATTGCAGCCTGCAGCTTCCTTAGTGGTTCACCACAGGAATGGTGAGGAGTGGGGAGAAAGAGAGAGAGAGAGAGAGAGAGAGAGAGAGAGGGTGGGGCAGTGCAGTGTTTAAAGAGGACAAATTTTGGCTGTGACCCAACCCCTCTATGTGGGTCTGATCTACTCCAACGCCCTGACTGTGAGCAGCGCAAACTCACCTCCCACGCCTGGTGCTGGGAGAACATGAGGATATAGAAATTGAGTGTGTCCAAGTATTGGATGACAGGAGCAAAGTTATGAAAGAACCTACCGCTGCTTTCATCTCACGGCTGTACGAGCAATTAAAGAGTGGAAAAGTGTTCAAAAAGAACAGCGAAAGTTGGTGTAATGGGGAAAGGGAGATATGGGCTGGTTGGTGGAGGGGTTTCTAGGTCTCACTGGTCGTGCATGAAAAGCAGGACTTTGCAGCTATAAATACATGCCTGCCTCACTTCAAGGCTTAGGAAGGTGCTTCCTAGGATCCACTACTTCATTAAAAAAGTTGGACACTTCAAAACTTTCAACTTTGGTGAACTCACTGAGGAAAGATTTCCCTGTATAGCTTCAATCCATTTACCATCCTCCTGAAACATAGCGCTGCATCTGACAGAAGAGTATCTGCCACTTCTCCGAGCTTGTGTGCCATCATTTTATAGGCTCTGCTAAAACGATGACAGAATTTACAACCCTGTGACATAGTAATTTCACAGGGTTGTGTAACACGCTTTTTTTAAGCTGCTACTTTAAGGAAAGCCCTTCACCCATGTAAGCTGAGAAGGTATCCATAAATATTGACTGGATATAGAATAACTGGCACTCTTGTTGCAGTCTCACCCTCACCATGATAACAACCATAGAGCACGGTTTTGGCCCATACTGGAAATATCCAGATGTTCTGGATGGAACAAAAAAATGCACAGAAGTGAGTTCGAACAACATTGCACAACTTGGAATGAGAGCAACAAGTTTCAACGAAGCATTATCTCTGATTGCAGGTCCACCTGCAGCTCACAGAGGGTGGTAATGCTTTTCTGGATGGCTTTTACAAGACATTTATCATGTTTGACTTTACGAATGTATTTGGATGCTTATTTAGCAACAGATCAACTCAACTCCCTCACAAACATTCTGCTAAACTTAACCTTGCAGTTGTCAGGGTAAAACTTCGACTCTTGTTATCACAAACTGCAGAGTCAATGCTTGTGGATGAACACAAGAAAAACCTCTGATCCAGATGGCACCATGCACGCTGCATTACTCTGGTGGTTTCCGCCTGCTTTTAATTAGGCAGCACACTCCTACAACACTGAAGGGGGTCTGCCTTGCTGTTTATATAAATTATTCTTCACCATTGAAATAAACTTGTGAAGGATCCCTTGTTGTTTGCAACAGTCTTATTATGTCCGTGTTATGCAGTGCCAGGATAAACAAAGAGTGTGAGGCACATTGTGAGAATTTCACTCGAGTAAAATAACAGCTAAGACAGTGTCACGGTGAAAATCTGGAGAAACATATTATGTGCATGGAGCTATTATGCTGAGCCCTTACTATCACCAAAACCTTCCCTCAGGCTTTACTTTTTATGCTGTCACCAGGTGTGCTGTAACTCAGCGTAAGGCTCATTTTTACCTCCTGAGAATTTAAATGTGAGCAAATTCACCAACAGTGTGCTGAAACCATTACCATATCATATCTAAGCTGTAATGAGTCAAAAGGCTAAAAAGGTTATGATCAGTCAATGAAATCCTCTCCTCTCTCTGGATTGATTTTTGTTATCAGAAAAGCCAGCTGCTATGACTCTACCTACAGCACAAGCAGCTTCATGAACCTGACTCTTAGCAGGAGGGCTGTCTTATCAAATGTCTTTAATACATTTTTCCTGTGAGGACAGGGGCATAGGAAAAGTTAAAGGAGCCTAATTGCAGCTGTGTGTCATGGTTTACTGGGGGATGTAGGAGAGGGACTGTGCGATGAATAACTTACCCACAATCACTGGCAATGCAGCAGAAACATCACGCAGCCTGAATAAATACGGTTTTACTGAACACAGAACAGCTGTAACATGACAGTCGTGCTAATTATCGCTTCTTCATGCCAGCACGAGGGCCCTTTTTCTGAGCATGTTGTCTCGCGCTGAGCTCAGCTGAACCTGGGTAACTTAACCCACCTTGACATGTTTACATTGTATAACACAACTACTATCACAACCCATCCCTCAAAAGCTTTCTTTTGGTTGAATGTGCTTACACCGCTGGTTTAAAGTGTTTGCGGTAACACCTAACACGCGGGCAGTGTAAGTGTTGCGTTCAGGGCGCGTGAACTTACCTAAATCATCCATGTTGGCCGGAAATCGTTCCTACGCTGAGGATTGGACCGGTCCTCCTCCTCCGTCGATCGCAGCTGGATGGTAAAGCAGCCGAGTCAGCTACAAATCGATTAAAGTCTTCGGCCTGAGACCTGCCTCGCTGAATGCAGTGAAGTTTTCAAGTTCCCCTGCTGCTCGACGAGCCTGAACCACTCTCACAAACACAAACAGACTCATACCCTCCTACTACTGCCCCTCTGGAGTCTCCTACAGTCCACATCCAGCCCCCCCGCCCCTCCCCGCCTGCCCACCAGCGGATACACCGAGGGACCAGCGACATCTAGCGGCATAGGGCTGCACTGAGGGCAGAGACACACCGAACAACACCGAACATTATCAAGAAAATTCAGCTGTTTTATCTTTTTAGACTGTGCCAGATTCATGTGTATTATCTGTCCTGGAGTGGTCACATCGGAAAACTACGGAAGCCGATTGGGAGAACTTCGGTGGGGAAATTGTTTTTGATTAACCCTGCGGTGCATAGTGGTCACTACACCTATTTAAAAGATATTTACTACTAAATTCAATAGTTCATGTTGTGGAAATTCATATTAGCCTGTGTCAGGATATTTCTATTCTTCTTAGGGCCTGAAAAAATGTTTTCAATTTTTTTTACAAACATATATATATATATATATATATATATATATATATATTTAAAAATGTTATAGACAAACATTTGAAGGTGAAAAAGCTTATAAACTATAAATTATTCAGTGTTAAAATGGGTGAAAGAGAGTTAATATGTTTCGCAAAGCATTAAAACAAGATTATTCATGAAATTACCAAAGGAAAAGAAAAGAAGTCAAACAAAAAAAGTCACATAGGTTCACACTGTTTTATACGACGGAGTATTAGGGCCACATTGAGAAAAGAAAATGAGGGGAGGAATTTTTTTTCCCCCTCTCCCTCACCCAGTCGGTAAAGTCGAAATGTCGAGAATAAAGTTGAAATATAATGTCGAGAATAAAGTTGAAATGTTCGACTTTATTCTCGACATTATATTTCAACTTTATTCTCAACATTTCGACTTAATTCTCGACATTATATTTCAACTTTATTCTCAACATTTCGACTTTATTCTCGACATTTCGACTTTACCGACTGGGTGAGGGAGAGGGGGAAAAAATTCCTCCCCTCATTTTCTTTTCTCAATGTGGCCCTAATACTCAGTCGTAGATCCGGCCCACTTTTGATGGGGATAATTATTTTAGGCATTTTAAGGTTTTTTGACTGAAATCTTATAAATGCATTTAGATTTTTGTTTTACCAGCAAACAACTGCATTTCACCCATCCTCGCTGACTTGACCCCCTGGAAAACCTGGAGTGAGTGATTTTATGAGCCAAAGTATTAGACACATTCTGGCCATAAATCCTCTCTCCTTGCAGAACATTTATTCACTGGCTTTTCTCAAAGATAGATAATGACTGAAAGCCACTTAGAGCTGTATTAAATCTCAATAGAAACCCCTCAAAGGGAGTAAAACTGAGCTTAAGCACAGTATAAAATGCTTTCCAAGATTAATGATTGGTGTAATATTCCGTTATATAGGCACAGAGATTTGCTCTGTCAGTGAGATTACTATGTTTTTTTTAATTCTCCTGGATGAGTTTATTTACTCTATGTCATTTTATTCAGATAATGCTGCTGTTGCATGATGATTTATAAGTTTTATTTTTAAACTCAAAAGGTTGAGTTTGAGGTGGTTTTGGCTCTGTTGTAACACTTGAACTTGTCATGTATTCTGATGCAGCTCTTTCATCATTTTGCGTTCCTATTTTGTTTTTCTATCTAATTTTCTAGATTACCACCAGAGGGGGCTCTTGTAAAAAACATCAGCACTATCACTTAACACAACTGTGTTTTAGGGTTTCATCAAAATTTCAGTGTAAGACCTATTACTTTGGCAAATGTTGGCTCAATAAATATATTTAATGAACCCAGACTTTTCTAAACTGCTTGTATGGAAAGATAAGAATTTGAATTTGTCTGTTTCAGAGAAAATGAAGGACAGACTTCTTTAAAATAAAATTTGACTGAATGAGATAGAAAGTAAAGAGAAAAAATGCAAAGGCACACAGAGGTTGGGGAGAAAACTCTGAGTGTGAAATATCTTGAGAAAAAGGAGAAATTTCATTGTTGTCGTTTTACACATGTATTACATCATTTAGCCTTTGTGAACATGGCCACTTTAGTTTTTCAGTTTTGTATCACTGTTGTAGTCAGTGGAGCATCAGAAGAGAGCAACGAAGGAGAGAAGAGATTTACTGGCTCTCTGTGCCCATCTGTGCCCATTTGTCTTGAGCTGTACGGGACATCAGGGGTCACAAGGAAGGCTATGTAACTTATCAGGACAGAATATTTGTATGTGGCCATGATGAGATGAGTTTCTACAATGATTTGAGCTCCATATCCATCCATCCATCAATCCAAACGTTTTCCACCAGAACCAGAACTGTACGTTGAAATGAGCCCAACTTCATCGAGCCAGTATCTTTATCTCATGCTCCTTCCCTCCAGGAGAGATGACAGTTCGTGTCCGAAAAGCCAGTTTTTACAACCAGGTATCAGACCACAAAAGCCCTCACCTCTTTCTGCTGCAGAGTTCACAATGCACTGGACCTTTATGAGTCCACTTACCGTTGGTGGGTCCACAAGAGCACAAACCCATGTCGTCCTTTCAGGCCGGGCTAAATGTTATGTATGAATGTCTCATATTTAAGTCACTGGTTACTTTTTAAAATACTTTTCTTGTTATTCAGATGGTGTGTTATTTCTTACGGGGAAAAAAAGAGGAAATGGCTGGAGAGGAGAGAGAGAGATGCAGTGCAATTATAACCATCATCGAGCATCTTTGTGCATGAAACAAAAGAAAAGACAAACATCCATTTGAAACTTACCATCACAGTATCAGGTGGACAAAGTTGAATGATTCCCATCTGGTCTTTTTTTGTTCAAAATGAATTCAGATTTTTTCTTACAGTCTATAAGAATTGAAGTACCAAAAATTATAGAAATTGCTGTACCCATTTTTACCCTTCAGTAGAATGTAGTAGAGTAGTGCAAATTGTGAAAGACAAGAAGAAAATTGAGCAAGCTGTTGAATCCCCAATTAAACCACTTTGGATTGTCACAAAAGTGTCAGTGCTACGAAGGAAATAAAACTTTTGCTAAAACCAAGGTCCCCTCAATATCTTTGTCAAAACAAGAAACATATTTCATGAGCTCCGTAGTAAACCAAGCACTTATCCCTCCATACTCTCTCCATGTGCCCTGCAGATGGGACAGTGTTTTAGTCTAGGATTCAAAAAGCTGCCTCACCCCCCCTGAACCCTGCCAAGGTCTGGTAAGTTGGGCAGGTGAGGCTGTTACAGATTCTTTGTTGGTATCCTATTGTGTGCCTGACACCCAAACATCACAGCATAGCATCACTCCCACCACATCATCACAGGACTAAAATAAGACCAAGGCTTTGTCTTTCTAAAGTCCTCTGTTTCAGTAGCCAAACATTTTTACGTGCACACACTTATCCTCTTTGTGTAGCTGTGTGCACATGCATCCCGAGACAGACAATGGCGGATTTGTGCTTTGAAGGAATTTCCCGGGGATTTCAGAGGAACACGAACTGCACATCTGCTGTTCTCAAGCTCACACATTCACTTCCTAACATGGACTCACAGTTCATGCTGCTGTAACTATGTGCTTCAGCAGTAATCTGATGATCCACCAAACATACGAGCACCTCTCAAAGGAATATCACTGGGACTTATTTGGTGGCTCATTCCTGTGATTTTTTTCCCAAACAGTGAAAAAAACCAGAAACAACAGGCTGGTTTGTCCCTGGTTTTGCAAACTTTTATTAAACGAACATCGACAAATTTAACAAATGGATAGACTATGAATTTATAGGACAGTGGTTTTGAATATACAAAATGATGAGCATAATAATTTAATCAGTCTTAGTGAATGTGGGACATGACTTTGGATTATGCAGAAATGGAGCAAAACAGTGCATTGATACTGTTAGCCCCCTTTTGTCTATTTTCGAGGCCTTAAAGAGAAAACCTAGGGGCATTGTGTGTCCTATGGTTAGAGGTCATCTATGGGAAATAGACAGGTGTTTTTATTTGATGAACATGTAGTGTACAAGGTTTACTCCTGGTCCTTTTCCTCTCCATGGGTAATGATGTGAACCAAGTTCTTGTAGTCCAGGTTCCCTGCCACATCTGGAGGGAAGGCAGTGAACATCTGCTCCATCTGATCAGGAAAAAGAAAACATCCTTTCAGAGACAGGAGAGTGCATCACCAAAACAAAAAACATCTCACTTTGCACCAAAAAAGTTAGGGTGATGACTCAGCCAGGAAGCTTTTTTTCACAGTGAAAATGGTTCTGATGCTGATAATTGTCATGATGCTGTTAATCTGATTTGGCATTTGGATCCGCTCCACATGCACAAAAAAGAAAATCACACATAATAATGATAATTAGTGTGAAGGGACTTGATTGTACCTCTTCAGGGGAGAATCGGTCTGCTTGTGTTGTGAGCATCTGTGTCACACTAAACAGGGAAAAGAGAAAAAACACTTCATGAGAAGATGAAGCCTGTTTACACCTTGAGGAAATGTGCGGGCCAAAGCGACCCCGCAGTTATTCAGGTTGGAGGGGATGAACGATGCAGAAAGGCAGGATAATGAGCTCTGAGTGACAGCTTAGAGAATACTCCTTGAAGTTAATTTGCATACTTCAAACTGAGGTGGTGTGATGAGTGCTGAGTCACTTACTAGTCTTTCCTTAGCACACCTTTCCCTTCTGGGTCGAAGACTTTGAATGCGTTGAGGATCGTCTCCTCGGGATCAGCACCTAGACGTGATAAAACAGAACGTACAGTCCTCCACATAGAGCTTGATGAATACTTAATGCACTGTTGCATGTGTAATCTCACCTTTCAGCTTCTCACCAAACATGGTGAGGAAGACGGTGAAGTTGATTGGGCCAGGAGCCTCTTTAAGCATCTCATCAATCTCCTCTTGTTTCACATTCAGGCGTCCTATGGGAGGGACATTTGGCATGAACAGAAAAAAGTAAAAAAGGCACCGAAAAATAACTAGTATGAATGACGTAAACATACCTAGAGCAGCAAAAGTGTCCCTCAGATCATTCTTGTCAATGAAGCCATCCCTATTCTGGTCCATGATAGTGAAGGCCTAAGGAGAAAACACATGCCCTGTGAATTTTTTATCTTCTAAAAGATTTAAAAAGTAGAAAAAACAGAGTGATGAAGTATAATCACTTTCACACAATTTTCTTTTTCCTCTTAAAAAATGTGTGCTACCTCCTCATAGGTGAACACAGTTAAGTATTTATAACCTGCGAGCCCTCGGGGTTTATCCCGGCATCCAGGGCATGCCCAGCAGTTTATCTGCAGCCTAATCACTGCTGACACAGTCTGGATGTCTGGGCACTACTGACTGTCATACCAGCATACCACAAGCCTCACCGCTGCCAATCCATGAGCAGGAAAAAAGACAGGTGGGCATACTCTGACCATGAACAATGGAAATGGAAAGACAAAGGAACCCACTGAGGGAGAGAGACTTCTGCATTTGTGTGCTTGAGAGACAGGCAGACTGTGATGAGCTGATATAAACATCCATGTATCCCATTCACACAGTTTTTCTGTCAGTCAGAGCAAAACTTAAATGAGAGAAATGATCATTTGAGGAGCTTTCACCTCTTTAAATTCCTGGATCTGAGCCTGCTCAAACATAGAAAAGACGTTGGAGTTGGCTCCCTCTGCCGTCCTCTTCTTGGCTTTCTTTGGGGCCTTTGGCATGAAGTAAGGAGGAGAGAGTTAAGAAAAACGGCATGCAAGTTAAGGTTAAGCTCCATGTCTGCAACATCAAATAAAAGATTGTTGGCTGAATAAAAGTAAAATGCTTGAGTCTGTCAATTAAATTGTATGCCTGGATCATCTATATCTTAAAAGAAGCATTTGACGGAGCCTGTGAATTAACATGTTCAGTGTTTGAGACAACACAATCTTTGCAATAGTTAGCTTCTTATCAGTACTTTTTCCCCTTTTAACTGATACCCACCATTTCCTATGAATACATCTCATCAGGAAACACCAGCTCTTCATTTAGAGATTGTCAGTTTCTATAAATTTGAATAGTTGGTTACAGATGTATAAAAAGTCCTGTCATATCCATCTTTGCACAAACGGTGACTTACCATGGTTGAGCAGCTGGAGGTTGAGACCAACAATGATGCCAGTGAACAATAGGGAGGCTGTGGGTATCCTTTTGTAGCCCCAACCCTCAGCTTCACTGGATGATATTTATAAACTATGTCCTCTTTAGGAAGTGACAGGTAAATGATGCTCCATGCAACACATAGTGTGACACGCTCGCTCACACACACACACACACACACCCCTCTGTAGTGGCCAGTGGTCCTGTGTTGATGGACGTGGGGCAAAGAGATTGGAATAACAGGTTTAGAATATCAAGAGCAGACTGAAGGTTAAAGCTCTTAATCCATTTAAACTGTTCTCTGTTGTTTACAGACCACTGTAAAAAACACCACAGAACAAACTCTGGGAAAGTGATACCACAAATACAAGAAAATAGTCAGTTGTAGTTCATTAATTAGATGTTTGGGCCTGTCTTTCCAGCCTGTGTAATAAAACATTCAACACATCTCCACTATATGTTAAGTTGAGACAATCAGAAATATCTTTCTTTATATTTTTGGAGGCCTATAACCTTGACTTTTCTTTGCAAGAATAAGATTTGATGAAGAGCTGTCAGCTTTGGGGATGAAGATAGTGTAAACTTTGTCCTCATGATTTAAGTCAATATTCATATCTGGTGAAAAATAAAAATATGGACAAGTGCAGTCTTTTTGATGTGGACAATACAAAAACTTGGTTGAATTAATAAATAATGGCGGCAGAAAAAAGCACACATTCAGGGTTTTGTTGGTAACTGAATAAGTTATATTTCTCTCAAAGCCAGAATCATGGGACTATTTTCAGACCCTATCTTGAGCTCTTTAATCAGTTCTCCTCAATCATGTCTTATATCCTCATTAAAGATGAGACGTGAAGAAAGTGAAAGAAATCAGCAGCCCATTGAGGTATATTTATTGAGCTGTCACGGCTATGTTACCACCAGCCTCAGTCACATTTCTCACATGCTTCTTCGTGATCGGCGCCAGCTTTCCTTTCCCCTGCAAGATCATAGTATAGTATGGCACAGAGTGTAACGTACACACATTACACTATCTGTAACCTTATGACACTTGTTTAAAGGGGCTATAAGGACTATCTGGAAAAGCTTTTATTTTTGCAGGATAAAGACTCAGTTTCCCATGAGCACTTGCACCCACAGTTGTGAGAATGTGACTCTTAATAAAGTGTGCATTTGTTTTGAAGCATAAAATAGAGAGCAGATCTTTTTTAACACTACTTTTCTTTGTTCAGACAACTTTGTAAACTCAGCTTGTGCTGTCGTTTAATAACCAGCTACGTTTGGCACGACTCAGGACCCTCTTTCATTTTTCTTTTTGCCAGTCAAGCTACAGTGATGGCCATTACTACAGAATTAATATTAAAAAAAAAACATTTTCAGATGAGGAAAAAGACAGATCTCACTTCTCACTGCAAAATTTTGTCAGTAGGCATGGTGTTGTCATGGAGACTAGAGCCGTAAATCAACCGCCTGACCTGATCAGGAAGCTGAGAATTAGCATTTAGAAATAACCTTCTTTGGTGCCGATAATCTCATTTTAAGTTGTGGATTACGATCAGGCAGATGTCTAGAAGTGCAAGTTTTTCAAGATCACTTGGTCCTCACAGTCCCTTTTAAGTAATATGCTTGCTTACATTCACTGGAAACACTCTCACCCTTGTCTTCTCCTCTGCCATAGCTGTCACTGTGTACTGGTCCAATTACACAGATTAACACAGCATAATGGCAGATAAAAAATAACCATTAAATGGAGGATTAAACAGAGGATTTAGGGCTGAGGAAGGAGCTGCACTGTAGGAGGTCGATTCAATGGTGTTGAGCTTTTAAGTGTTAAGCTTGGTGTTAACAGCAGAAGGTGTGACATACTCAAGTGGAACTGTGCTGACAGTGAACACGTCCTTACAATGTGCTATGTCCCTGCTCCATTAACAAGTCATCCTATATCATCAGGTCAAGAAAAGTGACAGTCTGTGAAAATGAGCCCAATGGGCCGGGGTTAGGAGGTGAGCCCAGTATGGGTGGGTGGGTGGTCTATATAAAGAGAGCCACTGAAGGCTTCTCCCCACTCACTGACAAATAAAATGCTGTTGATGAACGAACAGCAGATGTCAGCGGTGTCATCTCACAGCGCCGTCATGTGAACGGGGAGGTTACATTTAGAAGAGTTATTGTTGACTGGACAGAGCAGAGGCTATTGTTAAAAACTCTTCTCTTTCAGCTCCTCCCAGCTACCGCCTGCTGCAGCTACCGTGACAGGAATGGCAGGCTATCGTCGCATCGGCTCAGCCCAGGGATCAGACGCCTAAAAATAGACCAACAGCCTTAAACACAATGGACATGGACAAATGGTCAGAAATGGCCTCAAGAGTGAGCAGTGAGAAGGAACACATGGGGAAAAGGCTTTAAATCTGACCACATTTTTCTTGTTAAGCGATTTAGAATCACCAAACAACTCAAGTGTAACATCATAGACAAACACAAGGAGGAGGAGTGAAAGACAATGGTTATAATATTTAATATTCTGTGACAAAATCTCTACAGGGAATGCTAATAAAACATTTGTTAGCAGACATCAATATCATATCCAGCGTTACAGCATTATGATTCAGGATCATATGAAAAGAAACAGAAGTTTAAAAGAACAGAGAAATAAATTGAATGGATGGAAACTGCTCCTGCAAAGAAACTTATAAAAACTAGTGGACAACTTGTGCATTCTGCAGCACTGCGTGCTTTCGTTGACCAATATAAATATTTTGTATCTTCTGGGCTTGAATACATTCAGGAAGATATTTATACCAAAAGGGATGATTGTTGATCAAGAAAGCGGGTGGGTGGGGGGGCTTATATTGAGAATTCTTCAGTTTGAAGGCACACTGGGCATGTTAAAATGTGACATCTCATCTCTGTATGGTGTAAAATATAATCACCACTTTAATCTTGTAATTCCATAAACAGAACTATGAAGTGTTGGGAGCAAAATTCAAGCTACGTTTATGGTTTGAGTGTCTTTCGGGCTGGGCTGGTTGTTTAACATGCCAAGAGTGCTTTCATTAAAGAGAGAGTGTGAATATAATCGTGTGAACTTACTGTGCAAGTATGTGATGGTTAAAAGAAAGGAGATGTTATTCACATGCTTCGCTGTTAAACAGTGGAATAAAAATATAACCCCAATGAGGCTGAAGCAGAATACAACACTCCATTTCATTTCAGATATACATATCCATGCCATTTACGAATCAGGAATAAAAACAAAGATTATTTTTATCTTCACCTTGCACAATTTTGGATTATATACAATATAAGGGACATGGTACAAAAAGAAATGCTCAAGTACTATGTGTAAGCTTCAAACATGATCTTTTTTCTCTCCTGTCATAAACTCCAGCACTTAGGTTTTTGCCTTTGACAAATGGAAGTGCATACACAAGTTGGATCCAGATACAATCACTCACTTGATAAAGAATGTTTGGACATGTTAAAATAATATTCATCGGACATTCAAGAGGACACTTAATCACTTTTTTCTTTAACAAAAATAGACATGGCTTATCCAGCCTTGAAATTCCTTCTTAATATATATAAAATTATGTCTCGTCTATTTACAGTCAGATAACGTTCTGAAGAATTAGAAACTCCTGCTGAGGATTGTGGGTAGTGCAGTTTTTTAGTGTCTGCCTACACTGGTGCAGACAATCATTGGATGCGTGGTTCTATGGGGGCAGAGTGTGTGTGTGTGTGTGTGTGTGTGTGTGTGTGTGTGTGTGTGTGTGTGTGTTTAAATCTTTTGAATCTGTTGTGCTCCATCCAGGTGCGGTCACCTTCAGCGAGCGCAGACTGGGATCAGCGGAGGATGATTGTAATCAGCTGCTAATGATTGTGTGATGACACATCAGCACAGGGCTGGAGCCAGAAATGCTTTCGAGTGTGTAGACCTCTCCTGCCCTGATCTGACGCTACTCTGGACGGAGCGTTAAGGAGCCAGCTGCATTAATACTACATGAAGTGAACCTCTGCCGTTTTCACTTGTGGCTAACTTTTTAAATACTTAAGCAATGACTTGTATGGTGAAGCTGCTACGGCTGTGCTTTTCTATAATGGTCACTACGATCTGGAGTTATCTTCAAACTAGCAAAACCCACAGAGGACAGCCTGAGCCCAGATTTTACATATAATACTTTGTTTTTGAAAAAAAGAAATTATTGATTCATCGATCCCTTCGTCCACAAATACATCGCAAACTCCCTGCTCAGAAAATTCATAACTATGGCATTTTGTTGAACTTTACTGGTTTAATTATTGAGAAAAATAACCTTACTTTGATGACATACATACATTTATTTCTCTCTTTTGACTGCTACAGTTGTTTCCTCCGTGGGTTTGTCAGTTTAGATGTCCGACAAAACATGATGTGTGGCAGTGCTTTCTCATGAGTTGGTGACATTCTCACTGGATTTTCTGCTCTGCCTTTTCCCTTTTCCATGCTTTCTGTGACTCTGCCGGCTCTCAAACAGAAGACTGGTCCCAAACCTGGAGGATGGAGTCACAAACAGGAGAGTCAGATCAACACAATCACTGAAAAATGGAGCCACAACCCATAGTTAAGGCAAAAGAGACTTAAGTCAATTTTTTCAGCTAAATGGTTCCATGAAGCGTGTTTACATCCACACAATGCTGAGGCTTAGCTATCTGATAGGGTAACGGTTCATCTACTACATCGATGAAATGAAATGTACTCCTATGATCCAACAACATTGATATGTACTGGGCAAGTTGGCCTTTTGGTTGATGTAAATCGATGTAACATCGTTTTAAACGGTAATAAATCAAATGTATCGATACAGGGAAATAGACATTAAACAATAGTTGATTCAGTCTGCTTGTCTGTGACATCATCATACATACATAACCTGATGTAGGCAGCTGATTTATTTTGTCAGCATAAAGCATTTGCTGACTACAACTAACGGCAAATTCAGTTGAGGATGAAAAAAAGGACACTACTGTTGCAGGTTTACCAAAGAATAAGGCTACAGGAAATCTTTCCTGAACGTGTGTTGCAACTCTAGGAGCAATCTACTATATACCTGGAGCAATCATCAAAGTATAATTTCTATGACAGCAGTTTTGTAGGCAAAGAACAGCAACTATGGAGGATTTGAAACAAAAAGTTAAACAGAAGTGATTATTGAACCTTGTTTACAGGGTTTATGGGCGTGCGACCAGAGCCAGTATGGAGTCTTTGGCGCTCTTCATATCGTCCAGGGGACCTCTCCCGGTGAAACTCCATCATCCTGCCAGGGGAGCGGTCCATGCGAGGGTCAGCCATAGTCCTCCCTGGGGAGCGCTCTAACCGTGGGTCAGCCATGGCTCTCCCCGGAGACCCCACTATCCGGCTCTCCAGCATCCTGCCAGGAGATTTCTCTCTCTCCAGAGGACGACTCGGGGACTTGTCCCGTCGAAACTCTGTGCGAGCCTCTCGGTAGCGGTGAGGTGTGCCAGGGTCCATGGGATTGGCTGCCAGCCGTTTAGAGATATGCTCATTGTAGGAGGGAGGCCCACGCTTGTTGGGGCTGTTAGGAAGGAGCCGAGGAACAAACACGAGCAGGCAACATTAAGTGGGAGAACTGTTTTTAAAATGGGGATGTGGGCTTTGCTTGGCACTGCCAGATCGGTTGACAGATGTTCTCAATCAGTGTTGTTGAGTTTATACTCTGTGACCTAATCAAGGTTCAGAAGATGATGAATCATTTTTGAGAAAGAGGAGGTTCAAAAGAGCATTGAACATTTTAAGGCTCATGAAATATGAAATAAAAGATACAATTCCAACTTAAAGCAGAAAGTTCATCTTTATTTCATGATTTCCTTTCTACATTTACCACAATGTGTTTAAAAATTATGAAATTTCAATTTCAGAGACAGTTTTCAGGATCGGTTGCAGATAAAAAAAGAACTCTTCCTCCTGCAAAGAGCAAAATGAAGGGGTTACCTCCCCAATTAGTTCAAACCCAAAAGGGCTTATCACCTTCACCTGTGGATGCTAACCTGAGTCATGCAGTGCCTGCAAATCCCACTGACCCCCTCGAACACAACAGTGAACATCAGAGTGCAGAGAGTTTTAAATGCTCAATCTCTCGGTCTCAGCATTAAAAGGAGAACAGTTAGTGTGCTGAGTTATGGTACTGTTAACGTCATCGTTTCACCTCTAGTTAGTGATATAAATCTTAAATCAATGTCAGTGATGAAAGCTAAGAAAGCTTATATGAAAAAGGCCCCTGAGTTGTTGAGCTCCAGTGACAGTTTTTCCTCCTAGAATCTCACTTTTTCATCTAAGAGGTTTAAACATTTAAAAAAAAATCACAAAGTCATAATGATGTTGTTTGTATGTAATGACTTGAGAGTCTCCAATATCTTGTAAGACTGAGGAAATGTAAAAACTGTGTCACTGTTCGAGTTTTGAAGTGCCTTCAAAGAAACCACAAATGTTAACCCGGTTGAAACACCCGAAACAGACATCACTCTGAGTGTAAGTGAAGGGTAATTGTGCGTGTTAGTGTTTGTTCCTACCTGCGTCCAGAGCCGTTCCGCTGCAGGTCTCCCTCCTGGCTCTGAACCAGATTTCCTTTGCAGCAAATGACTCGCAGTTTGTTCTGGTAGGAGGAGGCCAGATAGATGGCCCCTGAGGAGATGGCTGGGCCAAGGTAGCGTGGGTTGGGGATATCCAGGTGAGCGTATGAGTGAGGCCTGTGTAAAGACATGGCTGTTAAACCCAGACACTGGAAAATGGTTCTGTCGCCTGAATTTACAATCTGTCAAATGAAATGTTCTCCTGTAAAGATATACAGCACGATGAAGAAGTTTAATGAGAAAATAATTAATGAGAGTGAAACAAAACCAAAGGGACTCTTACCCCAGAGCAGCATGTCCCTGGATTTCAATAACGTCCAGCGAGTTGAAGTAGGTCACAAACAGGTAAGGCTCTCTATAGGCTGAAAGAGCAGAAGGTACATACATTCAGCAATCATACTTTGTTAAAAAATAAAACAATTAGTGATGATAGATTTGCACTTACCAAATGAAAGAGGCAAGCGGCTCCATTTTATGTCATCACTTCGACTCCTGCGTCCGTATGCATCCACAAACACACCAAACTCTGCACCAAAATTGATAACAAAGAAATGTAGCACAGGAAACAGAAAACATGACAAAATCCAGCATCAGAATAAATGTGCACTATCCCCATTATCAAAGCAGCTCCTCTGCTGGTTCATGTGTTTATGCACTTAACCGCAGACTCAAGATACTGTACATTGATTCCCACAAGTGCAGCAAATAATCCGTTTTACCATGGAAACAGAGCAGGTATTCTTCTTTCTGTGGAGCCGTGGTGACTTGGATGATGGATATGGGGAAGCTGTGGGAGGACGCGGCGAAGACAGCTGAAGCTAGCGTCACGTCGTTTTTATCCAGAAACTCTGTGAAAATAAATCAAAGAAGCATCGGTCTACTCGTTCAGGTGTGAATGTGGAAACTTCACAGTGACAGAAGCTCGAATATGTAAACTATCTCAGAGCACCATCTGGCATACAGTATTATTTTAAAAAGTGTTTTAATAGATTTGTGTACTTATGCCCACCATCAGTAGATCACAGAGGTGGTTGACCTACCTTCCAGCACGTACTGCTTCATTTCAATCTCATAGAACTTGTTAGTGCCGATGATGATGCTGTAGCCAGTGAAGTGGATACAGCTGCAGGGCTCTGATGTCTCAATCTCCTGAGAATACAAAAGAAGTTAAACTATTTTCCAGACTCCAGTTCTTCTCTGGAGATCTTCTTTGCAACAAAACAGCCTCCTCTTCATGACACTATCTTCTATCCATCCATCTTTAAGAATATACTCACCTTTCTGATGCAGAACTTGTTCAGGCTTTCATTGTGTCGCAGAATTGTTATCTTGTTAGGCATAGCAGCACAGATACAGATGCCGTTGTCTATCTGTAAAGGAAGAACAAGACTGCTATCAGGACAGCACATCACTCTGCTATTGGTTTTATTTTCGCTCATTAACTCGAAGCCTTCTCGCCGTTTAAGAAACAAAAACATAACACACCTTCCCTGAGGAAAAGAGATGGCATCCTTTGACTGCCTCAAAGATGAAAGGATTAAGGTCAGGTGGAGCAGGGAGATGGGACTGCGACAAAGACTGTTTGATCTTCTTGATCTCCACCAAACACAAGGCCCTGTCCTCCCCTGCAGGACACAGCAAACACAAATCCGACACACAAGCAATTTCTCTTTTAGCATAATTTCCAGTTTAGAAGCTGCTACTTTTTTAGCATTTTATTTCTTCATTCATTTCTGTGTATTTTCTTCACAAGTTTTATGTACGATTCAAAACAAATTCATTAAAGAGCGCATATCAGAGAAACACTGTCTTACTAACCAGTGATCATCAGCAGCTTATCGAGATCCTTCAGGACCTGGATCTGGAAAACGGAGGTGAGGCCTGGGATGTGGGTCAAAGAGTTCTTTATTACGTTGAGAGCATACAGACCCTCCTCAGAGCCGACCAACACAATCTGGGGAAAAAGAATAAAACAAAAGATAAATGAACATAAGAAAGTCATTGATGTAACTGTTGATGGTGCAGCTTTTTGATCTTGTACCTGGTCTGTGAGAGGGAGAGTGCAGTTAATGTCCAGACGATCGTCACCCTCCAGCTTGAGCAGAGAATTACCCAGAAGTTTCTATTAGACAACGAGAGAGAGAGAGAAAGGACACAGGACAAAGAAGGGGCAGGTTAGGCAGATTATTTCCTAATTCACTTGCTTTAAAATAAGACTACCCTCTGAAAGGTGACAGTTAACTGTAACCGGCTCAAACAAATACAATCTTTCACCAATGCATCATAAGACTAAGGGTTTAATAAGTGCTTTACAATGTCCAATACTAAGTGCTGTAGACACAGCTCAGTCAATGTCTTAAAAGCTGTGTCATCGTTTCCTGTGACTGGAATTATCTCAACATAAAAACAGCAGTAGGAGTGGAATATAGACTAAATCACTGAAAAATGTGGTTGAATGCAGGCACTCTTTGAGTTATTCTATAATCAGCATTAATGAACTAATGGATGTACTTACTGTTGCTGCTCAATGAGCAAATTGTTAACTGACCACTAGCAAGTACACCGTGAAACAGTTTCAGAAACACCTACAGTAAAATCACATCTTTTTTTGTTTTGACTCATGGTTTGAGCCCCCCAATATAGACAGTGGCGACTGGCATTACTGTAGTTCCAGCTACAGCAACTGTTTAGAGTGAGCAACTACTTATAACCTCTGTTTAAAGAAGCTGTGACACTGGAAAATATGATTTATAATAGAATTTCATAACTAGCTGTCCATCAAAACCCTATTTTGAATTGAAAAAAGTTCAAAGACAACACATTAAATTGTTAGTTTGATGAAAAAAATTCATTTTGAATTTTCAGCCAGCAACGTTTTCAAGCTGTTGGGACACTGGAGTGAAATACTCTTGAGTAACATCCGAGCTAATGGTACCAGTTAACAACTGGTTGTTCTTCAGCTTAAGACTGCGACATATGTTGTGATTTCATTCTGTACAGACTTTTAAATCTTTGTTCCTGGAGGGGCACAGCATTAAAAAACAATAGGACTAGATCGGCTCACTTCTGAAAACTGTTTGTGAATGCAGTCCACCACTGTATCCACAAATGCATGGTCAGTTTACGAATCCCATCAGGAGCATTCAAACCTGAGAAAACGCCAGTAACGCTGACCAATACAACAACAACTCTTTTAGAGCAACAAAATGTTCAGCCAATGCTTTTATTGGGGTAGACCTTGCATGTTTCCGGCAACAATATCAAACCAAATTCTGCAGGTATTATAACAGCATCTCCTGCTAAAAGGTGCAAAGAGTTAACCACCAAATACTTTGGTAAATAAAAAACGCAGAAAAAAACCCTGTTACAATGAACTAAGCAAGAGTAGAACATTTCACTTCCAAAACTCCAGAAACTGGTCTCATCAGTTCCCAAACACTGACGGAGTGTTTTAGAAGAAGAGGTGATGAAACACTTTTGTAATCATGCCCCTGTCCCAAATGTTTATCAAGAGTATATTTCCAAATACAGTTAAAAATCTTGAGCTTCAAAGTTTGATGTCGACATATATATTTATTGCACAATTAAAAGTTTGCCAACAATAACACACAATATCAAAATACTGCTACATTAGCCATGACTTAATAGGAGCATATATAAGAGAAAAATTCAAAATACCTGCTCTTCAATAACAACATAAAAGTATTGTTGACATAAAATCAGGCCGGTTACCTGTTGGCTTCATCTTTTCTTATTACAACATCAACATTTAACTACACACACTGTAACAGTTGCTCAGGACGGTCATAGTTCCCTTATCTGTCCCTTTACACATAATCCTATATTTAAAACAATATGTTGTCTTTGCACTTTCCCCAATAAAGTATAGAGTTGAAATGATCTGCCCACTACTCCGATTCTGTTTTGACTGTTTTGAACTATGGAATCTGGTATCGAGGATTATGCTGTTAAGCCACACTTGTGCTTTAGAAAAGGCATCAATTGGGCTGATACTGATGTCAATAGAATATAAGTGACCCTGAGAAAACTTGATTCTATCCCATAGGTCTGGGGAGAATTAGAGCTTGTAAAAAGTTTTCCCAGAAATAAGGACAATAGTAAAACCTAATGACGGACATGAATATCAGTTCCAAATATACAAAGTTTTGAATCTCATATTTTCTGCATATAGCTGTAATGTTCAGGTGGATAGTTGACTATCTTAAAGATGAAAAGGTACAGTTTTAAATTTAAACACACAGGCTCTAAAACTAACTTGGCAGGGATAAAATTTATTGAGCACTGAGCTGCAGTAATGAGAAAATATTACACAATTTTCAAATGTTTTTTTTTTTAAATCTCAGAGTGAGATTTAAGGAACCTGCTTGCAAAATAGAAATAAACGCATGAAAAACACCTACGGCAGAAGCCTACAGAATGAAGTTAAACTCAAACTTTTAGAGGAGCCTGGGCATGAGCCTGAGGTGCTTCAGTAAAGGGGGCTGCAGCAGTGCATGGCTTTTGCAGAATCATGCAAGAGATAGCATATGAAAAGTGGACAGAGGTGCACAGCAGTGTCTATCCACGTCCGTGCACTGTGTACCTGTGCTAACAATTATCAGTGTTTGCTTCCAATTATGTGCCTGTTTGATTACTGACATTTCATGGAAATGACTTCCATGAAATATTTCCAGTATCTCAGCCTGTGACTGTGCTGACCTGCACTGAACCACATCACATCAGTGTTGTTAGCCTAGACGTGTACAGCCACTGCATGCTCAGTCGGCCGGTCGACTGAAGGCCAAGCATTCATGCAGCTACTTACTGTACCTGAACCAGAGGGGAAAGGTTCTTCTGTCTTTTAGAAACACCTGCCTATAACATGATCCACACCACCAAGTTGAATGGAGATACAAACGCACACAGTAAAGTCACATCAACAAGGATGATGACAACACAGGTACGAGACATATATGACGAGAACATGCAGAGAGAGAGGAAGGAGAGGGAGGGAGAGAAAAAGAAGTGAAAGCACTGGCTGATGTTGAATGGAGGCATTCAGTATAATTTGGTTTACATTACAGCCACCCTTGGATAAAGCTACCATCTGAAATGTGCATACCAAGTGTTTTTGTCTTGCATAAGTAGACACTGGGCTGTCTGCCTTACACTTCAGATATATGATATCTCTTTTTTTTTACAAATTAAACCTGACACAAGCAGAAAAATATAATACCAAATAACAAACAGCACTTACAGCATCAGCATCCACTTTGTCTCTGGAGCCTCGGCTGCCGGCCACCACAGACTCCAGCACAGCCACCCAGCGCTGCTTGTCAGGGAAGCTGGGGGCCATGAAGTACAGGGACTGGCCTGGCCAGCAGGTGGTGTGGGGATGTGACTCCAGCTTTAACACATACGGGATGTCTGAGGGGACACACACACACACACAGACAGGGGAATTACAGATTAATTTCATGGCTGAGCAGAAGTGTCAATATTTTGCTGTATTTTGGGATCCAAAGTGTAGATGTGGTATGTGTACGTGTATCCAATTTAAAACTTGTGGAGAGGATGATACTCTCAAAGCTGGACAATAGGCTGACTGTAGCAGGATTAGGCAGTATTGATCCAGTACCTGACTTGGCGGTGTTGATGAGCTCAGAGGCTCCGACAGCTCCGTGAACAGTAACCTCTCCATCAGGCAGACAGAGCTCAAATTCATCTTCAGCCTTTAAACAGTCTAGAGGAAAACATCAAAACTGCTTGAGTGAATACTGCTGCGTTTATGGCATGTTTTCAAGAAATGCGTTTTATCAAGGAGTAAGGAGCAGTGTTCGTAAAGTTCACACCTTCCCTGGGTTCAGAATCATAGATGGATACTTTGGTTCCATCTAGCACCACATATTTCCTCTCCCAGCCCTGCTGACCACGCTTTCCGTTCCTGTTGGAGCAAACATAAGCACACTGCTTTCAACATGCTTTCTATGATCAACATGGTCATAGGAGACAAGGTTAGAGGCTACCTTGGCTGCTTCATCCATCCCTCCAAGCGAACATGCCCACTGGCCTCTTTGACCTGCAGTGCAGGAGAGTTTGCTTTTTCTCTGCAGAGAGCTTCTGAGAAGTGAGTGGCGTACTCGGCAGGGAGACCACAGGTGGCAGGAAGACATGGTGAGCATTTAGGGTGGCACAAAGTGTGGCACTCTATAAAAGAAAGACAACGAGGCTGAATAAAAATGCTGATATTGGTTTATTTTATGGTTCTATCGTAAATGTAATATTGGAAATGATGTTTTTCTTTCCCAGACACTGGGAATTATAATGGCAGCCAAAACAAGTCAAATCTGATTCCACCATATGAGGGAGACTAATGTGTTGGCTGCATGACAAGGACTATTTTTAGTATTTTTGTCAAGGCTGGCCAATAAATGTGTCCTTTGAAATGTCTTCACATTAAGCACTCTCAGCCAGAGTACAGACTACAAACCTAAACAAGTAGCAGCCTGTCGTCCAAAATGCACAGTGTCCAGGCAAACGGCACACTTGGCGGCTCTCATATTCAGGCCTACAGTGAAGCGATGAGGGATGTTATGGTGCATTCTCTCCTTCACACGACGACCAAATTCTGTGGTACAAATAGAGACAAAGAAGTGGGCAAAGGCAATAGTTAAAAGAAAGAAATTGGTCAACATAATAGTAGATGAAATCACTTCAGAAGTCAGCCACAAATCCATTAGATCCACGTTTAAGCAGCATGGGGAAATCTGAGTAAGGCATGGATTATTTTTAGGTCCAGTTATAAGGCAATGCATGAATCTACTATTCTGTCGGTGAAGATCAGATTATGCATGACACTAACCATGGAATAGATAGATCAAAATGTGTGAAAAGCCACCATTCCACCCATATTCAGCCTAAATAGTGGTCTCAGGAAAACCAAACATGATCTTTCAGGGTCTTTGGGTCTTTGGTAAATTTACAGCTCCTTACATCAAGACAACAGGACAGATGCACAGTCTGTAATGAACATGAGTTTTTAAAGCAAAACATGCATGTAAATGAGCTCATGCATGTTCACATACACTTTGTGATGACTGCTAACTTACTTTCAAAGGTGACCCTCCTCTTTTCTGTGAGGGGCAAGAGGAAAGAGACAGAAAAGGAGAGAGCAGTCTAACAACAGCTACATGAAACAAAAGGCACACGGACAGAAGGAGGCCTGAATCACAAAGCAAGTTTGACTGAAGTGTACTGAGCAAAAACACTGTGGTTACACAATCTGTGTTTTCATTTCCTTGTCAAGACGTTTTGCCATTGGGGCCTCTGTCTGGAAATGTTATCCTCTTTTCCAAACAAACTATTTGCATTTAAATAAACTATTTTTTCAAATCTGAATTAATCCACTGAGTCTGCTACCTGTTATTTATCATGTTTCAGCTCAAAAGAAAAGGTATTGTTGCTTCGTAACACAGGAAAGCCTAGAGCTAATGTAACCCTCCTAATCCATGATTCCTACTTTGTGATAGAGGCCACAGCAGGATTATAATGTTAACCGGATAAATTCACAGTGAATACAACCTAAAACAGTGTATTTTGTGATCCTGTTTATGTCTCTGGTTGGAATATCAGTCTTCAGATTCACAAAGTGAAGTTATCAAATGCTTTTTAACTTCATAATCCTGCTGCAGGACACAGGCCATAGAAAAAACACATATAAACACACCACGCAGACAAAAAGTGAACAATCTATCTGTGTTGACATATAAGGTGAACACTCATGTCGGAGAAAATTTACAGCTTCAAAAAAAGAACTCTTGGTCCAATTCAGGCTGAAGCTCTGGGTGCCGCAGTGTGTTATTTCATTTTTTCATTTTTGTGTGTGACTCACCTTCAGGGGTGGAGGTCTCTTTGCAGCGGGTAGAAGGGTTCAGCAGACAGCTGGGGTTGGGTTGATGTTCGGGAGATTTGACTATAGCCGACATGAGGATTTGATGTCGTGCCTGAGCCGGTGTGGAGGAGGCCACGTGTTCCTGGGCTTTAAAATGAGCTGCTGTATCAAACAAATAAAACAACCAAATATTAGAGCAGTGCTGCCATTTAACAGAAAATATCTGTCTTCATGACCAAAAAACTAAAATACTCCAAAATGAATCTCGGAGGACAGGTTTCAGTAATTGAGCAAAATGCTACCATGGCAACGATGACAAAGATCTCTAGGAAGAGATGGGAAGGAGGCATAATACAGGGTTTCCCAAACCATCTAAGGTTGTTATTTCTGGTCTGAGATGACAGCTCCAGCTTTATGGTGTTGTGATTTCTAAAGAAAGATAGAAGATAGAAGACAGAGCCCACCTTCCTCTCTAAGAGACCGAAGCTCTATCCTCATCTTCTGCAGGGCCTCTTCCAGCTCTGCACACCTTGAACGCTCTTTCTCTAGAGCAAGTTTCATGTCTCCGTACTGCATGGGGACAGTAGGCTGAGCTTGGGGAGCCAGCGCCCCATTAGTTGTTGTGCCTACATCTTCCCGCCGCCGCCCAAATATACCCTGCTGCAGAAAGATGAAACGTGATGAATACTTCTTTAAATTCATGCTTATTTCAGTCTAAATGGACTTTATGTTGCTATAACATTTTACAGACCTTTTTCTTTTTAGTGGGCTGGTCCATTTTGGCTTGAAGAAAGTCAATGAGTTTGGTCTGCTGAGAGATGGTACCCTCCATCTTCACCTTCTCATGGGAGTACACAGCCTTCAGGAAGAAAAACAGACGATCAGAGAAGGTAAAACCACTTTCAAAGAATTCCCTTTGAGGACAGAAGCATTCCTTTATTCTTGTGGTTCCCATGGTTACTGCTGTAATATACCACCAGGACTCTCCCTTTCAAGTGAATACTAATTTTATCTGCAAAAGATCTGCAGTGAGCACCTGTATGTTCTCCAGCTGGTACTCCAGATCTGTCCGCTCCGTCTTGAGCATGTCGGTCTGGTCAAGGGCGTCCTGCAGGCCTTGGGTCAGACGGAAAATGTGGCTCTTCTGGAGGTCCATTTGCTGCTGCAGCTTTCCTTGCTTTAGGGAGAACAGCACACAGATATAGATAAGGTCTTTGATTAAGTGACAATCAGAAAACTTGTAGTTTGGAAGAAAATATTATTAGCCTGACAAAAGGCGGACCAATCAGGTGTCTTAAATAAGAAACTATTTAACGTTATAAAGCTAAGTATTTCAAACCCAATTGTAAAGACCATTTGTAGAGAAACAATAAGACAAAAATGGTCCTCTTTATTTTGTGTGACGGGTCTTGGGGACAAGTTGTAAGTCATTCTTTACCTCCTCCATCAGCCTCTGTTTCAGCTCTCTCTCCGTCTCCAGTTTCTGCTGTAAGCTGCGGGCGTTCATCTCCAGCATGGCATGCTTCTTCTCCAGATCATTGAGCTGTATGACCATGTTAGGGCATTTGTAATTACACACACAGATTATGAGTTCTCTCAGTGTTAAAATAAATATTTGTTTCTACACAGATGAGTTACATTTAGAGACAGAGGGACTAAAACAAGGTCAAAAGTAACTCACTGCACCATCACTTGTAACTCACAGTGTCAGACAGACTTTCAGCCTTCAGTCTCTGCTCCTTCAAGGCTTGCTGTAAGGCCAGTATCTCAGCTTTGTGCTCTTTGACTGCCAGTTCCACTGCTTGGCGGGACTCAGAGCTGCGCTGGTCCGCACGCAGCCTATGACCAGACAAATAAATGGTCCCATAAACTCTACACATAAACTTGTGTGTGTATATGACATATTGACTGCAAATTTGACATATTCCAACACAGTGTGCACCATTTCCAGTCCCCATGGTTGTCTGTTACCTGTTCTGCTTCTCATTGTCCAATATTCTCTGCAGGTCTCTGGTGCGTCTCTCAGCTTGGCTTTTTTCATCCTCCAGGGCACCTCTCCAGGCCTCCCACTGCCTCTCCTTCTCCAGTAGCTCGTCATTTAAGGACTCCAGTTCCACCACCTGCTCCTCCAGCATGCTGCATGTTGTCTTCAGTGTCTCAATGTTCTGGGGGAGGAAAAACAAAATGAACATTTTGCAAAACTCACACATGATTGTTGTCTGTCTACATGTTTTCAATGTAGAATTATAAAGACTTTACCATGATATCATGCCCAAATATTGGGTTACATTAATTTAAATAGAACATATACCCCATTAAACTTTGGAAAAAGAGTATATATACTGACTGATTCAAATACACATATTTCTGTACTTTCTACCTGTTTCTGGTTGTTAAGGTGCATCTCACGATCAGCCACCTCCCTCCTCAGCCTGTCCACCTCCTGGCTGAGCTGCAGCTGATCCTCCCTCTCATCTGATGCTTCATCCAGCTGTTTGGACAGGTAGAAGTTCTGGCGGTTCAGCTCAGCATTCTCCTGGCTCAGCTGTGTGAGCTGCTCCTCCAGATCAGTAATCACCTGAGGCAACACCAACAGGGAGAGGGAGGTGTTAGCCTGGTATATGACACTTAATACATATTTATCAAATAATTCACAGTTTGAAAAATGCCAACTATTTGTGTGTACATGAATAGTGAAGCTCCAACCCCTAAAAAACAACAACAAAATAAACTCCTTATTGTTTTATCTGAATGTTAAAAATAGGGGTTTGTTGAGCATTTTTTTACATAAATCAAATCTACAGGCAGTTGTAAAATGTGCTGAGCACCTGATCTCTGTTTCCAGTATCCCACATTGCAAAGTTAGAATAAACTCTAGGATCAACATCAATTCAAAGATCTCCCTTTGAACTTTTTTTGTTCTGCTGCCTACAGCAGAAAGAAAAGCTTTAGCAGCACTTACTGAGCAGCTGTCTCTCAAGGCATCAAACTTGCGCTGAATCTCGTCTCTGTGATTCTGTGAGAAACAAGAGCAAATGAAGAGCAAGGCCACAACGACATCTATAGCTACATCATGAAAAGATAAAGAACAGAGTATTGCCTGCAGCATTATGAAAAACAGAGCGCAACAAATCACAAACTCTCCTCACTACTTGTGGATAGTACGGATTGCTTCCATCTAAATATAGTTTTTCTAAATGTAAACATGCACCTGGGTGTCTGTGAGTGACTCCTTGTATCTGTTTGTCTCACCCTAAGGGCGGTGATCTCCTCCTCGGCCTCAGCGGTGGTCTCCTCCAGCTCAGTCTTTGCCTGCTGCAGCTGGCTCTCCAGGGCGAGACGAGCAGCCTGCAGGCTGCTAATCTGGGACTCGCGCTCCTGTAGAGATAGGGTCAACTCTGACACCTGTCTCTTGATCTCGAGCTTCTCCTCTTCATGTTCTAGTCCCATCTGCGAAGGACAAACAGGATAAGGGCTGCTGCTCTGTGTTTATCACAGAGGAAATCAGACCTGAAACAGATTGTGTTTGCATTTAATATTCAGCTCTTCTTAAATCTACTCAGAGTAACAGATGGTAGGCGTTTTAGGACATCAGGGTGATTCAGAATTTTGGAGAGAATGGAAATACTGGTTAAAATAAACATAGAGGGTTGCTTGACCTACATCTCTGTTTTGCAAACATTACTGATATTAATTTGAAAGGGTAAATTTATAAGTCTGTATGGGATATTTTACCTCTAAATTTGCTGTAAATTAGAATCCAAATTAACTAAGAAACCAGAAGCTCAGTGGGCCAGAGGAAGGATGCCCAAAGCCGTAATAATTAGAGGATGTCAGAAGACATGAGCCAAACACAGAGACAAGGGATAATACTTAGAGCAAAGACTTGACAGTAAAAGACTAAGCTAAAAGAAAAACAGGATCTCTGCTAATTAGATCTAAACTTTCATTTATCTTGGATCAATAAATTAAACAAGTTTAAAACAAGTTAAATCCTTCAAGCTCCTATGGTACACTTCTTAGAAACAGAGCAACGTGTAGATATGAGAGGTTTTATAGTGGATTTATTCTCAGGGAACATATTTTTATGTGGGGGTGGAAACTGTGTTTGTATGTGAGGGTACAGCAAGGCCAGCAATTAGTGTCAATCTGTGTATCACATCTCGGTGGGGATGCATATGTGGAGGTTGAGATATGACATCCAGCCAGCAGGCTGTCTGATGGTAACACTGGCACACAGCACAGCTGGGAGGGGGGAGCTCTCAGGCAGAAGGAAGGTTGTATTGTGGTTTAATAACGTCATAACTTTTTTTTTAAAGACCAGGTTCAGTTTGGAGGTGCCTAATGGATTTTGTGATGCTTTTATCAGAGGATGAAGAAACATTGTGTACTTTTAAAACTCTGAACTCTAATGCATTATCAAATATTTAGAAGTGAGTGTAAAGCTGAAATAAGCAAAAAAAACAAGCCTTTTTTCTCTTGACTTTTAATTAATGTATGAACGTTCAGCTTCATTAAATCAAAGGGAGGTCAGGTTGCAGACCGCAGCAGAAAGACAGACAGGATCCATCTAAGGACACTTCTGCAGGGTAGGAGCCTTACAGCATCAGGGCTTTGACCTCAGTGACATGCAGATTTGGTTAAAATCTCTAACTACCATAGGCAAATAAAACAGCATGTGTTAAAGTAATGCAATTTTGTCGAGGAGCCACTGAAGCCCTACAGTATTTAATTAGCTGTTAATCTGAAAAGGATCTGAGCTTGCTCGCTGATCAGCTGCTTTAATCCCTTTGGTGGATAGAAATAATGCCAGGCTATACTTTGTGATAGTTAAAGTGAATTGAGCTGCATATCCCCTTCCTGTTGCCTCACCTCTCGCAGCCTACTCTCTAGCTCCAGCAGACGAGTCCTCTTGGTCTGCTCCTGCTGACTCATCTTCTCCAGGTGCTCCTCCAGTTTGGCATTTTGGGCCTCCAGCTTTCCTGCCTGAGACTCCAAATAGAACTTTTGCTGTCGAAGCTCTGATATCATCTCCTCCTGGGCTTTCCTGACAAAAATATACACACAGATGTCTTTTAGATTGCCTGCTCAGAAACAGATATTTTTCAAATGCAAGTCAGTTAGACCAAGCAAGCAGCTGAGCCTCAGCTTGTTCCCTCCAGCAAATAAAACCTTATAAAATGCAGTGACATTTACATCACTGATAACACAAGTCTGTCAAAATATCCTTTGGCAACTTTGGAGCAGTTAAAGTCACACACTCTGACTTAACCTGTGATTTATTTGGCTGTCTGGAGGCAGTAGACACACACTGTGAACAAAACATGGGTATATCATCAACTTTTAAGGTGAATTGGGATGGTCAAAAGATGAGAGTGTGCTTGGATAGTTGTCTCTAAACATCTAGTAGCAAATGTGCAATATGCATTAGTTTCTAAATCTAGGGATGCACGATATTGGACTTTTGGCCAACATCCGATATCCCAATCATAACAAAATCATAACAAAACCTACAACCAGGGTCAATTCGGCCAATTTCACAATTGACAGCAAGGAAACATGACCTTTGTTCACATGTTGTGCTATGCATGTCTTCTTTGCCCCAGACATGGTGCCTTGGTTAAGCATTCAGTCAAGTTGTCGTAGCAGCAGCCCATTATATCAGCTGATAACAAACTGATATCTACCAATAACTGATAGTTCATTTTTAAGCCAATATCGGCCGATAACGACATGTACTGATACATAGCGTGCATCCCTTCTAGAAATGTCTGGGGAAAGTTGATAAACTGGTAAATTTGATTTTTCCTCTCTAGCAAAGCTATTTCTCACTCAAAGGAAATATGTAGCTCTGGGGAAAGCTAATGCTCCACCATGTTCAGACAACTATTTGTGGAAGTCCACTGCTGAAAATGGCAGATGGATACAATGCTTTGAGAAGTAATTACCAAACAAATCAATATAGTTACAGACAGAACAGCTAAAAGTTACAGGCCAAAAAAATCATTGATAATTTCTCTAGTTCATCACTGCAATCATTTTTTTAGAAATGAGAAACAGTTAATTCGCAAAGGACACTAATCAGCCATGGTGCAGAAAGATGTAACGTCTAATGAAGCTTTTAGAGGCTGGAAGAGAGAGTGTAAGTGTGAGTGGGGGGCCTCATAAAGAAGCCAGAAGCAATGTGGGCAGAAGGTCTAGTTAACTCACATATTCTTCTGGGTGTAGATGCTGCTGTTAGCGGCCAGCTTGTTAGCCTCTGACAGCTCAGCGATGCGCTGCTCGAGGTTCTTCATCTTTGAATCCATAGCATTAATGGTCTGTGGGAGGAAGGAGACGCACTAAATTTTGAGGTTTATCCCTGAAAAACATGCTCAAATACAAGAATACGTTCACCTTTGATTGATAGCCTAATCCTGCTGGTAGCCATGGAGTACACATAATTCAGCAAAACATTTTCTTGAGGAAATAGAATTTTGTACTGCAGAGAAATCCTATTAGAGTCCCATTAAGGTGTTGCCTGAATCTTCTCCTGTCAATGTCAGATGACTGCCTCTAAAAGCTTCTTAACTGCCTCAATTCTACCGCATTAACCGATTAGGAGACGAGCCCGAGCTTCATAGTGGGACATGAAGTATACTGCAACTTAATCCAAAGGTACATTTCAGTACATTTGCACCATTTTAACAAATTACTGTGCAAAGAGAAAAAAACATTAAGAGAGTCTAGTTGTCAAATTCAGAGGGTGAAATGAAAAAGGTATCGCGCTGAGATGCTTTATCTATGAGAAAAAGTCTATGCAGTGTGAGAGGGTTTAAAGAAACATTAGGATATACATTCTGTCTCCTGTTGTGTGCTTCTATAAAAAATGACTACAGTCCAGACAGAGACTAGATGTGAAACTATTCAGCAAATATAAATCAGGGTAAAGTCACTAGAAGTAAACTGACTGATTGGAGCTCATATTTTTGGAACGCTTGCTGTGTTTCTTACCGCTTTCTGTTCACTGATGAGTTTGCAGTTCTCCCTCGACTCCTCCTCCTGCTGAGCTCTTCTGGCCTCCAGGCTCTCTTTGTCAGCCAGGTCAGTCTTCATCTGAGCCTCCAAAACCTTTGTAGAACAGATCATGTCAATATTAGTTTCATTACCATTTGTTTGACATGATAACAATTAGGGATAGGTTCCTTTCACATTTGAACCAACATGGTACCAATGCTCGGTACTTGGGAATTAGTACCAGTACTCAAGGGTACCAATTTTAGGTACTTTTGTCCATGTTTATGTTTTTAAAGATATTAATTTGTATTGTAATAAAATCTCAAAATATTTCGATTCAACACATTTATTTCCCAATATATAAACTTTACCGAACACACTAAAACAATATTCAACTGTTTGCTCTATAACATTGCAGTCATTTCACAAATTTCTTCAACATAAAAACCCTGAACTAAAATAACTACAACCAAATAACTTACACATCCTTTTTCCTTAATACTGCACAGATTATTGAAATTCATCCTTTGTTGTATGACTGAAACAGTTCTGAAGAGACGATACAAATCTCTAACATACTTTAAACCTGGTGTGGAGGCAGTTATTGCTTTGGTGCCAAAACTTGCTGCAAAATATGTGACAGCTCTGAGTTTGTGATGCAAAATACACTGATTTAAAATGACAGTTACTTTTCTATCAATTGTAAAATGCAAATCACATGCTACATCTGCTAATGCAAACATGTTGTCTTTCACATCTGACCAATAAACATAGAAAAAGTTAAGAATACATGAGTTATTAAAGTTGTTGTTTATACTGAGTTTGTGAAAGAAAGGCCTACCTTGATCTTATCTTCAAAAAGCCTCTCCTTTTGAGTTAGTTGAGTTTCCATCCTCTGGGCAGTTGACTGGGCATCCCTCAGGTTCTCTTCCAGCTCCTGCAGGTAAGTAGAATCAAAGACATGACGTGGTGGATTGCATCACATATCAGAACATTTTTTTGTCTGAAGTATAATAAAAACTGTTGTGAAATGATCAGTCACCGTACAGAAAAACAAGTTAAAGTTATTCTCATTATATTTCAACAACAACAACAAAGGACTTAAAACCAAAAGAGAAGAGAAAACTTGCGCTAAAAAGCTGAAAATCCAAAAGTCGACTTGTGCGTTGCCTGTTCATACTGAAGCTGGTAAACCAATGTTTATGAAGAAACGGGAAGAGTAAGAACCACCTTCAAGAAAATTTGTGTGCGTGTGTGCTGGAAGTTAACTGGTGAGGCTAAACTGGGAGAGCCGAATGAAGGGAGGGGCAGACAAGGGGGGAGAATAAGGGGTAGAGTGGGTCAGAGTATTAGCAAGCTTTATCCACAGCTCTCTCACCAGGATCTTTTCAGCCATCTGCTGGATCTGCTGGGATTTGGTCTGAATGTCATCTTTCAGCTTATTCTCCCGTCGCTCAACCATCTCCAGCCTTTTTACCTGGTTCTCCAGCGTTTTCCTGCCCTCCTGCTTACACAACATAAAACATCACTTAAAGCAGACGGCAAAGCAAAGATTACCTAGCGTTACAATACCCAATTTATCTAAGAAACCATTAGTATATGTAGTATGGCGAGTTCACTCAGGTACCTCTGTCTCCCTCAGGCGACGTTTTAAAGTGTCACTAGAGTCAGTTTTGCCTCGGAGGCGCTCCAAGTCCCGTTCCAGACGCTCTTTGGCCTGCCGTACATTCTGCAGCAGCTCAGTGGCTTCTGTGCTCGCTTTCACTGCCTGTGGGAGATCAAGAGGTCAAAGGCTGTTAGTGGATCCCTGGATGATCTCCTTGACATGCTGAGCGATTCATACACAAAAGGTCAATCACAAAAATGCCATTCTGAATTTCAGTGAAAACCTCATCAAGATGCAGAAGAAATGAATAAATAATTTTGAAGAAAAATATTTATCCAAACGGAGCACATAATGCCTGAACATCTACATAAATATTTTTCACAATGTGTTGATGGTAACAAAGTAATAATGTATCTGTAATTCTATATTTACCTTAGTCAGTTTGTCTTGCAGCTCCTGTATTTTCACCTGCTGCTCAGAATTGGTCTGAAGAAGAAATAAAACCCAGATCATTTTCCCATGAGAAACTAAGTTTTAAACACTCAGGAGCTTGTGGATGCAACTGATGAGTCTGACGTGTTACCTTCTCTAGTTTGGAGAGAAGTTCCTCCACTTCAGCTTTTCCCTGCTCTTTAGCCTGAAAAGAATTGGCACAAATTAGACACTGATCAATAAGTCTTAATCCACACTCTTTCTGTTGTTAGCAGAAGTAGGAGAGCAGGAGCAGCAGCTTGGACAACCTTTTCCAATAAACTGTCCTGAGTTCCAGCAGTGGCATTTCTAAGAGCCTCCAGGCCAAGGATTTGTCACGTAAAGTGTCTCTCTGGTGTGTTTTTCAACACGTGTGTCTTGTGGAAATAAATGTACCTTTTGGATTCTCTGTTGGTACTCCACAGCTTTCCTCTTGAGTTCCTCACTTGTTTGTCTGGAGTCTCTGAGTTCAGATTCATAGAGGTCGCTGCGGCGGCGAGCAGCTGACAGGTCCTCCTCCAGCTGCCTGATGGTCACCTGCATCTCCTCCAGCTGGGCATGGTACTCCTGATAGCAGAAAAGACATACGGTTAAACATCAGTGTGGGAGAATGATTTATGATGAGGGTTGATCAAGTTTTATCAAAGAAAAAAAACCCTTATCTAACTTTGTCTGTTCCCAACACAAAGTTTAACAGAACACTGAAGTAGATCATTGAATCACAACATTTTTAAGCTTTAGGAAGCATGTGATCTAACAATTCTGTTCAAGCCCGGTACAAATAGCTGTTGTCATCTTTGCAACACCATCAACTGTTTTCCTCTTATATCTTAAAGAAGAGTAAAACAACTCAGACTGAAAACCTCCAGTGAATTTTCTTGTTTGTTTTGACAAGAAACAACAGCAGCAGGGGTTTTGTGAGGCACAGCCTGAACAGTGGAACAGAGCCCTGAACGCAGGCAACATTTGCTGCCAATGTTATACAGAGGAAGACATACTTCACAGATCTGCTGACTGCGTTTCATTGTGCTCTGATCTGTAGGAACTGCAGTGTACTGCAGTAATGAACATTTATCCCCAAAAGTGTCAAAACTGAATGACACAATTCAAGAATCAAAAACTTGCAGCAGTAATTGCAACTTTTCTCAAAGATTTTTTTACAGTGTGTCCAGAAAGCATTGACACTGCTTCACTTTTTACACATTTTGTTACATTACAGCCTCACTTCAAAATTGCATTGATTGATTTTTTTCCCTTAAATTTCTACATACAACACCCCATAATGAAAATGAGAAAAAGTAATTTTGAAATTGTTGCAAATTTATCAAAGATTATAAAAAAAACAACCTATAAATCACAAGTACATAAGTATTCACAGCCTTAGCTCAATAAGTTGTTGATGCACCATTGGCAGCAATAAAAGCCTCAAGTCTTGAGAAATGCTTCAAGCTTGGCAAACTTATCTTTGGGCACTTTCATCCAGTCTTTTCCAGATAAACCTATCGTTTTAACCAACAATAAAAATACACTGACGTCAGTAGATTCATCACTCTTTGTCTTTCCAAAATGATAGTGTGGCAAACTTTTTCTGAATATTTAAAAGTAGAACTTTAATCAAGGATTTTACTTGCAAGTGTAAACTGTAAATGACGTGTATCATTCCCCCAGAAAAGAGGGAGGAACTTTTCCTGTGCAATGATGAAAGTCTCCTCCTGTTTGTACCTGGCAGGATTGCCATCTGCAGAGATGACCTTAATGTGAGCCAAGGACGAGGGAGTCCTCACAGGGGAAGCCCTGCCTGTGTAACAGGGAAACCGAGTAGAGTAAAACCTGCCTGTGGCTCAATCTCCACCTTTAGCAGCTTCAGTAGCCAGACGACAACACTGCATTAAGTGTTTCCTCAAATGGGCTTTAAAAATGTGATAAGGAATGGGCATTTTTCTGCCTCACTTTGAGTATAAATACCTTGAAGTGTTTCGAGAAAAAAAAAAAAAAAAAAACGTGGATGCACAATATCATTATCATGATGTGGAGGAGGAGACAAAGGACTGTGGGGATGATACGATTTACATACTTGCTCTTTAATTTCCTGCAGCTTGTTGCTCTGTTCACGGATATCGTGCAGCAGCTGCATGGCCTTGTCATCCTCTCTGGAGACCTCAACACGTGCCTCTTCCAAGCTCCGCTTTAGGCTCTGCAAACACATTAAATCATAGCTGCTGTTCGGTCAAATTTATACCTTTTATTAGGGTTAGGAAAGAAGTGGAGCACAGGTAAAAGAAAATGAAAAAACATATTGGTTTTATATTTTAGGGCATTCTTTAACATAACAATAGCTGCCAGTTGTTATTATGACTCACACTGCATTCTGTAATGTAGGTGGCAAGGTCTTGCTCAAGAATACTCCTCTGAGTCTCAGATGCCTTCAGCTCCACATCCTTCTGGTGGAGAACTGACTCCAGGTCAGTCATTTTACGCTGGAACCTGGAGATCTCCTGCTCCATCTGAATCCGCCAGAGGCATCAGAAACATAAGCACAGTCACTGCATCTTTACTGCAGGTCAGCAACATTTTAACAGTTAGTATATGCTAATTGTTCAAAGAGGACGTAATGCCTTAAAGGCAGCAAATATGTAAAGACACCCTCAGCTGTGAATAAGGCTTGAAGAAAAAGTTTACTTGTCCCACCTTCCGATACAAGCTTAAAAATCCAATTCATAACTAACTCAGTATGCTCTTAAGAACTGTAGTGTGCTACACAAAACAGGCTTAACTTGGACTTATGACAGTAACAGAAGCCTGCTTGATCTGTGTTCAGCAAAAAAAGTGTCGGCCATCTGGTAACAAAAAAATCAAAAACAAAACAAAACAAAAAAACAATATGGACTCATTTTTCCCAAAACAAAGTGCCAAAATGTAGCGCTACAAATAAAGGGAAAAAAAACGTTACACTTTCCAAATCTACCACTTCTTTCTTGATTGGTGAAGCTGTTTTTGTATTTCATAAAAGACTGACACTGAAGAGGCTGGTGATTTAACATTAGTGCACTGTACAAGTGAAATAAAGGAAGAAAAGCTTGAGAAAGAAAAGGGTGCACACACCTTGTGACATTTGTCTTGAGTTTCTTGAAGTTCTCTGCTTTTAAGGTGCAGCTTCTTTTCCATGGAGTTGGTCTTTGCAGGGGAGTTAAGGCCTGCAGACACCGCCCTGAGGAAACAGATGTTGAGATGTCTGTTTAACAAAAGAATACATCTTTTTTCCTTATCTGTGCGGTGAAATAAACTTGGTGCTCATGTTGTTTGTCAGAGGTCAGAGTCACTCAAAACCAATCATGTAATATGATCACAATTCATCAAAGTATCCTCCATGTTGTGTGAGAGAGAAAAGAGCAGATTCAAAATACCACAAATTCTCCAAACAAACCAACTTATCAAACTGGAGTTATTAACAATCTCATAACACAACAAAGAGCTGTCAAAGCAACAGCGAGCCTTCCTAGTATCATAGCTGTAATTAATTTGGCTGAAATGCAGACACAACACCCACATATCAAAAATGAGCAACAGACACAGTGAGAGAGAGAAAGAAAGGAAGAGAGAGAGAGAGAGAGAGAGAGAGAGAGAGAGAGGAAAGAGAGTGTACAAAATGAATTGACAACAGTTTCCTTTTTATAGAAAGCTCTGACAGGAAACCTGCAGGTTTTGCCAAGTCAATGTTACGACTTTTTAAAACCGTTATAATGCCACCTGGAATGAAATTTAAGACCAAAAACACCGTAAATATAGTTGATGGTTGGGGATCCTGCTGTATAACAACCAAATCTTAGCATGTGCCACTCAATGAGACCCAGTCAAGTTTACTTTTTGTCTGTTAATTGAACATAAAGTGATCCTCTGTGCTCTCTTGTTAACAGCTGTATGTAAAAATGCAAACAGTGACCCATAGTCATAGACTGCCTCGCTAAGATGCAGATAACAATTCGTATTAGCAGCTTGTAAGACAGTTTCCACTCTACATCTCCTCCTCGAAAAGTCCCACAAAAAAATAGAAAAACAAAGACACATTAACAAATCCCCCTGACAAATTTAAGACCTTTAAGTAATTCATTCAAGGCCAGAATAAAACATTTACATGAATTTAAGACTTTTTTAGGATGTGCATGGACCCTGTTTGAGGAATGCGGTTGTTGGATTACGGCTACCAACAACTAGGCTACGATTCAGTGAAGCATTTAAGGTCACAAGAACTTAATTTATTATCTTTACCCAATTTCTTTTGTAAAGAAACAGTAAAGGATCACAAAAGCAGCATAGACCCAAGACTAATTGCTGTTTTGCAATAAATTGAGAGGAGAATTCAGGTGATGCTTTGCCTTGGGTTTACTTGCCCAGGTCTCTGGAGTGAGTCTGATGCACTCATTTTTCTGCTTTATTTAAACTGTGTTAGCATGTGTGGCTGTTTTTTTTTCATTCATAAGGAAAAATTAAAAGCCAAAGGCCAATCCTCACACTTTTCTTGATAAGCCTTAAGACAACTCTGAAATATTAGTGTTGTAAAAGATGAATGGTTTTGTATGAATGAGTTGACAAATACTGCAGAGGGATCTTTTTAATAAAGTTGACTCAGACTGAGTCACAGTGTTAAAAATAATGTGAAAGCAAGCAGTCCTGCTCTCTTTTGCCTCTGCATCGAGAAATATTTCCCAAAACACACACACAGTATAGTACTTATATATGGAGGTAGTATACAGACACAGTCATGCACATTTTGCTCATCATAACAGAAGCAGCAACATCCCATCCAGCCTTTCTCACAGGAATCTAGATTAAATGAAGAGGCGTTTCAGGGAGCTGAATCTGTGCCAATTAAAAATTGATGGTAGACAGCAAAATTCATTAAAGTTCTTCAGTGCTGAGCTGAACAGTTTTGGTAGTCTACTGTACTGATAATATGACTATTTAGTTATCCTCAGTCAGGCTCTTTCTGCATTAAGTCATCACATTTTTCAACTTATCTATGTGGAAGAAATGATAAAATTAAAGTCTAAGTGGATAGTTAGGACAGTTCGATTTCTTCATTGACTTTTATCATCTCTAATGCACACTGCCTTAAATTCAACATAGGGGTCACTCATGTTTTAAAGGTACGATAATATTTGCACTGTTCAAAACATTGTGTAGGTGTTGAGAGGAGAAAAAGTCGGGTCACTCTTAAGTGGGGATCTTGATGGTTGTCTGGTCTCTTCACCGTGGAGGGAAAATAAATGAGAAGCCAGTGCAGGCTGCATTATTAAACAGAATCAAGCGGAGGTGGGGACATGAGGGGTGCATGCTAGTTAAAGGCTCTTGGCTGCACTGATCAAGAAAATGAAGACAACAGTTAAAATGAAGTCACAGATCAAACAACAAGAAGTGCGTTCACAACAAATAACGCACAACAGGTGAAAAAATAAAACTGTGATAAAACTACTGTAAGAATTTGAGTCCTCTTTTTTTATTCTATTACATGAAACTTAAAAAAGTGTTTTGAGGAATTACTTTGTTGTAACATTTAATCATTAGAAGAGTAACACTGATAGAGGTCATTTTTGATTTTAGCCAAAAGAAATATCTCATTAAGAGATGAAACTTATTGTCCTATCTCTGGAGAATGAACCTTAAAATTTCTTCGGTGAGAAACAAAGTTATTCCCTTCTTAAAATTACTTTTTACTCACCAGTAAAGCATGAGTCACACTTTTCCTTTTTAATTCAGGCAATATAAACAGTTTTTGGTGTCTATCATTTTTCATCTTAGTTCTCAAAAGGAACAAACACAAGAGACAACTGACAGCTATGGACTCGAATTTTAAAGACATAATATAGATATATGATATATGTGGAAACAACAAATGTTCACATTTTCTTTTCCAACGGTGTATCATTAACCTCCACTGGGTGATGCTAGATAACAGTACTGATGCTTGCAATTTTTTTTTTATCTGCTTTACCATTTTTTTCCCCTTATGTTCTAAAAAAGAAATCAGACTCATGGCAACAGGAGAGGAAAAGTACGAGGATGATTAAAAGCAAAGTTTCCACCTCAAGAGACCATGAAAGTCCCTTGAATGTCTTTAAATTGGGCCCTTAGCTGCTGAGCTACAGGTGACGGCATCACTTTGATAGGGTGCCTTTTTATAATAATTCTTGAAAAGATAATTTCCAAGAATTACCCTTTAAGGACAATAACTATTTACAATTTGGACGTATAGCAGAGTCAATTCATAGCCACCTGGTCAGCAGTGACTTCCCAACAGGTTAAGATCTTCTGACACAAAGCAAGAAAATACTTGAAACTCAATTAAGTGCACTTTTTTCACAACACTGAATTCATCCTACCTCACCACGAAATCCTCAGAAATGCAGATTTTTTTCAGGGATTTAAGACACAGATGTTTAAAGCCTTCATTGAAGCTACCTTGAAAGGATGATTTTCTGACATTAAACCGTGGGTAGCTGCATATAAATTTGAGGCAAGCTGTTAAGGGGATTTTGTTGTTGTGTTTGCTAATGAGGAGTCAGACAGACAAGTTCACAAAGACTGAAAGAGAAAAAAACAGCAGGTTTCTCCAAAACAAATGCTAAACAAATGATTAGCAATTCATTTTGAGTGAGCCTGGGTTCATTCAGTTCTTTTTCCCTCTTAGTGTTTTAATGAAGAATGTGTACGCACATATGCATGTGCGCACTCACACACATACGCACGCATATACACACAAGCCTGACAAAGTCTATGAGCTCCTCTTGATCAAATGCAGCAAAGGAAAGGACTGGCTTCAGTTAAAAACCATGAGCAAATGACTGATGGTGTAACAGCAAGGGACAGAGACATTAGAAGAGAGAGAGAGAGAAAAAAAGAGGAGGAGATGAGACGGGTAAAGATGGGGGTGGGGACTGGGAAAAGGAAAAAAAAAAAAAGCATCACGTTGTAACCATAGGAATAGATTTTCTCCCCCAATCTGAGCTTTTATCCTTTTCTCTGTCTAATCTGCCAACGCTTTTTCTTCCCTCACTGTTGCTGTTGCTGCTGCTGCTGCTGCTGCTGTCATGAACCGCAGTCTCCAGGACCATTAACCTGATAGTGCACTGCCACAGGGCTGCAGAAATGAAACCCATTCTCATGCATCATGATCAGAGGTTAAGAAGCCAAACACCATTAGGGATAATTACCACCCCAAAACCCATGCTGTAAAAGTCAGGAGCCCCATTCTGCCGCACAATAACAGAAAAAAAGCACAATAACAGCAGCGAGGGTGGGAGTGTGTCTGTGTCTGGGGTTCCACCTCTCGACAAACCTCATTGACACATTCAGCCGCATACCAATCAGCGCCGATGGCAAGATAACGACAGCTCACATCCTCTTGTCCATTCATTTGATCTATCTCTGCATCGGATCAACTATGTGAGCTCCTGAAGCAGAAAATCAGGGATCAGAGGAAGAGAGCGCCAGGGAACAGGGAGATCCCTTTCCTTCCCTTCCTCTCTCCTTGTCTGACACAGCATATGGCCAAACCCATTTTGGCCCTGACAGGCACAACACTAATGACAGGGATTCACACGTACTGCTCGGGGCACCATACTGGGTCACCCAAAACATAGCTGCTGTCGCTGTGATGAGGAGTCAAATGACACAACAGTGTTTAACTGATGAAGGTGTGTTAGTGAGGTGCATACAGGAGGTCTCTGCACTGTGGGGTCGTCTTAAAGAAGAAAGCCAAACAATGCAGGGTAAACAGGTAGCACTTACTCGGTTTTTGCCAACGTCGTCAATGTTCTGCTGAAGAACCAGCCTAGAAAGGGCAGATCCTGACCCTGAAAGCCCACTGGCAGAGCTCCTCGCTGGGCTGCTGAGGTTGGCCGGGGGGCTGCCTGCTCCGGCTCCTCAAAATTAGAGGTGTCATCTTCAGCGTGCAACGCAGGAACAAAAGGCGGGAGAACTGCAGGAGGGAGGATGAGAGAAAGAAGTAAGAGAGGACGGGGAATGAAAAGGAAGTAGCGATGAATGAACTGGTGAAAAAGAAAAGAAAACTGGAAAAAAGAAAAATAACACAACAAGGAGAAAGGGGAGAGAAAGGAAGGGAGGAGGAACAGAGCAGAGCAGAGGGAGCCTGGAGTGCGGTAAGTCGCGCGTTGATGCACATGCTGCCTCTCTGTCCCTCCCTCCCTCCTCCTTGCTCTCTCACTCTCTCACATACACATGCTCACTTGCTCTCCCCCACTGCAGCAGAGCAAGCTAATCAGCTGGAGCAAAGCTGAAGTAGAAATCAGTACCTGTGTCTAATTATCTACGAAGTAAGTCTGGATTTTTAATAAAAGATAATCCAACTACATGATTTCGTCCTATTTTGTGAATGATATCTATTCCTATAAAACAACACGTTTGAAAAATTAACATTCTGAATAAAAATCAATAACGCTCCTCTTGAGCAAACACACAGGCATCAGGGCTGCTGCATTTCAAACACTGAACCAAAAGCTGCTGATAATCAGGAGGATTTGAAAAAAAACAAAACAATTAGATGAATTAACCACCAGCGCTGATAAGAGCATTTAATTGGGGAAAGCTGCTCAGAGGTAGTGACCAGCATAACAATGTTTGCTTGAGAACCACAAAGAGAGCGGATTAATCATCTGGCTACACAAGGTCCTCTGCACAACAAACTAAACACTCATCACCCCTGCAGCGATATTTTTGAATCACAGACCCAGTGAAGAGCTGCTGCTGCTCTTCAACGTGGCCATGCTTCAATGAAAACATCTATTAATGTGAAGATTACAGGATCATTTCCCCCACAGCTGCTCAGGTGCAAATGTCAAACTCTTTGTCATTCAGAGCCGTGTCTCACATTTGATGGCAACAATGACGCGCGACAAACGCACGTGTACACCCGACACGGCGAGCGTGTGTGTGTGTGTCATGCGCGAAAAAGATTTGTGCTGCATCTGTTGAAAAGCGGATGAGTTGCAGATCTTTACTCTGTCTGCATCGCTTCTTCTATCAGCCACTCTTCCATTCTCCTCCTCAGGAAAGAGCTGGCCTACTGCCAATGACTCACAGCACCTCATTATCTTACTATGGACAACAGTGTGCGGATAAAAACTCCTGTTTGTCGTCCACGTGTGACCACACACGCAAGCAGAACACTGGAATACATTATAACAACATTAATATTCCAAATGATGTTTTGTTTTATCTTTCAAGTAACTCTACGACAATTTTGTATAGTTTTGATCTAAATTAAGCAGATTTACTCTTAAGAAAGAAGAAAAGAGACTCAAGGGAGAAGAAATGTTTCACCTTGTCTCAAGTTATTCCAGTCTACACTGGAGAAGAAAGAATGACAGCGGAGTCCCTGGAAACCCAGCCTCTCTTTGGTTCCACACAGCAATCTCTGCAGTAGGTCCACAAACCGCTTACTGACTCGCGGCTCCTCCGGAAATTTAAGGACACACTGGGAGTGAAAAGTTAATGTAGATTCATTGCATAATCCAAAGAGTTAACATATTTTTTCTCTGGATTAATCAGGCAGTATTTCATTATCAGTTTGGTTCCTTTAAATCAAATATTGTGAGTAGAAAGTGTCAGAACAAGCTTAAATGAACGCTCATGTACCTTAAAGTTGAGGATGTTGTTGATTGTTTTGGTTGAAGTGCTACCAGAAAAAGGCAACTTAGAATAAATCATCTCATAAGCTATGACCCCAAGAGACCACCAGTCACACTCGACCCCATAGGAGCTGCTGGAGCCACCGTTTACAGTAGCCAGAACTTCAGGTGACACAAAGTCCTGAGCTCCATCCAACACTGTAGGAGCTGCAACCTGAAAACACACACAAAAAAACACAATGATGTCACTTTATAGCACCCTGAAGTAATAGCAAACTCTGTAATCTACTTACTGTTTTGTTAGCAGTCAGTCTGGCAGCTGATCCGAAGTCTGCCAGCTTAATGTGACCAGTCCGATCGATGAGAACGTTCTCTGGCTTGACATCTCTACAAGTGGATAGTTTAGAAAGGATTTGATAGTGCTTTTACAGAGCTGTTTGTAGCCTGAGCACTGTTATATGTCTGCCACTCTGATGATAATGGAATACATTTGTAAACTGCGGCATTGTTTTTGTGTTACATAACTCACACTCAGTGCTTCAGGTTAAATTACAATGCTTCATTTCTCACGTCCAGTTAATGTTTTCCTGAATTATGAGCATTTGGCCCTCGAGTGAAAACAAAAGTTGAACAAAGAATAATATTTAGGGAGGATTTAAGAGTGCAAAAAACAAATTAGGATGTCTAGTCCTGCTCTCGTAATTGCTTTATTCCTCAAAGCCTTGAAACATCTTCCCCTATCTTTGAGAGCTTGGATGCTATAGTTGGTGTCGTACCTGTGGACGTAGCCCAGCAAGTGAACAGCATGAATGGCCTCCACGAGCTCGGCTAAATAAAACTGAGCCATGGATTCATCAAACTGATCTTCGTATCGGTTCAGCAAGGACATCAGGTCACCGCCCGGCAAATACTCCATCGCCTACAATCAAATTGGTTTGTAGTCAGAATCATGAAATTATGACTCACACTTCAAAATGAAAGACAGTGTGATTCAGTGTGATTATAATGATCAGTAACCACAGGCTGCTAAAACATTTATGTGTACCTATAGCTTGTTCTATATTTAGAAATAAACATAAAGCAACAAGTGAAGGAGTATGTGTGTCTCTGAGCCCAGATCAAAGCTCTTTTCAGCTGAAGCTTATAGGGTAGATCTTCTCATTACAGATTCAGTTATGCAACACAGGGTACTATTGCAGATTTATCTGTGATACTGCAGTCAAACGATGGGTCTTCAGTAGCTAAAAATACCCCGAGAATGACTGCAACAGCCTTGTGTCTGCAACCATGAGTAAAAACAAGAGAGTATGAAAAGCAGCATGTCATAACAACAAAAAAGGAACAACAACAATAGATGCGTCATTATAGGACAAGTTTGCAGATCATCATATCAACCCTGCTCGTATTTGATAGGGTTTACTTTCGTTGCTTGCAGGCTGAGGTGAAAGCCATTGGTCAGGCTGATTTGAGCTATATGGTTGCAGCCATACAGCCATAACAGGCGAGAGTCCCTGGAGCATGAATGGTCGGCGAGTGTGAATGAAGGGGAGCATTCTCCAGTGTTACCTAGCAACAAGGAGACTGGGTGCCTCTCTGACACACGGATAAAGATGGATGCTTTGTATTTTCCTCCATGCTCAGTTAGAGAGCAGGGTGAGACAGAGGGAGAAAGGAGAGAAAAGAGGATGAAAAACTGGTGAAACACATGCAGAGGGGCATGAAGAAAGGTATGAAGGTTAGGAAAAGAAAAACAAAAGTGTAGTTCAGATTGAAAAGCTTGGCTACAGAGACAATGTGGTTTTCTTCCACCCCATGCCAGTCTAACAGGTCATCAGAAAAAAAAAGAAAAAAAAGATTCATTGCAGGGTTCAGAAAAATTACCCTGAATGTCCTTTGTAGGGAGAAAACTAACACTGGGCTTCATGGCTCTCAATTAAGACATTAAGAGACATTAACATTTTAGGAAATCTGTCTAATTAGCTCCTTAACCAGAGTCAAATTGTCACGGTTTATTAATTCTACATGTTCATGGTAACTACAAAGATCCTCTCATATTTCAGCCTGCACAATTAAGAATCTTGAGGTGACTAAAGTCTTGCTCATGACTACATTACTTTTCTTCCTATATTTTAACAAAATGTGCAGTTTTTAGACTTTAAGATGCAGTTTTACCAGCAGTAAACTTAGTCTGATGACTCACACAGCACCTCAAAGGTCTTGTGTGAACAAAACCCTGGCAGCTCTTGTCTGACCCAATGTCTAGCCTGTAAGCTAAAATGACAAACTCAACAGAAGTGGAAGTCTTCCAACAGAGACTGACTAATTTCGAAATCGGAAAACATTTCCCCGACATGAAATTGGTTCCTTTGCTCACTTCAGATCCCTTCCTGTAACAGCTCATGTACTATTCTGACTGATCCAACTGTCTCTCAGCGACAAATGCCCGTTTCACATTCTGGACACCACAGCTGTGAAGAAAAGGGGAAAAAAATTACACCTTCTTACACAGCTGTCTCAAACATTGCTGTATAAACTTATGTAGTACTGAGGCTAATAAAACACAGAAATAGAAGGCAGGGCAATGTGGCTTGAGATTCTCATCAATCTGAGCTCTTTTGAAGCCAGTACCACATCAAAGTATCAAATTGCTTGTATTTTTAGTGGAGCTCTATGTTTAAAAATGCAGTGTAAATAGGATTCCCCATTATCATTCCTATTAATAATTAACCATGATCATTTTGTCTATTTTGAACTCTGATATACACTTCTTCTTGAATACCAATTAGAGCTGTCCCCCTGATCTAATACTGATCACAGATATCAGTCCGATATCAGCAGAAAAAAGAGCACCAAATTATGCATTGGCCTATACCTTAAATCTCTGATATAAGCAGTCTATCTCGTTTCAGCACTTATATCCAGCAGCGCCCAGATCCAGCATGTAGTGCCCTCATAATCACAACAGCAGACTGACTTTTTCTTGTTATTTTGAAATTCAAGCTGTGGACTCTAAACTTCAAGCAGTTGGACAACAGGCAATTTTGTGGGGAAAATTGGGGAAGGGGGGGGTAACCCCCATCTTCTGTTGTTCCCATCATATACTGGCAGTAAAAAATAACTGAAGTGAACTTGAATAGTTATTTTGCACTTTCTATCTATTCTACAAAATAATTCATAAAAATACATATGATTTGTGCTGATATTGGATCAGATTGATAACTAACTAGATGGTATGAAAACCAGCAGCTAACAGTAATGAAACCATTGAGTTCTACTCATCATTCCATCATTTAATCAAAGAGAAAAATAGTTTTGCCTTGTGCGTGAGTAAGTTACAAAAGAGAAAATATCAAAGAAAACTGAACGGAAGAGAAGAAAACGTTCTTTAATGCTACACATTTCTGTGTCACATAGTCTTGAGATTCAGAGGGAAGTCGTGAGCATCTATCTTGTCCTTGCATTGCAACTCTGCATTAAACATTTAATAAAACACAGCAAAACTGTATTTCAAACCAAAAGTTAGACTCTAAGTAAGAGCTTGCTGGGAGTCCTGTCACCCACTGACTCTGTCTAGTTCATCTCAACACACTTGAAGTCGTTTATGAGCTCTAGTAGGTGGAGTCTTAACTCTTAGACTAAGTCAAAAAAACAATTTCAATGTCATGATGTGGTCCACTCAACTGGAAAGGAGCAGCACTACATTTAAGGAGAAAATTTTTGCACAGAAAAGTAGAGCTCATCCATATTAAACTGATTTTGGGCTTGTTCAAAGTTATCATTCATGGTTTTAACCCAAACATCCAATTTATCATGAAGCTCTCTCAGCACCACCCAGCACATATTTGGAACCAGCGGACTGAGTCAGAGTTGACTCACAAACCCTAAATCTTCAAATAAAATCTTTACACATGACAAAAGCAACACCAAGCCACCAGGTCAGGCATGAGTCACATTTCTAAGTTACTACTTTCTAAGAAACTTCTGACACTATTTCAAGTTCCAGAAAATAGTTGTTACCTTTTGGTTGTTGTTGTCCAGCTGGTTTTGTTGTGGCCAGGGATGCAACGTGGTTTTGTTATGTTGAATGACAATAATGAATCTGATTTTTTTTGTTATCCAGCCTGCATGTGCTCAAGTGTGATGAATCCTGTGGCAGTGTTTACTGTGTTTAGTGCTTTCTTAATATTGTCATTAACTACCATCACTATTTGAAATGATGTTATGAAACAGTTTACGGTGCAAATAAGAAGAATTTTTTTAGCAGTTTTCCAGGACAGCACAGGTTTTATTTCTGCTTTTTAATGATTAAGATTTTCTCTTGTTTTTGAAAATTGGTCAAATGATTTCCTTGTGTACCAAAATGTGTGGGAACCCTCTTAACCAGATACCCCCGATGCCCTCTTTCACTGTGTAAAGCATATTTGTTGTAGAGAATAAAATAATAACACCCATCAAGCACTGGATATCACTGTGTGCATCCATCCAAACAGGACCAGCTCAAGTAAAGCAGTCACTTCAGTGTATGCACAAGATCAGAAAATATCCTGCAGTCTTACCAGATAGACATGGTCTTTATCCTGGAAGGCATACAGGAGCTCAGGGATCCAAGGACTACTGTTCAGAGCCAAGATCTTCAGCTCCTCCTCATGAAAAACCACCTGAAAAGATTTTGAAAAGACATGCTATCAGCATGTTAACATACTATAAAGAAACTTTTTCTTCTTTTTTTTTTTTGGCGGGGTGGGTGGGGTGAGCAGCAGCCAAATGAAGCCCTCTGTCTATCATGACAATGAGGCTTCATGATTTTTGTTCTGAGCTGTGACTCATGTTAGTAATTTAAAGGTGGAATTATCAGTCACAGGTGTTTTGAGCAAAAATATTCTAGGCCTGTACGATTCCTTCATTACAATGCTCACTTTAGAGCCTTTCCTGCCACAGCTCATGCACTTTTCTGACTCAGTTTTTTTCTATTAGTATCACATCGAGTACACAGGTGTGAAACCATGTACCTAGTTTAAAAGTTGTACTCTACCCCACAGCACCCCCACATGGGCCTTTGAAAGGCTACAACATGATATAACGCACAGCATGGCTCAGTCCAATATGAAAATGAGGATGAAAATAACAAAATGACTCAACTGTACATTGAGCATCATTAAAAAGCAGTTCTCTGCATGTTTTGCCCCACAACATCTTCATGTTGCTATGAATTTTGATCAGTGTTCACAATGTTTTGGTCAGTGTGTCAGTAATGCAATTTTGAACATATAACAGTATAAATGGAAGAAAAATTTTAACAAATCATAGCAATATCAATGTTCTTCATCATCTATATGATCAAAGTGGGTTTTTCATAGTATCCTTGTAAGACATGGCAGTGTGAGGGTGAGTAGCATCTGTATGAACAAATACAGTTGTGGAGAATTCCCAATATATATATGTAAAAATGTGAAAAGTATACTCGTTTCACTTTCATGGTATATCATGTTTAGTCTCTAAATAATACAAATCTTACATTTTCTTGCATGCACAGGGCTGACTTGTCCATAATCTTCAGAGCACAAACATCCCCTGTTGATTTTTCACGGACTACTTTTACTTCAGCAAAGCGACCACGGCCCACCACTGCACGAACTTCAAAGTCTTGAAGCTGAGGCTGCAGGGATCGTAGCTCTGAGACCACATCAGAAACTGTTACACAAGACACACAAAAAAACAGAGATCAAATTATGAGATGGGGCTGGGATAACATGCTGAAATACATGCCAAAACAGCATGTTGTTAATCGTTAATTTACATTTTAATCAAAAATCCTGGGAAGACATCCATCCATTCATATTATTCACTGTGAATACAAGTAAACTTAAGCTGTTTTTGAAAGAAAAATTATTTAACCACTTCCACAGGGTAAGAAGCTGGTTTGTTGTTGTCATGAGAAATACAAGCTTATTTACACCAAGCTAATGAGATGAGTAAATCTGTAATGAAGTGCTGGGAAAAAATTACATAATTATTTCCTGATTGATAACTTAGTTTTTTTTTTTACGTTTGTTCATGAAGAGAAACATTTGTGTGGGTGGTTGTGAATTATTGCTTTTTAAATTTTGACAAGCTTCTCTTTTATGTCAAAAGTATCAGTATCATCAATGATATCGTCCCTATATTCACTCAATATCAGATCCATACCAAACCTTGCAGTGTGGCAAACCACTAATCTGCAAATGGCTTAATTGTTTGATTATTGATAGTTTTATGGAGATCTGTGATCTGCAGATACAAAAGCTGAAAAAACAAAAGTCTTGGAAACTTAATGCATCAGCCCAAATGACGTGACTGGTAAATCAGTATATGGTCCCTCAAAACGTGTTTCTACTGCATGCTTACACTTATTGACGAAGTTTGCCACATGCTGAATCTTCATGAGCTCTGGAGAGCAGCACTCCTGATAAAGGAGCAGCAGAGCCTCCAAACACTCCTCCCGACCTAAAGTGCATCCTCCCTGTCCACTCAAGCCCACACGGCCCTGAGGACAGAACAGACAGTGCACGGAAGTCAGATACTTGCTGTTAACACTTGTATTAGTTATTTGAAAAATTCTGAAAGCATCTACACTACACCTTTACCTGAAACAGCTGATTGAGTCGTGAGCTGCGGATGGTGATGGGGTCTGATGAGGAAGGCAGCGACTTCAGGCTGCCCTGACTCACGTATTTAAACTTTAACATGGTTTCCTAACGACAAATGATCTGAGGAATTAAAAAGTAGATGTTAGTTTGAAACAAATCCTGCTTTCAGCGCGTTAACGCTTAACGTGTCCAACTAGTCTGAAGGAAACGTGTCAACCAATGTCAACAAAATGTAGCTCGCTACACTGACGTTGGCTAACGTCTGCTCTCTTTACCGACAAACAAGAACCGTTAACGTAACCTTCGTGAGTGTAGGGTCCGGTGCTGTATGCGTGACCGGTGAATTATACTCACCAAACTGCCATGCAGACATAAAAAAAATATTTTGTTATTTAAACGGAAACGTTGACATGCTAAAGAGCACACCGTTTCTGCCTAACAATGTTGTTTCCGGTCAACTTTCAAATTTTGCGCGTGAATCTCCTCCCTCCCGGGTCTGCTGAATGAAGGAGGCTTCTCATTGGATCACTAGGATTTTGGGGCGGGTCTAGTCGTTGTTTTGACCAATTGGCGATATTTCCGCGATGTCCCTTGTTTACCGCAAGACGAGGATTATTATAGCAGCACAGCAACACATCTATGAAAGGTGTCATTATTCTCTAAAAACGGGAGAGGTATATGACGGTAATCAGGGGGATAAACGATAACACCGTCAATCTCAACAATTTAAAGACGGACTAAGCGTACCTCTTATGGCCTGTATCTCTATCATTTTAATAATAGTGTTCAAATGCTACCCAAAAGTGGAAGTCACACAAGATGAGAGATTTCACAGACATACATGGCATGACGTTGGTCGTGAACAAAAGTCAAACTCCGTAAGGCTGAACGCTTCGCAAAATAAATCTGAGTACTTTTTTTTTCTTATAAAATTGCGATTTGTTGTGCCATTACCGTATTTTCAGGTCCCTCGTCTAACACGTTGTTGATATCAATTACTACATTGAAGGGGATTTTTTTTATCATTCTTGTTTTATATAAGAAAAACACATACAAGAAGGAGGAAGGTGGGATTTTTAAAACGTCAGAAAGTAAATAATAGATTAGAGACAAAAAGATAAAAATCCACGAAGAAGCTGTTTGCACAAACAGATGTATCTCAAGAATTAGCATATCACGGAAAGTAAGTTGTTTATGGTCACTTATTTCAGAAAGTGAAATCTAGACCGATTAAAGCTAGAGGGAAGTATTTCTAACCTTTTTTTATATTGAAGGCTCGCAGATAATGAAAAACAAAAAATGAAGTGTCCCAAAAAACTTAAATTCCATAAGGTCAACAAAAAAATGGATGTTTTGAATAAAAATGGAAATGGTAGTCTTCTAAAAAGTTTTACTACTTTCTGACTTTTCTCAAATTTTCTCCCAATTTTTGATGCTTTTTTTTCTTAACCATTTTCATTTCTACTTCTTGTTAGTTTTAGGCGTTTGAGTAAGCTAAATGTGTGTTGAAAATAGTTTAGTGCATGACTGATGTACAAAGAGACACTGATACAGCATTTGTAGAAGTACAAAAAATGCTTGGGAGCGACATTCTTTTAAATGAATTTAGGATTCAGCACCCATCCCCACCTGGGTAATTATTACTCTCTTTATTTATTTCATGTGTTAATTTGGTCCAATCACCCTTAAAATACAACCATACCAAATACCTATGAGAAGGGCTGATCAAAACTCCACCCTAGTATGCTATGATGCATAAAAAATTAAAAGAAACACGCAATTATTCCAGTAAAACTAAATCCAGGGACAAAACCTTTATTACCAGCAGGTTTTATTATTACATCATTTCCAGCAGGTTTAGTTTTACATTATTACCAGTTCTGAGCCAGTTTGTAGAAATTGCATGTCAGATATTCTAGACTACAAAGGTGTGTAGTTGAGAGACTGGGGACCTGCTTAGCTCGCCCCATCTGGTGTAAAGGGTGCTGGAGTTGTGGTGTTTATGATTGAGGCTGAGCTTGGGATTTAGGGTTGGGAGTGGGGCTTGGTTTGGGTTTAGGATTGGGACTGGGAGTAGGATTGGGGTTGGGAGGTGTAGGGGAAGGGGGGATATAGCATCCTCTCTTGTGCCACTGCATGTCCCGTACACGTCGGACGGACTGGATCTGAGGTGCAGTGGCTCCCCAGTCATTCCAGTGCTTGTACTCTCCACGTTCAAACACGTACTGGCGCCCTCTGTAGCCTGGGTATGAATAGCCAACCCACCTTCAGAGGGAAGAGAAAGAGTTGTGCATAATGTTTATGGAGCAGGTTTTTGGAATTCATATTATCATACAAGTGTACTTTATGCTTGTAAAAAAATTCTCTTGATTAAAAAAAATTAGTAAAAGGAGTTAAAAAATAATGTGTAAGATTACAACTTACGTTCCATTGATAGCCTTAGCACTGGCCACACGGTCCTGGAAATTATAAACCCACAGACTGGGGACATCATCATCAACAATCTCCATCTTTCTACCTTCAAAGGCTGCGCTCTCAAACAGGTGAAGCTTATGCTCTGAACTATCCTAGAAAAAAACAAAAACAAATCAGGGGTCAGTATTTTGTCAAGCTGTTATGTCCGCTTAAATGACACTTATAATACCAACCACTCTCAGAGGCCTAAAGGAGCACAGGCTGTAGCTCGTCTGGGAGTTAGTCCAGGAGCTCCAGCGAGGATACTCTCCTTTCTCCAGCACAAACTGCTCTCCTGCATATCCTGGACGCTCATATCCAACCCATCTACAGTATGATGGAAAAGTGTTTCAGGTGAGTTTACATCACCAATTAAGTCCAGCAAAATAATAACAATAATACAGAAAAAAAGAAGACTCACGGCCCTGACTCCACAATGATTGAGCCAAGTTTCAGTGTCTTATCCCAGGCGTCCTTACATTCACTAGACAACTCTGCCTTTCTTCCACGAAAGTTCTCATACTCATAAAATGTCAACTGCAAGAAAGACAAAGAGTTGATTGATGTTTTATCTAATTCATGCACTTATTTCATCCCACCAGACACCAATTTGGGTCCTAAAAATGTCAAGCATCAACTTAACTCTTGTTCACCTTGTATGTAGCTCCAGCTCCTCCTTGGCCCTTCTCTGCAGGTAGCTGGTCCGGGGTACCCTGTTGTTCTGTCATTTTCCCTCTACAAAGTAAAGCAAAAAAAATTGAGTGTTAGTGTATTTTTAAAACAAACTTATTCAATGGGGTTGTTGAAGGAAGCACAGAGGGATTTATGAAAAAAAAAAAATAATGTATTCAAACACAAGGACAATTATTACCCTTTTCGAAGTTTGGTGATAATCTGTTGTTCACAAATCTAAACATAAAATTCATTTCCACACTTTAAGTTATACATATTACTCTGTTCTAGTGTTTGAGCAGAAAAGTTATAACTTGAAAATAAAAGCACTACTAAAGGAGAAAGACTTGGGGTGCAGACAGAAGAGGTGGTAGAGTGTTAGGAAAAGAAAAAAAGGTCTTTTGGAGGGAGGGAGGGTCATTTCTGTTACCTGGATGGCTTGTGCTTCACTGCACCAGGTACAAGCCACGCTCTCCGCCTTTTCTCTCTTTTTTCTGTCTGTCTCAGTGTGAGGGTGTGTGTGGGTGTGTAGGCCTGGCGAGCGGTCGGTAGAGGCTAGCGGGGGTATTTATGGTTTATTTCTAGCCACAGCAGCAAAAAGCCTGTTGATGCAGCAAGTCTGTCGCATCCATTGTGTCCATCACACTGCTTCTCAATAGGCTTGCCCCTCTGTCCCTGGCACACTGGCAAAGGATGCCCGGCTCTGCCCATGCTGCCATCCTGACCATGATCCTATGGTGGGCACACATACTCACTGACTGGCTGCCAAGAGAATGAACAGAGATCAGTCTCACTCAGCACTATTGGCCCCACCCAGCTAACTTACTCTCCAGTTTCGTGTCTTCCACCTATTCCTTTACTTTTTTTCTCTTTGTCAGCATCCAAAAGAGCTGCAGCTTACAAAACCAAAGTGAGGCTATGAAGTTATAGGTCTAAATTGTTCAATTCCTCTTACTTGGGGTCTTCTTTATGCACTGTTGGGTGTGGGTTTCCCATCAAAAATACACACTTGATTGCATTTCATAGAAAAAATGTTTAATAGAATTCCCCCAATTTCCTCTTATCATACAGCATATTGATCATAAATGATTACATCATTGTTTATATGGCAAAATAAAAAGGCACATAAAAGAGCAGGTAAAAACATTTTGCTTGGTTCAAGGTTCACCAAAACACGCTTCCTGTATATGTTATAACATTCCCAAAAATGTCCTACCATCTCACTGTTGTTGCTCTGTGACTGGCTGTTTTTACAAAACAGGAAGTGTATCTGGAAGATCTTAGCTTTTAAAAAGAGTCAGATATAAAAGTTTAAAGAAAAGAAACTTTCCCATGATCTTGTTCCTAAAGATAGGCACTTGATGCTGTTATTAAGAGGTTACGGTACTGTGTGGACGGTCTTTTGTTATACGTTTCTTAAAGTGCTTTGAGGTTTACTTGGGATGTTAAGTGATCAGTAAGAATGTGTTTAAACATTTCGTACAATAAAAAGTCAGTATAGAAAAGGTGCAATGCATTATTTACTGTATGTACACATTCTTTCATTTGTGATGTTAGTATTGCTGAAAGCCAAGTGTCATCAGTCCCTGTCTGTATATGATGGATTTGCACATACAAAAAAATAAATGAATTTGCTCTAAATACATTGGCATTCACCCATCCATTAAGCATTTGTAAAACAGAAGATACAAATTCACACTTGGCATTAAAAACATCACAGTCTTGGCACAATGTTTTTCATCAGCAAGATCAGAAAGTTCTGGATGGCCTCAATGTTCAGCAAAATTCTGACATTCTCTCCTGTATAACTTGGTAAAGGTCAGAAATAAGGCACTCAGAGTGCAAAATGGAGCAATCATGGTGAGGTCTGTCAGCAGCAGTCCGGACAGTGTATCCTAAAGAGAACAAAAACAGACAAATTCAGGAGGAAGTTTCCAAAACAGGCACAACAGGGGGCAATGTTTTTACAGAATACTGTGTATGTTGCATTAATTACTTCAAATAACCGATGGGATGACTGAAAGTACTTTCCATAACCATGAGTATTTTGAATTTTACAGCAAAGATATTCTAAGAGACCCTCGAATACCTACCACTGTAACAAATGACTGCTTCTTTCATTTTGACTTACATATAGGCAAGAGCAAAATAAAACCGCAAGCAGACAAATAAAGGAGCATCAAGCAAAACCAAATGAGCTCAGGTAAAAAGGTAAAATGAGAATATCTGCAGCAACTTGATCTTTTTTAAAAAAAAATTTTTTATAGTGATGAGCAGACACATTACAGCCATCCCCCCACTGCCTTTCCACTTTCAGTCAGTTTCGTTACAGTCTGCATAAAATGTGTCCCTGACAGTGCTTTGGGGAAGTTCAAACCAATCTCTTTCCATTATCATGAATGTGTTCAGTTATCATGCATTGTGACTCACAAGTAGACTAGTCTTTTTAGATTCTCCTGTCGCTTTGAGAGCAGTGACTCAGGCAAAAAGCCAAATGTATAATCTTGTCACTCAATGCTCATTTATGTCCGATTTCCTTAAATCTTAGGATAGCCTTTAACACAATGAAATGAGGGGTATAAAACTTCAAATCTCTTCTTGTTATTAATACTTGGTTTATTATTCTGTTTTCAGAAACATACTGAAATTCTGGAAAAAAGAGAAATGTGGTGTTGAAATAGTGGAATATGTTGGAAAACACAGCTTGAGCAGATTCATACACAAACTGTCAGGGCGATGAGTTACAAAGACATAGCTCTCCTTTTCTTTAGGAGTAATACCTGTACAGCAAGTGTGACTGTGAGTTTCTTGGCACATATATCATTTTTTCAGAATCAGACACTTTCATATTAGTCACCTGTCACTTGCTATGCCTCCCCTTCGTGCTGACTCAGACGCTTCTTAGACTTGAGTTCTTTCAGCCAGGCAGGAGAGGCGACGCCACTGAATGACATTCAAGTTCACAGTTCAGAGAAGTGTCATGTTTAAAATGCATTTCCAATTTATAATAATGGTGTGATGTGCTCTGTCATGCTCTTCTCTCACCCTTTGTCCCCACCGCCCAAGGGTGGCAGCACTCGAGCAGCCCCTGCCATATTAGAGGCGGTGCGAGGAGAGCGGGACAGCTGTGAGGGAGAGGGTGCTGCCTTTTCCTCTTTTTGGATTTCCATCTCTTGTCTACTCTTGTCTTCTTCTGTCTCTTCTCCCTCTCCTGTTCCTCCTCCTGCTGTTCTCCTTTTTAGCTGAGCCTTTGGGGGAGGTGAATTACACGATGGTTGATTCCAATGACACTTATTTATAATATGATTTACAAGTTATTACTGATAAAGTTCTCGTTGTACTCATGGTGAACTTACTAATAGGGCTGAAGGGCTTAAACCAGGGAACATAGGGACTCTCTGAGCAGAGGGCGAAGAATTACTGACTTTCTTTGACTTGGGCTCCTCTTCCTCATCTGAATCCTTTTGCTTTACCTCCTTTTCATCTAGAAATACAAACAGAAGTTTGTTGGATAGGTCAGAACATATATTTAAAGGGGAGAGGTGTGTACTATATCTGCTGTATCGCATTATTCTTTAATTACCTGTGGAGTCACGGGACCTCCAGTCTGGGCTTTCAGGTGTGAACATTCCTGCACGAAACCCTCGTGATGGACGTGACCGAGTCCGCCTCTTACTCAGAACAGCCTTTGATCTTTGCAGTCTGGTGTCGAGGAGAGGAGCTGAGCTCTGCGAGCAAGAAAGCCAAGATAGGATAAAATAATCTCAGTATTTCTAATTATTTTACAGGATGGAAAGATTGAGTTGAACATGGAAGCGTGCCACGTGCATAGTATGTTTGCGAACAGACATGTGTACAAGGGAAAGCAGGGATTATTAAATTCAGTCCCAGGGCTGACCTTGGTCATCTGGTTTAAAGTAGTTAAGAGATAAAAATCAGAGAATGAGGCAAAGTTTCTGAATTGGACGGCCTATGACACTTATTTCAAACCAGGGGACTCTAAACTAAAGGTTTAAACAGTGAGCAAACAGAGGCACATTGATTAGGGATGCATGATCTTGGAGTTTTGGTCAATATTTGATATGCCCACATTTTACCACTCATTTAGCAGATTACTGATAACAGTATTTCTTTCCCATACTTAATTGTAGAGATTATCAACTCTCTTCTGTATTAGAATTAGTGTGCAGCAATATAGTGCATATTCCAATCACATTTGTTATATATTATTCATTATCTGTGCAAAATGATAAAAATACCTACTTACTTAATACTCTCCCTGCATCAATCATAAGACCCACAACCAGGGACAATTTGGCCAATTTTACAAATGACAGAGTGAGGAAACAAAACCTCTGTTCACAGGAAACATGTTGCGCTGTAAGTGCTGAAGTTGGGCATTTAATTGAGTAAGCAGCGGCCCATTATATCTGTGTGTTGTTGGCTGATAAACGATAATTCATTTTTAGGGCAATATCTGTTGATACATACAATGTGCTGATATATATCATGTATCCCTATCATAAAAAATGACACATTAATTAAAAGAGCAGAAATCTATTTTTTGTCTAAAACTAATGAGAGAAGATGACTCAGAAAACAAAGATTTACCCTCAGAGATTATTTCTACTAGAACATAAAGCCGTATTCCTCAAGTGAATTGAATGGATTGATTGTAACATTGTGACAGAGAAACGCTTAAGAAAATAATTTCAGTGTTGTATCAAAATATGTTGAGAAAACAAAAACTTCCACTCTGTACATTAGCGATGATAGGGAAAAAGAGTTAAAGAAAAAAAACAACCAAAGAAGAGTGGCATAGCATGTAGGACATAGAATAAAACACTGAACTCAATAATGAGGAGGGGAAACAGTTCAAGAAACACTGAGAGATATTTTATCACTACAAAAGTTAAAGGCAGATTCTCACTTGTTACACAACCTTGTGGGAGCCTGATGTTGATCGCACTCATGTTTTTTGGCAATGTGTGAAAATGACAGAGTACTGGGATGAAGTGTGGAAAGGAATGAAAGCAACTTTGGGTTATGAACTTTCTAAGAAGCGTGAAGTGCTGTATCTGGGAGATTTAACACAGTAAAATATACAAAGCAAAGACAGATACCAGTAACAAAAACTGGTGACAACAAAGAATGCTATCACCAGAAAGTGGTGTGCGGAGGATCCCCCCCACTCAGAGAAACTGGTTGGATATTGTGGAAAATCTACATGATACTGACAATTTTGCTCTCATTTTAAGACTTCAAGAATCTGTATGCCAAGGAAAAAGAAAAAAAGGGACCCATGAAAAAGTCTGAGGAGAATAGACTATTTAAAGGGAGGTTAAACTGACTAATGATAATTGACACCAAAGTTTGTATGATCTGTTCGTTTAGCACTAAAAAATAATAATTTGGGTATGTGAAGCAAAGTATTCCCTTTATTTGACAGATGTCAAACCAAAGAAGGACAGTATCAGGCTGAACATTGATCCCCTACCTCAGGGAATGGAGCTGGTGCTTCCTCTTTCATAAAATCAGTGGTATCTACGACTTCAGGGGAAGCTTCAGGCTCTTCTTTTTCTTCTTCTTTTTCATCTGGGGCAGGCTGTGGACTGAAGAGAAAAAAAAATCTCATGCTAAAAAATGTGTGAGGATTTGTGAAATATTGAGACAAACACTGTTATTTGAATGTTTTCCAAACCAGGTCTGGATTTTACCCAGTAAATATCATCCTCTCTTTTGTGTATTGTGCTTTATCAACCACAGGGGGGCACAAATGGCACAACTCAAAAATACTTCAAGACCTACAGTAAATGTCATTCCTTAGGCTGCAGCTGATCCTCATTAAGTTGCTACAGGGTTTATGTTTAGAAAATGGGGAATATTTAATATTCAGATTTATGGTCAAGTTGTTGTTATGTTTTCTTTTGGTGCTTACATTTTGTTTTCAGTAATGTGGCTCATCATAAAGGAAAGTGGGGATCTCACATTTTCAGGCTACTTATTTCCACATTTGTCCAATAGTAGATAATGACACTGAAAGCCTCTGCCATCCAGCCTTGTTTGTTTCGGGAAAGGTGAATAAAAATAAATAAATAGCCATAAAAACACTTGGTGTTGGGTGTTGAAGTGCAGCCTCTTTCCAACCTGTCAGTTTCAGATGGCTGATCACAGGCCTCTTCCTGCTGGATGGGTTCATCCTCTATCAAAGCATCAGTGTCTTTGTCCTCATCTGCTGCGGCATAACTGGAAACCTGTGTCTGAGACACAATAAAGGTAGATTCAAATGGGAGAAGGACAGGAAAAAAACTTACTCAACAGAATCAGTGACAACATTATACAAGCTCTTGATTTCTAAGTGAATTGGTGTTTGCACATCTCTACTTATGTATCACAAAATACCACATTTTAGAGCTGAATCAAAGTGAGAAAGAACCGTATGCTGAGCCAAGATCAGTAGCAACAGTGGATGAGAGGACTGAGGACCAGCCGAGCATGCATCTTTTAATGAGCCGGTCACAGAGGCTGGGCTGTCCTCAATAAACACCATGAGCGTGTGTATGCACGCACACACACTGACACACACACCTATGAGCCATCACACAGACGCAGCAGACACACTCATATTGTCACGCCCATTTGCTGGAATGCATTTGTGAGCACCAATCACATACACATACACGCACACACGCACACGCACGCACACACACACACACACACACACACACACATATCCCAAACAAAAGCAACCACTGAGTGCATTTCCTCACACACATTCCTTTTAGCTCACTTTGAGTTTCGTCTAGGAGCACATCCAAATGTAGTGGTAACTGATAATCACCTGGATACAAAACAACACTTGTGTAAACAGTACTGCTCTCCATTGTATTTCACGCTACTCTCATCTCTTTCACAAGTCCATAAATCAATCACAACTCTGAGCAGTTTCGCTGTCACATGGCCTGTTAGCTGGTTGCATCATGACATGATTGAAACAAACTTCTTGTGATTTTCCTACACCTACAAACCACTGTGTTTAGCTGCAGAGAGAAAACTAAATCTGACAAAGACACAGTCACAGGTGGTGCATTTCCACTAACCTGCACTTATCTGCAACTACTCTAATTATAGAAGAAGCCACTGCACTTAGCTTGGTTGTATTACGCAGGTAGCTTACATAACTTTTAGTGAATCATGTGACCGAAATCTGCATGTGATTTCTGAAAGTAAGCTAAGTTTATTTTTTAAACACTTTCTTCTGTTAATCAGTAAAATGACACAAAGGTAATCAGGCTTTAGTGTTCAACATGGGTTTCAGAAGTAACTTTAGGTAATAAAAAAAAAAAAAAAAAAAAAAAACTTTTCAAAACTTTGTTTTTGATATCCTGATGTATAATCATTTAATTCAGGAGCAATTCAATCAAAACATGCATGTTGCACATTCAGAGCAACAGAAGCAGTTGTTTTCTTGAAATGAATCGACCCCTTTTTTGAGGATGCTGGACTGGTTCTGAGCTGAATCTTTCATTATCAAAGCTAGCTCATCTTGACTGTAGTTTTAAGTTAAGTGCAAGACAGGTAGCACACCTAGAATAAGTCAGGGATTTTTCTTCTGTCAAATCTCTCACAAAGCTGAGGGCAACATCCATGTTTCTGTCAATTTCGGCAGATTCCTATTTGATGTACGACAGCGGATTTAAGAATGAAAGCACTAAAAATCTATGCTTATACTCTACTGTATACCTGTGTATATGTGACCATGCAGGTTAATAGCTCGGTCTGCAAATCAATAAAGAGTCAGCTTATTATTTTTAACCTGAAAGTTTTCATGGCTAGTGATGTTGAGATGTGTAAGAGGGCTTGTTGACTGTATGGAGGAGAGAGTTATATCTCTTACTCTCTAAAATACACCCTTTATTTCAAAGAAAGTGAAGGATCAGCAAATTGAAGTGGAAATGGCCTGTTTTTTTTTTTTCACTCACATTCAAGCAGACCCAGTGGCAGTAATTTAAATTCAAAAAGCAAGTCAGACTTCAACGTGTGCATGGCTCAAAAGTTGCCTCCTGTTGTCAATAGATGGATCCCAAAATACCTGCACACCAGACTAAAATGTGTGGCTGTATGAGGCTACACAGTCAAATTGCTTTTGGAGGCACATTTCCTGCATAACAAAAGAAAGACAGATACAGAGGGCAGCACCAGACACAGCAACACTTGAGTCATCCTTATCTAACAGTGTCACATTTTGCGAGTCTTCAGCTTTATCGCTGACACACAGCAACATGCATGTGCACCGATAAAACATTACATATGGGAAAATTGATCTGATAACTGGATTCTTCCTGAAACAAACTGCCTGCTGCTCTCCCTTTTCACATTTGCATGGTTTATCTGTTGATGGGTGCAGACATATTGGATTAGAGAGAGTTGTGTTTGGACACATGGAGTCTTGGGAACTTTAAAGAACAGCTTAACTCTAAGGTCCTTGTTTGGATACCTGGTCAACAAAAGCAGCTGAGTTACATAAAACGGACTGTTAAAAAATCTGTACAAGTTACTAATGCAGAGGCTCATTGGTCTTTCAACAAATCTCAGCATGAAATTTGACCTGATAATAGGATAATTAAAGAATTCAGCATTTAACGGTGTGTGCTGGGTTACTTTATCTGTTAATACAGAGCAGGTCTCAGTAGCCCTCCTCTGCAGAGTCTGACGACTTCTGGCGGAGAAGCGACGCAGGGATCTCCTGCTACGTCTGGCAAAGCTACGAAGGGGCGTCACGGCTCTCTGAAATCGTCCTTCTCCTCCTTGATCTCCACCTCTGTCCTCCTCCTCCTCTTTATCCTCCTCTTCCTCATTTTTTTCTCTGGAAGCACCCCACATGAGATCAAGAGCTCCTTGCAATGAGTGACGCACGCTGCCCATCCAGCCGGCCACATGAAGCTGAGCAGCTGACAGTTTCCCTCCAAAGTACTGCATGGTTGAAAAAAAAGCTCAAATAGGTGGCTGTCCAGGCTCTGAGGTCACCATGGGAACTGTGTCACCTCCAGACTTTGGAGCATTTGAGATGATGGGACTGTTTCAAAAGTCTGGGGCTCTTGTCTGGATTTCAGTTACCATTTTCAGCAAGTAACGAAAGCATGTGGTTCAACTGTTTCTGACATCATCCACGACGATTAAGAGTCCATTTGTTATTGCAGCAGGTATCTCCATATTCTTTACGTTCGCACAAACTTCCTGGAAAAGTGTTTTGTTTGCTGTGGGTAAAAAGTAAATAGTCTGATGGTGCATGTGTTTGCACTGTGACAACACTATTCCACTGCAGCATTCAGGGTGATGGATGTGACATCCTCAACAGAAGCCGTTCATAATTGTCCGTTTTTAAACACTCAGTCTTTCAAAGTTGCTTTCACTTAGAAAGACAAAAGCATAGAATAGGTTTGGTCCTGCACACAAATACTTGAACAATTACCTCTTTTCTTCTGTTGAGACTTGTTTTCTGCCAAGCCTCTTTGCGTGTTCACTTACGTCCAAGCCCACATCACTCCTCCATTTTTCATTTATGAGGAAAAAAAGAAGCAGCATGGGAAATGTTTTCCATTCCAAACATCCAAAGAAATTATGTTAAGAAAAGTAGACAACCTTTTTATCTTCTCTGGACCGGACTGATGTCAGAGAATGTCAAAACAAAGTGGTACACTGTGCTGATGTGGAAAATCCCAGCAGAAGGAAGGTGCGGCAGGCTACGGTGAGGCGCTCCCGTGTATATGCAAATGCAGGTAACTGGACAAAGCAGCATTTGAGCGAGAAGAGTTGGAGATGACAGAGGGACAACAGGAAAACCTTAAAGTTGAGATTAAAGTTTGAGCTGCAGGACACCCTAGATGACAGCAAGAATAGACAGTGGATGAAAACTATCTTGTCTGTGGTTTAGCCCATCCTCTTTTGTCTGTAAGTGTGGCAGAAAGTATGTGAGGAAGGGGGAGTTGACAGGCCCTCTTAGAGTGGGGAGGAGAGACTGAGCAGAGAGACAGAGACAGAGAAAGAGGGGCACCATGTATGGACATTCTGACACGCTGCCCTGTTGACCAGATCCAAATGAGGACATGATGACCACATTACATCTTTTCTGACTGTAAGATCCATCCATCCGTCTGCCTGTCTATCTTTCCCACTGCTTGTCCGTTTGTCTTTCTGTCTGCATGTGGTTGAGTCAGCAGTCTGATTGAGCATGCACAGTTGGCTGCACAGCTCATGTTTACCCAGTAAACACTTTCCTCATTTGGCACCGTCAGAAAGAAGAAAGCTTTTTCCTGTACAGTAATAGTGCCTTCTTTGGATAAGATTCCAATAAGCATAGAAAGAGCAATGACTTATAGATGAACCTCTGCTAAGGTTATATCTATTAAGTTAATAATATTGAGGCTCTATAATGAGATGCAGAACAAGGAAGTGAGTTTTTAGGAGCAGTAGCTCCCCCCTGTGGTCAAAACAGGGCTTTCCTTACACATAGAGTACTTAAAAGATACAGCAATTGAATTGTTTTGAGCAAAACTATCTTACAGGGGCTCATTGGATTTATGACTTGATTTATTTATAAGAGCCCACAACAGAAAAAACATGACAAAGATACATACACACACACACACACACACACACACACACACACACACACACACACACACATACACAAATGCACTTACAGTTTTTGGATCCAGTGTTTTCTTTTTCATTAATTGCACAAATGTTTGAAACAGGCTGAGAGCTGAACAGTCCTGAGTGTTGAAGCCGTATCAGCTGTTCATTTACTCTTAGGTAAAGTCTAACTGGTGATATCAGCTGCTCTGTTTACCTTGAACTGTTTAGGTTTGATGTGCTCACTTCTCTCAACATGAGTGAAGTCACTGCTCTGTGTTTATTTAGTACAATGTATAAACTTTGTTCATAAAGTCATATGATTACTTTTCACGTATTTTGAAGGTGCATTTTGTTTTAACTTATTTCAGCGAATTCTAGCTCATGATTGCTATACTGCAGTGAGGCAAAAAAAAAACAAAACAGTGAATTTGTCTAAGCTCAAATTGATGTCAAATAATTCTGCTTGGTAATTAAGTAAAAACTTCTACACAAAGATGTGGCCTGGATATGGACATGCCTTGTGACTGCAGTTGTACTAAAAACTGCATTGGCCTTCCCATTTGCAGGAGCAGAAAATAAACTTTTTGTTGGAGCAACTGTACAACTTGCCTTTCATATAAAAAAACCCCAGCAATGATAGCGCTGTAATGATTGCCTACTTTTTATGATAAAAGGTGTCATCAGATTTAACTATTATAAGTTCTTGTGGACCATAATGAGGAACTCATGTGTCTTTACAAACTGGAATTAATCCTGCTACTGAATGTCTATTGTGAAAGTAGAGGGGTTCAAAGGAGTTTCACTTTCACATTGATACAATCAAGTTCACTAATCCCATGATAACAGCTGACAATTTTACAGCCATTACTTTGTCAACATTTGAATTAAAATCAGCTCAATGTGCAGAGTTTAAGTCACAAATGCGTAACCGGGGAGCCTTGCTATAGTTTCTGAAACCCTATTTTGCAATTTCTAATTACTGTAGGCTTGAGTCAGGTAGACCTGTTTTTTGTTTTGCAGAGATTTTAAAGAAAAGTTTTTCTTTTGCAAGTTGCTCAGCACTTCTCTCAGTTTCTAAATATAAACAACCAATCTGTCCCTGTTTCTGGTGTTTATGCTAAGCTATCAGCTATCAGCTGTTGTTCTCGGTTTTTACATTTCAGGGAGGGATACCAGTTTGCGCCTCTGAAACTCTGCCAAGACAAAACAAACAATTTATATGAAGTGATACCCATGTTGATGAGGAATGCTAGCCTCCTGCCACGACAGCTGAACAAAAATGAACAACATCAGACACAGCCCGTACTCAGACTGCAGTAAACATGCTCGATGATGACTGTAAAACTACTTGCGCTCGATTTTATGTGATTTCAGAGAGACTCACCCATAGCTGCTGGAGATAAGTAATCCAAGATGTCAAAGAGAAATACTCCATTAGTGCTTTATACCATGCCATGTTGATTTATGTGAACAGCTCTGACTTTTGAGTTCCTCTGCGCTCACAGAAAAGAAAGGGCTAAAGTGAAAGTAGCGTAACAGACTGGGATAGATGGAGAGCTGGTTTCAACCTCACTTCCTGTCACAGACCTATCATCAAAGCTACACATACACACACATACATGCATACATACATCGAGAAAAACACACACACAGGAAGACAGGCAAGTGTGTCTCTTCAGCAACAAAACTCCTGAGTCAACTTTCATTGTTCTCTTTCAATAATATTTTCCAATTCAACAGCTGAGATCCAGCTGTGACGGAGGAATATCATTCTTTTGACGCGGATCACGTTTGACCAGATTTGAGGATCATGCTTGTTTCATTACTCAGCGTCACACCTTCAAACACACTCACACACATACACAAACATACAAGTTCTTAACCTGTGACTGATTCGGGCTGAAGCAAGTATAACAAGATGTTTTTCCCCGCACTACAGGAATGGCGATGTGTTCGCACAGGTGAGGTGTGTGTGCGGCTGCCAGGTCGACGTGATTCATTGGAGGAAAATAATCGCACATTTACATGTACACTCCTGTCTCTGTTCCTCACCTCACTGTCTCTATTGGAGAATCAATCAAGCAGAAATTAAACAGAGAAACATTTACCTCCTGCTTGTCTTCGCTGTTGTCCGTTGTATCTTCTATCATCTTTGCCTCATCATCTCTTCTTTCCTCGTCTACATACTTTATGGAGATCAGCTGCACCCCATCCAAACCAGACTCCTCTGGGGTCCTAGGACTCCTCGGGGCTAGCGAGGGCTCTGAGCTGTCTGGTCTTTCCACCTGCTCTGGCATTTTATTTTCCCAGCGGTTGACCTCCATCGGGACAAGCTCCTCAACTTCCTGCTTCTCATCTTCCCATCGCCTCCGTATGACTGGACTAGAGTCTTTTTTTGCCAGCGAACCCCATCTCTTTGGTTTGACAGAGAAGTCGTCAAAGTCCACATCCATCTGAGGTTGCTTGACAGAGAAGTCGTCGTAAACTACTTCGACTGTGCTCTCTGAGTTTTTGGCCGGTGGAAGAGGATTAACATCTAAACTGACCAGACCTGGCCCTGCTCTGCTTGTCCTCTCCCTCTCTTCCTCTTGTCTAAGCTTTTCTCTAAGTTCATGCGCTCGCTTTCTTTCTAACTCCTCTTCCATCTTTCTCTCCAGTTCCTCCAATCTTTCCTTCTCTAACTGTCTTCTCTTCTCTTCTTCTATTCGTTTCTCTATTTCTATTTCCCTTATTCTCTCCATTGCCTCTTTCTCTTGCTGCTCCTTGAGCACTTCCTGCCTCGCCATCTCTCTCTCTTCCTCTTCTTCCCTTAATCTTTGTCTCTCCCTCTCCTCTTCTCTGAGTCTCTCCTCTCTCTGTCTTTGCCACAACAACTCTTTCTCTCTCTCCCACTCCTCTGCTGTTTTCTTCTCTACCTTCATTTCCTCCCCTTGGTTTCCCATATTTTCATCAATCAGGCTCTTCTCCCCAAGTCTTAGCTTTTCTCTTTCTATTTCGGCCCTCAATCTCTCCATCTCTTCTTCTTTCTGCCTAAGTCTTTCTCTTTCTGCTTTCAATCTCTGCATCTCCTCTTCTCTCATCCTCTGTCTTTCTCTTTCTTCCCTCAACCTTTCCATCTCCTCTTCTCTCAGTCTCTCTCTCTCTCTTTCTGCTCTCAACCTTTCCATCTCCTCTTCTCTCAGTCTCTCTCTCTCTCTTTCTGCTCTCAACCTCTCCATCTCCTCTTCTCTCAGTCTCTCTCTCTCTCTTTCTGCCTTCAATCTCTCCATCTCCTCTTCTCTCAGCCTCTGTCTTTCTCTTTCTGCCTTCAATCTTTCCATCTCTTCCTCCTTCTGCCTCAGTCTTTCTCTTTCTGCCTTCAACCTCTCCATCTCTTCATCAATCTGCCTCTGTCTTTCTCTTTCCTCCCTCAGTCTTTCTCTTTCTTCCTCCAGCCTCTTCTCCTCCATCAGTCTCACTTTTTCTCTTTCTTGGAGCTCCTGTTTGAGCCTCTCCTCCTCCCATTTTGCCCTCTCTCTTTCCTCCTCTCGCCGTCGTTGCAACATTAACTCCACCTGTCTCTCCCTTTCTGCTTCTTCCTCCTTTTGCCTCTGTCTTTCTCTTTCCTCTTTCAGCCTCTCCTCCTCCTTGATTCTCTCTCTTTCCCTCTCCTCTCCCTTAACTCGCTCTCTCTCCCACTCTTCCCTCAGTCTCTCCTCTTCCTTAATTCGCTCTCTCTCCCTTTCCTCCAGCTCTTTTTTCAGTCTTTCTTGGTCTTCCTGTCTTGCCCTTTCTTTTTCTGCTTCCCTCTGTCTCTGCAGCATCAACTCCAACTGTCTTCCCTTCTCCCTCTCTTCCCTCTGTCTGTGCATTTCTCTCTCTACTTCCTCTTCTCTCAACCTTTCTCTCTCCCGCTCCTCTTCCTTTAACCTTACCCTCTCCAACTCCTCCTTCCTCTGTCGTTCTCTTTCCTCCTCTTCCCTCAGCCTCTGTCGTTCCCTTTCCTCCTCCTCCATCTTTCTCAGTCTTTCTCGTTCCTCCTCTTCCAAGAGCCTCAGTTTTTCCCTTTCCTCCACTTCCCTCTGCCTCCGTCTTTCTCTCTCCTCTTCCAGTTGCTTTGCCTTTTCTTTCTCCCTCTCTTTCTGTTCTTCTTCGTTCTGAATCCTCGCCTGCTCATGCTCTTCTGCTCTCCGTCTTCTTTCAAATTCCAGATGTTTCAGTCGTTCTTCTTCTTCTTCTTTGGACGCCTCATCATACTTCTTCTGAAATGATTGTCCGGAGACAGGTGCTGGTTCGGCATTTTCCTCCCCTTCTTCCTCACTGGTATCAGGATCTGAGCCGAGGGGCACTGGAGGGCCTCCATCATCCCTCTCCACCGTGCCAAAGTGAACAGAGCGGCGTTTGACTTTATCTCTCTTCAGAGGGCGCTGGGGACTTTCACTGGCAGAAGAGTCTCCCTCATCAGTGGCAGTCTGGCTCAAAGATCTGCTGCGGTTACGTAGCACAACCTCACTTGTGTTTGATTTCTGCTGTTCATTCTCTTTTGATGCTTCTACCGAGTCTATCAATGACCTACTTTCAATAATGGCATCCTTGGATGTCTCTGTTGGAGTGTCTTTGGGTTTTTCAGCAGACAAAACCTTTGAAGGAAGATCCACTGCTTCTCTGGACAATATCACAGAGGCAGGAGGTTCAACAGGTGGTACCTTAGGTGTTTCATCTACAGATGGAGCAGCTGGTTCAAAGCTGTGGAAGAAAGATTAAGTCATGAGAATTTTCAAGAGTGGTTCAGATTGTGAGTATAATTCTGACGGGCTTGTGAAATCTGCACAAGGGTCTAATGAGCCCATCTAGACACCTATCATGACATTAAACAAGGAAGCTACAGGTAGCAAATGACTTGCTTAGCTATGCAGGAAAGCATCTGATTGGCTCTGGTCAAATTGTGCTGTTAGTGTGTGCTGGCTGAGGAATTGAGGAAAATACTTTGAGACCAGCTCTGGGATGTGGAGGTACTTATCAAAAGGTAAATCCATGCTTTCAATCAAAACTAGTGGTGTGGCATAATGAAAAATTTGGTATCAGTCAAATACTAAGTAAAAATAGGCCAGTATTACTGATAAAAAATACCAATACCAATAGTGTTTACACACAAAAGAAAAGTACCAAAATCAATCAAGAATTACATACAGCCATGAAAACTAGTGTTTCTGTTCATGAATGAAAGTAAATAACTAATTTGTCAGTCCAACTATAATCATGTGCTTTAATTTTTTCTGCTTTGTCGTAAAACAGTCAATTGTAATATTAATGAATATCATCAGTTATCATAATCCAGCATTAAATGGATAATTTTAATCAAACAGCTTGGGATATACTGGTAGATTAACTATTACAGAAACAGAATGATATTTAGGAAATCAGCATTATACTGATTATGTTGAGTATCAACCTCATCACGCAAGTATTGATCAATACTGATACCGATGTTGGTATCAATATTTTAGTTGGATCCGCCTACCACTCCTCAAAACTGTCTAAAGAGAAACTAGTAGACAAAGATTGTAGAGAAAAAACAGACACTTGAAGACGTGTCAGGAGAGATGATGCTTATCAAACATACAAAGTGAGAAAATCATATCGACTGATGAAAACCTTACAAAAATTGCAACAGTGAAAAACCAATAGTGCATCACAGACTCTTCTTATATGGTGCAAACCCAAAGCCAGAATCTTTAGATCCCAGTTTTCAGTCCTCTTTGGTGTTTCTTATTAAAGTGAATGAAAAGAGAGGAGAAAAATTCTACTTTTACATGGATGACATGCTGCAGCTTTCACTCTACTAGGCGGTGTGACTCCCCAGAGTCTTGTCATCACATTGAGGTGGTTACCAGGCTACCAGCAGTGACTGTTGACTCCAGGTGTTAATAATGAGTTTTGAAGACTTTGAACAGAGCCAGACAAACAAATTGTAGCTCGGTGTGCACTCAGGTCAAACTTATTTAAGGTTATTCATCTTGGAGGAAAAAAAATCTTTGCACAAGTAAGAGGAGAGGAGAGAGATGATCAAAGTGCAAAACTGTTTTTTTTCCAGATGAATATCTAGGACTAAAAATCTGAAATGACTGTTTTTGTAGGAGTTTTGCATTCTTTGAAGGTCATAAATCTGAACACAGGGAGCTTCTTTGGAGTAACTGTTGCAAGAACTATATTTTTGCAATGACACTGTAAGTAATGGTACATCCCAAGTGCTTGAATTCCCTCAGAAACTATAGAAAGTGAGGAGAATTAAATTAAAGAAAGCCAGCTGATAAGTCTTATTTCTCAGTTTTCATAGTATTAAACTTTCTCTCCTCTCTTTATTGCTTCTTCCACGGAAACAACAAAGTAACTGAATTATAAAGTTCCCCTCCACGCTACAGTGAGGTTGCTATCCGCTCTAATGAAGTATCTATCCTCAGAGAGAAAACACGGTGGATCATCAGCTGCTTTCATCTGATAACAGAAGATAAATCTGGAATGTAAATGGCCATTTCCCAAACCACATTACTTCCAAGTGCCATTAAACATAGATATTTTTCTTGAGTGTACTTGTGAGAGAATGTGTTTTTCTTTCTTTCGTGCCTCAGCATGTTAACCAAACACAAACATCGAAGTAGAAATGAAGATGACGCACCTTCTGGAGCGAGGTCGTGGTACAATCTGGGGCTTCTTCTCATTCTCGGAGTTTGTCTCTGTGACCCAGTTTTTAATCCTTTCCTTCACTCCCCCTGTGCTGTTTATTATTTCCGGCTCCTCTCTCTTTGCTGTGACTTCTGGCCTTAGTGAAGAGTCAAACAGCTGACTGATTCTGCGTTTTATACTGCCTCCCCCGGTGTAGTCCTCCCCAAGTCCATCTTCATCACTCTCTTTGTTTGAAGGCTCTGGTGTTGTCTGGTTGTGCTCTTGGTCTAAAGGCTCTGGCTTGATTGTATCATTTTTGGCCACAGGGATGGATACTTTAGGCAGAGGGGGTGGGCAAGAGCCACCTGTCTCAAACTTTGAGGTGAGTTCTGCTGGAAGCCGTTTTCTTACACTGCTCAATCGATATTTTTGATCAACTGCTGAGGAATCATTACTTCCTGATTCTTCAGGTTTCTGGATGACAGGAGTCTGAGACCCATCTTCTTCATTTTTACTAATTTTCTGCTCTGAATCAGGCGAAACATCAGAGGATGTCTTGTGGTTTGTCTGGATGACACTGTCCTCCTGGATAGGCTCAGTCTTGGGAGAGTCTTTGGGTGGAGCAGTTTGTGAGGCAGGATCTAATTTCCCTACACTTGAGTCAACTCTGTCTTCTTCATGCTGACTTTTTTTGCTCTCTGTTGTTGGTTTGGGCTGATTTTTCGTGTTTAGCACGCTTACAGAGATGGGTTTGGGATCAGGGGTGATGGCTTGCTCTACAGTCTTCTGCGTCGTCTTCTTAGACGTTTCATTGAAGGCCTTAGGGGCATTAATGGAGCGAATGCTGGTATTCTTCTGCAGAGAGAAGGGCTTCGGAGTGAGCCGAGGCTTGGGGGCCAGAGTTGGCTTTGGCTGAGAGATGCCACCAGGCTGGGCAGCCTTGATGGAGCTCTCCATTAGTGAGCCGCTGAAAGAAGATACAAGAGCAAGTGTTTACATACAGCAAACTAGACATTTACATTGACGGAAAACATTAGCACTTTCAGTCAGGATACAGACAGTTGTTTTTTGTTGTCATAAAGATGAGTGGACAGGTCGGGTCAGGTAAGATTTTTGAAGCCTGTTGCTTCTGCAGAGGCAAGAAAAACTTATCAGTCATACTGAAGAAACAAGAAAATTACAACATCAGAAAAAGCCTTCCTTTTGCTGTACATTTTTTTAAATTCTGTTTCTTTTTTTTTCTTTGGGTGAAATAGTTTGGGATAATGTCTGCCTTTAATCCCGTAGATATGATACACTTTAACATCCAGTAATTCTTCCCCAGCCAAAATCTAACCAGAACACAATTCAAATAGTCATAGGTGAGGTTTTTCCCTTTTTCTCCAAGCAACATAGCTTACTTTCAGTCTATTTTAAAAGTTAATATATCAATAGCAGACTCTTGCAAGTTTGTATTATCAAAAAGCCAAACTGATAACACCTTCTATTGTGTATCTTAGATTGGCTCATCATTACTTCACACATTGTGCTGAGCATGTAAATACCTGTGCTCATGTGATAAGGACACACTACCTAAATCTCTTCAGAGAAAGTTGGCAATGTATTGTGTGTGAAACTGTACAAGTACAAAGGTAGCCAGTGGGGCATGGAAAGAGAGACAGAAATATTTTCTATGAAGACACAATTTCAACAGTGAGAGGGAGCTGTTTCACTTTTTATTGTTTTAAACTTTGTGTGAAAAATTTCTGACAATGAAGCTCAAAACAAGCAAGTCAGAAACATGTTGTCAGATACTGGAGCATGTTTGATGAGTCATATCCACATCAACAATATGGTCTGTAGTTTAAACACAATAAAACCAGATCTTCAATAAAAACACGAACCACTGAGAGGTAAAGCTGCTATTTAGGCACTGTCACATGATCACTTTCATCAACAGAAACAACCTTCACAGATCAAAGTGCACATTTTTCACAGCCTGTGAAAAAAGATAACAGTATCACTTCCAAATTTGTTACACCAGAAACCACAAGGTAGGTATTACATGCAGCATGTCAGCTGGTCTGACCAGTAAGACCTCAGCACAAACCGGTAACTCCACGCCCCATACACTTTAATATTGTGCAGTTTAGTGTGTCAGCAAGATGTTCACTGTCACTCTAACAGGTCCAATGTGAAACTGCCTTCAATAAACTGTTGCAGGCAGTGAGTGCACTTTGTTATTCATGCATGTGATTTGCTCTGTAATAATCTTAGTGCTGGCAGCATTACTGTAACAAAACTGGGTTTGCATGACATTGTGTAATGGAATCAGAGTGGACTCCTTAAACTGTGTGCACCACCCAGTGAGGTTAAATAATGTGTCAAACTTTTCCTAACGTTACATTCCTGAGAAGAAAACACTGTCTGGCAGATCTAGATACAGCTCATGGATGTTTTTGCTGCTTATTTAGGTCGCATTCGTGTAGTCTAGGACATCAGGGAAAAATCACTAAGCTTGTGAGATTTCTGTCTTTATCTTTGTTTACTTTCCAGTGCCTGTTAGCCTTTGAAGGCTAACGTCAACTTAGACTGAGCAAATTTCAGTTTGAAGTCCACACACGGAATCAAACCAGTGACTGACTGATGAGGGAAGATGGTTTGGGATTACTTTGGTCCCCGAACAGTCAATCATCGCGATATCGTGACTTAATGCACACGTTAGACAGTCAAATCAACGTTATTCCAGTTCACGTTTCTTTACGGGATGTTAATAAGTGACTTATAAATGCGTCAACAATGAACTCAAGAGTCGTTGAACCAGCGGTGTGACCACTTATAGCTGGACAATGAAAAGTTAAAGAAACAAACGTTAATGTGCGTCGAATTCAAGAAAAGTAGTCTGTTAATCTTTGGATGACTCTTCACTCAGGATACATGTTTGGGAATCCATCCAATCAGGACACAACATCAGGCCTACTCAGACTACTGGCTTTAAATGAACTCACAAAGGCGATGCACCTGCTATTAACACCAGCTTTAGAAACCATTTAACTATAATAATAATTTTATTTCGCTAGCAGTGTCGTAACAAAGTTTTTTTTTCTTCTTACCTTTGGTTTTTTACGCTGTCATAAAGGTGGAGAAAAAAGTATGGAGGAAGCGGGAAGACGTTTCAAAGGAAAAGTTGTTGCTTGGTTTCCTCGCCGTCTCGCCTGCTGGGCTGTCGTCAGTGTTTTCAAGTCATTCACACTAACTAACAAGACGTCAGACGGCTGCTCCTGCTGCTCCTGCTGCTGCTGCTGCTGCTACACCCAGCAGCCACTCCCTCCTCCCTCCGCCAGCCCGCCTCTGGTGGAGCCACGCTGCTACATGGTCAAGCTACACCGAGGCAGAGACAACCGTTGGTTAGCAACCGACGCCTGTGTGCTGGAAAATAAAAGCGTTGTATCGTTCATACACATGCTGGATTTCAGTACCTTCGTGTTCAATTTGCCAGGCACACATGATGAATAAGTAACGCGTGAAGCATACGAAAACATATGAAAGTAAAAGCCCATTTCCGGGGCCAGTGAAAAAAAGGGGAAAAGAAAATCTTGCTTTGTTGAGATTTTTTTTTTTGCCCAGGTTAAGTCGAAATTTTGACATAAAGTCGAAATTTTGTGTCGACAAAGTTGAAATTTTGAGATTGAGTCTAAATTTTGAGATAAAGTCGAAATTTTGTGTTCGTAAAGTTGAAATTTTGAGTTAAAATGTCGAGTTTTATCTCAAATTTTCGACTTTTCATCTCAAAAGTTTGACTCAATGGGCAAAAAAAGGAATAAACTCACTGAAGCCAAGTTTTCATTTTTATTTACTTTTTCTAATTGACTTCCATATATGTATAAAAATACTTAGTAGGGTATTTAATTTTGAAAATTTGAGGCGGATATGCTCTGTAACATCTCTGACTCTTGACAGGTCTTCTTTCGGTGGACTGGATTAACTGGTTCTGACTCAGACGAGATGCCACTAAACACATAGTGAAAGGGAGTCAGATTCACGGAGCTCTCTCCTTTTTTTTTTTTTTTTTTACAGAGGTTGGCGAGGCTACTTGGTGCTTCTTAACAGCAGGAAGTGGACATAACCTTTCACATTGTATACCCTCATTTGCATGACACCCGGGTCTTTACTGGGTTAATTTGCGTTTCAGGAAACATCACGCGTCAGCCAAATGAACCAACCAAGACTGTCCTTATATCTGAGAAATAAAACTCACCAGAAACTTATCAGTGTTTGGAATTTTGTGACATGGCTAGGGATTCTGGTCAACATTTTGCAGGGCACACAGTAAGCTGATTATTTCTGCTTTGGTCAAGAACTGAGCAGGATTTCATTATTTGCTCTTTCGTCATGATAATTTAGCTCTCATCACTTTACTCAAGAAAGACATTTGCCCACATGTAGTCTACTTGTTCATCTATTTTGCAGTGCAGAACTTCTTCCTGTCTATTTTCCTGTAACGATGTGGCTTTTTCCCCCTTTTACTGAAGGCTTCAGCCTCTAAATATTTCTTCATGGAGCCCTGACTTCCATAATCAAACCATGTTAAGTTGCTTTCTGCCCCTCTTATTGATCAGTGTTTTTGCAGTGGATTCCTCATCTTTTTCTCCCCCTTATTTTCTTTTTTTTTCGAAAGAGTATATCAGTGTGAATGAATTTGATTCAATCCGATTGTTAACATGAATGTGTCTGTGGACCTTTTTTTTAAGATAAATCAATCAATCAATCAATCAATCAATCAATCAATCAATCAACCAATCAATCTTTATATAGAGCGCCAAATCACAACAAACGCTATCTCAAGACACTTTCCAAAACATGAACAGGTCTAGACTTGTGTACATTGATAACTTTCATTTATTAACAGTCCCACAACATCAAACAAGATCAGAAGTCTTATCTCTTAATCCACAAGGAGAACAGCACATTGCAAAACTTACAATGGCAAGGAAAACTCCCCTAGGCAGATGTCAGTGATGGCAAAATTTCAAGTAAAAATTGAAAACTAAAATTTAAGTCGTTAGCACTTCTTGCTGCCAAGTAGTATTTCAGAGATGGCCTGAGTAATTTTTCCAAGTTTTTCAGGAAACCGAATAAACTTAACCAAATAGAGAAGCCTCCACTGTTGATTCAGGTAATTAGAATACTGAGGTTAAAACAGCACTATCTTCTGGGTTAGGATGTTGACCATTTTATCAGAGGTGGGGAGCATCCTAAGAACTGTCTTCAGCAAAAATATAATTTTCCTGAAAAAGTGACTGGTTTGGGAGGGCGAAAATATTTACTTTTGCGTGTTTTATTATTATTATTATTATTATTATTATTATTATTATTATTATTATTATTATTATTATTATTATTATTATTATTATTATTATTATAATAACACCTGCATGTCCTAAAGTGGGATTACAGAGTCCAGGGTCGCCGTCTCCCCCTGGTGGATGTTGTCGCGAACTACTTCAAACGTCTCCTCCGGCTCAGAGGACGGGTTGTCATGGCAACTGTACAGCATGTGCTTACAAAAACAAGAGGTTGACCGTTCACCGACAGTTCTCTCGACATTCGACATCCACGGCGCCATCTTCTTCTTCTTCTTCGTTTTGCATTTATGAGAGAAGGAGGAAGCGGGGGATACTCGTTAAAAGAAGAAAGGGGAAGAAAAGAGAGGGGAAGACGTTGAACTCATTGAACGATGAGCGGAGCTAAAGCCCGCAGCGACGCGCCTGTTGCAGAAAATGTCCCCGGCGGCGGGCACAGCACTGCGGCTCCTCCGCGGGACCGTAAGCCTGGCGGAGGGGTTCTGAAGAGGCTGAAGTCCCGGAGGAGCCAGGTGGACAGCAGGCCTGTCACGGAGGAGGACCTGCGGACACAAAGTGGACACATAACGCCGGAGGATGTGTTAGGACTGCGGTTGGCTACGCGAGGTTTGAGAGTCTTGTTAACGTGGATCATTGAAGCTAAATGCTCAGACCCAAGAACAAGAACATAATGTAACCGAGTATCTGTAACTTTTAAAAAAAACACTGTTTATAAAATGGGTCAAACCACGTCATTACAAGACGCCTGTGGCATCATTTTAACTCTTGCAGCCTTTCTATTTTAAATAAAGTAAAACCTCATCAGACTGTTTTTTTATCAAGGGGGAATTTTAGACCCAAAGGTCCTCGATTGTTCCTCTTCAACTTTAAAAAGACCCATCCATAAGTGCTCTCCAAGAGACGTCAGATGTAAATGGCATCAGAGAGCACATGTGAGACACCACTGGGTTGAAAATATCGAAATAACTGTGAACATGAGGAAAAGTGAAAAAATAACTTGACTGAAGAAACCGATTCTTCCACAGGGCCTCTAGAATTTAAACTCATCTTTCTTTGAAAACACTTTTGTCAGGCCCTGCTCAATGATAACAGCGTTATCTTATCACATCTATATGGTCAGGGCACTACACATATAAATGCAAAGATGTGTGTGTTTGTGTGCGGTGTGTGTAAACAAGTGAGTGTTTAAGTGTTACAGTCAAGCAAATAGTGTTTTGCATATTCTCTGTACATGTCTTGGCAGCAAATTTTAATACTGTGTACATATTAACTAAAGTTGTTCCTGAATCATGTCTCCTGTCTTTGCTGCAGGTTACCTCTGTAAACCTGAGGACAATATTTATAACATCGACTTTGTACGCTTTAAGATCAGGGACCTGGACACTGGCACTGTTCTATTTGAGATTGCCAAGCCTCCACATGCAGGTATTGTATATAAACCATACAAAAGGCCAGATTGTCTATGAACAGTCTGGTCTCAGCTATCAACATATCATGTCACTTAAACTGAGGAGGTTTCAGGTGTGAAGTGCTTAAATCTTTTTGGTTTTAGATGACGATGAGGAGAATAGAGAGGCTGATGCCAGCGCAGGACGATTTGTCCGCTACCAATTCACCCCAACCTTCCTGCGCCTCAGAACCGTGGGAGCTACGTGAGTGACTCACAAATCACCTACGCTCACCTAAGGAACCCACTCACCTGTTCCATGCACACACAATGGAGCAATTTCAAAACTCTATCTGGGTCTCTATTTATTACTTCAATAACATGATGATTACACGAGAACAGACCTACAGCACTGTTGTTCCTGCTTTCTCTTCAATCAGGGTAGAGTTCACTGTTGGAAACCGGCCTCTAAACAACTTCCGCATGATCGAGAGGCACTACTTTCGTGAACACCTTCTGAAGAGCTTTGACTTTGACTTTGGCTTCTGTATCCCAAACAGCCGAAATACTTGTGAGCACATATATGAGTTCCCTCAGCTGTCTGAGAGTCTGGGTGAGTCACCTTTCACTAACTGTACACAAAACTTCCATTGATACCATTATCTTTAAATATATTCTTGAGCATTGAGTGAACTGTTTATTATATTTTTTAAGCTGTTTGGTTAAAACCAAAGATAAAACATGTTCAGTGCAATATGTCCACCACATAGGTTGCACATACCAGTGGCGTCAGCAGGAAAATCACCTAACAAACTTTAATCTGGAAATTCAATGTGCTGAATCTTATTTTGGCTTAGACTGAGCTGCTAAAATGTAGTTTCTTTAGAAGAGCATTCCTTCACCACAGGGGAGTGCAGAAAGGATCAATGTAAAGTAAACATTTTAGTCTACTTAATGTGCATGCGAGAATCATTACAAGGCAGCTATAACATAAGTGTTATGCCATGGCAGCTATTTCTTCCAACTATGATTATATTTTTATACTCATTAAATGTTAAACACTAATAGCAGCATATAAGTTCTTGTACTCTCATTATAGAGACACATTAGAGTCACCTGTTTGGAGTGTTAGCCCTTAATGAAACTGCAGCTCTTTCTTCTGATAAATAGAGCCACCAAAAATATTTGTCCTTCAAGATGTTCAATCTTTAGGAATCAATAAATGCAGCCCTTACTTATCATTTTTTGTACCCTATCATTTTCTACACAACTAGCTCGAAGTGCTTGGAAGCCTAAAGCATTTGTTTGTATTATGTTAATGCTTCGTTTTTGTATTTTACAGTCCGTCAGATGGTGGAGTGTCCTTATGAGACCCGGTCAGACAGCTTCTATTTCGTAGAGAACAGACTGGTCATGCACAACAAGGCAGACTATGCTTACAATGGAGGACAGTGATATCTGCCTACAAGCATGCAAACACACACAAACACTAACATATATAGATACACATTCATACATGCATTCACATACAGTTTCTGACAAGGCTGGATTGCTGCATACATTTCTACAGATGAACTGTGAATCATCAGGGTTCTTATCAAGTGGTGTGTTTTATATTAGAGAAGGTGTTCCCTGCCATACTTACTGAAAAAGAGTTCAAAAGGGGTAAATTTATCTGCTTTTCATACTGAACAGATGTGTTTTATTTGAAAAAAAAGGACTCTTGTGGCCATGTGACGTGTGTCTAAAACAGACAAAATGGTTATTACTGAGTCCCTCTTGGCAATTTTAAAAGTGTCCTACCACCCCCTCAATACACACACACACACACACACACACACATGCTCAATCCCCAAGCAACACGCATATAGTGTTTACGCAGTGTGTGTCAGAAGCAGCTGTTCTCAGAGCTACCGCCTCCACAATCCTCTCCAGACAATATTGGGGGAGAAAGGGAGAAACCATCCACAAAAACCCTCCTGTCAAACACACATGGTCACTCCAGCATCCCCTTTCCCACCTCCCCCTCCTCTGTGGATCTCATTCAACACACAGAAACATCACCAACCGAACTGTATCAGGCTTGGATCAAAACGTTTTTTTTTTTGTTGTTTTTTTTTCTGAGAGAGCATGTAAGATTACCCAGGATACAACTTGAACTGTAACAACTGAAAAATTAATAGGATGTTTTCAAGCTAAAAATACATCTTTAAATTTTATTTGCTTTGGTTTTCAATGGTGATGTGTAATTACCAACTGTTTTTTGTTTTTATCATTTTTCCCCCCATCAGAGCTTGTTTTCTTGTGATTAAGTGACCATTTTCTGATGATCTGGATAAAAAAACAAAGGGATGGTCTGCGCGATAGGCCAGATCAAGAAATGCCATGCTGCCATTGGCTAAACTAATGAGGCTAAGTGTTTATTACTTTATTTTTTCTGTGCTTTGCTACTCAAGGGAGGTGAGTTATCATTATCTCACTCTGAGTGGAAATCTCAAGGAAACAAGTGATAGAAACTCATCATGGTGAAATGAAATAATAATGGTAAAGATACATGTCTGCTCTGATAAATGTGTTAAGTACAGATGTAACATGATGCATTTGATGGGATGAAAAAAGGGGGCAATTGTTGGAAATTGTAGTTTTCCACAACAAAAAGTTGACAAGGCCTACCAAAAAATTATCTTCCTGAGAAGTCACATTACATATCCTTAGCCTCATCTGAGGTTTTTATTTTTATTTTTTTATCATAACTCTGTAATGCTCATCTTAAAACACAAAAATCAAGGTGGAATATGTTTGAAACTGATTGATCTTTATTCTAACTGGTTAGTGTCCTTTCTATTTGTACTTTGTAAACTTTGGTGTGAAGGGTCAAAGATGGTGTTTGTAAAAAAATCTATACAGACTTTGTAAAAAGAAAAAAAAAAGTGATTGAAAAATAAATGTACATTTTCTGATACAGTCTTGTAATGTTGGTTTCTTTCTGAGGTGAGGAAACATGATGATAAGGATGATAGGCTGACTTTGGTGAAGGACAACAACTGAAGTATCTCTGGCAGCCACTAGGAGGAGTTATACTATAATTAGTTTTGAAGTGGAGGCCTCTGTTCCCAGTTTGGCTTCATGTTCGATTTTTTTTTCCTACAGTGTTTTTATTATTACTCAGGGTTCAGTTACCATTACTATCTGATAGTTGCTTTGAACTTTACATGAGGTCATGATCTGGACATTTATATTCCTCCAAGGCTTTGGTTTCACTGCAGAGAGGTCATAACACTGATCATATCATTCTAATTCCATGCCCCCACATCATCTACAAAACACATGTGATGAGCTGGTGTAGCAGGCAATATTTTTTCAGAATGATAACACTTTGATTATTCATATATTGGAGTCTTTTTTTGGAATGAAACCAAAATCTGATTCAGTCTGTTTATCCTGTCTCGGACTGTTTCACACTATCTCCATGTTCATCTCTTGATCTCTCTTAGTTCACAGCTCTCATGGCCCAAAAATCCATCTTTTCTCCCCTGCCTTGCTTTTTCTGTTTCTCTCTCTCTCCACACCTATGCAGTTCTCCCTCCCTCACTCTCCCGCTCTGTTTTTTCCCTTTTCTTTCCTCCTGTCTCACCTGGTAACCAGACCTCTGGAGAGGAGTGTTGAGTTTCCACTTTCCCAGAGAAGAGGACAATCTGAGCCACACATAGACCCACAATAGACCCCCTCTGCTCTCTCCTCCCTCCACTCTGTCACTGCAAAGCCACACACACACACACACACACACACACACACACAAATATGCATTACAATTAACAAGAATTCACACCTCATCTTCTTGCTTTTAGCTTTTTCCTCTGTTTACCTTTGCGTGCGAATTCTTTTACTTTTCTGAGTAACTCTTTTCTCCAGTGAAAGTAACGGCATTAAATTTTATACATTTGCCAAAACAATTTCTTTGTCAAATCAAAACGTGTTTGAGACAGGATTATTAACTTGGTGTACAACTTACTGCTAAGGAAGGTCTTCAAAAACATATTGAGATTCTGTCTCATTATTTGGGATCAAGATGAAACTTGGAAGTGGTCAGAACCTTAAAAATACTGTAACCTATTAAGACCTGGCGTCCACAGATGTAGACATTACATTTCTGCCTCTCAGACCCATGACACTTGATTAAAAAAAAACAACCTTTCATCTATTAGGCACATACAGGTACACTTCCCATGTCATCTTTTGGTGATATCACAATTTTACACCCAGTGTATTGAGAAAAAAGTGTAGCTAGGAACAATAACATGTATAATTAAAAAACATAGTAGCTAATTACACAAAAAATACAACTTTCTGTCTAAACACAAAGTTTAGTTACATACTTATTGATCCAAATAGCAAGTAGAAATAAAAATCCAGACAAATGCTCGAGTTTTAAGAGTTTAAAACAAAATATAAAATACTTGCAGCTTTGGCAGCTAAAATAAAGGCTTACATTTTGGGCTTATATAGAGAAATTATGTGACTTTTAGAGCCATGCTTCCCTAATGATAAGGAAAATGCTTCAACCATCCTCTGAACATTTAAAGACTTAACATCAGAAATTGAAGCACCCATTTAAAGAGCATTAAAATTAATAGTGTGAAGATCTGATGTGTCAGTTGCTGATTAGAGCACAAAGCAGGACACAAGTGAGAGCTCATAAATCAATAAGCACAGCCTTCCATCAGGCTGCTGGGCCTGCACACTGCAACATGCACGTAACGCAGCTGTATTGTCCTGAACCACGTGTTGGTACCATACAAATCCCGATATATCCAGTCTGAGTGTTTGTGATGAGCATAAGCACATGCACAGACACAAAGACGGCAATAAACACACTTTCCTGGGATGATTTGTGTGTTCTTGGGCATTGGTGAAATACATTTCAGCACCCAGTCATAGATTGACACTCACACCGGAAACAACTGGACAGGTGGAATAAATCAGCCTCATTTTTTCCCTCCCCTCATACACACTCTCTCACACACCTATCTCTGTGATTGGCTTTCCCATATATCCTGTTCTGTGAATCATACAGCGTTCAGATTAGAAGTGAAAAGCACTGGTTTATTGAGGTCCCCCTGAAACACACATACACTCTCACTCTCTGTGACTCTCTCTGACACACACACACTCTCTAACACACACACAGATGTACACTCAGGCGGGGACAGGGGGACAGTGGTCGCCTATAAATAGTAGCTAGGAATGGCGTTGATAGGTCCTGTGAAAAGAAATGGAGGGGGGAGTGGAAAAAGGATTAAAAGAGATACTGGGACGCACTGCTACTCCACTGATTTGTGTGTGTGTGTGTGTCTGTGTGTGTATGTACACACATCTCTTAGATACTTAGAAGAGAGGTGGTATGAATTTCTTTCTACCAACAAAACTCACCCTAAGACCCCTCTCCCTTGACAAAAACACATCATCCATCCACTTCCTCCCTCACATTTACTTTGCACTCTTCCTCTTCCTCCTTTCCATCCCTTCCTCCCTTGTTTACGTTTCTTTTTCTTTTCTCTTCCTTTCATCCGTCTCGCTCCGAGGTCCTGGTGTGTAGTCCATCATGTGTTAACACTGCATTACCCTCAGTACGTCATCTGACAAAGAGATGAGTCATGCTACAGTCCTGTCTTCTAGGTCAAAACAGCAATGGTCTCAGAGATGGTCGTGACTCCATCTGCATGTGTCATTATGTCATTTCCAGCAATCGTTTAGTGACATCAGCTCAGCCCTGGAAAGAGGTCAGGGCAGAGATAGAGGATGGCGCAAGCAAATATGAATAAACATCCATTCAGGAGTTTAAAAACTGATTTGTCATCACTTTCTTTGAAATACTCTAAGTGTGAGAGCTTCTCTAGTGTGTCACTTCTAAATGAACACTTCTTTCTATATTGAATGAAAGCAGCAGTTTAACAACATGCCAGTCAAAGCTTGGAAGATGTGACAGATGATAGCAGATAATTAGTTATCAGGGAGAAAATAATGCACTCAGTACAACAGTGATGGATAGACAGGCCTTTAACAGACTGTGATTCTCCTACCAATTTCCATGGTGGCAAGAGCAGTATTGACAATCTGTCTTTAAGTGTTAGGTCTCTGCTGATTTGTAACCAGATGCTTTTGTGTTCCTCCTCTGCTGTGTGTGTATGTGTGTGTGTGTGTGTGTGTGTGTGTGTATATGTGTGTGTTTCTCTGAATTTGCCTGCCCAACTGTCTGTGTGGTATTACAACGTAGACCTCCACTTCTGCTTACTCTCGTGGAGCAGACAGACAGACAGAAATAGGCCTGTGTCATCCGGGTAAATAGGTTGCGGTCTGTTTGCGTTCCCAGGAAGCCCACAGCCGCCTTTTTGAAGCCTTCCACAGCCATCAGTCCAGCTTGTGTTTGTGTGTATGTGTACGATTAATAAAAGGTTAACACAACACTCAGTCAACTTTTGAAGAGGCCTGTAAATCTCCTTCTCAATCTCTTCCTTCCTCTCCCTTTCTCTCCTCCCTTTGTCTCCCTTGCTCTGCCACACCTTCCCCCAGGGGATGGAGGGATTGTGATCGGAGAACGGAGGTGGGGCTGTTGGCGCAACCACAGGTGTGCTTCTCCTCTCTCATGTAATGATTTCTTTGGCCTGCCACCTGCCAGGTGGAAAAAACACCCACAGCAAACTGAGTGCTTTAAAACGGCCTCCTGGCTTCCACTTTGAAAGACTCTTTGCCTTTCTTGTTTGTCTTTCTCCAAAAACGTCCAATGTGCTTTTTTAAATGAACCATTGCCCAAATTTATTTCAGTGAAGTCTTCCTGGAACTACTTGTTGCTGGTGTACATTTTGCATCATATGCAAATATTGTTTGAAGCACACAGCTGAAAAGGCCACAAGCTTTTCAGATGGTCTGGATTTGCCTTTCCCCCTCTTTTATTCCACTGTTCTCCTCCTCAACTCTCTTTCAATCTGCCTCGAGGGTGGTGGAGAGCAGGTCCCAGGCCCCTGCTGGTCAAAGGTTGCTCACGGACAAAAAAAGAGTTCCCACTCTGGGTCAGCTTTGGTCAAGGAAACAAAAGCAGTGAAGACTTGGCTTGGACAAACTATTGCAGTGTTTCAAGGTGGCAGAGCAACAAAAAGACAGAGTGAGTGAGAGAGGATAGAGCAGAAGTAAAAAGTGCCATGTGGGCATAGTGAGAAGCTGTCACAAGGACCCCACACACGCAAACACACAAATGAAGCAATTTTAGTTTTCATGTACTCTCCAGGATTTGAAAATGTCAAAACTGTAGCTTTAGCCTTTGTAGCAACTTATCCAAAGCAACTAAAAAGCTTAGCATCATTATCCCAACTGTACATTTTACACTTGTGCATTTATGCGTCAAAATGCTCTTCTTTTAGAGTTATAATTAAAAGTTTTTTCACTCAGTCTACCCAAATCTTTTCTCCTGGCTGTAACTTGCCCTTTCCCCTCCCCCATACTGCTGTCTTTCTCCTCTCTTTTTTATTCAGTGCCATTGATCATGCATGCAGAAATTCAGCACGCCCAGCCATGGCACTAGCCAGGATAGGTTAGCTAGTGCAAGGCCCTGTCCTACATACTGTTCCCTCGCTATGGTCCACCAGGCCACAGTCACACCCTCCCCCTGATCCACACACACACATAGCCGCCTGTCTCAGGACATGCACATGCACCGATCATCATGTGGAGCTGGGAATGTTAACTCATCTTTACTAGAATTTTGTCAGGTGTAGAACAGCTCCACTGCTCTCTGCGTCATTCTTGTGCTTTTGTGAACTTGTTTCACACACACAGGCACACAAAGGTTTACTCCAAAGAGTCCTTTAGTGCCATTTCAATAACAGTATCCAAATTAATAAAGGAATATAAAAAAATTAAATCCCAGGTTGTCACATTGTATTTCACACTTTCCCACAAAGCCTATGTGACTCCATTTATTTAAGAAATGCATCTTTGAACAATGTAAAAGTTTGGTTTCTGGTGATTCAAGGTCAAAATTAAGCAAGCGCATTCCATGTAACTACTGTTGCACTTTTTTCCACTTTTGTTCAAGCCGTTGAGGTATGTGACGAAAATGCTCAGCTGACCAGGCTTGCCCCGGCTGTGAGAGAGCCTGGCTTAGAAGCAATGCTGCTAATCTTCCACTTAGCTGGTTAGGAAGGCCTATCACATGGGATGAAAGAGTGAGAGAGTGAGACAGAAAGAGAGAGAGTGAGGGAGTGGGTAGATCAGGTTTAGGTGAGGGTTAAACCATGACCGGGTAGGAAGTGGATGAAGGATCTAGAGTGTCAATCGCAGCTGTTTTGGATGTGATGGATGAGGATGAGAGTAGGGCAGATGGAGCAGGTGGACTGAGAGGTTTGTGAGGACAGGGCAAGACAGTAATTAAAAGAGAAAGTAAACAAAAAGAGTAGCATATGTGTTCATAGACTGTTTACTTTTTAGATTTACATTGCTCATGATGACAATGACTTGAGGAAATGTCAAGAATGAGTCAATATATGTGAAAAAGATTAAAGCTCCTGTGAGATGCCTTTGAGATGTGTTGACTTTACTGCCCCTTATTGACAAATAGATAATTATTGATAATGAGCTTATTTGCATTTTTAGCTTAAAAGAGACATGGGTAATAATTTTAGTCTGTTTCATTACCAGCAGAAAAAAACAATAGGAGCTTTAAAGTTAGATTTCACTTCCCTTAATGTTACAATATGTGAAGCCACTTCACAAATTTTAGGTCAAAATACAAAACATCACATCACACCACACCCTAAAATCATGTGTCAATATATAATTTTTCCATTGCATTTCTAGAATTATAATTCATAGATAAGAGAAATATGAAATTACATCACATTGTATAGAATCCCATCACAGATGTGTGACATATCAGTTTCCATCCCTTACCTCTCTAGATACAGAACGTATTGTAATGCCACATCATTTTGCATCATATTCAATCACATTATATTTGATCATATTTGATCATCACATTGCATCATGCCATATTGGTTGCATCACATTCTACAGTCAAACAATTTATAACGCAGGTTCCTATTTCCTATTAAAAAGTCATGTGAGATCATCTGGGATTGGGTTAGCTCATGTTCCGTCAGCTCCCATCACAGTCAGCATACATTCACAATGACTTACATCTGATAGGTTCATAACAAAGAAGATAGTGTCACATCACATAGGTTTACGTCACTTCGTAAAATATCCAAACACATCACATCAAATCATGTTGGGTCAGCACATCTAAAACATTTAATATGGTGGCATATCAGATAATGTCTCATATATACCATCATAATACATCATACATGATAACATTTTCTATTAATTCACCATCACAGATAACATAATATCATATATTAAGAAAAGATTAATCATAGTACAGTCAATGCAGTCCAAGTATATAACTGGGGAAGTCCTGGTATATAGTATAATCAAAGTATAGTCCTAGTATTGTCGTAGTATTTCCCTAGTTTAGTTTAGTATAGTATAGTATAGTATGGTATGGTATGGTATGGTATAGAATAGTATAGTACAATACAGAATGGGAAAGTATAACTTGCATAGCATAAAATAGTATAGTATTGCATGGTGCAGCATAACATAGTATAGTATAATATAAGTATAAGTACAGAACAGTACAGCATAGTAAATTCCAGTCCAGTAGTGTGGAGTATTTTTTTTTTTACCAGTAGAAGATAAACGTTTTCATAGTTAAGTATTAGTCATACTGTAATAATGAGCACTGAGATCTGTTGGGTCAAAATATGTCCAGACACATCATATAAGTACTGATCACCATACACCATATTCTTTTTGCGGTATTCTTGAACAGAGTAATTTCATTAAATCTTACAAATAATTCCATATAAATAATGTCATATCACATCATATTCAGAAAATACCACCATATAACATGGCTGTCTATTGTGTCACTTCATATGAAATGATAAATCACATAACATGCTTTTATTAGCTCATGCAATTTAAGATCACATCTCACTGTAATATAAAAAAAAAAAAAATCACATCACATTACGTCATACCTCATAGACAAACGTCACAACCGTACATGAATTACCCCTTTTAACTGAACAACCTCGGTGACCTCTAAGCAATGAATGACTTCATAAGCAGCCTGCTGCTTTATGTAATGTGCTGTCTGAGTAAATGTGCTGGGAGCAAGTATCCTGGTTACAGATGTCTCATATCACCTGAGACACAACCTGGTGCTGTAGGAGGAAATTATTTTCCATCAGTTAGAGTTAGGAATATAGAGTGATTACCACATATCAGTCAGTAAAAAAAAAAATGTTTGAAGCAATGCTGGGTGTATATGGTTGTGTTGATATTTTCTTAAGCACTTTGTTTTTATATCCAGATCTGCTGTCACTGTAGTGTTAGAGAATTGAGTGAAAAGGAAGCAGCTGTATTTCTAAACATTCAAATCGCTTTAATGGGCCATGCTGCTGTGATCGACCAATGACAAGGACGGCGGGGAAACACTACAGAGAGCGCCAGTGGCAGCATGAATAAAGGCAAGCAACGTGCAGGAGGGAGGAAGGGGGAGGTGGGAGGGGAAGAGGGGGAGGTCCGAGGCCGAGGGTAGGCTACGGGAAAAACGAGGTAGGGGGCGGGGCCTGTCTCTAAGCGTGTATGCATGCATGTGTGCGTGTTTCCTCGCTCAACCCCTCCTCCTTTTATCCACCCCCCCCCCCCCCCCCCCCCCCCCCCCCCCCCCCCCCCCCCCCCCCCCCCCCCCCCCCCCCCCCCCCCCCCCCCCCCCTCTCTCCCTCCCTCCCTCCCTCCCCCGGCTGCCCGCCCCTGAGTCTGGAGCAGCAGCAGCAGCAGCAGTGGAGCCTCACTGCCTCTCCTCGCCTCACAGTGCGGGAATATAGCAGCGGAGAGCAGAGAATGGATACGGAAGGGAGCCAGAGCAGCCTGTCCTCCGGCACGGACAACTCCCCCCACGACCCTTGGTAACAGCCTTTTGCCCCGCCGCACGCAGTCTCGCTCGGCTCTCGGCCCGGTTTGAGTTCACCTTGGACTTTAGTTGAGTTCAGTGCGGGAGAGGAGCCGCGCCGAGACAAAAGACAAGCACGCTGTGGTGTGTGTGTGTGCGTCTGTGAATGTGTGTGTATGTGTGGGATGGATCCACTGAGCGCAGAGGAGACACAGACGCGCCGCTGCTTCCTCTTGTTTGTTTATTTATCTCCATTTTCCTCCATTGCAACTTCTCCTCCATCATCTGGAAGACCCTCTCCTTTTTTCCTCCTCCTCTAGGGGATTATAACGGCGCGACTGGCCGATTGGTGACTTCGCAACATGGCCGATGCTTTCTTCTTACTTTACTGATGCTATATCACATATAATTCCCCCTGTAGTCTCCCCCGTTTACTGTGCATGTGTTGTGCTTGAGCGACGCGTGTTATCCTGTGTGACTTACAGCTTGTATTTCTCCCATTCAGCAAAATGTTCATCGGGGGACTGAGTTGGCAGACAACACAAGGTGAGCTGTCCCGCACGCTACTTTAATAAGTCTGACTGCTTGTTTACTCCTGTTTTTTCCTTACTTGAAGCGATATCTTCCTCCAAAACCCAGCGAGACTCTGTGAAGTTGAGGTGAAACACTGTAAATAGTTAAATCAAAGCCTCCTTTTCAATAAGGATCAGCTCTTTGGATTTAGACTTGCTGAGACGCAGGGAGATTAACACGGGGAAATGCGTGCACATCCAACCACTTTGTCTGCCTTTTTCCTGTGCTTTTATTGCACAGAAGGGCATTTCTGGTGAAAGGCATCGATTATTGAGCGTTAAAGCACAAGTTGGGCTCGTATAGGTGCCCGCGCTTGTGTTGTTTTCCTTATTGTTGCACTCCGATGAATCCATTCATTTATTTGAAGAGCGTCTGCTGGTGCATGGAGACACTTTTTCTAGTACAGGATGGCCCGTGTTATTATCCCACTGCTGCTGCTATGTCAAAAACAGCAATCGTCACCAAGTGTAGCTTTGTTTGTGGTCCGCAGGGCCTAATGGGCTATCACGCTGAATGGCCAGATAGCCCACAATCTCAGAGGACTGTGAGGGGACACACAAACACAACGTGGTCTGCCCCATTGTCTCTCTCCAGCAACCTCACCAAGGCCTGCGGAGGGAAATGTAATAATTTGAGTCGATTTTCTTTTTCCTTATCTTCCCAGAGGGCTTGAAGGAGTACTTCTGTAAATTCGGCGAGGTGAAGGAGTGCATGGTGATGCGGGATCCCGTTACCAAGCGGTCGAGGTAAGAAGGAGGCGTGTGCGCTCCGTCGTCCTATCACTGGATGCCTCATGCCCTGCCATGCTTCTACGTGAGACTGTCGTGAGTTTGCATTTCATTTCTTTCTCCCGGAGCCTCATTTGCTTGTATTGTTGTTTATGTTTTCTCTTGCAGGGGGTTTGGGTTTGTCACATACGCAGAGCAGGCCGGCGTTGAGAAGGTTTTGGCGCAAAACAGACACGAGTTGGACTCCAAAACGGTGAGTTTTCTCTCAGCTCTTTCTCCGAAAAGCTGGATGCTGCCAGCTTGAGCAACTTTTCCAATTTCACTTCTGGGTTGCATGTTTTCTTCCCCCCCTCTCCCCTCGGCACATTTTGCCTCCCACCGTATGGCTTGTAAAGTTGAGGAGTAGGTTGCGGAGCACCCCTCCTCCTCCTCCACCACCACCTCCACCTCCTCCTCCTCTCTCTCTGCTCATTTCCCCCTCCAAATCCCGGTTCAGGGCGCCAACATGAAAGCGTTCTTTCTTGGTCTTCATTGCCATGGTTACCTGGGGACCTGAGTAGGGTAGGAGCCCCTTGCAAAACCCTCAAAGGGTTTATACAGAGAGAGAGAGGGAGAAGTTTTTCTCCTTTTTTTCACAGCAAATAACAGCAACCGTTTTCTAATGGCAGGAGGAAAGAAAGTTTGAGGGAAGGAAACAGTTGTGTTCGTGGTTCTTAAACTGATGTCAGGGGAGGAAGTCTTCTGTGAGGTCCGAATGAGTCTTGATTTAAACATTGATGCTGAGGTTTGTTTGAACAACTGCTGTGATCCGGAGTTTCTCTGTGATTTTCCCTCCTACACTCATACTCACACATGAAATTCAAATGTGGGCTAATTGGAAAAACAAGTTCCCAAAAAAAGGGGGCCAGAGTTCACAACATCTTCTACTAAATGTTCACCTTTACACGAGGCAGCTGCAGTAAAACAAGAGTGAATCCCTGTGGTGTGTACCTTGTTGAAAAACCAAAGCAGCTGACTCAGATTTGAATATCTATGAATGTGTGAATGCTCATGTCTTGGTCATGTAGATTAGTTATAGCAGTGGGACCTGGGTGTGTCTTCATCGGCTTGTGGTTTCTTTAAACCACACACACAGTCTTTAGCACACATGTACACACACAACAGGATCGTTTGAGAGTGAAAACCGGTGGCACAGAAAGGCAGCAGTGCCCAAGGGTGGAGAAAGGTAGAGCGGGTTAGTTGTCGGAGCAAGCCTGTTGCTGGGGGTGACGCCAGCCACCAGAGACTGCTCTGCAACTGCACGGCCTGATGGGATTTATGTCTCCATAACAACTTCTCAGCTATTTTGCATTAACTTAAGACACTCTGCTCTGTTAGGTAGCAGAGCTCTGACTCAATAATCTGAGTTTGCGTATGTGTGAGAGGGATATTCATGTCATTTTTTGGGGCAGGTGTTATAAAAAAAGTTGGATCATTTTGGGCAGTTGCTGTGATTTTTTTATGATTACAAAACGCTGCTATTAATCTAACATTGTTTTTCTCCGGTTAGCTTGGAAGTAGCTTCTGAGCAACTGTGAAGTGTTATTACCTAGTGAGTCATATTACCTATTAAAACTAGGTACAGTGCTTGAGAGCCAGTGTGTGTGCGCAATGTGAACACTGGTTCGGAGGGAGTTCAGTCTGGCAGGCCACTGGTGGGGTGAGGCGTTGCCCTATTATAAACCAAAATATAGCACAAGACGAAACAATAATAATAATGTGAACCACTCAAATACTGCTTTGGTTGTTGTGGCAGCAGTAAGCAGGGGAAGAGTGATGTGGTATCTATCCGTGTGTTCTAAAACAGGGTTTGGTTGCCATTTTTTGTGGGTGAATTTTGTAATTAATAGTGCAGACTTGGCTCGTCCAATTTGTTTGAATATCTTAGATTAGTGGGAGCTTTATCTTCATAGACAAATGAGACTGTTTCTTAAAACCTCACCATACACCACACCAGTAGACATACAATGTCAAAGATGCTGTTTGAGAAAACAAGGTGCAGAAGCAAAAATAGTTTATTTCTTGCTTTAGCTGCTTCTTTGTTTAACTCAATATCATTTTGGTTGATTTACAAAACTTGATAATTTTTTTTAACAGCATCACTGAGCTCTGAGGTCATCAAAGTTCACAAAGTTTGGTGTTGCTTTAGACTGTCATGAGCAGGTTTGTTGCCATTAAAGACCACCCTCGCTGTAACACCTGCTTCATTTGAGCTATTCACTTATTTATTTTCTGTGCACTTTGTGTCCTCTTCACACCTGGACTCCCTCCCTCCCTCTCTGCACAGTGAGATGAGGATGACTATTGTTTGATCAGGGTGAGATGCAAGAAAGACGTTCCTCTCTGGAATGAGAGGGAATCACTCGCTGCTCTGATTTTTTTTTCCTTGTTTTCCCTTTTTTATGCAGAGTTTTTGATTTTTGTGAGCAAAGACGCAGCAGTGCCTGAAGCAGAAAGAAGAGAAAGGAGGAAGGTGGATGATAAATAAGATGTAACAGAGCAACAGGGTGATGTTTGAGAACAGGCAGGGTGAGAAGTAAACGGCGCGAACCGGTGCAAGGTCCATATTATTGGTTGCAAAAAGAATTAAACATTTACAGTCCTGATACATCCAGTAATGTTTTAATTTTTCTTTGACAGCCACAAACCTCAAACTTAACGGACATTATAGAAACTGTCCATACCTGTGGGCTGCACATTTAGATAGAACAAATGAGAGGTCTTGTTTTTCAGAGTGAGGTCTGGTGGGATTGTTGTTATGGTTGGAGGTTAGATTTCCTGCTCGGCCTCAGTTTGGCCTTAGGGCAGTGGTGTGTTGTTGTGTTTCTCTGGAAGGAGAAGAAGGCACAACTGGTATTTGTTTTCTCGGGGAGATTCTTTACTGGAACCAGTTGTAAGAAGAAGAAGAAAGAAGCTGGCGAAAGACTTCTCATCCACTCAGATTAGTGCGGGGTGGTTTTTAGATTTGAGTGTGTTATTGTTTGCCGGGTGGATCTAAGAGTTTCATGTGGATTCAGATTTGTGCTATTGAATTCATTCATTCATCTTCTACTGCTTATTCTGCTGAGAGTCGCGGGTGGCTGGAGCCTATCCCAGCCATCTTTGAGCGAGAGGCCAGGTTCACCCTGGACTGGTGACCAGTCAATCACAGGGCTAGCACACAGATGGACAACCTTTTATGAGCACACTTGCACTTACAGACAATTTAAAATCATCAATTTACCTGATGAGAATGTTTTAGGTTGTGGGAGGGAGCCAGAGTATTTGGAGATAACCCTCAGATGCATGGGGAGAACATGAAAACTCAAACTGGGATTTGAACTGGTGACCTTCTTGCCGTGAGACAAAACTACTGTGCAGCCCCATTTCCTTGATTTGTTTGCCCAAATTTTATCAACTGGTTTGGAGGAATAAGAGATTGATTGGCTTTTAATCATTATTTTTTTATCCACGGTTTTTTACAGCTGCATTTAAGTGCAAAAGACCACACTCAGAATGTTTCTTTTTTTTTTTTACTTGATATGTGATATCTTTGTGGAAAAGAATCAAAGAAAAAATACAAATGTTGGAGACAGTTTTTCCTTTTTCATGCTTGATGCCAGCTAAACAGAAATGCCCTTTTCAAAGTGTGCTTAAGTAGGTGTTAATTGCTGCTTTTTTCCACCACCGCCTGTGAAGGTACAGTAGTAGCAACCAGCATGGGGCTAATGTAGCTGTTTTCATTTTAGAGCCATGCTCTGCAACAACATATGGTAGCACCAGCCTCTGTGGACTGTTGGCACTACAGTCTGCCATGGCCAACACCTGGTTAGCGGAGAGTTTCCTCTGATGCTTGAGCCCCAGCCCCTCGCTCCTGAGTCGAGATTAGCTGTAACTGCTGACGTGGACAAAACTGGAGAGAAGGGGGCGGGTTGCGAAGGTGGAGGAGAGAGAGGCCTTACTCTTGTGCTGTAATTAGTATAGATCTGAAAAGCAACTAATCGGATTGAAGGGAGCAAACTGGATTGGGCCTCCAAAGGTCCATGCACGGCCTAAGATCCGGGGTTAAAGCCTGGACCTGCCTGAAGGATGTGGAAGCACGTCTCTCTCTTACATGCTGCGTGTGCTCCAACCACACCCCCTCACACCACCGCCCTGGTGTGGCACCCTAGCAGGGTTACAGGGGTGGGGTTGTGTTGGGGGGTGGTGGGAGAGGGGGTCCTCATTAGTGGGCTTCGTTAACTAATTGCTGTGCCGTTGTTCAGCTGTGCAGATTGACCCTGCTGGCCTGAGCCCAAACCAAGTCTCGCTCACTCTGCAGGCTCTAACACGCCAACTCCCTTTTGTCCTCTCATCTGTTTATAGCTTTTTGTTTAGCTTATATTGATTATCGTACCATAATGGGGCAGCCTGTGGTGCCTTTTTTTTTTACCAGCGTGGGTGTTTGCCATTTTGTTGCAGGAATGTCTTGGCAGGTTAAGAAACGAGTTAGAGCTTGTGTGTCTATATATGACTTGTTTTTGGTACTTTGGAATGGGTAGATTACTTTGAATGTGTGTGTTTTTATGTTTCCTTGCCGGTTTAATTACACCTATATGTCACTTTGTATACATGATGCTGGTGTGTTTGTGTGTGCTATATTATGAGGGTGCATGTGTGTGTGTGCCTGTGGGGGTAGCACAGGAGCCCCAGTTCCTCTACGGGCCCATCTGTTTTGTACTCTTTGTCCTGTTAATTAATGAAATCAGAGGGGCTGCCTGCTGGGACGGCCCTGCTTGCACCGCTACACTGGACAGGCCCACTTTCTCATGAGCTGACTCTGTTTTCCAAATGAATGCCTCCTCTTTCTCCCCGTGCTTTCTCATTTTAAGACCCCTTTTCTCCCTCTCTCTCTTTTTTATCTATCTCTTGAGTTGATGTTCATTTTTTATATTTTTTTGTTTTCCAGTTTGTTACTCTGGTGGATACGCTGGGCCACGCGAGGTGACTATTGGTCGTAGATTAGTGTTGAAAGCTAAACCACCTAAATCATATTGTAGGCTCTTCTGCCGTCACTTTGCTGCCTAGAATAAGCGGAGGTTGGATGTCATGAAGCAGGATGTTAGTCAGACCGTTTCGCCAACACTCAGTCATAACTCTTCTCTGTCAGTCTGGGAACTTTCTTTTTCCTCTTACAAGGGGTATTTTTTTGTGCTTGATTTTAATGAAATTTTACTTCTTTCCTGTTGATTGCCACTTCTCAATGTCACGCTTCATAAGAGCTATTTCTGAGTGTTGCGAACAGTGACCTGGCTAAACCATTTTCACTTTTTGCTTTGTGGCCTATCTGCCTTCCTCAAGGCTAATCCGCCAGTCTGATAGATGCTTTAGTTTTCATTATTACAGCCCTCCTCTGAGTTGGGCCGGATGTAGCAGTTACAAACTAGTTTTATCCTGTTGTTACACTGGAGTGGAATGATTTTTTTAACAGCATGGCATGACCGTAGCTGTAGTAGCACTACTGCAGATATTGCATTAGGCCTAACCTAGTCTAGTTGGTAACCTTTATGATGTATTTTAGGCTCCTTTTGAAAGAGCTCCTGATAACCTAGAAGCTACGAAATTTGGGTGTTTTGACATAATTGGTGGGAAATGTAAGCTTATGCATTTGTCAACAGATATTTTTTGTTACCATGTTATCTGTTCTTAATGGGTCTGGTTAAACTGCATCGACAAGGTTGTTGATGGGATTACACATGTTGATAAATCCGATATTTAGCTGAGTGGATTTGCCTAACACTTCGTCTCCCTAACAGTTTTTAAGTGTTTTGAAATGATTAAAGTGCATTGATCACCCCTTCCTGATGTTAATTTGTTTCCAGAAATAAATAAGAGAAAATGAATCCAACAGAGGTAGATATGAAATCACTACAAAGTGATCAACCAGTAAAAAAGCTGTCAGATCCATATGTCTGTTGTTTGTGTATAGATTTTATGTGCAGATACTTCACTGTATACACTGACTGTACGTGACTGCAGCCAGCCTGTGTCAAACGTGAGCGCTGCCTCCTGACCGCTGTCATTGTCAGCTCATTGTGAGTGTGTGTCTCTGCCACACAGTCGCCTCAGGGCAGCACCTGTCCTCTCGTTCTGCTAAAAGAGTCAAAGGCGGGCAGGCTGACCTGAACACGAGGGGTTGTTACCTCCCAGCACCTCAGGTTTGAGGAACACAGTGAACATGTTGCCCACATTCACAGGAAAACAGCGTAACACAAGATTTAATTATGATGAGGCACATGCCTGCCTGCTGTAGTAGTGATTCTGTCATTGTGTCTCGCTTCAGAGGTCACTGCAGGTTGTACTGTATATGATATTGTTTGCTTGTTGCCTTGAATAGACCAAAAGTAGGAGTATTTTCAGGTGTTCAGGTGCACTGGTACTTTGACAGCTGAGTGCAAAAAACCCCCCACATACAGATGGTTTTGTCTGCCTTTGTGTTTTATGTTATTTATATATTTAACTTGTCTTGCACAGTATGAGCAGAGTATGTGATATGCATTCACATTTTTAAGTGTTAAAAATTACAATGCAAAGTGCAATAATTTCACAACTTACTGATGCTTATGAGTTATAGTTCATGATACACAGTACCATGTTTGCAGCATACAATCAATAAAAGCATTTTATTTTCTCCACTTTCATGAAGCTTCATAATCAGGGGGCACTTAATGTGCAGCCATTATACATAAACTGGAAAACGCATACAGTGAGTGAAAACATGCCAAATCCTATCACTGTTCTTGTCTTATTTAACTAATTTCACACTGATCTGTTACTAAAGTAGCCCTGTATGCCCTATATTTTGTTATTCAAGCTGAGGTAAGAAGGGGTCACAAATTTGACATGCTAGTAGTTGTACAGTAAAGGCTGTATGCCTGTAATGTCACATCTGGGCCAGATCCTTTAAGAAAGGCTGTGTTGTCATTTTTTTTTGAGCAGCTTAGTTGGTGCACTGCTGTTGCTGATAGTAGCCGGTGGCTATGCGTGTCCTTGTCACCTTTGTCTTTGTGCTCAGACCAGCTGGAGGTGACACGACTCCTCTCGTCTTTGTGCCCCACTTCAAGGTGCAAAGTCCTTCTGCAATCCCTCCCAAGGACGCTGCAGCTGCATCTTAGTTACATAGCGTTTGGCTCTCGAAAGCAGCGTTAAATCTGAGGTTCTTAAAAGGTCCTCGAAGGGTATTTCTGTCTGTAGATTTGTCATCAGAAGCAGGGAATTATCACAGGAAGGAGATGAAAGGATTGCTTGAATATTGAATGAACACCCGCCCGAGTATTGTGTGTGTGTTATTCACATGATAAGTGCTTATTTCTGGCCATTTGATAGGCCCCTTTTAGTTGCCAATATCAATCCAATACCTCTGATAGCGGCTGTAGAAGACACAAGGGGTTTGGCTTCACACATCTAATTATTAGAACAAAGATGGAAGTCTAAGACCATAATACACTACAAGGTCCTGTGACCCAAAATCATCTCTCTCGCTGGCTTGAGTGAGAATAACACCAGATTCCTCACAAATTTAAAATGCCAGGCTGGGCTTTGCATATTTAGCATTATTAAAGGCCAGCTCATTCAAAACTCATTTGCTTCTAATTTTATCTGTAACCTTGACCAGTGCAGAGACATTCCACTTGGGAGGAATATGGATACAGTCAAATCTGACTAATCCAAAATGGAGGTTGTCTGGATTTGTGAGATTTATGAAAATATATATCTGTCTGAAATGTATTCAGAATATTAATAACTCATTTTGGATTCCAGGCTGCCCTGCTCTCCCTGGTTTTTGGGCTAAGATGCATGTAGTTGTGTCTCAACGTACACTTTTAAGACATATTCAGATTCATGTCTCCGTGTATTTCTTTTTCCTGTGCCTGTTTGTTCGGCTGGTGTTTTTTGGATTTTTTCGGGGGCTTGCATAAACAAGGGTCTACTATACATACTGGCAGATTAGCATACATGCTATTTTTGGAAGTGCAGGCCTTCAGAGGGGTCCAGACTTAGAGGCTCTGTGTTGTAACTAATTCTAGTTGGTTAACAGTGTGATAATTCATCGTTGCCCAAAGCAACACTCAGTTTACACAAGCACAGAATCGGCTGCTGAACAACATTTACAGAGCAGGTAGAGATTTAGTGTCTTTGCTCAAAGAAACTGGAGCTTGGGGAAGGAGACTTTTCATGGTGGGTTAGCAGAGGTTTACTTCCAAGGTCAGGGAGAGATGAGGAAAATACTTTTTACCCTCCATTTCACCCTGATTTTACTAGGCGGGGTCCTGGACAACAAGCACCCAGCTCAAAAAATTTAATCTTTCTCTATCAGTTTACTGCTGAATCATATCTGTTAGTTTGAGATAGTTTTTTGCTATTACATGAATATGCTTTTAGCAGTAACTGAAATTTGGGGAAATGTTATGCCCTTCATTTGCCAGAAAATTAAGAGTTCTTTAGTTACTTACTTAAGTTATCACTTAACTTTTGATATAAGAATTTGAACCTACAGCCAAAGTTGATGTAATCCATCTTATATGTGAAAGAAAGTAGCTCCAGCCTGTCACCATAACCACAGTTTCATACAGATAGCAGCAGGATATCTGAAAAGGTTAATGCTTCTAGTGCAGAAATGTTCCCTTTTCTTCTTTTTCCACTCACATGAACTTATCTCTCGTCTGCAGATCGACCCAAAGGTGGCGTTTCCCCGCCGGGCTCAGCCTAAGGTGAGTGTGCCCTGAAGGGGTTAACACTGAGGAGGAGCAGTGATGCTGTCATGTGTCACCTCTCATCACTCAGCTCTGGTTGGCTGGGATTAGAGTCAGGGCACGTGACCAAAGAGGAGCAGCAATCCACTTGTCCAGCCTGACCCTGTGACCCTGTACCCTGACCCCAACCAACCCCCTAACAAGCAGCAGCCGACATCCACCCCACACACACACACAAACATACACGCACGCACACACACACACACACACACACACACACACACACACACACACACACACACACACACACACACACACACACACACACACACACACACTCAGATTGACAGAACACACGCTAATGAATACCTATACACATTATTCACCTGTACCCTGACCCTGGTACACTTCTCCAAACCCTAAATATAACAGGCAGCAAAGTAAAGGGAATTAGCTTTAATGCTCAGAAGAGCTTTCAGAGATTAGATAAACACCAACAAGCACAAAGTCTCTTTATCAGCCACATCTCCCCCCTACCTAATGTTATTAGTGGTAAACGATGCCTTCTCCTTCTTCTGTTGCTAGCTGGTGACCAGGACAAAGAAGATCTTTGTTGGAGGGCTGTCAGTCAATACCACCATCGAAGATGTGAAGCACTACTTTGACCAGTTTGGAAAGGTAAACCATACACAAATCAAGCATCTGTTCTGTATTCATCACACACTGTGATAAGCTCCAGACCTTTAGATCCTATGGAGCAGTGAGTCCCAACACTGTTTTTCTGAAAAAGTACCTGCTTCTTCAACCGTCCCAAGCACCTCGTTACAAATATACTCTAAATTACCTACTTTACTTGGTCTAATTATCACGCATTCCTAAAAATGTGAATATAAAAGTGTACATTATGGCTGAGCCATGAGCCAAAAAAATGATAATGATATGTTTTCATATAATCTGGTCTCAATTATTATCACAATTTTTTATATTGTCTTCAAACTACCAGTTTTAAAGCATCTGTACTGAACATTTTTAAACTCTTAAAGTAGATAATGCAAAATACAATAGATTAAGATAGAAAAATTGGGAAAACAGAAGAAAACACAGTGAACTAGTTTACAGTCCTGAATATTTTTGCAGGTGTGTAAGACCCAAAATATACTAATAGCTTCCTCAATTACAATAAAGACACCTTAAAATGTTAACATTTCATTTTCAATAGTAAAATGCATGTGATGTTGCACATCAGCTCATTTCCCTCCATGTCAGTTCGGAGTAACCCAAACACAATAGCCAGTTCTCCTGAGGGTCATGACTCCAATTCATGATTTACATTTATTTCATTGCCCTCAGCTCCACGTTTGGCTCCACGTTTGGTCCTCCTGTTTACTTCTCTGGCAACTTACAAACAGAAGTGGAGCAGGACAGGGTCGACTGTGATTGGCTGTTAACACACATTTCTGCCATGTTGGATTGATAAAATATGTCCACAGCTGATCACTGTAATTGATCTGCAATCACAATCAGTGATTCGATTGTATAATCTCTCAGCCCTAGTGTATATTCAATATTTAGTAGTTGCTCTTATTCACATAAGCTCCTGGGCCAACTTCTGTTGGGCCAAACTGTTTATTTTCTAAAATTAGCCTCCTGTATTTTAACCATAAGCCACTGAGCTACCACTGTGAATCTTCAACCTTTAGCTTGAACGGCCTTTACTTTTCTTAAATTCCCTAACTTTTAGCTTTTGTTAGCTTTTCGGTTATGTTTTTCTTAGTGTTAGCTTGTTGTCACCCACTCGCTCAGCAGCTGTGGTTAGCTGTAAATTGTCCCATTGTATTGACTTCATTCAATAATAAAACAGGGTTTGTGTCTTTCACTATTGCTCAAGCTTCTCAATGATAATTCTCCCCTGCTACTCCAGAAACGCGCTCTGGGGAACATGTTACGGTTGTTTGGGACCACTGCTCTAATGGTCTGTTGCTCCTTTTACAGATCATTTTTATCACTTTGCCTTATCCTTCAGACACCTTTCAGATTTGGCTTGTTTTTCTTCTCTTGTTCCTCTTTTCATTTGAGCTGAGGCACAACAAACCGTGTGAAATGTGTCTAATTTCAGAGAGAAAAACAGCAGATGTTATAAAGAAAGGCTGAAAGAGCTGTATGGTCATTGAAGTTCTTCTGATTTAGTCACAGTGTTATTTTGTTTGTAAGTTTGTCTTTTTTTCCTTGGCTTTTTTTGAGCTTTCCCTGATCCTATCTCTGTGTATTTGGCTTCATACATTTGTCCTGCTCAGCCCCTTTGAATGCAATTTGGTGAAAGGCAAACACATGCTGTGGAGACAGATGAGTGGCCGAGGAGAGGGAGGACGAAAAAAAAAGCAGCAAGAGGAGGGTAGATGGTGGGGGGGACTGAAAGGGAAGAAGCAGCCCCCCATGGAGCACGAGGGCGGGGAAGTCGGAAGGGTTGAAGGGCAGAGAAAAAGAGGAATGTGGAGATACCATGGTGAAAAAGTAATTATTAGAGATGAAAACACCAAACTTATAGATAGTTAATGAATCCATGTGTCCCTCACGCAGGAAATGTTTGGTTGCCTCTTCGCTGACTTCACTTTAGGGGGTTTGGGAGAGGAGTCCAGACTCTTACATATTAACTAATCAAATGCAACAGCTGCTCCTGTAACAGCCCCCTCCCTCCTTTCTGCTCCCAACTCACCCAAAATCTGTACCTCAACTCCCTCCTATCCCTTGTGCACACCCTACTACAGTCCCCTCTCTGCTTGTTGCCGTGGTGACCTGCATTGGCCCATTGTCCCGCTATAATCCTGTGTTTTTGTGTTTCCTTTAAAAAATGAGTAAGAAGTGTGTATTTGCATGAATGGAAAGAAGGATGTGTGTATGTGTGTGTATGTATTTGTGTGTGTGTGTGCAGAAAAGTGTGACAGTGGCATGACTGAGGCAGCAGAGGGAGGCGAGCTTGCATATATTTGTGCAGACTCTAACACTCACAGGCAGAGATGCAGATGTCACAAACATTAAATGTGGTGTTCTACTGTTGTAAGCCAGGAAAGAGTCTGAAAATGAACATAGCTTCAGGATGTCAGCCTAATGGGTTGGAAGAAATTAACAGCAAAAACGGCCTTCTGCCTCGTGTCTGCCTGTGTTTTCTCTCAGTTGCCCTCTGACTCATGTTTGGGGTATTACTATATTCAAGGTGTGATCCTAAATTGCAATGGCATCTTCTGATTCTGGGTCATATACCTGAATTTGTGACCATCACCTAATAAGGTACATTTTGTGTCATGCTTCTTGAGTGTGTTTTTTAAAAAGGCAGCTCTGTGCTGATTCAGTCGTCCCTGGTGATCACACACACTCATATCTAAGACAACACTCACTCCGCAGGATGAGGGAATATTTGAACTGTTTGGACACGTGAGACCAAAGCTGGATGGTGGATAGCGCCAATCCCACAGTGCATTCCTGCTGAGCAGGAGGTATTTCTTGTTTATTATCTGAGCCTGGTTACAAGGTGCAGGTCGAGATGGAGTCGGACTGAGTGTCTTATTTATTTTCACACTGTGGCACCGCCTTGCAAAGAAAAACACCAAATGCACTATGCATTTTCTGCAACACTTTGATAAAGGCCTGCGTTCATGTTTGTGGAGCACACTTCTGAAAGCACACCTATGCAAACTCCATCGGACCAAACTGAGATGACTGCTACGTTGACACATGAGGTGTGTCAGACCAAACAGAGAGGTCAGAAACATGTGATGAATGAAAGAAGTAAGTGATGTGTAGACCAGGGATAAACTGCTGATCCTGGGCCTGGGCCACTGATCGTCACTGATACTCGCCTTTTGGAGTTTTTTAAATCAATAATTGGCTGGTATGAGATCATTTTAAAACAAGGTGATTCTGTGTTCATGCAGCCGTGCCCCTCTGTCTGCAGTTAGTAGTCGCCTACAGCACCATCTAACTGATGCAGGGTCATGTTGCAGGTAACAGCCAATCAGCAGAGTTTTAAGATCAAGTCAGGGCAGCAGACTCGGGAAATTTTGACCAACATCCCAGTCCTCCACAACTCTCAACTACTAGTAACACAACTGTGAGTCCAGTAACGTTATATAAACATGAGCAGCAGATCTGCTTAGTGCCTCAAAACGAGTCTGTTAATCACTTGAAACAAGGTTGCTAATAATATTGGTATAGAAATATACCATGATAGGAATATGTGTGTGTGTGTGTGTCTATGTGTGTGTGTGTGTGTGTGTGTGAGAGAGAGAAACTTAAGTTTGTGTTATTTAAAATTTTGACCCAAGGGTTTTCACTTTTACTGCAAATGAATATAGGCTCCAAACACCAGTTATTAGCCTCCTTGACTATCAATAATCAGTAAAGTATTGGAATTGGACCTGAGAAAATTGTATCGATCTATCTCTAATGAAGGCTAGACCTGTACCATGTGATGAAAAAGTATGACTGTATTGTTCAATGAGATATTGGATGTGGTAAATGAACAAATTTAGAAAGTGTGAAAAGGCTCTACCTTAAAGTTATTAGGTCTGTCTGCTTCCTGTTACCTAGGTAGGGGTTGTGTCCCCACGAAATTAAATATTCATAAACAAGGGTTGTAGTTTGTGGAATTAGCACTGATTTATCTCAGAGTAGCTAATGGCTAATTATTACTTCATCTGATGAACAGGGAGAGGGTTAGTGATGGTGGCCGTTCTGACAGAGTTTAAAGTCAAAATGTTCACATGTTCAGTGAGAATTCATTCATTTTTTGTTAAAGGTATTTTATTTTTTATCAAGACCAAAACAGACCATGTCAGTGTATTCGTAATAATGCTAAAATGCAAATCCCTTTTCTGATTAGTTCTTAATACATTGTCTAATTTGGGGCAAAGAAAAAACATAGTTACATTGAGTAGTACGTCTTCTTTCTCTGTTTTAACATATAAAAGAAGATGTTGGGTTAAAAGCCTTATAATAGAGAAGCTCTGGGCGAACACATTTAACATTTGCCACAATTTAAGAGATTTCATATGTACCACCAACTTCATCCAGCCTTTTTTAATGTAGCCTTTTAAAAATCTGATTTAGAATTAAAATCACTCAAAAACCTGCTAAATCTCAATTGGACTGATTAATGTGCCATTTATTTACTTTATTCTCGCTTCCCTTTTTTCAAAGTCCTAGCCAAAAAAGATGATAGCAGACATGTTTGTATGGTCAGTAAGTCTGATTCCTGAGGTGAAGGCCCTCTAATCCCCGTCTACTTGATGGAGAGTTTCATACCACTGCATGTTTTTGGCCCAGAATGAACCAGAGTCTGTGTGGAACAAGGAAACGTGTCTAAAGCTGTGTGTCAGGCATGCTGTTAGGTAATTTGATAATTAGCATTTCGGGCATTTTGGTCATACAGTCAATTATGTTTAATCCAGAGGAAATCCCTGGTTCCATGCTTTTTATCCTTCCTAGCTGAACTGCATTCCTGCAAGCACCTTTTGTGAAGAACTACCATTTAAAACCTGCTTTCCTAAAACTCCTCTGAAATCAAAGAGAGAACAGGTCAGAGCAATGAGCGAAAGGAAGGAGTGGATAAGATGAAAAATGCAGCATGGACGGGGCAGACGGGAAAAGTTGGGACTCCACTCACCCATGTGAGCTGGCGATTAGGAGGCTTGACTGAACACTTTGTCTGCTGGCCTGTTTAGAGAGACGGCCGGGGAGAGAGAGAGGGAGATGAGAGAGAATGAAAGAGAGAGATGTGAGGAGACAGAAGGGGAAAAAATGTGAATGCCACCTTTCATAATCTTGTAGTGGTGTAATGGATTTGTCAGCAAACGCTTGTTCTTCAGACAACAGCTGCACGCTTCACTAAAATCAGGATATTTTGTGATGCAGGATCACAGTCCAGCCTTGTTTTTGTTTCACCTGAGAATATCAGGACTTCATGAGAACATGACCTTAACTTTTCCTCTTCACTCGCCGCATGCATGCGTGATGACTGGTTAGCGACTGAGCTGCTGCTAAGCCAATCTCAGACCCCCACAGCTATCCAATCAGATTGTCTTACAGCACCCTGGGCAGTGGACATCGGAGATCGTCTTGTTATTGGGTTTGGCAAGGGCAGGGGGCTGGTGTGCGACCAGAGCATAAGCTCACACACGTGATAGAATATTTCTAAAGTCATCACACCATTATAATCCAGTTGGGGACAACTAAATGGTCCATGTTAGCATGAGCCTACCACATTTCCTGCTGTTGTGCCTTTAAAAATGTACAGTCAAGTATCACTCACCTCCTCCAGAGTGGATGCCAGTGCTAATGCTAACATGGGGGCTAGCTGTGCATGTAACTCTACTCTTATGATAACATGTTGGCCTGCAGCTGTCTACTTACTGTCCTGTTCCCTGGCTTGCTGCTGTGTCATTGAGTTTGGATGACCGGAAGGGTAGAAAAGCATGAGGGTAGGAGAGAGGAGAGGAGGGGGGAGGTAAAATCTGAATGAAGGACAGAAAGAGGAGGGGGGTGCTCTGTGTTTGTTTTTGTGTCTGTGCGCGATGGTGACAAGGATGAGAGTTAAATGCAGGGATAGTGTGTAAGCTCCTCTAAATGATGATCGTTCAGCAGAGGAGAATCGAGGAATCTCTTCCTTGGGTTCAGACGTAATCTCAGTCAGAGTTGAGGACATGTTTCTCATCCGAGGGTGACGGTTAGAAATCAGACAGCCTGGTCATTTACAGGCCTCTGACGCTCATGTTACACCGGTTTGAGTTTCAGTGCTTGGTGCCCTAATGAAAATAGACATCCAGTCATGCTCCACGTGTCTCTCCAGGCCACGTAATAAATTTTTCGTGAAAGTTGTGGCACAGATTTTCAGCAATTTTCTGTTTAAAAACATAAAAAAGTGTTATTTCTGCAGCGACCCCAGGCCTTGGCTTCCTTTCTCCCTCCTAATGCCGTCAGAGCTCGAGCAGAAGCTGCTAACTTTCCTGCCAGTGAAGGACGAGAGAGAGAGTGAGAGGGAGGGTGGGAGGAGAGAAAGAGAGGGTGAAAAGAGGGGGAGGAGAAGGAATATGAATAGGGCAGTGGAGTGAGTGCAGAAAAGAAAGTGGAGGGAGAAGGACTCTAAAAGAAAAGTGTGTTGACAAAGACCCCAGTTCACTTTGTTCTTCACTCTCTGATCTAAAATATTAGATGACAGATTTTTTTCATCCTTCATCAAAACTTTACCTTCCATGTATTTTCCCCCAACACCTCCCATTATTCATCAGTTCCTCCTCTTTTTTCCTGTCACATGCTCCCTCTCTCTTTCCTCCTTTCTCTTCTGCATTCTATTCATTGAAATTAGCCGGGGTGGACTGGGGGGCAAGTTCTTCTAATTGAAATTCTTTACAGCGTCTCCATGGGAATAGTAAACTTTGTGGAGAGGGAAAGAAAGACAAGTGGGGGTGAACGAATGAAAGCAGGGTGGGGGAAAGAGAGAGTGGTTTGTGAGAACTCTCAAAGAAAGGAAATGATGGGAAATGATTTCAGCATCACTTTTTTTATCACCTTGATAGATTGTACTAAATTTTATTTTTATACACCTTGTCTCTCACAACCCTTCCTCCCCCATTTACCTTCATTTCCCCATCACTCTCCTTCCTTCTCTCCCCTCTCATTCTTTCTTTTTCTTTCCTCCTTTGTCACCTGTCACCCCTCCCTCTCTCCCTTCCACCCTCTCCATCTGTTTTCCCCTCTTACTCAAATGCTAAAGAGGGACAATGGCACCCCATGCTGTGTAATGATGTGTGTTTTTGTATGTTTTGTGTGTGTGTGTGTGTGTGTTTGTGTGTGTGTGTGTGTGTGTGTGTGTGTGTGTGTGTGTGTGCGTTAATATGTCGAAGCTCATCTATTCTCTGCTTTGTTCTCACAGGTCGATGATGCCATGCTCATGTTTGACAAAACAACCAACAGACACAGAGGTATGTATGCACGGATAAAACACTCTCTCCAACACACACACACACACACACACACACACACACAGACACACACACACAGAGTTATTACATTAATGCATGTAGACACACTAAGTGAGAAATGAAAAGAGGAAACCGCGGAATAGAGTCAGCGGTTGAACCTCAGCAAAAAAAAGAGAAAGCTGAATCCTTCTCCAATCATATTCTTTTGTCTTTCCGGCGCTCTCACCTCCTGCGTTCATTTATCTCTGTCTTCAGTCAATGCAGCACCCGCTGAGGGTCACCATGCAGGGTCAGCACTGTGAGGATGTTACTTGATGAGGCGAATGAGGGAAGAGAGAGAAGAGAGAGGGAAGGTTGGAGATGGAAAAATTGTCTGTTAATTGGAAGAGGACAGTGAAACTGGGCCCACATCGCCCCTGCCTCTGCAGATGATTGACAGGCGAGCCGTGCAGTGCCTGCTCTGGCATCACCAGCTTTTTGTGTTACAAGTGATTGATCACAGTGTGACTGTATTGACCTGTAGGTTACCTAAAGAGCAACATCTGGGATTTAATAAATAAGGTTAAATGCTGAAAATGCTTTTTTGTCCTCTTTGTTGAGACCTTCAAAGAAGTAAATACTGGTTTAGTCTGTTTTTATCTTTGTCACACACGCAGGATGTCACAAACACAAACTGTCAAAGAAGCCAGATGTTGAAATGAAAGTCTGTTTTCTTTTCTGTCTGTGTTTTCCAGGCTTTGGCTTTGTTACCTTTGAGAATGAAGATGTGGTGGAGAAAGTGTGCGAGATCCACTTCCATGAGATCAACAACAAAATGGTAAAAAATGTACAGCTTCACTTGACTGTAAGAGTGTGAAGCTGGTGTTATCACAGCTCTTGGTCGGGCTGAACAATCTACAAAGAATAATTTAATTACCGTTATCTTTTCTTATATTGCAATTATGATTTATTACAGGATTATTTTTAGGGTCCTCATTTGATGTGCTGTTAAACAAGCACATTGTTGGAAATGAATATTGATGTTGATTACAGCAAGACAACTTCCCATGACATATTTTTTATACACTCGTGACTGCTTTTTCCTCATACTAGTCACTTTTCACTCTTTTTTGCCATTTGGGACCAATTTTTGCTATCCTCTGGATATTCATCGAGTTTTCTCCCATTTTTTGTTGCTTTTTGGCTATTTTTAGCACCTTAAACTTACCTTTGATTGCTACCTCTGGCTGCTTTTGCGGCTTTTCACCACTGAGATTGTTTCTCTTTCAATGTAGTTTTCAACAATTATGGCTCTTTACTTTAGCACGGATGAGAAACAGGTGTAGAGAATAAAACATGTACGGCAAAAAATTGTATCCAGTATACTGACCCATTTCAGGTTAAAGAAATATTCCATCGTCTGCAATTTAGATATTGCTGCAGGCCATATTGCGATTTAATTTGGGATTAATTGCCCAGTCGTAGTTCTTGGTCTCTGTACTTTTCCTTTTTTTTAAATTGAACTTAAGTTTCTTTTGATTTAGGTGGAGTGTAAGAAAGCCCAACCTAAGGAGGTGATGACGCCGACAGGCTCTGCCAGGGGTCGCTCCAGAGTGATGCCTTATGGGATGGATGCCTTCATGCTGGGCATTGGCATGCTGGGTAAGATTCAAAATCAAAGATCACCCAGGCAAACACAGATTTTAGAGTTAGAAACAAGTTCAGTGAGAGTTACACACATACAGCAAAAGAGATTTAAACGCTTTAAGAGGTTTTTGTTTTGAGCAGATGGTGTTGGGATTTTGAGCAGATGCTAATTGACTGTTTTGTGTATCTCAATTAAATGTCACATTAATTTATTGAGAAATTGTTATTTTCTCACCCCAAAAATATAGTCATTGACTGGAAAATTAAAGACCCTGAAACATATATAAAACTAAAAAATGAATGCATTTGTGCATTCTACATGCTGAAATAGTGAAAATAAAGAAGTTATGAATTTAAATTGGTTTAATAATGCATCTTTAAAAACAGCTCACTAATGAGCTCAATTGACGTGCAGTGTAATTTTAAACACGATGCCATGAAAACAAACAGATTTTTGTGTTTTGCATGTACCATTTGCAAAATCAACTCCTGGAAATGCTTAAAAAAAACAACAACCATAACATCAAAACAAAATTGGCCTCTCATTCCAGTTTTTAACCGTCTCAGAGATGAATTTCTTAAACACATCTCCTGTGAAAGAGGTGACAATGTGTGTTTAATTTAGAGGTCACATTCTGAAGGGCAAATGATTTCCACACACTGGAGTAAAATATGGTCTGACAGGATTCTCATTGAGAAAACAAACTGAGAGCTTCACATGTCTTTTTTTGTCCCCTGGCTCCCTCTGCTGGACAAGTGTCACACTGTAAGGCTGGAAAGGATGATGTGTCAACAATGGCTGTAGATACGGGGACACATGTGGCATAATACTCTATAATCATATTGATCTTTAATGAAATGAAGCTGAAATTCAACGAGTCTCTTCATGTACAAGAACATATCTCCAAACAGAATTGATCTGTTGGTTGAGGACCAAGTAAAACACAACCTTTGAGGCTAAATTTCATAACAGACCTCCTCATTTGTGAGTGCTAGTTATGGGGAAATGAAGCTTTGAGGGTTTTCTTCCTCTTAGAGCTGAAAAAGAGATTAAAGCTTGTGAGCTTTGCACATCACTTGAATAGTGGCTCTGAAACTCAAAGAGGGCCCACTCAAATGTGCCACAGTTTTTTTAATAATTATACTTCAAGTCTAATAAGTGAAGTAGAACTTCAAGGAGCACATACACTAAAAAATGATTCTATTCTTTTATATACATGTACTGCACTAAATATAGGTACAGTCCAGTAATGAGATGTGAATAAATGAATTAGCATTGTCAAGCAGACACAAATTTTAAATTCATTGAAGATAAAAACTATTTATAGGATTCGCTGAACATTTATTATTTCTTGGAGTAATCATGTCTGTACAATTCTTATTATTAAACCTCTTAGTTTTTCTCCTTTTATCACAAATGTTTCAGTCACATAGTCATACTGTCAAACTTCCTGATCTGACAAACTTAATGAAAAAAAATCAGAAACACAGGTGAGTTTCACAGGTGATCAGTCCTCTGACATCCTGATCAATACACCTTGCCCATCCATCCAGCGCTGATAGCTTTTGTTTCAGACACAAGTCAAATTATTTATAACATTGTGATGCTTTTGTAACATCATATTATGGATAGGGAACTTGTTTGCTAAATATATTTACAGCAGGTTGGTGTCCAAGTTCCACTGGAGATAAACTGCTCAGTTTGACTACGTCTTTTGCAGTTATTGAAAGGAAACATACACCACTGAACAGGTCCATTGAACATAATCACAAACACTTAAGCAGCAACCATACATTCACATCAAGTTCAGCGTGTATTTTTTTTCCGTAAATCTTAATCAATAGGACAGCTGAAGAGAAACAGGGAAATATGGAGAGTAGAGACCAAGGAAGATGTTTAGTAAATGGCTGTGACTGGGAGTCAAATCAGTGATTGCTTACAAATCAGGACTATAGCCTCTGTACATGGGGTGCCACTTACGCTTTAGGCGAGTGGTGCTCACATGAAGAAAGATTCTTAAATATATACATGGTAATATAAATCATAGTAGACAAGCATCCTTTTTTGTCTCTCTGTCTTTATTAATCCACATCAGCTCACTTTACGGTTGTTTTCTGCTTCCTAACAGGCTACCCGGGCTTCCAGACAGCAACCTACACAAGCCGCAGTTACTCTGGCATTGCTCCAGGTTACACTTATCAATTCCCAGGTAAGAACAAGTAAATCTGATACAAACTTCTCTCTTTTAAAGTTCTCTAACATGGAGGGAAAAAAAGGTACAACAATGTTAAATTGGTACAGTTGTGATGTACAAGGATCTTGAGTGTGCACACTTTCTGAGGTTTTATTTTCAGCAGGGTCCCTGACTGCTTGTAGATTAATGGCTGCGAATTTTTAAGCTCTTCCTGACACTTAAAAACTCTCCTCTCCTTCCTCTTAATCTGCCTGTTTCCTCCTTTATATTCTGTGTTTATTTGATCTACTTATGTAACCCTCCTTTTTTTGGCTTCCCCCCGCCCCCTTTCCTTTGCTCCCACCTTCCTGCCTGTCCTCACTGTAGGTTTGTTTAAATTATTAGATGCTGTGCTTGTGTTCTGCTGAGGCTAAATGTCTCTGCGTGTGCATGTGTGTGTGAGTGTGTGTGTGTGGCTTGGTAGTGCCACCAGTGGATGGTGACTGTATTTAAAAGCCCTCTCTCTCTCTTGACCTTCTCTGTTTCTAGAGTTCCATTTAGAGAGGACCCCCCTCCTGACATCATCCCACCCCCCTGAGCTCGCAGGTCAGTAGCACCCAGAGAGAAAAGGGTCAACTGCAAAACAGCAAATGAAAGTGCCTGCAAGAAAAGGAGTCAGTGTCAATGAGTTCCTTTTGAAAACTCTTTACCTTTCATAAAAAATCAGATGGATCACTAATATGACAGTACTTCTGTTTTTTATTCAATTATTTTCATTGAATTTTTCACATTTCAGGCATTCAGGAACATAGCACATAAAGCCTACATACAACTCTCACATCAGACGAAATGCACATAACAATTGCGCTCACAAATATCTTCATATCGGACCATGCATTAACTGATTGACATTGGAAAGTGAACTTGAGGTGTTGGAGTTTGAAGTGTGCCATCACCGTCTCCACCGCGTTTATGTGATAGTGGCGCTGCCTTCTCCCAACTTAAAAGCATTTGTCGTCTAGTTGTGTGAAAAAAAATACAACCTCGGTCTGACTTGCAAATAACTACTACTCCTGTTTTATTTGTGACACCAATCTTCTGTGTAATCTGAATAAGTGTATGGCAATAAGACTGACTATGCACCTTTAAGCTTTTTCCCATCTGTGAATCATGTTAAACACGACAACAAAGCACCTCATCTTTTAGATAGCTTACCATAGAATTCAAATGCTAATAAAATTACTTCCAGAGCCGTTTTCAAGGCTTAGGGGAAGTTAACGTCAGTAGTTAGAATGAAGAGCAGCAACATTTTTGGGACATTTCTTTAAATTAGAGAGATTAATTAATGAATCATTAAAAAAGGTGACTAAGAAGCGAAATAAAATGGCTAAATATAAATATTTACTGAAAACTTCCTCATTTAAACAAGAAATTTAATTACAGTGTAACTACAGGTACACAATGCAGTATGTGACTTGCTGTGATTAGTCTTTATTGACTCAGGACTCTGGTGGTCTCCTAACTTATTTGTGAATTAGTTGTAGAATACAACGACAGTGTTTCTGAAGGACTGACACACTTAAGTCTTTTTTTCTTTCATCTAGAGGCTATTTTTAGATACAAGATGTGTTGTGAATTTGACCCCTGCATCTCCAGATATCTCCTTCACACTGCCATCTAGTGGCCACAGTTTTTACTTACATCTCTCTAATAAATCATCATCATCATCTTTTTTAAGCCATGAGTATTATTCGGTTTCTGATTGAAACAGTGTTAGTTCACCTTATATCAGATGATGTACTTTAGTTGTAGGTTGTTCTCTGAGACTTTAACCCCCTCATCTTGCAGGATTTGATTGGATGATAGATGTTGGAGCAGATGTCGAGTCAGCTGTGATGGAGTCCTAAATTGTTCCTCACATCCTGATACGTGTGATCCTGAATGACTGTCATAGATGCAATAATTACGTCTGTGTTCATCCCCCAGCAATTCCCCTGACTGCGTATGGACCAATGGCAGCAGCTGCAGCAGCAGTGGTTAGAGGTACGTGTGTTTGTGTGAGACAGAGAGAGGGAGAGAGAGAGAGGGAAAAAGAAAGAGAAGGGGCCAGAGAAAGTAGCTCAGACAAAGAATGACGTGGACTTGTATTCCTCCCTCAGGTAAAATGTGTGTACAGTCCAGCCAGGACAAATAAAGAGTATATTTTTAGAAATGAGTGAGTGAGTCAGTGTGTGTGCGTGTAGTCTTCCAGTGATGGAGCTCCTCTCCCCTCCTCTGTCTCCTTCAGGCTCCACCCCTTCACGCACAGCTGGTTTCCTGGGAACCAGTAGCCCTGGACCAATGGCTGACTTGTATGCTGCAGCCAATCAGGACTCAGGAGTCAGCAGCTACATCAGCGCAGCTAGCCCCGCCCCCAGCACAGGGTTTGGCCACGGACTAGGGGTAGGTCATGCTTGCACAGACACATGCAGACTCTTAAATACAAGCATGGGAGCCCGTTATTTATCAGGGTTATAAAAGCGTAGCCTGTCTTGTATCCTCAGGGTCCTCTGATTGCTACTGCGTTCACTAACGGCTACCACTGAGAGGACTCAGGTCACTGAAGACAGGAGGGCTTCTCCTCTGCTGACGAGCCAATCAGAATGCTGGCTGCCCACTGATGGCATACCCTGATTGGCCGGCCGCAGGCTCTTCCGGGATCTCCTGGCTCCCTGTGGCTCCACCCACCGACTGAATATCTTTTTAAATCCTGAACTCTTTTTTTTTTTTTTTTTGCTGTACTAATCTCACGTCATCATAACGTCCCTGTCTCTCCTCGTTTGTCCTCATGTAGTCTAATGACTAGACCCCAACTTTATCCATTACTTTTTCTTTTTCTTGAAGCTGAGAGAAAAGAACTGCAAAAAAAATCTCTGAGGAAACATTTGTCATCTTTGACAAAGACACAGAGGACTATTTTTTGAGTTTTTTTATTATTATTATTTTATTTTAATGTGATATGACGCTTCATGATGAAATCCCTTACAGCTGTTACTGATGTGAACTGAGAGAGTTGGTGCGAGATGGTCTTTGACAGCAAACAGTTTTTAACAAAGGAAGAACAAATCCAACAAAGTCCTTTTTTAACTTGAGCATCACGGAAACATGGAAAAAAAACAAGTAAAATGTATATTTTGGTAGTCTTTAAAAACAAAACCTTTGTAATATTGTTATTAATATTGACATAATAATGATAATCTGTAAGGTATTTTATTCTGTAATTGGTTTTAAAGCAATGTTTTTATGTCTTCCTGTAAGATATTGTACATAGACGTTGGGGTGAGAGAGGGTGGGGGGAGGAGGGGTTACTGAACTGGCTGGCATGTCATTGGTTGGTTCGGAAAGGGTAAACAGCATTTGACTGGATGTCTTTATCAGTATGCATATTGTTAATGTGTACGTTTTTTGGCCAGTCCGATCCAGCGGCGCAACGCTGTTGACGTAAAACAAAACTTCCTGAAGTTTGTTTGGCATATTTGTTCAGTTAAATAACCGTTTTACTACTAAGTCACCGAATGGTTGGCTTTGCTTTTTGAAAAAGCACCTCTGACTTTTCCCTTTCACCACCTTAGATGAACCAGAACTCTTGCATCTTCATGAAAACAATAAGATGATGAAGACTCACAAACAGGAGAAATCAGGGGTTCGCAGAGTCGGGAGCTGACTTGACTTCCTCTTTTTTGAAAATATGATATATATTTTTTGTTGCGCGATTTCTCTTCTTAATGCTTTTGTTTATTGTTTTCTTTTGGAAAAAAAAATCTTTTATGCGGTGTTCTCCACCGTGGAAACAAATGAAGGACATTCTCAGAGAAGCAATTGTAGAAAACATCACAATCATGTTCTGTCATCTTATCACTTTTGAAGGTGCATGTGAATGCGTCTGAGTGTGTATGAGTGAGTGTTTGTGCGCATACATCAAGGTGTAATATGGAACTACTCTCTGGCAAACGAAGGAGCATTTCGATTGCCATTTTTTCGGTACTGAGAAAAAGAAAAAAAAAAGATAGGCCTGTTCCGTTTTGGCTCATCTGCTCCTCTCCTCTGCCTCCTTTCCATTTCATATGTAGATTTCACAAATTTGTCTTCTCTGGAACAACATATTATTGTTTCCATACAGTTGCTGCTCCGTGTAGTGATGAACACAGGGGGTGTGGGCAGGGAACCAAAAATGGAACAGGGTCTCGGTCCCGGCCAGCTCCGATACAGGTCCTCAGTGCAGACAACACTGGCTGGCAGGAAAAGTCAAAAAGCTGGATCAAAGTCAACGTTTGCAAAAACAAGAAGCCTGTTTGTTCAGCTCCGTCTTGCTGCAGCCTGTTTGATGTTCAGCACAGCAGAAAACTTCCTGATCCTGCCAGTAGTTCCTCTGTCAGAGCGCCCGGGACACGACAAAAAAACTACTGCTGGACACCAACACTGTAACTTTTTAACTTACAATAAAGCAATAAGTTATTTTTTACCTTACAAATGAAAATAGTACTATTATTGGTAATAGCAGACGGCGTGTGGATAATTCTGCGGCATTAAGACTTATTTTCAGAAAAAAAGAAACTATATTTTTCTGTTTTGAGATCTTGTTCCCCTTGTATATTGATTTTAATAATGTCTTTTGTTGTGTTGATGTAAGGAAAAGGGCCAATGCTTTGAGTGAAGCTTGAAGCTCTGTGTGAGCTCAGTTCAAGTTTTAGATTCGGGATGTCCCCTGCCAAGCTTTACAGCAATGCTTTTCTTTTTTCTTGTTTTATTTTTCTGATAATTTCAATTTTAAAATCCTAATAAATTATTCTAAAGCATTTGAAGGTGATTGCTTTTATTGTTCTTTTGTCTCAAAACACAGACATGCTGATGTCAAATAGCTTCATCTGCATTTACATAGTATCTTGTTAAAGTGACCCTTCAAAGTGCAAACCAAACCAAGTCATGGGAATATGAAAAACACATTTAGGTGTGTTGCTGAGGGAGGAAACCCCTAACTAAGCACTTGACCTATACACACAAGAATTTTGCACTCTAAAAAACGTCCAGAAGGCACAGTGGAGCACCTGAGCTTTTTTGCAAAGCTTTGCCAAAAGTATTGGTCATATCAGAAGTTAGAGCTTAAAAATGTCCTGACCCCCTGAATCCTTTTTTTCATCATTGCTGTGGGTAAGTGATTTCCTGACCTGTTGTGACCCCTGTGCCATGTACAGCTGCTGTGTTTTTATAGCCTTTTAATTGACCTGTGAAAGTACCAGACAAGACATGCACTCACTTCATCCTGCCGTACTGTGCCCACATTGCTGACCTGCTGATCAGTGTTGTTTCCTTGTATCAGCATGTTGTGTGTATCCGTGAGGTTCCTGCATTCGTAAACAGAGTCTGATGTCTCACACTTGTTCTGGATGTAGGCCAACAGGGTCAGTGATCCTCTCCCTCCTCTCTTCTGCTCCTTCCCGTTTCACCAACTTCAATTTTTCCCCACTTTGAAACGGGACTACAACTATCTAACTCATCAACCAGACTTTTAAACCCCTTTTAATTTTAAGTTCTGTAATTCTACTCTTTTTAGATGTCTTTGTTGTCTTAATTTTTTTTCTACCTCCTAGCTGTGTTTTATCATTTTCCAGCACCATGTCTCTTGGAGTGCATAACTCACATGTAAAAAGCTCTTTGAGTGGAAGCTCATTTTTTGACCATGGTTTTACAGAAGACCATGAACCTCCACCTCCGCTCCGTAGCTACCTTTGTTTGACAATTTTCACCTGCTTTTGTCCTGCATACCCAGTCAACATTGTGGCCCTGATTTTCTCAATCATGGTGAGTACACAGCTTGGCTCAAGTTGACGCTAATTCCTTGATATGAATTGTCGTACAGTACATGAGAGTACTGCTGCTTATCGTGAAGGAAATGTTCGTTACAGAGTCTAAATTAGCTCTTTCTTCATGGTTGTGGATTTGCTGTAACTTCTTCTGACATGTTGTGAGTGTGTTGGTCCCTAAGATGTAACTGAGTCACACCCACCTGTTGTGCCTGTCAAACAAACCCAACATGATCTTCAGTTATGGAGGATGAAACCAGATTCTCCATACTGGAAACTGTTGATGTCAACAGGAAGTCAGTTGCCTGTTGGAGCTTTCACACAGTTCAATGCTGGTCCCCGTGCAGCGGGGTGCACAGGCTTTTTGAAGGATGGGGGCAAAAAGAAAAAAAGGCAAATGAGGGCAGTTTATAGTGTGTGTTTTTGCCACCTAAGAGGGCAGTTTATCATGTTTTACCCATCAAGGAGGCAGTTCATGAAGCGGCGTATTAAGACTGGAAAAAATGATCTGGACCCTTAAAAGCTGGTTCATGCCTTGAACCAAAAAAAGTTACCATAACTGTTTTACCATTGCTGGGCGTGTCTTATAGCAGGAAGTAGAGGAAAAGGGAGAAAAAGAGTTTGAGTTCATACTTTTTTATATACTTTTGAATGTTACCAGATGTTCACAGAATCATATTTATTTACAGTCATGGTTTTATTGATGTTTCTTTATTCACATTTTATACCTAGAAAGACATGGAGCTTTCTTGCTATGAGGCAGATATTTGTTATTTCTGTTCTTATTTTCAACTGTATTGAAAAGAGGCATTGAGAAAGCACATTCTGTCAATTAAACACTTTTCTAACAAGCAATAATGTACCACTTAACTCTCAACCGTTCTCTATGTAAATAAACAATAACCAAAAGGGCTTGCTGCATCCATCCATTTTCTATACCGTCTTTCCTGCTATTCAGGGTCGCGGGTGGCTGGAGCCTATCCCAGCTGTCAATTGGTCGCCAGTCAATCGCAGGGCTGACACAGAGACAAACAACCATTCACGCACACACTCACACCTACGGGCAATTTAGAATAATCAATTCACCTAACGTGGGCATGTTTTTGGTCTGTGGGAGGAAGCCGGAGTACCCGGAGAGAACCCATGCATGCACAGGGAGAACATGCAAACTCCACACAGAAAGGCCACCCATGCCCGAATGTGTGGTTCCCAACCTTTTTGGGCTGTGAACACATCACAAATTTCTGGGGACCCCAGAGACTTTTTTTCTTGACTTTTATTTTTTGTCTATGTTTTTTTTGTTTTGTTTTTACTGTGTTGCAAATACAGAGTAGCCAAGATTAGTGCACAAGGTGAAAATTTTATTTCCCCTGATCAGGACATAGACTTTATTCTGCGTGAACTTTGAAGCAAAATTTATTTATCCCCAAGAGAAAATTAAAGACACATAGAGCAGTAAAAATGGAAACAAATGTAGACAAAGATAAGACACAAACAGCACAAAGTTCAGTATTACACCGTCAATTTAATCTACCACTTAAAATGCTAGAATTATAAATCCAAGTAAATAAAAAAGAAAACAAAGTCAATCAAACACCAACATCTGCGTATAGCTTGGCCCCCGACAGGCCTCTAGAGAACTGTCCAATCAAAGGAAAGGGAGTTTGTGGAGCAGGGTGCTTTAAAGCTACAGCAGCTGAAATGAAGCGTTTCAGACTGAGGCTGAAATTATTATTTTTTTTCTGAACATTAATGTGAGGAAAGTTGGGGTTTGTTTGGGCTATAAATCCTGAAAAGTTACTACGTAGAAGTGTCCCATCTTTAATGGCAGTCATGTCACTATTTCGGCTGATGTTCAGACAGATTCAGGATGCTTGTCACATAATGGTCATGAGTTTCATAAATCTAACCCTTACCCTAAAAAAGAAAAACTGTGAGCAGGTGAAACTTTCACTGTTTTCATCTGTTTATCTCAGAGATAACTTGTTGATTTTACTGTGACTAAACCAAGCTCTGCATGTCTAGTAGTACCTTTATTTTAAAGACCTCATGTTGAAAGCACATATGTGGATTTCTCAATAACAGTCCAGGAACAGCTACTACCATGGTGACTATGATGGGTCGAGACGGTTGGGGAGGAATGCTCTCTACGTCGCTGTTGCCTCAATCATCATTGGTCTTCTTATCATCGCCATCTCCTGCATCGTTCATTTTACGACAGTAAGTTAGGAGCACCCACAGTGGCCCACACACACAGTTAACGCAATGACAGTTAGCATAAGTTTGTATGGTCTATGAATGACTTATAATAATACAAAAAGTTACATGCTTCAGTGTGTTTTCTCCTCTTTTGTTTTTGTACCTTTTCCCTGCAGGTGCACTGATTGATAATGAGCTGATCCTCAGCCTTTTAAAAGCTCACTGTTGCATTGACATTTGATTTTGGGACATGTTGCCCTGTGTGGGGAATTCTATTTCTATTGTTATCTTTATGTTCACTATTTCACTTGAGGGGCATTAATATCAGATTCCCTTCTAAATGGTTGAAGTATTTTACATGGGTCACGCGTATTTTTCACCCCCCAAAGCCACTTTAAGTTGAGGCGTAAGAATTCTGATCTTTCTAAAAGTAAACCATATTACAATACATCACTGTTGTGGTAAGTATTTACATTGTCTTGGATGAAAGTATTAATGTTTTTATTGTGATGTATTTGTGTTACAGATGGACTTTTGATGCCTCGGAGGGTACAGGTTGGAAGAAAAAGATATGAAGAAACTTGAACTGTGGACAGCAATGCCTGGATGGTTGGTTTACCATCTGTTGAAAGAAAGGACTTAAGTGACTGGCCAAACAACTAAGGACTGTGAATTCATGTCAATGAACTTATCTTGGAGACCTCTGTCAATGATGCTTTGAATTGCAACTGCAGCTCATCACAGTCTGCTGGTATTTCATGGTTTACAGGAAGTTTTTTGTCCTGCTGTGATGTCAATGTAGGAAAGGTAACATTTAACAGTCTGCAAACTCCCTGCAAAGCAATAAAACGATCATCTAACTCAGAAGTAAGAAAATCTATGCTTGAGAGATTATATTGCCATTGATATTTTGTTCAACAACAGTAACAGGATGTAAGTGGTATCTGTTATTGCTAATGGGGAAATAACTTTATGTTCAGTACTACTTCCCTGTCAAGTGTTGATACACAGTAAGCTCTTCAAAGACAACTCTTCTTTCTCTGACAGATTAAGAAGTTGATTCATCGCCAATGAAACAAACTATAATTCGTTTTAATACAGTCCGAGGCTTTGCGTTTCAGTTTGACCAATTAATCAAAAGCTACCACTTTTGAATATTTTTGATTACTAATCTTTTTTTTTTACTGGAGCTATATCAGTGGATCACAGCTCTTAATGTTGTTATGCATATTAGATGTATGTTTCTAAAACTGCTATGCGAAAAATAATTGCTCTTGCCGTTAAGAAGACCAGTTTATACTTTAAACTGAAAGACGGCTTAATGACTTGGCTTTTTAAAAACTGCTCAGAACTTCTCAGACTCACTTGGCAGGAACTTTTTCATCATCATTTGATTTACTTAATTGAGGGATGAACAGCTGTAACGATGAGGAATAGGAGTAATTTTATTGGAGTTGATTTTCTTATACTTCCTCAGGTCTACTTCAGATATTCCTGTTTCATCCTAGTCCATTTAAGAACTTCCTGGAGCCTTAACTTCTGGCCAACTTGCTGGGAAATGTTCTTGTAGTTTGATATGCCAAAGTAGATAACTTGCTAAATATAGAGGATGCTCCCTCCTTGCTGCATGTCGTCCCGTATGTCACATGATCAGGCAGATCTGACCCTGCTGTGAGGTAACTGGAACATGTTTAAAGTTATAAAACTTGTGATTAAACAATATGATGATTCAGATGTGTTTTTTTGATTCTGAACACAAACTTGTTGAAAATCTCTGATGTGCAAAACTGTAAAGAATGCTTGACTCAGTGGATTTGTAGCACTACCAGTAATCCCTGGTCTCTGTTTGCAGGTGTATCTAAAAGCTGCGCCTCTGATCTAACAGGGCCGCTGTCAAATTTCAACACTTATTCCATTGCACTTTGGCAAATTAGTTTTGGCAGTAATCTTGCACAATTATGTCCCATTACTTGAAAGAGAAATGCAGTGTGTTTGTAGTGCCACCTCTTTGATGTCACACCAAAGCTAAACTGGAGAGAACAAGATGAAAAACGAAACGAGTGCAGGGATTAGCTGACTTGAAAGCACCTCAGATTATGCAGGGATCAGACTAAATTTGTGAAGGAGAAATGATTACCCTATTATGTAATGGGGGGCTTCTTTGTATTAAGAAACACACACAAACATCATTTATTAATAGTTCCATTCATTTTTTTGACGTTCCACTAAAAGGGAATGCCAGTCTCCAGCTCTGTAAGACAACTGAGTCTTTTTCCACTGAGTTATTCTTATTTTCAAATCACATCACGGCATTAAAACCACCTGTAGCTATGCTGCTGCAGCTTCACTGTAGCAATACATTTCAAGAGCACTTCATGACTCACACAAAGTGCATAAAAAGGCCACTCTGTTCCCATTAGCGGCAGGTACGGCCTCCATGTGTATGTATCCTGTGACGTATTCCTTCCTGTGAGCAACAGTTTGTTCCAGTATGAATAAATGTAAGGGGAGAACTGTGGGAGAGATGAAGAGCAGGCAGACATAAACATGCACTCCTGATACCCCAACACTATGAGCTTACATCCCCAAAAGATTCCCCTTTGTATGCCAACAAAATGTTTCCTTCAGTTATTTTATTTTATTGACTTTTCACTTGTTTAAATACAGGTTAAACTGCATTAACCTATAACTGCATAGGTCTCCTCTTTTGACTCAAGGTGGTGATTGAAAACCGATGAAACTGAAAGTTGAACTTCTGAGTCTGTGAACACGAGCTGTATGAGGAAACACTTGACTACAGCAATAAATTTTCCTTTTCTTGTCATACAGATTACATGAATTAAGGATTAATACTTCTTTAAATAATTTTTAGTGTCATAAATTGCTTTTCTTTGGCTTTGCATTTTCTCTGAACATAGCTTTTGTTTCGAGTTTTACCTACACCTTCTTTGTGGCGTTTATTAGTGATTTCTGTCTTGTTTTTGTATTCTTTGAGAGTTTAATTCTCTTGAGTTTCTTAGTTTAGTCTATAATGTTCACGGATTAGCCTGTGTTTATCAAGTGTTTATATTTTCACTTGTATTTTTCAAATTCATCATCAAACCTGTCCCTGTTCTTTCCTTGTGAGTCTTATCTGCCTTTTGTTTCGAATTAAGTTTGATCATCCCATGTAAAAATAAGTGCCCTATACAATTCATCATTATAAGGAGATGAGTCGTGAACTTTGAATAGCACACAAGCTTTTCAAGCATGACATTGAGGGTTTAGTAATGAAAGATTTTTAATTCCTTGAAAATTAAGTCTTAACTAATATTTACAGGTGTATTTTGCAATAAAATTTGAAATATGATGCATACTTTAACTTACATCAGTTTAATTTTTTTGTCTTGATTTGATCTTTAAGAGGTTGTTTCTATTATTATTGTTATTATTCATTTTATTTGTTTTAGTAGTAGTAGTAGTAGTTTTACTACATGATTTACAGCATAAATCTTTATTTTTCTTTCTTCTATTTGTGTTTTTGAAGATGCTTGTTTCATACTCTGTCTGCAACACTTTGTTTTAGCTGCTGTCTCTTTAAGGCTCCCCACACAACAAACCACTGTTCCTTTTCACTGGTCAAATCTCTAGAGGCTTGTTAGGAACAGTACCATGGACAGACCTTGGTGTTTTAGGTCCGCCCCTCTGACCTGTCACAAACCAGTTGGGAGGTCCTGATGCAATCTGAACGGACCACTTACACACAGATTTAGAAGCAGTTTGAAAATATACACACATTAAACATGGACATCCAGTATTTATATTTAATTCTTTATATCCATGTGTAAAATATGGAAAAGCACTTTATCCGATTTTTGATCAAAATACTACACATTTTAACCAATTGTAGCCACAGTCTTCTTTTACTGCGTGATGATTGTCTTATTACATCATTTTTTTCAAACCTGCTGTAGTTTACCTGCTGAATGAAAAAGATGAGATACCCAAGCAATTTAATAAAGTGCGTCATGACTGTGGCATACAGTGAAAAAGTATGGATGACTGATCTCTTGTGGAAATCACAAAAATGACGTCTTTGCATCTGTAAGCACCTGCTTATGGATGCAGGTAATATGTGGTGCAATATCAGCTACTCAAACCACTATAGCACAGTTTAGATATGGACTTTCATACAATATACATAACTGCTTTTTAATGTTATACAATTTTAGAATACATTAATTGCATGATGTTGCATGAGCACCACTTACAAATAAGAGTCAGTATACCAACAGTCACAGTTGTAGCTATATTTCACCACTAGATGGAGCCAAACTTAGTGTTGATGATCTGTTTTTGATACATCAACACATTCTAGGTTATTATCATTTTTAGAAGGTTTCAGCTGTTGGCAGAGCTGCTAATAATTCATTATAATGTCACTTCAACAGTGAATGAAGGCATACATGCAAGCAAAATGTGATACACTGAGTTTAATAACTATGAAGCAACGTTTGTCATTGAGCCTGATAACGGTACTGTTGCTCTGTCAGCTCTCAGTGTCACAGTTTAAAGAGTGACCCAGTGAAATGGGGACCTGTAGGTGAATGAGCTAGTGGATATTAAGTAGAAAACAGCAGTTGAGCAGCTGCTGAAACACACAAGGAGTCCAACGATGGGCCAGGAACCATTTAGTTCTCAGAAGAGTAGTTTCTGGGGACAAAAGTTCCTGGAACTTCTTGTCGAAAAGATTCTCATGGTCTGATCACGAAAGAACACAGTGCACTTCTGTGCAGAGAACATTGCTGATTGAAAACAGACAAAAACTCGAAAAAACTGACTTTTAAACCTTGGTTTCTTCATGAGCTACAAAGGCAAACCTGACCACCAAGGGGAGGATTAGTGCCACTTAGTTTTAATGAGGCCACTCGGTGAACATCAGATGCCTGCAGGGTGCTGATGGCTGCACCCTGCATGAGCAGCCTGGTTTATGGAAATACACCAACTAAAAGTTTGCAAGAGGAACTTTAAGAGAAGTTAAACTTAAGACAGCAAACAAGCTCTTGTCCTTATGCATTAAATCTATAGTAGGGAACTTGACGTGTCAGGAAACTGTGATTGTAAACAGCTGTCTTACAGGACCAAGAGGGTGAACATGGGAGAAACTATAAATTTGACATTTTCAAGCTGAACTATGCCAGTTTATATATGTTTCAGCATCCGTCTAAACCTGACAAGAAAATGCATAAAAGCTTTTCCTCCACGCCATTGAGAGACTTCAGTAATTACTGAACAGGTGCAGAAAATCTTAATTCATGGCAACAAAATGACAGATGAAGGTATTCAGAATGTTTCTTTCTTGGTGTGCACTGCATTGGAGCAGCTTGCTCACTGCCTTGTGTGTGTTTGTTGCAGGATATGAGAAAATCTCCTGATCCACTGTTGAGTTATGGTGTGGATAGATTATATGAAATCACCTGAAATGAAGATTTTCTTGTTTTTGTGATCTTAATAGAGGCAATAAATTGCCCTCCCTTGCGACTGTCATCCAGCTCTACCACATTTCTAACAGATCAATACTTGATTTGAGCTCATGGCCTAAAGCTGGGATGAAACTCCAAAAACTGGCTCGCCCATGGACGGCGGTGAACGTCACAGATGGATAGTTACCACAAAGCACTTTCTGCTCGTGTTCCCTCAAATAACCTGGAATCCAGAGCAGCTTTAGCTGAAGAAGATCCCATGAGAGAGATCATCATTGATCACACATCTATAGCAGAGTGTTTAAATGCAGTGGAGCATGAGGTTTTGTATGGGAATTCTTTAAGTAAAGGTTGTTTTTTTTCCAGAAATGGTGCAATGCTCCCTGCTGTGTCAGCTTCTTCAGTCTTGAAGACACCTCTGTGCTGGAAACTTGATGTAAGCAGATCATAGAACAATGGGACTCACTGGAAAAACCTGCCTCAGCAATCATGAGGCTGAAAAAGGCAGGTCTGAAATTAGAGTACGGAGGTTATGAGTGAGGTTATGGAGAAATGTAAAAATTAAAAGATTTGGCAAGCTTTTGATTTATTTTTGATGAGTAAGACTGATTTCTTTCCAAATCTCAAACATCTGAAGCTGAAGTGACATGCTGCATCATTAGCAGACCACAGAGGGAGAGGAGGAGCTGACAGCTGCATCAGGACTGAGTACCAACTCAGAAACATCCAGGAGAGTTTGATGCAAATCAAAATTCTGGAGAATCTTCACTGTTCCTCAAGTGGGAATTTTAATTACAGCTCCTCTCATTATAGCTGCCCTCTCCTTGCAGTCATATATTGGACAGCTGATATTGTTTGTTTAGCTGTACTTCTGCTCCACAATCCGAGGTGAAAGTCATTGTTTTGGCTGTCAGGCAGCTTTGCTTGTTCTCTGAAACAACCTCCACCTCACCCACCCACCCACCACCCCTCATCTGCAGCAGCAGCCCTGTGTAATTACATCCAACCTGTTCCCCTCGCCTCTACGCTTGATATCACTGCTGACATCCAACAGCACAGCCCCTCCTCTCCCCTCCTCTCCCTCCTTCCTCTCCCTCCACCCCTCTCTCTGCTCACTGGAGAGCTCTCTCTCTCTCTCAAGTCAGTGTGCAGTCCTGCCTGGTCTTCAGTTGTGTGTGTGCAGTGCAGCCGAGCAGATGGAAGCAGAGAGGAGGGGGAAATGGATGCAAAGATGAGGGAAAGGGAAGAAGACGGCATGGGCAGATGAAGATGGAACCAATACGAGAAGAAAAGGAGAGAATGAGTGATTTTCACAGCAGGATATTTACTGCAAGAGGAAAACGGCTGAGTCTGTCGGGTAAGTTAGCAACTAGTAACCTCATGATGTTTTTCTTTTGCATGTGACTGCAGACCAAATCAAAGAGTATTGCATATTTGAAAACTTACTTAAACATCAAGGAGATACACTGTTTCACCCCACAGCACTGGATCTTATTTAACACAGAAACTAGTGGGAGATCTCTGGTTGTGATTAGGACAACTTTCAAATTATTTGTTGATAACAAGAAGCCTCTTAATCTATTTGGAAGAAAAGAGCGGAGGCATAACTCCACCAGAGGACTGTCGGCTGCACCAAAGCTGAACCAAGCGCTCTGGGATTTGATCAAATCCCCTGTCACACGCTGTGGAAAGTGGGCTTTACCATTCAGGACGTGGTAAAGATTTGAAATTCACTGAGGTAGAAGATCTGATAAAGAGATCTGACTTATTGGTGAGAAGTTATTAAGGGTCTGTGTGACTGAGCTGTTAGGTTTCTAACTAACAGGTACAGGTAGATGTGTTTGTGTGTGACAGCAGTGTGAAACTTGGAAAGAGAGACACGTGCACAGATCCAACAAGGGATCCAAGAAAGTATCAGATGGTATAATACACAAGCTTTGCAGAGAAGCGTTTCTCACTCGAGGTGAAGACTTTCTACCACTTCTTTACAGATGCAGAAACCCAGACACAGAAACAGTGAAGGGGCCTTGTTGTCTGCAAAAATCATCTTTGTGTCAAGATGCTTGAGATCTGCTCCACTGCTGGAAGCTGTTTCAACAGACATGCGTTGCAGTTTGAGTCTTAAAGATAGGAAGGCAAAATGTATTTCAGGTATTCATACAAGGTAGATGTCCCCTCATGAGTGTTTTATTCTGATTCATAGAGCCTTTTAGAAACTTTCATTTAAAGCTAACGTTGGAAACTGCTGTGGCCAAAGCCATAGGTCTTGTCTCTCAGCTGATTAAACCTTTCACCTTTCTCAAAAAGTCTTCTTGTTTGAATAAATTTCCCCTGCTGTCTCTTTACCATCACACTTTTCACAGTCAAGAGCTGGCAGTTGCTACTTTCTATGAGAAATGCAAATAAAAGCACCAGAGTCTGGATTGATCTCCTCAAAGTGAATTCTTATTTGCATGCAGTAAGGCTGTATGTCTCTGAGAGCTTGCTGCCTCTCCAAATATAGCAGTTAGAATAAGAAATCCCATTTTTAGAGTTGCTTGATGCATAAAAAGCAATCGGCTGAGCTGTCAGTTAATATCTGCAGGCGTACATTGGGTTGTGCTTGACTTTTTTGCCGGCCTGAATAAGTGCTGTGCTGTGACGAGGGATCCGTATTAAAGTTACTGTTTTATTACACGCTTAAACTCCTTTGTGAAAGTGAAAAGCTGAACTTATTTGTTTTAATTAGTCATTTGGAAACAAAGAGACGTTAAAACTAGAGCAATCCAAGGCAAACGCAAACCAATAGCTGTGTCAAAGTAAACTCTGAACAGTCGTGCTTTTCTAGTCTCCAAAAATAATGTTGATGTCTATCAAAACAGCAGAATGTGCTGTTCTCATGTCAACAATGTTTCCCTTTCTTTTTAAAAGGACTGTGAAGACTTTCTCAGTGATCTTGACAAAGTCTCACCTCTACAGGCATGCCTGATCATAATCTACAACTTAAAATGAGACTATTAACGCTGAAATTGGTAATCTTTTATGCTATTTCTTAGTTCAGCTCAGTTTCTGGGTTGGGTTGAGCAGGATCAAAGTGATTTACAGCAAACCAAACAAACTTCCTAGCTGTATGACTGTGATATAAATGTTTATAATGCGCCAGAGTTCCTTATGAAGAGATTTACAGACCATTTATGTCTTTTTACAGCAAAAATCATCATTGTAAGCTGGTTCAAGTCAACCATGAGTCAGCGTTTGTCTTTAGTCTCTATGTCACTAGTTCATGTTCATAACATTAAGGGATGGTTATATGATAACTGTTGAAACCAGGTTCCTAAAATTAATCCAGTCCCTTAAGTTGGTCAAAAGTTTTTAATCCCAGCAAATGTTTGAAATGTTTTAGTAAATTTAAAAATAGTTTATCTTAATAACCACCACTCTACCTCTAAATGATGTTCACTCTCTGTAGAACGAGGTCACTGTTTACTACTACTGCTGAGAGTGTTATTATGATGTAAATGTATGAGTATGCTAATTCACCAAATGGGAAAATAATAGAAGTAAATTTTCACTCTGGTTACTGATGCTGTGTGTAATGACTGGCATGATTAGTACAGCTGATGTTAATTTGAAGTATTATAGTGACAGATGAACACATGAAGTATGCAGCCCTGTATGGATGAGTAGGAAAGTGCATGCGGGACAAAAGGCATACCAAGCGTGGGCACAGATGAAAGCTTTCAGTGCTTCAGTGGTGTAGCTGAAAACAAGATGGGATTTAGAGAACTACATTTTCATTCCTTATCGCATCAAAGGAATTGGTTGTGGGCGAGTAACACTAACTGACACTGATATCGCTTTAATGGTATTGTGTACTGACAGTGGTGGTAATGGAGTTTAGATTAGCATCTTTTAGAGGAAAACACATTCTTATGTGTGACAGGAAGCGTTTTAGGTGTGAAAAACAGAATATCAAGATTGGTTGTCTTTTTTTTCCTTTCTGGTAGTTTTCTGGTTCATGATGGTAGATGTGTGAAAGTTAAAGGCGTTGTGAACACTTTCAAAGTAATCTTGAAAATGAGATTAAAGAATAAAATTTCCTTTTTCCTAAATGTTGTTTTCCAGTCTGTCCCATGCACATTGTTCAGGTCATCCAGAGAAGTCCACAATAATCAATGTTCAGCACACAGAAGTTCTCATGACAAAAAAATGTTTGGTGTTTTTATCTAGCTTTTAATTTGGGATAATTTTTCAAGCTTTGGACCAGAATTTCATTAACACTGTTTGTTATATCACAACTTTCAACATGATTTTCATAATTCCTTTTTTATTTATCTATTCATTTATTATTACTGTTACTCATTTGTTAACGAAACTGATTTTATGGCACTCGTAAGAACTTATCATATTGATTTTTCTACTCTGATTTTACTTTTGATCTCATTTATTTTTTGATAAATCTTCTCACATATTGATGCTATCTGCTGCTCTGTTGTTCTGTAAAGCACTTTGGGCTGCATATCTATGTGTTTGAAAGGTACTTTAACCTCTTAGGACCTGGCATCCACAGATGTAGACATTACATTTCTGCATCTCAGACCCATGACACTTCACTTTTCAAACTTTTATCTATTAGCCACATTTAGAGACACTTCCCACATCATGTTTTGGTGATATCACAACTTTACACCCATTTCAGTGAGAAGAAAAGTGTAGTTATGAACAATAACACTTATTACTAAAAACTAGTAGCTAACTAATTACACTAAAAACACAACTTCCTGTATAGAGACCAAATTTAGCTTTCATACTTATTAGTTCTTACTGATCCTTAATATCAAGGATAAAAAAAAACAAAAACAAACCAACAGCGGACAAATGCTCAGGTTTTAAGAGGATATAACTAAGGATGAGTTTGAGTTTAAAAAAATGGTCCAGCAGTGTAAGAGAGATCTGTGTTTTTCTCTTCTAAAAACTGTATCTTGGATTGATTTTGTAGTGATGGCAGTCACTGGAGCTGGACTGGAAAAAAAAATGACAGAAGAGCAGAAGAAAACTTAACAGGAGAAGGATTGAATATGGGCTTAATGACAGGTTAAGCTGTTTGTGATAATAATCGTTCCAACCCACATGCAACATTTATACTGAAGTCTGTTCAAACTTGAGTCTATTAATAAAATAAAGAGATAGGTCTCACTGAGCTGTGTATTGCCCTAAAAATAGCCTGATACTACTACTTCAGATAGTCCCCATAGGGGAACTATCCCTCAAAACAATAAATAAGAAGACCTAGAGTTGTTTCTCAACTTGTGCTTTTCTTGTGTTCCTAATTGTTCTCTTTGTCCCCCTCTTACAGATGCTGCCAGCTCCTGACTGAAATCGTAGGCAGGTGTTTGTTTGTGCTGACTAAAATGAAATCAACATCACCTGAAAGTACAGTGAGACTCATCTGTACAAAAGAGTGCTGAAAAGAAAAACAAAGCCTTGAGGAGTAAACACTCATCTGTGTGGTGAGAGGTACAGACAGACTGTCTAATCTGAATATTCAGCCTTACACAACATGCACCGCGCAGAGGGACACTCATCTCTAAGGTCACAACACCTTTTTCCCCATGACAGTAATGCGGTTAAGCAGGGCTGTAGGTTATCATGAGGGCTTTCAAATCTCTTTCTAGCTGATTTCTTTGAAGATAAGGAAGCCAAATAATAATCTATCGCTGTCAGTGACCTGCACCAGATGCTGTTCTTCATGGAACCTGAAGGAAACATGACAGCTCTGTCCACAGCTGCGTTGGTGGCCATTGCCTGCAACACATTTGTTGCCATCCTCCTCCTTCTCCTCTGTCTGATCCTCTTTCGAGCCTGCAGGGTCCCTTCCAGCCCAGAGAGGCTGCCCGTGCTGGCTCCCAGTGAAGCAGGAACCCAGTGCATGAACGAGCACAAGTACCTGTTAACCTCCTGACTGCAGAAGGATGAGTCAAATGTAGCAGCTCGAAGCACTCCTCCACAGGGGACTGACGGAGCGCAGGGGACTGACGGCAAGCAATAATCAGGCTTGTTCTTAATCGCTTCTCGAGTTAGTCGCTCATCTGATTGCAGGAATGACAGAAGCAAAAATAGCAAGGGTGGAACTATTTTAAGAAGCCAATATATGTCTAGTCCTTGGTTTGACAGTGTGTGAAAGAACACTGAAGAAAAAGAACGAGGCCACAAAGACTGATGCAGAATGAACGGAGAGTGTTCAGCACACAAAAAGAGACTGGTCTGTTGTTTGAGGTTTCTAAAAATATCCTCATATTTCAAACTCTTACCTGAAAAAGAGAAAACCAGTCTAATGCTGAAAACAAGGACTTGAGCCTGCGTGGAGTGTGTGTCATTGTCCCTCATAAACACCAGCAGTCTGTGAGGCACAGCTCTCTCTGAGGGTGTTACATAAGGACCAGAGAGGCTTAGTTCAGATTTGTGTCCTCTTCAACATGACCCTCACGCCGACATCTGCTTGTGGCCGTCGGTGATGGCCCACTCACTCTGCCCTGAATCACATAACGCTCACATGCAGCGAGGTTTATCATATTCAACTCTGAGGGTCCCCGATAGACACAGGAAAAGTATAAATGATCAACACTCAAGTATTTAACTTGTATACATGTGCTGCAACTTAAGACTCGACAAGGCATGTTGTGGAGAATTAAAGCATTTATGATGTGTATATTAAACTTTATGATACTTTACAGACTTTAAGCTGTTTCCTCTGTTACATTGGAGAGCTAATTAACGTCACAAATTAACATAACAAAATAATGTACAATTTAATTCCTTCCAACCCACATACAGCTGTTAAACTGCAGTGAAGAGCCAGGCTACGTTTGCTCCGCTTGGTAGATGAGCACTGGAAGGCCATAACGAGGATTCACTAACGTCACAAGGTACACATGTCTAAGAGCACTGAACTGTGAGAAACACTAAATGTAGCCGGCTACTGAACTGCGGTACAAACTTACAAAGTTTGCTTGTTGTCCCATTTCAAACAAGCAGAAACCTTTGGTCTGAAGTACAAGACAATGTGGAAGTGTTTAAATCCACTGTTTGTCCAGTGTCTGCTTGAACTACCTGAAGTCACATACACACAAAGCCAAAAAAAGGCATTTTCAGAGCAGAAATCAACATGTTTACAGCCTGGTACTAGTAGTGTTAGAAGGAAGATCTGATTTCCATATATCTGTCAAAAAAAATACACAAATCACAACACTTTGTGCAAGTCCTCTGGCAGAAGGAGTCACTGTAATCCATTTCACAAGGATTCTCCTCACAGTCACTTTACGTAAAACACGGTGTTGAAAAAGAGTTCCAAATGTTGAAGTGATGTGACCCTTTATTTAGGTTGGTGACAATGAAAATTAAAAGACGAGAAAATTGAAAACAAACCTTTCTTTTATTGGACTGAACAACTGAAGTAGACAACAATATAAACAATAACAGAAACTGTGGATGGCCACAGAGAAATTAAAGATCATGGATATTAAGTGACTGATAACCACATTTTATGACACTGAAGCCTTTATTTTGCTATAACAACTCCTTCACCCAACCCCAAAAAACTCTGCAACAGACTGGAAACCAAACGGTAGAACAAACAGTTCTCTGACCAGCTCTGCAGTACGATCCTTATTACTGCAGTAAGGAGTGTTAAGAGCAAGTGTATTCCCTAAAAAATCGTTTGCAATGCATTGGCTGTAAAAATGAGCCGATTGTGTGGTCCTCTCTGACTACACTTGCAGAGACGAAGTAATGAATCACACTTAGGGGAGTGCTGCATGTGTCCAGTGGAAGATGCAGGACGGAGAGGAGCTCTCTGGTGCCAAGAGAGAAAGAAAGAGAGGCCAGAGGGGCAGCGTTTGATTCCAGCAGAGCATCAAAGCTATGGGCGGTGTTTTCGATCAAGGACAAGTTCATTAGGACAGAGGAATGCAAAATAAAGCTAAATAAAGATAGATGCCACCATGACTCAAAGCAAAGTTCCCTCTGTAGATGGGATATTAAAAGGCTTTCAGTTCATCCCTGGACAGATGCCCAGGACGGCGTGTGCCAGCCAAGATAAGTCGTCTGGGCATGGTCCATAAAAGCTCCATCTATTAGGCTTATTTATGTCTCTCTTCACCTGCAGTAACTCTGCCCCCTCACTTTTTTAGCTTAGTCAACTTGTACAATACATTTGGAAAGAGATTAATAGATCCCTGCAGAAGAATCACTCAAGTTGATGGAATTCTAATGCTGCCTATTTAATATGTATCAGCCACTGCAGTGAAAATGAATGTATTATTAATTAAATATGAATAATTTATTGACCGCTTGAGAGGAATTAAAGGAAGTGTTTACAATAAATATATATAAATTGTGGTCTTGCAATGCTGGTAGATTTTATTGCTTCAAACACTGGGCTGAGAGAGGTTTTTTTTTTTCAAATTTTCATCTGATAGCGAATAAAGTTTTGTACCATGTTGCTGTGTCTGAGAGAGAAGACGAAGTGGTCACGTTACTCTGTGTTCTGCTCGGGTTCTCTAAGCAGACTGAGGACCTTCTCCATCTTGGCTATTTCCAATTCAGGACCAGGTGGCGGCTGACCCTTCTTGGTCTACACAGAGAGAGGCGCAGAAAGACAAAAAGAGGGAGAGAGAATCAGATAATGGCTGACATGCGCAAACAAAACGTGCGTCTCTACAGATGGAAATGGAAATAGAATATTGACAGAGGGCTGATATTTCTCTCACAGAATAATTAATTTCATCATATTTTAAAATCTGCTCCGGCTACACAAAGCTGCTGCCTCAAGAACACTCCTTAAATTAGCAAAGTCACAGAGCTGTTGATCTCAGTCCTGCCAAGTGAATTCGTACAACAAAATGTTTTTTTTTTTTTGTTTGGTTGAAAGTGGGGCATTAGTCTGATAGCTCACTTAGCATTACAACAAGTTTTCTTCAAAGGGGTATTTTTTATGTCATTTCCTCCCCTTGAGTAAGGTTGTATGAGGTACTTGTCAGTCATAATTATATGACCTACAGAGGATCCTGATCAGGTTGGCAATTTTATAGAGAACGGGCAAACAAACTTGGGAATTGGACCATCCACTACTGCAAATGAGTTCATCTATACTCTACAATTTAACCTTTTTTATGTAGTCAAACCAAAACATTATGATAGTATAAGTGCAAACAGTATTTAGAAAAAAAAAGAGAGTCAGTGCTTTTCTTTACTATCAAAAAGACCATTTGTTTCTGTATTATTCAAACATACTCTAAATCCATGTTTCTCCACCTGCAGTTCTCGGATCAGCTATTTGGGTCTGTTTGGGCTTCCAAAAATACGGGATATTCAATGAAGACATGTGTCTTAACCAACGTACTTATTTTCTGTGTCATCTAGAGAGCAGGTGAAATCCTAAATCCCTGGTGGTGCAGACTTATAAACTGTGAGCCCATGTCCTCGATTCCTAGGGAACGACAGCAGTAATTACTGGGATTTGGTAAAAACAGCGCTTCAGAATGTTTTTCAAATGGAAATGTATCTTAGGTAGGTTTATAACTCACAGCCTGTGCAACTTAACTTCTATTAATGCTTACAAAATTTATAACTTTATTTTACAACCCACAGAATCTCTTGTCAGCATATATCAACTTTCATGTAGGAAGTAAAGATGAGGTTTTTTTAAAAACTTTTTTATTTGAGGCAGGGTACTGATGATTAGTAAACAGAAGGTTATCAACCATAAACACCAGATATTTACAAGTGGGGGACAGTCTTACAAAAGTGTACACCATTAAATCTCAGGATGCAGCATGATTGTTGAGAAAACTTAAGTACATTATATTTAAGTAGAGAGAACAGTCTACATGAGGTCCTGTTTTCATCAAAAGATTCATTGAACAAGGATTACAGAAAAAAAGAGGTCATACAGCGCTTTACAGGTGACCAGAGATCTAGATTCAGACCTCTTTTGGGATGCATTAAGAAGCTTAAAGTGTCTTTAAAAGTGTGTTTTTCAGCAGCACAAGCAGCGGCTCACTCCATTTTGGTGTCATTAAGATGTAACTGCAGCATGAACAATCAAAGAGTCTGAAACTAGACACGACAGCTTCCACCTACATGAAAAACAACCTTAAAAACATATTTATATATTAATGTTGTCTCTTAAAATGTAGTTTCATCTCTCAAATATACAGTATACAAAAATTAATTAAAGATTTTTTTTATACCTAATAAGATGCCTCACTCTTAAAACTGTATTTAAATTAGAGAGACGGTAGATACAACAATGATAATGAGAAACCTACATTTTAAACATCAAAACACCATGTCCATTCAATGTTTCAGGCTTCTGCACACGAAACAAATAAGAACTATTTTGAGAACGACAGCGAGGGAGTTGATCCAGACAGACAGCTGGGCCCCACAAACGATTGAGCGTCAATTTTTGCTGTAACATGATATCTCTGCCATGATGGATGACCCAATAAAGCTTCCTCAATGCTACAGAATGGACAGAGATTTGATGTACGATCCATTTTTATGAATAAAAACTTCAACGTAATACAACTTATTGACTTCCATCATACCTGAAAATGTCAACCTGTGTTTTGACATTTGTTTTAAATTCTTGTTTCTTTTTTCTTGCCCTGGTTTGACACGTAAAACCTTTGTCTTATACCGTTCTTGAGGTAGACAGGAAGACAGGAAGCCCAAGCTGTATCCATCATGTCCTCTGTTTTTTTTAACTATTTTTCTGACTCTCATCATCATTGTTTCAATGTAAATGTTATGACAGTTGTTGTATTCTGGGAGACTGCAGTGATTAATAGAGCCAAACAAAATATTGCATAATACTGTTTTTATATCGCAACCGCCTCTTGTTTCTAGTGGGCAACAGAGACTGAGGCCATTGAAAAGAGAACAGATGAGATGAACACACTCATGCTGCTAACATCTGAACTCAGCAGCGTGTTGTGTTGAACACTAAAATGACTGGTTTGATATGTTTATCTGGAAATTTTGGATTGTGTCTCTGTAGTTCACCATTGCATCTTGACATGAGGGTCTAGGAACTTTTTACTTCCCATTAAATCCTAAATCCTGTTTTTTTTGTTTTTTTTCTGTGTTTCAACCATGGGGCCAGTAGATAATGCAAGACAGCACAATGACGCATGGAGAAAAAAAATGCAGGTAATTGTAAAACACCACCAGATTAGTTTCTGGTTAGTTCACAGTTAGCTCTATTGGCATCGAGGAAACACAGACTGCGCTGGCTTCTCCAGTGGAGATGGATTTGTTGAGATATGTATTCATATATATTCATGAAAGCATCTCTCTCTCTCTCATATATATATTTTAGGATGCATTACCAATGACTTCTCCATGTTTAAAAAGCTGAGACACATTCACACTTAGGCCCAAAGAGTGAACCAAGTTGAAATACAGCTGTGTCATGATATTGAGCAAGGGCTAAATAAAAAGACCTCTGGAAAGTATGACCCCCCCAAGCAGTGTGATTTTCTAGGGTAAGTTACAGTTGACAATAAATATGCACCTTGTGTTCACTTTCAAACTCCTGATATTTAATGTGTGCAACTCAAAGGTTATTTTTCCACATCCCAATCCCTAAATCATTCAATGTTTGGCACAGGTGGGTAACATAGGATAAGTGCACACCCTGTATGTTGTTATTTTTTGTATACAGGGAAACACCAGCATCACATCATTTTATGAAGAGAACTATGAAAGCAACTGCTTAGTCAAGCATATTAAACAGAGATCAGAGGATTTAAGGATATTTCTGCAAGCTTAGATCTGATGAATCTCCAGCAATCATGACAGTAGTTTCAGTAAAACCATGAGACACAAGTGAAGTCAAGAAGTTGGACTACCTTCTCTGCTTTTCTGAACAGCCTCTTAACAGTTAAGATCAGCACTCTTGTTTTGTTCCAATCTCACCTAATAGGCCACAGTGCCAATGTTTTGGATATTTTAATAAGCCAAATACCCATTGTGCTCCCTCAAGTAGGCTGCTGTGACAAATTTGAAAGACATAACACTGGTAATATTTGCTGTAGGTGTTTGTGTCTCATGCTTATTTGCCACAATGAGTTCCAAAATACTCTTGAGCTTGTCAGCGGTGCTGAACCGTGCAATTATTTCCAAATTGTATGCTTAGGGGCTCCAGTCTGAGGTTGCTAATGAGGTGGCACAGGATGAGTGTGTCTGTTGTGTAGCTGTGCATTCACACTATGTTTCTGCGTCGACATGCAGCACAGTAGCTCTGGTTTTGTTGCCCTTGTGTCATTCTTGCACAGCAGTTCATTATGAAGTAAAAAATAAATGCATGCATAAATTCACATGAGTGTTGTAATTTGGATTTCTTCTATTTTACATGAACCACACAGAGAAAAACTAGAGAGGCTGCAGAGCTGATACTAAATGGGCCCTGATTAAAGTGTTGTGACTCAGTGTGCCATTTGGTTTCCTCCAGTGTTTAGTAGGACTGCTGTGAATACTCCACAGCTCATTAACCAGTGTCAAGAGTGGCAACAGAGTCTTCAATGACTCATCAATTGTGAATGGTCTAAAGTGGAATTTTGAATCACTGTAAAGCTGCACTTAATATGTAATTCCTGATTATTTCTTCTTATTAAATGTTGCTGTACAGTACTGTACATGTTTAACAGTGTAAATAAAGGGGAAACTTATGCCTTTGGACTCAGGGTGTCCTTGGTTAAGTGGCCATTTTCCATTTATCATTTCCATTTACCCTTTGCTTTCTAGTTATTTGTCTCAAACATGGTTGTTCAATTAGAAAGAACACTTGGCCTCTGTAAGGCTGTTGTTCTCTGGCCTACATAAACAAGACAAAACGCAACAGAGGCGATTAATGTCGCTGATAATGAGTTGATTGTGAAGGGCGAGAGAGCTGGCCCCTGTTGCATTGTTTCTTGGTGACATTATCTTGAGGTCAGAACTCTGTGAAGAATGAATCATTCGATCTGCTTAAGCTGATGTGGAACAAGTGGCGGTGATGAATAATGCAAGAGAGCGGTCATGCATCCAAATTATTTACAGATAAGATGCATAAAGAGAGAGAGAGAGAGAGAGAGAGAGAGAGAGAGAGAGAGAGAGAGAGTGAGCAAGAACACAATAGGCCCTTCCAGTGCAGTGTAAACAGCACTGAGAGTGGTTGGAAATGTGGTACCTAATTTGTATCGTGGACAGGCACTATTTGTAAAGCCTAATTATGGAGACAAATCAGCTTTAGAGGCAAACATGGAGTGGTGAAGCCACCGCAATTTCAAACTGCAGCTTTATCTTCTAACCACTTAGAGGCGGACTAAAGACAGGTGCAGAGAAAGAGTCAGTTCAAGTTATTACGACTGACAGTGCAACTCTGATGGTTCAAGAAGATACTCACCTTCGGTTTCTTTCGGAGGTTGGGGGAGAGTTTGAGACTGGTGACGTAGCCTCGGTCATCGCCCACGATGATGACAGGATAAACCGGATTAAACTCGATGTGTGTGAGCATTGTCTTTTTTGTCACCACTTGCTGTGCACAGATGGGCTCATACTTGTTGATGTTGAGGTCGAAAACATGGACCTGAAAAAGGTGAGAGTCAGACTTCATTTGTTTGTATTTTGACTTTGACAGTGAGACCTGCTTTTGATATGACACTTCAGAAGCTCTGTGTCATTATTTTTGACTCTAGAGAAAAAAAAACACTTGCTGACCACCAAACTGAGGCTGGTGGATGTCCAATTTGGATTTTCTGTAGATGAAGCACACCTGTTGTATAAGGCTACTTTTTCATTTCTGTTGACTTTTATGTTAAAAGGGGAATGATGGAGCCCAGGCCTCAGCAGGGATTCAAGCCGGACCATCTGGTGCAAGGTACAGTGTTTCCAAAGGTTCAGGGAATGCGTGCTACTGTCTCTGTGTGCACATGAAGGTGTGTCTCTGTGGGCTAACAGGCCTCACACAGAATCAGAGGGATCATTACTCAGAAGGGACCACATCACAGACATTCTTCCTTCAATCTAAGTGCATTTAGAAAATGTGTCGCCTGCAAATGAGCCCACTTCAAAGCACAGCCCTCTCTTTCTACCAGAACAATGACTGTGCCCTGGCAGCAGGAGCTCACACTGTCTGTGTGTACCCGCACCTCATTCATCACTTACCACCAATCATCATATTCTCCCTGTGTATGACTTTCTATAACCCTCATCACAACTCTCATTAAACTGCAGTAGTTATTTTTGTCATGTTTAGCAGCCAATGTAGTGTGACACTCAGCATGTAATTAAAACCAAGAGCTTAGGGCAGAGAGAAATTCCTTTTGTTGACATGACAGCTGAATGAATCATTAAAATGATAAAGTATATATATGCAGACAGCAAATAAGGATTTGGAGTCAATTGCTGGTGGATAAGTCTGGACCTCTCATTATTTCATCCTGACACTTTTTTTTCCAAGAGTCAGATCTGACAAAGAGGCAAGGGCAGGGAGAAAGAAAAAAAAAATCTGTTTTTTTAATGTCACAACATCACAATGTCAATCCGTCATTCTGGGCTCTCTGACCATCAAAACACAAGCAAATAACACACACTCACTCACACACACACACACACATATATGCAGGTATGCCACTGTGTCTCTGACATTTGCAGCATGGTAGCAGCTACAGCTGGTTGTCACCAACAGTGAATACACGTCAAGAAGCGCAGCGCTCACGCTGACTCACTGAAGCCCATCAGACAGTCGTCAAAAAAAAAAAAAAAAAAAAAAAAAAAAAAAAGAGAGAGAGAGAGAGAGAGAGAGAGAGAGAGAAAGTTTCTGCAGAGACTGTGCCATCCTCAGGAAGATTCAAGCCATGAACATCATGCACTGCATCAGGGCGCCCTGACAGTGTACTGCCATTGATCAAAAGTTGACAGCAAACAGATGCAGCTAAAAGATAAGTCTGGCTTTTGACTGATTAGAGAACAGCTTCTGGAAAGATCCATGCAATCAGCTGAACTTTGAATGACATAAAAGCTAAGTATACTCACACACTGCTCAGTTATTTAGCTAAGTTTAATAAGTAAAATGAACCATGCATTCTGACCTTAATAAACCCAAATTTGATATTCTTGTCCTTGCTGCTGCGTCGAGAGGAGAGGGTACTGTGCTTCTGCAATGTATGTCTGATGAGCTTTTAATGAGTTTTTTATTGGCTGATGAAAACTGCTTTGATCCAGTTTCAGAGACTGAATTACCTTAAGGGATTGGAGGTAGAATGCTTTCTAGCAAAATCATTTAATTATAATTTTTTGTGAAAGTTGTTTAGAATTAAATGAACGACCTCATTATTATTATTTTAATATTACTAATATGCATTACCACTCATGAATTTTTAATATTCTTTTTAAAACAGGCATCTGTTGAGAATTTGTCTGGAATCTAATATTACCTTTGGGACTAACAAAAAGAGACAACTCGTTGTGCCAAGATACCTATACTTATGTCCACATCAGACAAAGGTAGATGTCAGTGTTTGTTGAGAAAGTTGCTGTGTAAGATTCTAAAACTCTACTGTTTCAACGACCTCAGGAATATCTGTTTAAAAAAGTTGGCAGACAAAGCAAAAGAGTTTTCTTCCACAACAGTTTTTACCTTGGAATAACAGGACATAAACAGAAGTGTGTGTGTAAGGCCATGGTTATTGCGTTTTTGATATATGTTTTAACGCCGGTCACTCCTTCATGTTCACTTCATGTATGTAAGCTAAGCTGCTCGGTGCATGTATATAATCAGAATCCTGTGCAGTTGATACCATTGGAACCATTATTTAGTATTGAATATAACGACTATAGTGATACACTTTTTTGAAACTTTAATCAAAGAATTTAAAACAGTGTCAAAGCATCATGGCCTTCCCCTGAAAATGCAAATAGAGGAGGTAGTTGCATAATGTAAGTGATTCTGTAATGTAAGGAGTACAGAATCAAATGAATCTCATGCCTCATTTGAAAAAAGGCCAACCAAGAAGTAAAACACAATCTTTTTCATTACAAGCGGCTAAATTCTTATGGTAGTCACACATGCACACACACGCACGCACACACACACAATCACATAAGGTGTCCCTTGAAATTGCTCAGCCTTCATTTCCTCTCTGTCACTCTCACTCTTCTTCCCCTGGCACTCTGGACAGGAAATGTGTCAGACATAACACTCTAGGCTTTTATAGCATGGCACAGCCTGGTGCCGTGAGAAACAGATGGGGACAGCTTGCAGCTATACTAAGAAAATATGTGCAGATAAGCAACGTGGCATCCTCTGTAATTACTTTGGACTAGAATCGATAACCACTGGCAGGGCAAGGCAGGAAGCCACCTACTTTGTTAGAAGAAAGTGTGTGCGAACCAACTTACAGGCCTGATGTCTTTGTGCACTTATCTCTAGCTGTGCCTGATCATTTCAGCTATATCAGCCTATAGCTTTATCAGAAGAATAGCAATGAAGTGGTGGTAGATCGTGCAGCTTTTTGTGAAACAACATGATCTGTCAAGTAAGAATCAGGCTCATGTTATCTTGAGTATGCAACACAGTGGGAAGGTTTGGGAACTCAGAGAATCATTTGCTGGAGTTTCAGAAGTAAAACATTGTCCTGCTGTTGCCTGATATAAAGATTTTGGAAACACAACAGTTCAGATCTCCCTTGACAGAGTTTTCATTTGAGAATTTAGCACTTATTTGCAAAATGCTACGAAGTGCTCTTTCCAGAGTCTTTTCTTATCTTGCTGTTAGGTCCCTGTCAAAAATTCAGGAAAGCATGGATTGCTCTTCTGGTAAATGTTTGCACTTCCTTCCTTCCTCATCTTAAGTAGACTGAGGCCATGAAAAGTTAAACTGTTTCCAAACCACATTTTATAAAGCTACCTCTTTCCATGAAAATTCCAAATGCATTTGTGGATGCAGTGATTGATGGTGATCACAGACATTTGCAGACAATGCATTATTTCCACAGCAGTCGTACCTGCTTCACTATTGCAATGCCATTTGGGGACCCTAATATCCAGACATCACCATCCAGTCTTGGTTTTTAGCCATGTTCCTTTTGTACAAAGATTCTCTAGATTATCTCCAGAACAAAAAATAAGATAATAATAAATAATAAGAAAATTTGTATAATTATTACCAAATCATGATAAAATTCTTGCTTGATATTATGAGCTATAGGTTACAGAATTCCGATGAGTTTGTAATTTAACACTCAAAAATATCGTCCTGACAAGACTGAACTTTTTGCTCATACAGTCTTTCAGAGAGGTGAACCTCTTCCAATGAGAGACTCAGCCTCTTTGCTTTTCCTTTTTGTACTTGGTCATGTTGTCAACCTTGCAAGAGAACCTTATTTGGAGAGTGAACTGTCTCTTGGTGTTTTCTCAAGGATTTAAACTTTTTCAGAGTTCAATTGTCCTTTTCTTTTTTGAACCAGGTTGCTAGCATCATATTTTAGTGAGCAAATGATAGTTCATACAGCAATACAATTATTCAGTTTTCACACTTATTATTCAGTCTGGGCATTATTTTGAGTTAAATACAGGGTAAAAAAGATAGTAAATTCTGTTTTTATCAATGTATTTCAGGTGTATCCCATTGTAGAAAGTCACCCATAAAGCCATAAAAATAATGCATCATTTAGAATTACTCATTTTTAGCTTGATACAGCTTCCCTCAATGTTTTTGCGAAGGCTGAGTTAGAAAATAAAACATGGGCATGCGCTTAGTTGCCTCATCATCGAGTGAGAAAAACCCAACCAAATGCTGTCTTGTAGAATGACCTGTAGTTAATCCTGCATCTTTAAGGAATATAGAAAGTTTTAGTTCACAGGAACACTTACCATTCCATCTGTTGTGACAGCAGCAAATATCGTGGAGGAGTATGGAGACCAGGCAATATCCCCAACAGCTGCTTTTAGGTTAAAAGTGAACATTGGTGTGCTGAAAGAAAAACAGACATCTGAAGTCAGACAGGAAATTTGTAACTTTTTAGAAGCTCTTTCTATCTGCCGTGCTTTCTTTAGAGTCAGGGATCAGCAGTATAACTGAGAGTGTAAATCTGTCTGCATCGCAGCTGCTCATATTAAACAGTGCACTGAAATTCCATGGTTAAATCAATTATATATCTCTGATTTCTTAAAGTTATCCGCCGTAAGACTGTCATCAAAAGTAATCAGTTAAAATCTGTCCAATCACAATGTCTCATCATCAGCCTGGTTGTTGACGGCCTCCTGACAGGGATGATGAAAGGATAGAAATGAAACAGAGCACGACTGCACACTGTTTCCCTGCAATATTAACTTGTGATAACCCACAGGGGGCAAGATGGAGAAATGAAATATTTCCAAGAACTGAGCACTTACAGACCCTCTACCAATACAAAGGACTGAAAGTGTAAGACAGTGAGTCCAGGAGTGAAAAAAAGAACAAAAACACAAAACATCTCGGAAAGTACTCTGCATGGATTTTGTTGTTGTAATTACATCATGGTATCCACTATATACTGTATTTGGATGTATTCTCATCCAATAACTGCCAGAGATATTCACAGAAAACTGGCTATTTATACATTCTCACGTAACATACATTGTGCTGTATAACCTAAGTTGTGTGCATATTTTTTGATTATATACAAATGCAGTAAAGAGTTTGAAGCTAGTATGTGTTTTGTTATGAGGTATTGGGGGTTTTCTGTGCAGTGTTTACCTTCATGAGTTGTTGAAACTCGGGAAAAAAAAACAGTACACACAGTCAACCCCACAAAACATCTTCCTTATTGATCCCGGCAGAATGTGCCGTAAAAGACAAACTTTGCTTTCATGCTATTATTCCTCACTGATAAATAATACACTCTCAGGTGGGCATAGAAAATGTTAGAAAACAGATGTAAAAGGTGATAAATCTTGTCCTGGGACTCCATGAAGTGAGTGTTTTACAGCAGGGTGACACTGCACATCCTATAAATCTAGTGAGAGCTTTTAGGATTCACAAATTATATCTGCCTGTTTCACCGGGTTAAGGTTCAAATCTGTCACGCTTATTTTCTATGTGATCAATTGACTCAATGAGGAGCCTTTCTTCATGTTGACAGTTATATTGTCAACAAAAAAACAGCAGAATTCAAGATAAATCTTTCAGTGGCATTTGACTGTGTGGTAAAGCTGAGGAAAGTTTTCTGGTCAAGAATCAGGGAAACATTATGTTGTGTAGGGGATATAATTGATCATTCTTGAAAACCCTGTGTCTCATAATGAACCTATGATTGCTATCATTATTCAGTCAAACTGCCTTTGCTGACAAGAAGTGGGAGGCCCTGTCTGTTAGTAAAGTAATGTTGACTCCATAATGATTACAAGAAGGCAAGAGTACATAAAAAAACAAATTCAATGTTGTGAGAGAGGGGCCTCTTCGTTGAATGCACATACAATGTATACAGACATACAGGTATTACTCATTTAATGAATGCATAAATGTAGTAAAAATGTGGTGTCCTTTCTCTAACAACTTCAACCAGTACAGCACCATATTCTCCATTTTTTAACGCAATACTGTGAAGCTAGACTGAGACTCTTAAACACTGCATGTTCAGTTTTCCACAGAGGTGTCAACCTCTTCTTCAAATGCACCCACATCAACCTGTTTGAGTGACTACTGTCGCAACAAGTAGCCTACACATAATTCTTCAACAGCTTTCCACCCAATCGACACCTCCGGGTGCATTTCACAGCTGCCCTGTTCAGCCCACAATGTGTTGGAAATGGCCCCTCAATAATACAATCAACATACTTTCTATCAAACTTTCCATTCCACATTGATTTAAAAAATGAAAATAGCTCAGAGCCAAAAAGTTTCATTTCACTGGAAATTACATCTGATGACAAGGGAAAACAGAAGTTATTACTGTATATGAAAAACATTATCTATAGATATCAAACTAAAATTTCTTTTTAAAAAATGGGAATTATCCTCTCCAAAATTTTAACATAGATAAAAAGTGACATGCTGGATGGTCTTACTGTCACCTGTTGGAGAAATCCCCTGAATTTGTCTGTAAACTGCCTGAAGTGATCTGTTTTAAAGATAAGATGAGATTTTCACAAGATCTTCATGAGCTTTAAAGGGACAGCTACATAAAACAAAGTGTTTCAGACAGAGGTTGAAATAAAGGATTTCCACAACACTGATGTGTAACATCAGGATCTGCTCTGCTGCCTTACGTGATGGTGTGGTCCCAGAGCTTGATGGTCCAGTCAGAACTGCAGGAGAGGAAAACTTTTGGGTGGAAGTGGTTCCACTTCACAGCATCTACTGTCATACTATGGGCCACATAGGTCTCCAAGAACTGGCTTGAGTACGTCTTGGCACACTAGGAAAAAAGGACAAAGTTTTGATTAGACACAGCTTAAAATTATTACACCGTGACTACACACTGCTGTAAGGAATGCATCTGTAGTTGAGTTGAATGCTTTATTGCACTTAATTTATTTTTTTCTAGTTTTGCAAAGTGTTCTGTACCTAAAGCAGATATCAGCTTAGCTAATTTATGAAATACTGCTCCACAGCCCACCAAGTTAAAGAACTAAGTATCACATCAGCACCCTCACTCAGATTTATTTGACAATTAAAGTCATTAAAAGGATTGTTCTTGTTGGTCAGAGATAAATAAAGTCCAAGACGTTATCATGTTATGTCTTCCAATGATTTCCCATGTTTTAATCAGGCTAGAAGAAGTTTTATTGACTAATAAACAGATGAAATATACAACCAATAAGACAAGACCAGGGTTAGGTTAACCCTGAATTTGTAACTTAAATAGCTTTTGCATCTCAAGGAGTTTTAGTGTTTTTTTTAATCATACAGTTTTTTATATACCAATTTAGATGAATTTTTTTTATCACCAAAAGAGTAAATTAATCTTTTAGGCTTCAGTGGATTGCCCCATACATTCCCCAAGTTTACCTACATTTGACAGAAAAGGGTTTAAAAAGCCCAGAAATACTGCAATGATATATATTGAAGTGGTGAGTCAACTGGACTCTCCTGGGACAAAACATATAAGAAGCTTGTGGTGACAATTGTTCCACTTTAAAGCACTGACAGTTTGATTGTTGACCTGAAGCTAGTGAGGATTATTAATCTGTCCTCTCCTGAGACTCTAGTGGCTCTGAACCTAAAGTGGCAGACAGAACACTGCAGGGTGTGTGGCCATACGTGCTCAGGTGATTTCACACAAGTGTTTGTGCTGATAAAAAGTCAGTTATTAACTTTGACACCTGGAATCTTACAACAAGAACTGTAACGTCTTAATGATTGTTACAGAGAAAATTAGCAACGAAGTGTATGATGATGTGTGTATATGACAGTGAGCCGTTTGAAAACCAACCTAATACAACTAGGCACAGTAACCACAAATGAATGAGGCTCCATCAGTGCTTCTTTACTTGTGGTAACAGAAAAGCAGGAGATAGGAGGGCAGCCAAAAACTACCAGCTGTCTGATGTGGACAGAGAAAGCCTCTGCTTAAGAAGACTCATTAAACCCTTAGTGTCAGCCCCAAACAGGCCACATGAACACACAAAAAAGTGTGTAAGCACATTTCTAAACACACACTCTATCAAGCTCAGCAGGCAAAAAGTGACACAAAAAGCCTCTGTTTTTGAGACAAGTCCATGGAGAACAGCGTAGAGCTAAATGGTGCTGGTGATCCTGAATGATAATGGCCCCGCAATTAAGATGTATGGGCTGGAGATTTTTGAATAGAGCAAGCACTACATATAGAATCAGTCTTAATGAATCTGTTATAAGAAAAAAAGGACTAAAACAGGGACAAATTAAACATAACAGATCTTTTCCAATAAGTGTTTTTTCAACACTAATTTTGTCACTGTAAAGTAAATTGCTTACGCATATACTGTATTGCCATGTATTGTTGTATCAGAATGCCTGTGATGTTTGTTTATCACCTGTACCTGTGAGCAGTTACTTCATGTATATGCACAAAAAGTATTGACCATTTGTTTGCCTGAGTCACATCAACAACAAGCCTAATGAAAGTGATCCTCTGAGTATGAGCATTTTTTCACATACCTTGTGTATTTTCCCATCCTCTGTGCCAACCAGGAAGAGATAGTCGATCTGTTTATGGAAGTCAAAAGATGTTCCACAGGCTGTGGAAGAAGCATCAAGTTCCTCAAATGAAGCTACAGTTAACAGGCTGGGACCAATCTGAACTAATAGTAGATCATGATCTAAGTGAAACAATTTTGATACATAACTGAACTTCATACATTCATTTTTTTTTCTACAATAGATGACATGTTGAGTAAAAGAGGCATTACCAGTGATTTCCTGCTGTGCATCCTCTGGCCCCTCTGGGATAGCACCATTCAGTGACAGTGTGATAATGTCGGTGAAAACCATTTCATTCTGCAAGCATGCAACCATGCTGAGATTAAGTCAATTATTCTTGAAAATAAAATTTAGAGATATAAAAAAGGCAAATAAAAGAAGAAATGAAACAGAAACTTTGCAAATAAAAAGTTTTCTCCTCTTTAAGATATGTCTGAGGAAGAAAAATCACTTTTACTCAAATACTTGAAAATAGTAGCAAAAATAAGTGCAAATGAAACAGCAACTTTTCTCACCTTGATGAGAGTCCAGGACACAACTCGGCCATCAGATGACACAGAATAGAAATTATGGTTATTGTCCATGTCATCATTCTGCCAGCGCACCTGCAGCAAAAAAAAAAAGATTAGAGAGAAGATGAGATAGAGAAGAAAAGTCAAAACAATCTTAAGACATTTAAGTCTGAATTGACTGCCTGTGAAATTCTCCATTTGTCAGGGAGAGAACTGTAACTTGAGAAAGAAGACAAGTAAAAGTTCAACAAGGGAGAGACATTAACGAGACACACATTGTGTAGTTAATGTCCAGAATTGTCTAGAATTATTTTCACATTTTTTCACCTGCCACACGGGATCTGTGTGCTTGCCACTCTTAGCTGTGCTCTTATAAACAGGCTCCTTGCCCTTCTCTTTTAAGGTGTAGACAGCCACAGAGCCGTCATAGAAGCCCACTGCCACCAGGTAAGAGTGCTGATCATGAATGTCCAGGCACAAGATGCTTGAATCAGTGGGGTAGATGTACTCCGGGAAGGCGGGATTCTTTAGTGAGTAGAAAAGAAGCATGCCCTGCCCCTGTTTAGTGAAATTGTCTGACAGAGACAAGAGTGGGAGAGAACAGGGAATGAACAACAAATATAGAAAATACCTGCCTGCCTGCCTGATTAAGGTAGAAACATGACAGTTTTAGATATATCACAAAAACTTCTTGATAAATCTTTTTTTATCCCTCAGTTGTACTCACATGATCCCATTCCCACAGCAAAAAGGTCCTGATATTTCTTATTCCTGTTGAGACCAGGTGTATCAATGAGCAAAGTTTTGAAGTACCAACTGGTAGTTGAAGTATGACTAATAATATTATCATTTAAGCACACAAGACAATGTGACAAAATTCCCACAATAGCTTTTTTGCCAGTGCAACAACAGATATCATTCTCCTCTTGTGAAATGTGTACTTACCAGCAGAGGGCAGTGACCGACAGACTTTTGGCTTTGTCATGGTGGAAATCCCACAGCTGAAGAAGAGTGCCATCCTGGCCCCTGAACTCATCAGCTGCATCTTCAAAGTATTTGAAATCTATGGGGGCACAATAGGAGGTAAGACGATGGAGGATACAAAAGAAAGAAACAGTAAATACTTGAGTTTTTTAATCTATGTTTGGGATTTTATTTCACTCAAACATACCTTGTGCTATATCATCAAATATGTTCTGATTGACCATCCGTTCCAAGATCTTCGCTGACATTTCCACTTTGTTGATGTCATCATTCTTTAACATATGAAAGACTTTGATTTGTATGAAAACATTATAGAACAATTGCCTGCTAAATACATTGTAAAACTAAGTTTACCAACTTAATTTAGATACATATTTGACTGTTTTTTTCTTCTCTAATTACTAAATGGAATTATCTTGAGACACAGTCTTGTCATCTTTGGCTTTTGCTGCCCTATAACTGCTATCCTGCTAAATCTACCCTCCCTGGCTTCTTAAGAGTTACAAAAAAGAAATGTGGAATGTTAGTGTTTACTTTTTACCTGAGTTTCCATCTGCATCATCTTTTTCTTGCTTTTCTCTACATCTTTCTTTGATTGCACAGCTTTCTGCTTCTCCTTATTTTTTTCTTGTTTCTGGAGCTCTTCCATATAGGCATCATAGATCACCCACTGCAAAGGGGGATGGAAATATCACTGTTGGCTTTTTTGTGTGCATAAATACAGTGAAACTCGACTGTCGATGAAAATACAGTGTTACCTGATTAGCAGTGGCACCAAAGGTGTTGCGTAGAGGAGGTTCAGTCTGGCAGTTTCTTTGCTATGGGGAAATAAAAATGACTCCAGTTAAAATCCCAAGTAACTAGACAAATGTCATCTTAGTATCTACATAAAACATCAACCACACCATTCAATATTTTCTCTTCAAGAGCTTAAAATGTGTCTGTTCTATTCTACTCTCTTTTATACAGTATATGTGTTGTCCTGAGATATGAGGTGCTTCTTTGGTTGTAGACTGGTCATCATTTTCCTTCCTACCCTCAGTGGGTTGTTGGGGGTCTGGGACGACCTCTCACTGAAGTTGAACTGGTTTGTAACTTTTGGTTCTTTCTTGTCTGTTTTGGAGGCAACACTGTCGGGCCTGTCTTCTTCTTCAGCTTCCTCAACTTCCCCTCCATCCTCTGTTGCCTGTAAAAGTGCAACGTAAGGAAGAAATTCACAATGAGTCAAAGCATGTTTCAGAACAAGACCCTGCCATGTCTTGTTGATAACATTTGCCTTTCAACTTGAATCGGTGCACTCATATATTTCTGTGAAACATAGTTTACCGGGGTTTCTGGCTTCTCTGGATCAGTTTCTGTTTCACTTTCAGCAGTCAATGTCTCTGTAAAATCAGATGAGCGCATTTAATTTTTTTTGTGTGGACTCTGAACCTGTTAATATTTTAAAGGCATATATTGATAGTGACACCTTGTGGCACTAAGTATGCACTACAACTGAGAAGAAAACGCTGACAGCCGTTAAAACACACCAGGAACACTATGTGCAAAATGATGTATAAGCTTTAAATGTTTCAGTTTGAACTCAGAATTAAGGACATTAATACAGCATGTTTGAATATCTACCCTCAGTGACACTGTCCCTCGCCCTAAGTCTACGGGCCTCATCAGAGTCTTGATGCACCAGACTGCCCTCCAAAACGAAATGAACAGCCATCTGATCCACAACAGCAGTGGGCTTGAAGGAACGCTCCTGGGGACCATAAGGAGCATAATGTGAGGGTTATGAGCAAAGATAACTGTTGGCTTGATTTATTATTTGAAGAGCAGCGATTAAACAAACTTTATGAACTCAGGACATATACAGTATTAGACAAAACTTTTGGAACAGTAGGCTAATGCACTTGTAAAGAATAACAATTTCATGAAGTGAATAAAGTAGAAGCCTGGCTATGATTTTCTCACCTTAAAGCTGTAGCGGACAATATTTTGGGGGGCATGTGGGTTATTTGCAGTCAGTACCCTTGTGATTTCCTCCTTCAGCTCCTGGTATCATTATAGATGAAGCAAAGCACATAGAGACTGTCACTGACACAGCTATGATTAGAAATTAATCGTGACCTGTGCTATGACAAAAACAGGACAAGATAGTGTAGTGACAAGAAAACACGATACCAACAACCTCAACACAACTCATATACAGGCCTAAATCTTGGAAAAAAAGTGGATTCCCTTCTGCTTACAGTTTCAGTGAGCTCAAGTTGATCTGGAGGTTTAATAAGTGGTTTCCCATGGGTCCAGTCATCCAACCCTTCATGAGCATCCACACCCTCATCCTCATCCTGAAATATACACACAAGAGGATTTATGTCAGTTGCAATGAAATTACACTCCGTTTCAAACACATACGGGTTTGGTTTTCTCCTCCCTGCTGCTGCTGCTTAATGATTTGCAGGTGTTTTGAGAGTGTTTACCTTTTTCTTACTTGCTGTTTTGGTTGACTTCGCACCAGGTAACGATACCTTATGAACAGTTGAGGTCTGTTGAAGCATAAGCAAACCAACTAATTAATATTAAGAAACACTATCAAAATAAAAATAAAAATCACCCACAAAAACCGTATTTGCCTTATCCCAGCCCTTGTTGAAATCACCGCCCTTTATAATTTCGATTTTGTTTACTTTAAGCTAGCTTTGAGCAAGTGACATGTTAAAGTAAAGTACGAGAAATGTACCTTTCGTGTGTTCTTGCTGGGCACCGGCATCACGGAGAAGGTCAATTACTTACTCAGCAGCTACACTCTTCAGTATGTAACACAATAAGAACTTTTAAGAGAGTTAAGAGAAAAACGGAGTATCTTTCGGTGCTGTACGCTGCTGTGTGTCGGTTGCCAAGACAACAGCGGTCTCTGTCGTCACTGATGAGGGCAAAGATCCAAATGAAGTCAAGATAGTTCACAGAGTACAACCAACATTAGACGACAAGTTTGGGTCCTAGTTGAATATTTCGCACTCCACAATCATCGATTCTGAAATTTTATCAGGGGGAACTCCCATAGCTTTGTCCGAAATAACTTGTTGACCCGGGTATCGGTTTGTCTTCAAGACAAGAGAGTGGAAAGCTAGATCCTATGGAAGCGCATTTCTGCCAGTGGAAAAACGGAAAAAGTTGAATAATATATGAATGAATAAATGAATGAATGAATGGAGTCATAAGATTAAAAAAAATAATACTTTAAGTCATAAAAATGTGATAAAAAGTGCAAATTGTGAGACCTCAAGTCCATGCCTATCATAATTATCACTATTTACTATGCAATACTGCAAAATCATGTCAAGGAAAATAACACACAACCGCTAAAACTAAGGTTTCTGTTCACGAATGAAAATAAAAAAACTTACTTCTCAACCATAAGATAGTCATGTGCTTTAATTTTTTTATGCCTTGTTGCACATTAAACACTAGATTTTAATGTTCATGGATATCAACACTTATGATATTCCAGCATTAAATGTGTCATATTGATCAAAAAGCTGGCAAAGACTGGTAGATTAACTTTACAGAATACTATTTTTGATAGCAAAATTAATTGGTTCACACATTCGCAAATTTGTTTATACATTGTTTATATATTTGTGGATAGACTTATACATTTGTGGCTCAGTTCACACATTTGTGGATGCATTCAAGCACACTCACACAAATAGTTGTGCGTCAATCATAGCTCCATAAAACTCATTAAGGAAACACATCAAAATCATGGAGCTCCGCCAGAAAATGGATAGATAGATGGATAAATAGATAGATAGATAGATAGATAGATAGATAGATAGATAGATAGATAGATAGATAGATAGATAGATGGATGGATAGATAGATATGAACTTTCATCAAATTTTATTTTTCGATCTTAATTTTGCATTCATGCATTTATTTAAAAAAAAATGATTTTTTTAAATCCAATTTCATATTTTCTGTCCACTGTCTGAAGATGAGTGCCCTTCACTACGCATTTCAATATTATCTCCTCTGTGATTGGTCAGGCGCCTCATGAATATTCAATAGACCCGGAAGTTGGGCGGTACTGCTGTTTTGCTGTCGAGTCACCTCTGTCAGGATGGAGGAAAACGAGCTGCTATAATGCTGAACAACGACAGACTCCAACATCCTAGCATCATGAACACAGATAGTTAGAGAGAAGTCATCGTTTGTTTAGACTGGTTTATCGTTTGTCTGACGCTTTGCCAAAATGATGGAAGAAATCGACCGGTTCCAAGTACCTCCAGTCAACGGAGAGACGCAGCCTTTGGTAAGAGAGGAAACACAAAAAAATCAAATCCTTTGATAATTTTCTTTTTGAGTTCAAACCACAACCTTCTTGTGTGGTTCGTGTGGGTTTATCGTGACAGCTGTGTCACATGATCTGCGCCTGAGAGCTAACTGATAGCAATCTACAGCTATATGGCACAAACTGGATCTGTGGGATGGGTGTAGATGGATTTTCTATAGATGAAAGGATAGCGGCGAACGGTCCATCCCTCCCTCCCTCTAAACCGGTTATATATAACATTTACAATGATGACAGAGTTAATAATGTTTTAGGTTATTGTAGCAGAGTAAATAGACTACGCAGTTTTACTTGAATCCTGATATTTTTTTCATAAACACACGTCAGTGGGCGCTTGTTTACATCGTTAGCTGACAAAGCCCACAGTATTCATATTCCGTCACAGGATGACGTGTTATTTGGGTCAGGACGGCTGTGATTGCGTTACCCGTCCGAACTGACACGACAGGCTTCATCCATAATGATGACCATCCTTTGCAGGCCCGCATTAAGAGATAGCCTCACCACCAATGATTTGTCACTATTTCACAACTGGTGATATTACAGAGTTCAGTTATTATGAGTTGAACTGATTTTATTCTCTTATTTCATCCTGTACTGATAACTTATCTTGTATTTATCATCCATAATGTCTGATTTACAGGCCTTTTACTTCACATAACACACTAACCAGTCAAAAACAGATGTTACTCCTTTTTTAAAGTGTTTGCCTCGGGGGTTTAGGCAAAGGATTCTTCTGATCATTAAAGAACCAAGTTTCCTCAGCCTCACTACCCCTCTGGCTAAACTTCAGCAAAAATCTCAGAAGTCATGTACAACTCCCTGTAACAAAAGTCTCCTTTTTTATGTCACAGCAATATGCCCCCCCAATGAAGATTTGATCAGTCTGTTTCATCTTTCAACCACTGAGTTTTCTGTCAAAATTGAATTTCTAATCTGAAACACTCTGGTTGCAGCAGTATGATATGTTTGTATTCTTGGTTTGTTCTTTAGCTCTCAAAGCTGCTTGGATCATTCATCAACTCATGTTATTATCATCATACTAAAGTGATACAGCTCTGGGCCTCATTAATGTCACTTTGTATCTTTTTTCCACTCATGCATCTGAAACGGCCTTCATTCAGGATTTTATCCATACCTGATTGTGTCAGGATCCCAGTTGCTGTGGCACACATGGTTGTGCATTTTAATGCTAATAGCGTCATTGTGATTCCTAAACCGCATGAATGCACATGGCACCTGCTTCATTGTTGAGAATGGATTTCCAAAAAGGCAGCTTAATGTGGGATTTTAAGAGACTTGAATGACTCAGCTTTGGTATAGCATCTATTACACTTTTAGATTTATGCTGCAATTTCTGAATTATTTTGAAAAAAAAATTATACTGAAATTTATTTTAAAAAAAGCTATCTGAATTGACTTGATGAAATTAAACAAACCTTTTACTTTCCTGTGACTGCTGGCCCGTCTTTAAGCACAGTGACAATGTAAAGTGATGGCTGTTGTATGCTAAATCTAACATGACAGATGTACTTGCATTGTGATCGCATTAAAAACCATTTTCCAACACTATAATGATAGGATGCAACTGTGCTAATGGTCACCTGATATATCAGTCTACATTACTATTGGCTCGCGCACGGCCATGATGTATAATCCCACCAATCGCACAGTCTGTGCTGTGTCAGCAGCCTTGTGGCTCTTCATCATCAGAGGCAGTAAAGGCGTCCCGAGAAGAAGTGCAGGCTGATGAAACCAAGAGGTCATTTCATTTATATACAGTGTGTGTTTAAGTGTGTAAGTGAATGCATGTTGGTGTTTGTAAGTTGTTGATAAAGGTCAGGGCCCAAGACGTTATGTCTGACTATGTTTTATATTCATACATCAAAATAAAAGTGTCATAGGTCAGCGCTTAATCGTTTGTTAGTGCCTGTCAGCACACTAGCATATGATCATACAGGGAATTGTAGGCTTTTAATGCATGGCTTCATGGCCATGTTGACTTTGGCAAACTTTAGCCAACTGTTGTGAGTGCCTACTCAGCAAAATAAGGGGAACATTGAGGAACAGGATACAAAAAGGGAGCAGGGATGCACAACAAATAACATTACCGTGCTGAAGCAGTCTGAGAACTCACGATGAATATGAAGAAGTATTGAGTGTACATAAATGACGCCACACCTTTTGGGGTGTGCTCATTTGTCTATTTGTATGAGGTTTCCTTCAAATGTTCATGCCATGTCGATGCAGTCATTTGTAGCTAAACATAGTCTACAGCTGGCCTTAGGTTAATTGGTGCCACTGTAGTGCTGAAAAATAGATTCGTACATTTATCTTGAATTAAATGGTAGATAGAAACAGAAACTATGATTTCTTGTTTATATGAACTCGTCAATGTTGGTCCATTACATTTAACATCTTCTCCAGGTAAACTGTAACATCCACTACACATTTTTCTAAACGCGATGCAGGCCTACATTGGACTTATTTTTTGGGTTTCCAGGCTTTGGAACTTCTCACTGAAAAACTGATATATAGTGACTGTTATATTTTGAGAGGAGTCAACTTGTTTATTTGGGGCTCCCCTCTACTTGCTACCAGGAACTGTGCTGTCTATGTTCAAGAAGTGGATTCTGTCACAGACGGCTTAATACTGAATCCTTTTCATTATTCACCCCCGGTGCTGCTGGAATTTTCAAAGGGATTTATCTGACAGACAATATGACCCTACATCTCCTTTTCGTGGTTGAAGGGAAATGTGAAAAACAAGAATAAAAGAAAAAGAAAAGTAGCTGTGGGTAAGCCTAATGATCCGAGGGAAGGGCCCAGTCACAGAACAGAAGCGCAGCTCATGTCTGTGCCGCTTTCGTTGAGGATACCTCATCTGTGTGCTGTGCTTTCACTGCTGCTACAGCTCCAGAGGGTATAATGTATTCACTGTTGCAGCTCTCGGTAATTATTCCAGCTAAGTGAACAATGCTTCATCAGATGAGGACATTGTGTTCGATGAAGGTGAATTCGGCCATAGTGGACCTACCAGTTTATCATTTCTTAATGAAGGGAAACAGACGGACGTTTACTTTTAAGAAAATGATTAGTGGTATTGGCAGGACATTGAACATAAAAACATGTTCTCCTTAAGGTTGCTGTTAAAGCAGTTAGTTCTGTTGCCAGCTTGTTTTCTGATGCTCTACATGAAAATCGATTCGCAAATGAAGCATCTTGCCATCTCTGCTGAAAAGCTATGAATTTTTCATCTGGCCCCACGAGAATTGTCTACTTCTGTTGGTTTCATTGGATCAGATTAAATTGTGTGTAACATTTTAAAGTAAAAAGGTTTGGATGAAATAAACAGATGTTTAAATGTCCGGACTTATTTAATTGGTTTAACTATTTTGAGCCCTTCAAACACACTTTGTGTTTGTTTGTTTTTTTTTTTTCTTGTGGGGGGGTTGAACCTTTGAATCGTACACATGGATAAGCTTATTATAACAGATGTCCAAAACTTACTTGTAGTTTTTTACTCTTATACTCATTGGTCTGTATGAGCATCACTTTAACTATAAAGGCTTCAGAATTATCTTAAACTGTTTTTTTAAGCTGGAGGGTCACTCAGATTTAGCAGCCATTTCTCTGAGGAGACTCCAGAGTCACAGTGAACCTGAACAGTATTCATGGCTCTTTACTTTTTCCACATTTTATTTTACAGCCTCATTCCAAAATGGGGTAAGTACATTTTTTCCCACAAAATTCTACGCGTAACACCCCAAAAAGAAAACATTAAGTATTTTTGAAATTATGCTGATTGCTCAAAATAAGAAAACTGAGAAATCTCATGTACACAAGTGTTCCGCCTTTGCCATGAAGCTCAGAATTGAGCTAAAGTAATCCTGTTTCCACTGATCATCCTCAAGCTTCATTGGAGCCCACCTGTAGTAAATTCAGTCGACTGGACTTGATTTGTAAAGGCACACACCTGCCTATATAAGGTCCCACAGGAGACAGTGCATGTCAGAGCATAAACAAAGCATTGAGTCAACAGATTGTCTTATGCCACAAATCTGGGGTAGGATATAGAAAGATTTCTGCTCCTTTGAAGGTCCCGATAAGCACAGTGGCCTGCATCATCTGAAAATGGAAGAAATTCAAAACCACCAGGACTCTTCATAGAGCTGCCGCCCTTCTAAACTGGTCAAGAACCCAATGGTAGCTCTAACAGAGTTTCAGTGGTCCTCTGTGGGGAGAAAGGAACCTTTCAGAAGGACAAATATTTCTGCAGCAGTCCACCAATCAGGCCTGTATGGTAGAGTGGCCAGACACAAACCTCTCCTTTGTAAAAGGCAGCCCACCTGGAGTTTGCCAAAAGGCACCTGAAGGACTCTCAGACCATAAGAAAGAAAATTTTCTGGTTTGATGAGATCCATGCTGTCTTCCAAATTGCATACTTGCTTCTTACACCTACCATTATAAGTGCAGAAATGCGTTCACATTGACAGTAGGAGAAAACACAGTGCCTTTTGATTTCTCAGCTGGTGCACATAGTGTGGAAAATCGGACACGTCCCACCTCAGTGGTTGCCATATTGGCTGTGTTTGGGGAGGGGCAGGAGCGTATCAAATGATGGTTGATGGTTGTAATCAGTGAATAGCCTTTCAACAATTGTGAAATGTGCCTGTAATTTCTGGTAAATGCGAAGCACAATGTCTTATTGGGGACACCACCACCCCATAAGATTTTGTGCACTGTTCCAGTGATTGCAGAGTGTATGCAGTGCACTTCATGTAAGGGTGCAAGTGTGTCATGTAAATAAGACCAGGTACTGCTTTTCACCTGGCCGATACCAGCCCTACAGTGAAGCATGGTGGTGTCAGCATCATGGGGGATGTTTTTTTAAACAGCAGGACTTTAGTGAAAACCTCAAAAAATGTTTTCAAGCTGTCATAATGGGCTGTTGTGAGTCAAATTTTGAGGAAAACATGAATCTATTCCAATTTTGAACAAGGCTGTAATATAACATAGTGTGAATAACGTGAAGCGCTGTAAATATTTTCCAGATACACTGTACTTTCTGGCCAAAATAGCCCACTGGTTTTCGTCCATGTGGCCCATGGAGTCCCTTGGGGTGTAACAAGGAGAGGCCTGTAGGATCAACATAATGTGGAGCTCTGTCAGCAGTGCAGGCCAAACGCAGCCTCTCTCAAACTGAGAGGCTCCAACAGCAACCCCCTCTGTTCTCCCACGACCTCCTCCCCATGCCATCACTGCTTGCACATAAAGAGACAGAGCCTGGGACATAGGCGGAACACTCGACACCATTGATGCTGGCAGCTATAGTAGCACATAGGCTTGGGAAATCTCACCAGAGTATTGAACACAAGCAGGTCCTAAAAAAAGAGCTGATTTTCAGTCTTGAGACTGGATATTTGGTGGATTGTGCCTTTGAGACTGTGTTCAGATTCAAACAGTGCAACTAGATGGTGTAACTACAATTCAGTCTAATTTTAATCCCAATGAGATACTGAAGTAAAAAAGCAGCTGGGGTACAGGGTTATAAAAGGAATTAATACCTTAGATTTATAGATTATACCATAAGAGAAGACCACGTTTAGTGTCTGTGTGTATAATGATGTATACTGTCCTATGTATCGATCCATTTATTAATACAAGTGAAGTGTTCAGCACTGATAGTGCATTGACATCAATCCTTTTTTTTCTTCATGATCAGCCAAACATACCTTATAACTGGTTAATGTACTCCCATATCTATTTTGTATTGAAAAGAGTAACCATTTTTCATTTTATTCCCTGGAATTTTTCAGTCTTCATCTTATATAACCTCTTGACTTAAACTGAATCAAAAGACATCCAAAGCAGACCTCAGTTGTCAGTTGTGTTTTTTTTTTATCTTTTCTTTTTTTGTGAAGAAGAAGTATTAAATAGTGATGATCCCTGGCAGAATTTATGATTTCTCTGCTGTTTGTCAGAGAATATGAATGAAAACATGAAAACTTTTCTTTTACTCATGGTAAGTGGTTGGGTGAAGCCATTTAGTAACAAACAACTGTGTACTCTTTTTGAATCATAATGACAACAGAAACTTCAAAAATTACCCTGATCAAAAGTTTACATCCTCCTGTGATTTTGGCCTGATAACATGCACACAAGTCAACACAAATGGGTTCAATAGCTACTAAAGGTAGCCATCCTCACCGTATGACCAAAACCAACAAATATCATTCATGATCTCTTATAAAAGGTCAAGAAATTATAAATTCTACAAGGGTAGTTAAACTTATGAGCACAACTGTACATCTCCAGTTGTAAATCTCCTGAAACAAGTAACACTGTGACCCTCTTGTTTCAGGACCCAGCAGCATCCACCACCTCAGAGGCTGATCCTGATGCCAAGGGTGAGACTGTGGCCATGAACTACAAGCCCTCGCCTCTGCAAGTCCAAATAGGTATCACACTGCGAATTGATGAGCACATCACCTGTCATTTATTTGTTATTGATATTCAATATTAAGCAGTCTGGGGTATTACACATCCACTTTATGAACTTAATCATCAAAAGCCCAAGTGAGAACTGTTTAGTATTCATCTTCTGTGCCAAATAATGTAATGGTGGAGTTCTATCCCTCAGCCAGCATCGCAATGTGTCTCTTTTTTTGGTGGCTTTGCAACATTTCTAGACTACCTCTATTATTGAAACAAGCTTTGATGATGTATGGAGTTAGAACGGTCTCAATAAACACAAATGCACACAGGAAGATCCACAAATGGAAGTTCTTTCGATCTTGTTTTCTTGCTTTCTGGCTTTTCTGCCTGGATTCAGAGATGTCAGGACAGCTTGTAGAGCAGGGAACTTAGAGAGTGGGGAGTGAAAAGTGGTACTTAACCACTTGGCCAGACTGACATCCATGTTGTGTCTTGAATACAACCAGAAAATATTTTTACATTGTGTTTTGACCTTGAATTTCCTTCCCTTAAAACAGGAATGTAATAGGTTATTTTTCACTTTATGCCAAATATAGCATTTGGAGGGAGACAGTAACATTTTACTATGACAATTCACTTCAAAATCTTTAACCAGCAGTCACCTGTTTGTTAATAACAGTTTACGTAATTAACTCTTAGATAAAATGAACTTGATTTTGAATTTGTGGTCAAATTTTAAAGACACTCAAGTGCGCAAACTGTATGGTATGTATGGAAACCAGGCATTTCCATGCATACTGATAATGACATTACTTCCTGTGGTTCCTCAGAGAAACAGAGAGACCTTGCCAGAAAAGGATCAGTGAAGAATGGAACTGTGGGAAGTCCCGTCAATCAGCAGCCCAAGAAGAATGCCAGGACAAGGTAACAGCTACTGTCTTTTTGGATCTGTTTTTGTCTTTTAACCCACTGCTCCAAAAATATGACACTCAAATCTGCTATGCAGTGCTTCAATCTGAATAATTATGTTTTTTAGCCAGTTCTCTACATACACATCTCTAGTGCAAAGTAAACTGAATTCCAGACATGAGGATGTCACTCTGGACTCTATAATGTCACAAAAAATAAAACATTAGCGTCTTGGAGAAAATGTTTGTCCTTTCCTTTATCTAACTGTGAATGATGATAAAAGAGTCAAAGCACTCAACATAAAACGAGTGCAAGGCTCAATATTGACAACTGGCTCATCTGTCTAATCCCACCCCCTACTGGATTAGTGGAGATACAAGAGAGGCGACCGCCTGGTCCGGACCCCCGAGTCTCTGAGGAAGAGAGATAATCTGAAAATGCTTGCAATCTGAAGGCAAAAGATTAGCCCCAATTTTGGGTCATCGGGGTCTGTAAGAGGAGCGCCCTACTCAGGACAAATATCCTGTTTTGTGTGAAGCTGTGCCCCATTCATGATCTGAAATGTTTTAATGTATTTTTGTTGGTTTTTCAGTTGAAATGCATCTTCAGTCTAAGTTTTAATCAGGTTTTCTTTGCTCCTCTCCAGGTTGGTGGTGCCAAACAAAGGCTATTCCTCTCTAGACCAGAGCCCAGATGAGAAGCCTCTGGTAGCCCTCGACACTGACAGGTATGAATGTAATTATGATTCTTCGTATTAAGCTCTGTAACACCTACAAAAGACTCAGGCAGGTAGAAAAAAGACAAACTTTCAGCTGACCTAAGAGGCAAAATTGACTATGCTGCAGTTTTTTAGCACTCTCTGTTATGATGGGACATTAAAACATACAGCAACTTGAGAGAGAAGGAATCCTAAAAAAGCCTCTCCCTGGGCGCAGGATTAAAGTATAGCGGGGTGAGGATTTGGATGGGGAAAAGCGGCTCAGAGGGAGGGCCTCTGTATCAGCAGGTCTGCTTTTGACACGGTTGAGTCCCACTCTTTGTGCCCTCTGTTTGCTACTACATGAGGGAAACCATCTCATGTCAAATGTGCTCTCTGGAAGCCAACCAGGCTTATATCATCACGTATTGCATCACACACACACACACACACACACCCTCTGTCCAGCTTTCTGACTCACAAACACAAAGGACAGAGGTTGATTTATTGTCCTCAGTTTTGATTCACATGCACAGTCTCTCTGTTTCTTATGCGTACAGACTCTCAAAGAGAAATTACTCATTTGGGCAAAAGGTTATCAGCTTGCTCAATTCCATGACAATGCTAGTCCTTGATCAAATGATCTTGTTAGGGCTCCTGATTTTGGAACTTGGGCATCTTTGTTCTTCATAATTAATTCTCATAATAACTGAAGGAAGGTGTAGGTTTATCTCTGTGGGTTAAAATGACAAATCAGTCAACTGCAAATAAGTGAAAAGTGACAGAATGTGGAGTAAAACCAGTAAGTTCATTATGTCACACTGCTTGAGCAGGATGCTGGTGATATCTGATGACTGATAAAATGTTGAAATTAGGAAAAGTACTCAAAATCTTTGAAACATTGGGACAAAGAAACCCCGGAGCAGCTCTGGAGTGACCTGAAGAATATCCTCTCGACACTGGAGTTTGAAGTACAACTGTTGTTGACTCTGGAGGCTTTGATTGGAGAATCGCATCAACCCATATCATCTAACAACTAAAACAGATCAGGTTTTTTTTAAATTTTGCTAGCAAGTGAGACAATGATGGGAGGATAAGTTTGAAGAAATGCTGAGTCAGCAAACAGAGCTTCTACTCAGCCCCTCCCTTTGGGCACTGAACACCTGGTCTCGAGGTCATTTCTCGGTCAAGTTCGTCCTTTCTCATCCAGACACACAGAATTCTTCTGCAGACCACCAAAACACATGCTGTACCTGTTTCTTTCGGATTATTCTTTTGGCTTATTTAAGATTTTGAAATACTCAGTATGCACAGTGTTCTTAATACAAAATATAAGAAGGGTTTAATTCAACCTGTGATGAATATTTTAAGACAGTTTGAGATGAGTAGTTTTTTTAAATCTTAGGATGCAGCTGTAAGTTTATATTGGCAGCACACAGGAAGGGGAATAAGGAATAAAACTTGTGGAAATAAAAAGATGTTTGGTCTGGCATATGAGAGGATTTTTCTCCAAATACAATAATCATGATGACGTAATCAGAGTAACTGAGAATAAATGACTTAAATTGTGCTTGTGTGGTGACAACACACTTTAACAGAGAGCCAGCAAACAACACAACTGGAGAAGACAGAGTTTACACCTCAGTTAAACTTTTTATACATGTATTCAGTAAAGAGAGAACTCCCTGTATTCCTTACTTGATCTATCAAATTTTTCTTCAGCTCTACAGACTGAGGCATTGACTCGAGCCCTTACCTTTTTTATTATCATTTTTTCAACCTTTTGACCCCTTTATTGAGTGGATATGATACAGGGAAGAGCAGAAAACAGCGCGTGGCGTAGTGGCCATAGTGGCCATAGTGTGCAATTTATATACAGAGCCAAACTGGAGCCCTTAGGTGTTGACTTTTGCCTCATTTTTCAACACGGCGTGAATGAAAAACCTGTATGACCAACATTCAAGAATTGGAGGAAGATAAATAAATGATCCAGACCTAGATCTTGGTCCAGCACTTTTTTCAATTATTTTTATGAACCATCGGTGAACTAAAAGTGGGGAACACTATAATACTATTAAATAAACTCCAAAAATGTTAGGTTTACATATTTCTAATGTTCTGATGGACTTTTTTAATCAAATGATCTATTAATTTCTACTTCTACTTTTCTAAGCCCCGTCCAGCGGCAGCTTGTTGCAGCAGCTCTGTTTTTGTTTTTGTTTTTTAATTGACACTTATCATATTGTTATAATTATATATTGTTGGAAATTTTCAATGCACTTTTTCTTGCATTGCTGTTGTGACTGAATTTCCCCATTGTGGAATGAAAAAAAGAGATCTGATCTGATCTTATCTTAGCTTAGCTTATCTCAGTTTCTGCTGCTATAATCTAAATCTATTATAATTTATTATCTGATTCACTTATTAAAAAATCTGCTTTGTGGATCCAGTTTGTTGATCATGCCTCTTGTCTTTCAGTGATGATGACTTCGACATGTCCAGATATTCCTCATCAGGATACTCCTCAGCCGAGGTGAGATGTCTGAGGGACCAGGTATCTATAAACACATTATACTGTTTCACTGCGTCATTTGGTGAATCCACAAACATCAACATCTGATCACCATTGAATTCCATTGTCACACCACTCACACCAGGTGTATGTGCACCTGTTGAATAAAATTGAATGGGACTTCCAAACAATAATAGTGAGTGTCATTCGTACTGACTAACCCATTTTTTTCATCCAAATTCATTTCTTCCTCGTGGATTAGAGCTTTTCCTGTTTCCCTTTTTCCTTTCCCCATTTCCACTGTGCTGTCCTTTATGTTGCCTTTTTTTCTGTTCATAACAGATGATATTTACTTTGATTACTTTTTATTTCAACATCTAAAATCAAATATTATGATATTTCAAGAATCAACATAATGTCTTCTTTCTCAAACAAAGCCAATCCCAAGTTAATGTTTAATCAAACTTATCTTGATGCTTTACTGATGCTGCTTCTGTCTCTTCTCCTCCTGTAGCAGATCAACCAGGACCTGAACATCCAGCTCCTGAAGGACGGGTACCGGCTGGACGAGATCCCAGACGATGAGGACCTGGACCTGATCCCCCCCAAAGCGGTCAACCCCACCTGCATGTGCTGCCAGGCTGCTCCCTCCACAGCCTGTCAAATCCAGTAGCACCAATCTCTCCTCTTCAAAATAAATCTCCCTTCTGCCACCTGCAATGAGGATACTACTGAGCAGAGCAGCAGCACAGAGGAAAAACTGTCGGTGGGTTTGGCACAAAGGGAAAATAAGGGTTGATAAATGCTAAAATAAGACAAGGAAAGAGTCGATATGTACAGTGTCTGTGCACGTTCCTCCTATGGTTGGATCTCTGCATATTACTCCTGCATGATTGGATGGCCGAGGACTTAACAGATTTCAAAAACATCACCTCGAAGGAAAATGTGTAACTTTTGCTCCTGTTTTCATTTGACTACCATCACATGCTTGTACGTATTTTGGTTTTAAGGGGATTTTAAGGATTGTGCACGGTCACCATCTAATTGAGACAAAAATGGGACAACAGAGAAGTAACCAAGAAACTGAAATTGTGACATTTATTTGAAGATGCATCTTTCTTGGAATCAACTGATGGAGAGAATGGAAATCTGAAGTTGCCATTATTTTTTCTCTTTTCTTTCAGCCAGTCTGCTTTTTTTTTTCGTGTGTAAATGTGTTAAACATGAAAATAATGTGTGTGTCTCCATGTTTGGAAGAGTAGTGCTAAAATAACAAGCTGCTGACAAAAACGCTTATGCTTACACTAAGTTATCAATTCCAGAGTTCTTTTGTTGTGAAGATTGTCTGTTACACAAAAAGGTTGTACTGTTCAATTATTTCATCTTTTGTTCAAAGAAACTGAAACACATTTAGTTTTGCATGTTGCCTGTTGCAGCCTGTTTTAGTTAGATCTGAACACATCCTTGTACCAGAGACACATTCTTAAAAGGTGTGCTTTCTTAAAGTGAAACTTCTTTAAGTTTACCCACTGTAGTAGCTGTAGATATAGAGAACCAGTTATCAGAATGTTAATGTGTAGCTCCTTTGTTTTAGCCCCGACAACACTGGATGTCAATGAGGTCCCAAAACAGTCACCACCGGAAATGTGGTTCAAAAAACTTGTGGGAATGTGTGACTACAAAAAAAATTCATAATTGAAATTTATGCAGTTTTGTTCATTAATCAGGACCCAACTGTTTGTGGTTTGGAGAATGTTTACTGAGTGATTTCATATTGCCTGGATGGAAATGAAATGGGATTTATTTAACTTTTTGTTACTTTTAAAGCTTCTCAAGGAAACACCCCTTTTTATGTTTTACTGTCAGTGTGTTTGCGTGTTTTGTATCTTTGTACATATGCTTTTTTAATTTAGGAACAAGGACTGTAAGTGTAGCACCGGACACAGCTGTGTATTGTCAATGCATCATGCCAATGGATGTTCTCCATGTTGTGCAGAAGGGAGTGGTCGTTGCTGTTAGAAACATACTGTTGTTTTTTTTTGTCGTCATGTTTACATCACTTTAAAGAAATCTCCAGAGCTCCTAAAAAATGACCCATTATCTGGTACACTCCAAAAGTTACTTGCATGTAAATCTGGAGTGCCCAGAGTGAACAAACTGGCTAACACTACACCAGATTCATGTGCTTGTAGAGCTGAAATGTGAGTACAGTTCTTGAATACATGTGTGCTCAACACTCGGGTGTAAGTCTCTCTCCTGTGGTCACATCCGTAACATTCTGTTCACTCATGTATGAGGGATTTGGTGTCAGGATGTGAAGTTTCCTCTGAAATACTGTATGAAGATTCTTACTGTCTTTGAAGACATCCTGCAGGGTTTTTGGGACAGTTAGTGTTAACATTTGGTAACTGATGTCTTGAGCTCATTTGCACATTTACAACATGGAAGCAACCGTTTAAGAAACAACAAAACAACATCCTTTATGTCATGCAGTGAGTGAACACACCAGAAATTATGACGTAAATGAATAATTGAATACAAAGCGAAGTGGAAAGAAAAAATGAAATGCTACTAGAAATGAGACAAATGTTAATTCTGTTTGATAACTTGTAAAAGGGTAACTCCTTACTATACCTAATACAGCCTCAATGTTTCTCTAGCACTGTAGTCACAGAAATAAGCAAGCTTGAAAAAATTATAATAAGCAAAAACTGTGCCATGTGTGTAGTTAAAAATGACTTGCATCCAGTAGAAAAAACGATCAAAGTGGTCAGGTGATATGTGACTAATGCAGCTACTCGCTGATGTGTGTTGGACCAGTAGCTGTGTTTATTGTGGGGTTAAATGGTGAGAGACTTTGGTGCTGGTGTGAGTTTACCATCCTGCTAACAGAGCTACTTGTTGTCTTCTATTTAATGCACTACTTTTGGCCAATGTCTTTGCACACAGGGAGTTTAAAGTAATGCATTGTAACAGAAGCTATTTATTTCCAGTTATGTGTTTTTAATTTATTTTTAAAGAAAGGGAAATAATTCATACACAGATTTATGCTTTTTTTTGTTTTGTCAGGTGCTTATTATGATGATTGTGAACTGGTTCCATTTAGATTTTAACAGTGTTAAAGTTCTGTGTATAGTGCAACATATCGGAAAATAAATACTAGATATCAGAGGTTTGGATGTGCTTCTTTTTTTTTCTTCTTTGCTTCTCAGATGTTCTGCTGAAGTCTCTCCCTGCAGCCTCAGTTGTACCAGCTTCAAATTGCCATCCCTGCAGGAGATGAAACAAACAGCAACTGTATGAACAGTTACCTGTGATGCTGATCAGAATCTCTGCTGGTGATGCGTACTTACCTGCTGAAGTGAATGAGAGTCTCTGCAGCCAAGGAAGAAAGGATGAGGTGGAGGGATGGACAAATAAATAGATAGAGAGATAATAAAGGTGGGGGGTTGGGTGTTTGTGATTAGCCTTAGGTTGATCCCTCAGGAGCAGATGGTGAATAGTGGCTTACCTTAAGGAGACGCCCGGAGTGCAAGGAACGAGTTTGTTTCCACGCTGTAAGGTGACAAAGACTGGGTGAAACGGACACAGTTTCTGAGACGCAGGTAAGAAAGACTTCATGTTCTGCGCTGTGGAAAACATGGTTCCTTTCACTGTAAGAGATGTCAAGAGCGAAGTGCCTCTTCTTGGTCATCCAGGTTACTTTAGATGTGGTACCACATGGCAGGGTGGATGATGGATCTTTATTTGAAGGATGTCTCTAACAGTATCTGAAAATATTAACAGGCCTCAGTGATAATAATATTCTGTTGTCTTACTGTATTGTTGGCCTTTATTTGCAGGCTAACAGATCCAAGGTCAGGACGGGACAGCATGTTGCACAGACACCTGTGCGTAGCTGCTGTTCTGCTGCTGCTCTGTGCCCAGTGTCTGCATGGCTCAGCTCTTCCTGCTGTGTCCTCCTATGAGTTTACAGCCTACAGGATGCAACAGTTTGACTTGGCACAACAGAAGCACGGTGAGTTAAAAAAAAAACCCACTTCATCAGCAGTCATCAGATGAAATGGCACATTCACTTGGGCTGACTTCAGTACAATTTTCAGGTTGTGGAGTATTTCATGTCGCCCCATACAACCATGAATTTAAGTTTCAGCTTTTATGAACAATCCTTATGATAAAGACTTAGCTTGCAAGAAAATATTGAGAGTAAAACAATACACAATTCTGTATCAAACTGATATTTTTCATGGCTGTTTTCATGTGATCTTTTATTAAAAGCTCATTCTGTATGTGAGCCTCTCTGCCAGGATGGAGATGACATTAAGACTGCCCTTTAATGGTTCAAATTAGATGACCATTTAAAGCATAGGGATGTTGAATCAGTTCCTCAAAGCATAAACTTATAGGTCTCAAGAGGTCTCAAATAACTTCAAATTCATCTCATAGAACTCTTGTTTCCTACTTCATCAAGTATCTCAGCCCCTCAAAATGATTGTAGTGCTTTGTCATGATTTTCCTGCATAATGCTTACCTCTACTTTGGACGCGCTAGAGGCTCAGTGTGTTGCATTTAAGAACATTGTATAACAACAGTCTGAGTAGCAATGGAATATAATGGAATTTTAATATTTACAAGAATATTTGAATTATTACATTTAAATTGGCATATAACATCCTCAATGTAATAATTTTTTAATTAATTCTTAATGTAGCCCTAATACTCTGTTGTAGTTTATATCTACACAAAGAATAGACATTTTTTTCTGTGAGGCTGTCATCTTGTACCATGTTCCTACTGAGGTACCTGATGGACAAACTAGTGACAACTGTATGCGTTTTAGTCAATATTGAGAACCCAGGTTGGCAGATGAGGCAGTGAAGAATGGTGATTGCACTGTAGAATTCTTACTGATGTATGTTTGGATGATGAAAGCTCAGTTTCGATGTTTGTAATTTTCCTGCTTCACAGCAGCCTCTTGTCCTCAAAACATACAACTGCTTCATTACTGGGATGGGTGAGCAGAGGAGCGTTCAGCCTAGATTTTGTCTGCTAAATATCGCTGAATATGCATATATCCTTATACTTATCCTTGAAGTAAGTCTCTAAAATTATCATAACTTATCTTTACACAACAAAGGTTGCCGTGGAGCCATTGTGGTGGCTGAGGCACGCTCAGCAGACGAGCCGGTGCTGACCCGCCGCTGTGTCATCATGAAAGTCACAGACTTCACTACAGAGAAGTTTTTGGAGGCTCAGCGGCAAAATGCTGCTGCCATTCTGATCCTACTGCCAAAAAATATCTCCAGTATCCCCCACGACACCATACAGGTAAAATGTTGTTTGGAAACACATTTGAGCTTAAAGATAGGGTGGTATACGTTCTTACTTTAATTATGGATGTTACGTAACAATTGTGAGCCAACTACTTAACAGCTACAAGTTCAGATGTTGTAGAAATCTCTAAATCTGTCCATAAACTGCTCAAAATGGTCTGTCTCTCTCTTTGAGAGATCTTCAACAGACTCATTGAAATGGTGAAGTCACATAAGGATCCTTTTACTGGTTCATGACATGTTGGGGGAGCAGACCTCAATTACCAAGGTCTGCTCATGGCTCTCCCCCCAGAAGGTCCCAAGAGAGCTGGCCAATCAGAAGAATGGGGGTTTATGGAGTAAAGAACCTTTAAGAGACAGCAGTGTTTAAGCCAGAGGCTCAACTGAGGAAATAGAGTTTCTTGAGCTGTGAATCATATAGTTTAGTTTAGTTTATCATTTCATTGTGCCATGCACCAAAAAGGTGCCCAGCCCTCACAGACTTCCTTGACACTTAAATAAAGAACAAAAATGAGCAAAGATGAGAGCGTCTCAACACAGTGCCAATCAAAAAGAAACAAATCAAATTCAACCCTACATATTAACTTAGGCAGCAACTTAAGTTAAACAAACAAAACAAACAAACAAAAAGGAAAAGAAAATTAAATATAAAGTGTCCTGTTACACAGTTGAAAGGCATTCAGCGCATATTGTGCAAGTTGAAAAACTCTGTGAGTAAACAGAAATTGGAGTCTTTCTTGATCAGACATCAAAAACAAATTGGGACAGTCCGCAGGCATTTTAAAGAAAAGACGACATTGTAAATTAAGGTGCAGAGGACAATATAATAAAAAGTGCATTTCATTTTCGACTTCACCCAAATCGCACAAAACACATATTCGGTCCTCCTCAGGTGTAGCATAAAAGCGACCTGTTTCCAGAGCAAGAGGAAAGTTACCACATCTAAGCTGAGCACAGACAGATCTCTGAGCCTGAGTCAAGTTTAGAGAAACATAAGGTTCTGGACATGTAAAGCTACTACAGCGGTACCAGAGGGACAGAATAAAGACTTAAAAAGCACTTTACCCACTCTTTAAGGACACTCTATGGGGCAACAGTGAGTAAACTGTAACACATGGTCTGATCCTTCTGTCACTACACAGCATATACCGTCCTACAGTGTCTCCTGTAAAGATTATCTTATGTATTTGTGCTCCACTAAAGAACAAAGGGCTTTCTGAAGTACTTCCTTGTCTTCTTCAATGACCCCTGCCTTGTCAAATAGTTCCACAGAATATAAAACTACTAGCTGTATGCTCTTACTGATGGTTTCATTCACTGCTCTGATTCCTGCTCCTAGTCCTTCATGGTCAGTGAGAGTGCAGTCCTGCTGAAGGAGACTCTCATGCCTGTGTATGTGGCACCAGAGGATGAACAGTTACTTTACATGTATGAGGAGGTCAAGCAGGCTGCAGCCACACGGACCTCATCTGTGTTCATCAGAGGTGAGGAGGCTGATCATATATTTTGATTTACACATGCACTGACTTTTCAAGCGTGTATTTTGGAGAATATTTTAGGAAAGTTGTATGTTTTTTTTTTCTTGGCAGTCCTTCGCAGTATGGTCACAGCCACGGCCTTTCAGATCTTAGTGAGCAACAATGTTCCTATAAAGGCTTTCACTGACAACGCTATAGTCACACTGGAGGTCAGAGCAATGATTTTCTCCTTAGAAGTTGGAAGTAAAATGCTTTAATGACATTATTTTGATTTAAATTCTGTTTGTCCTTAGTGCTGCTCTAAATAACTGGTGATGTTTCATTCAGGGAGTTCTTCCAGGAGCAGGTGAGGATCCACCCACTATCGTCATCACCGCCCACTATGACTCCTATGGGCTGGCACCAGTGAGTCACGAAAAAACGCCTCACTATGACGTGTCTATAACAGTTCACAGCCTTGTTATGTTTTTTATTCTCTTCCCCTTCCCTTTTTTTATTTTTTAAATGCCAGCATTTCAGTCTAATACTACTGTCATGCACGTATACACACTGTGTGCTTCTGTGTGCATCATAGTGGTTGTCGTATGGAGCTGACTCTAATGGCAGTGGGGTCACCATCCTGCTGGAGTTGCTCCGTCTCTTTCAGAAGCTTTACAGCAGTTCCAGCACCAGACCACCGTGAGTGAGAACACTTACAGGAATAATAATAAGAAAATCGAGTCAAAGTATGACCGCCAATGAAAGACTATTCTGTTACAAGTGAAACTCCTGTGCTTTTTCGAAATCCAGTTTAATTTGTTTAGCAGAAAATTTCATTTAATAGAGTAATGAAAGTAAAGTTAAAGTCAAAGTCCTGTAAGTTGAGTTTTAATGTTGCTTTGTAAACAAAGTTGTATCACTTTACATACTGCTGTAAGTATGCATGTTTCCCCTGAAGGCTATGCAAATCTTGTGTTATATAAGTCTGTTATATTCAACCAAGTTTTTAAAGTAAACATGACTTGAGGGTTCAAAGTGAGTTGGCATTAAAAGTAAAGTGCAGTTTCTTTAAATACTTGAATAAATTAATACGTTGATTTGTTTTTAACATTCTGTTTGCATGAATTTACTTCATAACATTCCCAATCAGTGACAAGTCACAGAACTATCTAGTTTTCATTCATGACATGTCTTCACTGGGTCGAAATTACTTGTGTATAGGAATATATCTTTTGAATGTACCCCTATCTATAAATCTGTAGCATGTTATACTAAAAAAAACCTCAACATCATAATGATTTGGCCAGTGATCCATAGAATGTTTGATTGTCTCTGAGAATTTTCATTTTCCCCTTTCAGATATCATTTAATGTTTTCTTTAACTGGTGGAGGAAAATATAATTTCCTCGGCACAAAGAGGTGGATTGAAGAGAATCTGGACCATGCTGGTAAGATCAAAAGCACTGCAAAGTTTTCAACATTTTTAAAGTAACACACAAGTGCTTACACATATGAACATGACCATACCCAGTTAGGTTTAATTCGACTATACTTTTGTCTCCCTCTAGAGTCCAGCCTGCTCCATGACAATGTGGCCTTTGTTTTGTGTTTGGACACACTGGCCAACAGTGATGAGCTGTTCATGCATGTGTCTCGCCCTCCTAAACCTGACACGCCTATGCATGCTTTCATTCAACAGCTGGAGGAGGTAACACTGCTGGGGGCAAATCACAAGGCAGACATGCTGTTTTCTTGTTTCTTTGCCTATAAGTTTGTGATCCCTCTTATAGGTGGTGTCGTCAAGATTTCAGTGGGTAAAGACAGAAATGATCCACAAGAAGATCAATCTGATTGAGTCCTCCGTGGCCTGGGAGCACGAGCGCTACAGTCTACGCAGAATACCAAGCTTCACTTTATCACATCTGGAAGACCCCAAATCTGAGTTCAGAGGCTCCATCCTGGACACCATGTAAGCTCTATATACTGTTTGTGTTCTCACACACTATTTTCTTTTGGGGTGGGTACAGACAGAGAGTATAAACACATCTCAGTGATCTTTGTATCACATTTTCTTTTGCAGGTCACAAGTGGACTTAAGGAAACTTAAACGTAATGGCATCATCATAGCAGAAGCACTGGCACGTTATATGTACAATCTCTCAGACAAGGTGAGGGCAAGCACCAAAACAAATTAAACAAATTTATTTCTGCTATATAATGCGTGATTAATCTTTATTGTCATCTCTGTCAAGGGTTCACCGAGAGATATCCAGCTTTTTAAGGGCCAGATGGTAAGTTCCTGCTTGTTTGTGTCACCCTTCGAGGACATGGGCTGACCTCTAGTGGATATTTGTTAGTACTGCAGAGTTCTTTTAAAAACCCAAGTCTAGGCTCTGTTCTCATTTTGTTAAATTGGTTTTTTGAGGATTAGGGAGAATAAATAAAAACAACATTAAAATTATTTAAAAAAAATAATGTGAAGGGTTTTATACTATTAAGTTTAGTATCTTAATTATTTTTTTTACATTAACTTCTGTAAATTCCAACATGTCCCTTCTATTTCTTTTAAGAGGTCATAGATAACTGGTTATTTTTTCAACATTTTTCTTGCTGAGATTTTAAATCTTAAGTCTTGTTGCAGGATTTTCATGATGGCCGCATGTCCCACCTTATGTCCATCCTGACGTCTGTCCCACGAGCCACCCAGCTGCTGGATAAAGAGGCATCTCACATGGTGCTGGTCAATTCACTGGAGCATGAGTTCAAACACTACCTGCAGCAAGTCCACAGACACACCTTCAGACAAGACAAGAGGTAATTCAATGTAGTGGAAGGAAAAAAAACTACTTTTAGGGCTGAAGACAGACAAATTAATCACATTACTAATTCATCATATTTCTTTAACAGGGACCCTGACATTACCTTTTATGATCAAATGAACCAACCAGTGGTGATGTATAGGTAAATACGTGTATTCACCTTCTTTTCATACATGAATTGATAGAAATAAAACACTTGAAAACGGAGGTACTTTTTTTCCATCCAGAGTGAAGCCAGCAGCCTTTGATCTCTTTCTTGGCGGCTGTATTGCTGCCTACTTAGGGATTGTTTATTATGCCATTCAGGTTTGTGAACCAACTCTCTTTATATGCCAACAGCAATGCAGATTTATTCACTGTCTTATTCTTGAAAGGCATTTTGTGTGTCCTGTCTGTTTTTTTAATGTATCCGTCTGATCTCTTTTGCAGAACTTTGGGTTTTTCTACACAAAGCTCAAATCAGCAGCAAAGTCCAAGCAGCAGTAAATGGGACTGTGACAAAGGCTTTGAAGTCTACATTGTGCTTGTTGGACCTCTGCTTCACTGGCAAGACTTAAAAGCAATGCAATAAGAGAACCTTTTTTTTCTTCTTTTGTACATCTAACTACAACCATTTACATGAGAAAATTGTTTATTGAACTTCCCCAGTTTTGTTATTTCAAGGAGATGTAGCATACAAATACTGAATAAAGAACAGATATGTCTGCATCAAAAGCATCCCATAGATTGTAGCACAAACAAGAGATTTGATGTGATTTGAGACCCCTTGAAGGGCATTGCTGCCACACCATTATTTTGATTCATCTGCTCTGCATCTCTTGACATGGATTTGACTGAGCTTAACATGGTTGTCCAACACGACCCCGACACTACAGTGAGATGAACAGCCAGTTCCTGTCACAGATAAGTCAGCAAGCGCAGTGGAGACACAAAGGCTCCCTGCAGCGTTTGGTGAATTATTGATGCTTATGTGGCATGCTGACAGTGAATAGAGGTGACCCTGGGTGCTGCTACTGGTGCTGGTGGGGGATTCTTAGAAATCTCATCACTCCTCTGGTTTCATCCACTTTTGCACATCTTTTAAGCCTGATTCTGTTTCAGATATAAAGCTTCCAAACAGCTGAGGGGCTGAGTGAGCGTCTGTTTAAGGTCAGCGCTCGCTGGTTAGTGCGAGGGCCCCACGGGAAGGGAAGTAGGTCATGGACAGTGACCCCAGGTATGCGTGTCTCTGCAGGGGGCCTGGGGCTTAGTGGGATTAGTAGTCGAGTGCTCAGGTAGCACAAAGAGTTGTTCTGGTTCAGCAAGGAGACTCTTAACCTGTGGCTATGTCTAACACATTAGATTCAACAAGATATCTACAGATTGAAAACAAAAATAAAACATGTTTATTTGTTTATTTTCATGGATAAAAGAAGAATGTGTAGTGACTGATTCCTCTGCAAGAGAAAACACATGACTCAGTGTATAAAACTAAAAGAGTTTTGTGTACCAGGAACACAATGTCACATGAAACCCATTTTATTGAGAAAAAAGAAACAAAAAACAAAACAAAACAAAACAAAACAAAACAAAAACAACTGCATAGGCAGAGTAAGTGCAACAGCCTGGGTTTAGAGGGAGGAGTCAGCAGGTGACAGGGGAGGAGAAGGATGCTCATAACTTTCAGGTGGTCTGATGCAAAGGGGTGAAAATAAGAAGAAGTGGTGAACATGGCTCCTCAGCTCTACCTCACTATGTATAAGGAGCAGTTTGTGTCTCCTGGCAGAATCAAACGAGAACCGCTTCGACCCACCTCTGCCAACCGCAGGAACAACCCCCAGCCCCGGCCGGTAAGGGATGCAGTGCACTCTGTTTAAGGGTTAAATAGAAAAGAGCAGCAGTTTATTTATGTTTATTTCTGTTTACTGGAATGCTGTTATTTATCCACAAATTGTGACTTATCTCTACAGTAACGGTTCAGTTTGCAAGGAATTTTGAAAGAAATGATTTAATTTAGAGCTGGTGGGAATTAAAATAATAATAAAAAAATAATCATTAGACTGCACTCATAATTTTCCAACACCCTTCTCTATATAACATAAAAGTGGAAATATATATATATATAAAAACTCTTTTACACAAATGAAGACAAATAAAAGAACTTAAATAGAACACCAAAAAGAAAAGAGGAAACAAAAAATAAATTATGATGATCATCTAAGATTTTCCTCTGAACAGGACTAATTGGGTTACTTATTATTGACACTCTGCATTGTTCTTTATCAAGAAAAACCAAGTTGTCTTACTCTAATTGAGGCTGGTTGTTTACACTTGCCGGAGCTCGGTGAAAGCTGTGTCCTATCTATTATTCATTACTTCCCCACCATGCCTATTTATTTACCCTGCTATAGCATAATCAGAGCTATGAGCAGAGAACATTCAATCTCCTGTTGTTGGAACAAAATACAATGACTACATGAGGCAAGAAAAATGTCAGTTTTACATTTTTTTTGTTTTGAATTTAATTTTAGTTTAAAACGATTATTTTGACACAGCTATAACAAAAATACTACAAGGAGGACCAATGTTCAAAATAATTCTAAAATGTATTCTAAAATCTAAAACTGTTTAAGGAAAAAGAAAAGACTTAACACTTTATACAGGCTGTGTAGTGGACAGTTTTATTTTGGCCCATTTTTTCCTTTTATGAAGAACCTATATTTGCTGTGCTTTTCCAGGATTTTCTGTTTCCGCGGAGTCTTCAGCCCAGCTATAAATCCCACTGCACGCCACCACGCCCCGTGACCCCTGCAGACTCTGGCCGTCCTCTCTTCCCCCCTGTCAGACATTTATCATTCCACAGTCAAGCAACAACGTGTCCTGGCAGCTATCTGAACACAGCTGAAACTGACCACAAACCAAACCACATGCCCTCTGTTGTCAACATATCTTCAGTGCCAGCTCTGCCCTCTGCTGATGGAGCACAGACACTCCACTCCACTGATCCGCACACTGGACCTGCGTTTCAGCTTAACGCAACTCTGAAGAACCCAGCCAGGTAGCAGATGATAAGTTTGATCCATAATACAAGGATATCTTTGTATACAGGCATTTTAGCAGATTCAACTTGCATTTGGATTTCAAGTAGACCAACTAAAATAAGAGATCAAACTTTGAACTCTTCTTATCAAATGTTGTCCATGAATTCTGCACATCCACTAATTTGTTGTTCTAACATTGTAGTACATTGTAATTCATACAAGAATAGAATAGAATAGAATAGAGTTAAGTAGAATATGATATAATATAATATGATATGATATGATATGATATGATATAATATAATATGATATAATATAATATAATAAAATAAAATAAAATAAAATAAAATATAATATAATATAATATAATATAATAGAATAAGAGTTTAGAATTCTCTACAGTTTACATTGTTGCAATAGGAAGGGGACCAGCTTACTGTTAACGTTTCACCATTTCCAATCTAACTCTTATACATAGAACATCTGATTACTCAAGAAGAATCTCCGTCTGAACTTTAATAAAAAGACATCAGATATATATAGTAGTGGTTGTTCTATTCTGTCTTCATACGTAATACAGTAAATGCAATGTTCAATATCCAGACAGTTTAAATAAACTTAATAGCCACACATTATGCGCTGACTGAACAGGCTAAAGTAGACCAACAGCGCTTATTTTAGCCTGGCCCAGAGATGAGTCACACAATGAAATCATGTGGAGATATTACTCATTTGATATTCTGAAGTTTAAAAAAAAATACCTTTACCTTTACTAAAACCTGCTTTTGTTTCTTGAAATTGCAAGTATTCATACACTCACATTTTCACTTGAACAAATGAAACTTCTTTGAAATGAGCACTGGTATAAATTTGGTTTAATCCCAACTTCAAATGTCAGAGGAACACTGAAACTGAAACATAATTTAATACCTCAAAATCAGCACAGTGGGGTAATTAACTGTGTTATATTTGCATCTAGTGTCCTCTACAATAAGCACAGTAAAGAAAGGTTTTATTTTTTTCACATTCCACACTTGTAGTTTTCATATCTTATTTTGTGATGAACTATGCCAGATCTCTTATAAATACTTTTTGCTTTGGATGATGAATACTTACCAGATTACCTAACTATGAATGGAGCATATCAGCATTATAAGGCTTTAGCAGCTTGCTGCCTCTCTATTTGACAGGAAAAATGTACCCAGTACTCATCCTCGAACAAGACCCCAAACTGGCATTCCCCTCGCACCTCGGCACCTCTTTGGGCAGACGCAGTACCGTCGGTCTAGTTCTAGCATTCTGGATTACAGGTGCGTAATAACTTGTGTAATAAAACTTTTGTGAAAGGTTTCTCATGGTGCAATGAAGAAGTTGGTCTAATTTTTCTTTCCATGGTCTCTCTACAGCGGATGCTACAGCTGCTTCCATGTGGTGAAGCCCTACCAGGCGGGACACTACATCATACACCCAGAATTTGTGTCTGAGTTCCTTCGTTAGAGCCATTATCTCAGCCCTGGCTTCCAAAGTGGGGACAAGGGACCCACAGAGGTCCTCCAGTGGGCTCAGGGGGTCCCCTACCCAAATGAGGGATTGTTAACTTCACTATTGTTTAATTCTCTGCTAATTAACCCAGTGAGACAAGGTGTAAGAATGAATAATTGGCTGTACCCTCACCACCATTATCACACTACATACAGCGTGGACAGTTTTACAACCCAGTTCTACTTTATCAGCAGCAGAGATCTTGCCAGAGGGGGCTTGTGGGGATAACATCCGGGAAGGCTCTGCGGCCCTAATATGTATCTGTCTATGACATTAAAGTTTCATCACACTATTAGAGAGATAATATTCCACATTTCATATAAGAATTTCCGTGTATCATAAGTCTTAAAAATAGCTCAGGAAGCAATGAAACTTTACTCCAGGGTAATAAAGACATATTACTGTTATTACTGTGGCACCACTGTACCACATGTGGCACGTGTGGATATCATGTCATGTGCTTAATATAGGCCTACCATCAGGGCTTATTATGCCATCACATCCACAGTCCCAAGTCAAATTTGAGACGTTTCAGCTTTGATACGTCTCTTTTTCTTGATTTAAAAAAATATTTTTCCTCAATTTACTTTTGATTGTAAAATCTAAATGTTGAATGTGAATTTTTCGGCTCAGAACGAAAATAAAAGCGCTGTGAACCAACTGACTGAACTACATTTCCCAAGTTTCGATGGGCGTGGTTGGGGCATGTACGTAACAAGATGCCTTCATGCCTCCTCTCGTTGGTGTCCTATAAACTGTTGCAAACAACTAGTGGCCGGAGTTACTGAGAGGATTTCCACTATACGGTAAGCAATAACTTTTTGGCATGAAGCTGAGTAAATGTATATTAGGTAATGTTAAGAGGATACACATCGTACCCTTTATTGTCTGACAGTCGTCGTCTTTTTCCCTTCCGTTAACTTTCTTGCACTTCTATGGGTGGTGCAGCACAACAACAACTTTGTATGTACTGGACAAAACTGTGGAAACTTTTGTGTCTGGTGAGGCAGAATTAATATCTTGATGTATGACAACAAACTAACAAACTACGCAATTCTATGTTTTTATTTTCTTTTGTACGCCTGAAGAAAGCTGAACTCTCCAAAAGTCCCTTCAAAATTAGCAACAAACAGAGAAAAGCGTCAATATTGATGAGAGCCAATGTTTAAATCAGGTTTGATCACCAGTGTAATTTACAACTGTAGATCCAAGTCAAATAGACACAAATACACTACACGCGAGCGCGTGCTTGTTCGTTGTCTGCGCGCGCGTACTTGCACTAAAGTAGTGAACATTTCTTGCTCTTCTGACCGTGTCAGCACTTCTTTGTTTATCATTTACCGCGTGTCAGATTAGATAGTGAATAGGGCTGAAACGGCAGATATGAACCCATCTGCTCATACCACAAATGTTAATGTTCCAGTTTCTTCTGTTGGTCAAAGAGACAAATGTTAAAGTCAGCTTCATTTGGAGGTGATCATTTTCAAACGGTTTATAAAGTCCAATGTGCAGGACATGTGTCTGAATACTTTGTTAGTTTCATATAATGGTTATCTAAGTGCTGGAAGTTTGAGAGATTCATTTACTCTCTCTCTCTCTCTCTGTCTCTCTCTCTCTCTCTCTCTCTCTCTCTCTCTCTGCCTGCATTTCTTGGACAAGAAATTAAAAGTAAAACAGTTACTTTAGAGGGTGATCATTTGCTTGGTGATCAAAATAATTTTGAATGAATAAAAGAATCAAATAAAAAAGAAACACTTCACAGAAACAAGTATTTGAAGTGATAACTGTCTCTCTTACTGTTTTTTTCAACCACACAAGCAATTCATCTTTGGCTACAGAAAACATTTTGATGTTTTATTTATCAAGAATACATACAGTGAGAAATAACAAATGCATTGCACTTGTAAACTGATTTTTAAATTTTAACCTTACTCTGCCATCGATAAGGATGGATACCGAATTCCGTCAGCACCGAGTAGTGATTCTCATAAAATCCAACGTTACTGTGTTTCAATATCTAAACCATCCTTGTGACTGAGGGAGTGTAAGAGTAGGCAATTTTCCATGCTGTACATGGACATGGAGTAGGTTGAGATAGGTTTTAATTTGTGCATTATCAAGAAAAAAACAGCACACAGTTGTAGTTGAGTAGATAAGTTGTTGCTAATTTTAGGTGAGGGTTTTATGTTGGAGAAATTTGTGACACATCTGTGATGTTACAGTACAAACAGTTGAATGTTGTTTTGATACATTGGTTTAAGTTTTTATAATGAGAAATTAATGTGTTAAAATTGAAATATTTGTTCTGTTGAATACTGATACCGATTCCTAGATACCGGGAATTGGTAACGTAGAGATTTAAATGTGAAAGGTATCCATCCCTAGCATTAAATCATATTATATGATTAATTCCTCCTATAGATCAGTTACTCAATCAGCTCTGCAGACAGCAAATGTTCTCTTGACTCTCAGGGTCAGCTTCCTTCCCAGTCTCTTGCAGCCTAAGTGGGTCTCTGAGGAACCAACCGTTAGTTCTTGGGTAATTAATGACGGGTTTATGTTATCACTCCTGTTGTTGGGGGAAATCTATATTAAGGCTGGTTGAACACAGAATTAGTCAATTAGATTGCTAATTAATTGCAAGCATTTTTTTTTTTTACAATCGACCCTTGCTGCCATGGCAGACCATGAGGGTCAATTGCAGTTAGCACCAGTCAGCAAACAGGGAATCTGGAGGGGTCTGGACTCCACTCAGCTGTCAGTGCTCCTTAATGTAATCTAATGTGATCAGCTAACACCAGAATCACTGGCATCAACCAGTTCATTACCTCTGAGGAAATTTGCTTCCTTGGATAGAGAAGTTGTCTGTGAAAAAGAACAGTGTGTCTGTTTTTGTTGATTTATTGCAAGTGATGTCAAAAATGTTTCTTTGTAAGCCAGAGTAAACCAGATTGAACTTCAGTTTGGTACGCCTTGCTCAACAGAGCATAAAGTTTAGTATTCTCCCCTCTCCTTCCCGGCGTTGGCAGAGCTCTGAGGCCCAAATCCCCTTTTCTGCTCCTTTACTTCCATCCATACAAATGAGTCTTCTTTCAATCGAACTCATATGTTAGAGTTACTGCTGGGAACATCCACTTTATCCTCTTATGGGTAATTGGCAGTAGATTTGTTTTGTTAAATCTCGGACACATCTTTAAAGTTTACATCCTGACAGCATAATACCTCTAAGTGCTGTGAAATCACTCTGTGCAGCAATGCAGAGCATGTAAGACAACGCTGAAATGTAAAGGAGACTTTAAACTGACAAGGAAAGATGGACGGAGAAACAGGCTGGTATCCCACCTGCTGATCTGACTAAGGCAGTTTCTCTGGATGTTACATATAATTAATTGATTTCAAATTTGATTTTTCATGATTTATTAGAAATAATGAGCCATATGAAGCAAATCTAATGTAAGATGCTCATTAAAAAGGCAGCCTTTATTTTGAAGGCAGCAAAAACTGCCTGAAGCCCTTGACAAATAACATTACAAAGTTTGTTATCTCTCCCATGTGACAGGCCTGCAAACAGATGTGAAGAGGGGCCAGAGTGCAACAAACCAGGGGAAAATTACTCCAATCTTTTAAACAGCAACTCTCTAATTTTCCCACTGAACAGCACAAGTCATGTACCAAGTTGTACCAGGAGGAGCGGGAGGCACAATTACAGATGTTATCCCCAAGCAGAAACACAGCAAGGACACTCGACCCTTAGTTGGAGCTGGCGTAATCGGCCTGGTACTGGTGATTGCAGCCGTGACAGCATGGTGTTATTACATAGCCTCTCTCCGCAAGGCTGAGCTGCTTAAGACTCAGCTGCTGGATCTGAATAAAGATGGCTACATTATCCGCAACCAGGGGGGGTCCATTGTTTTCCGAATGGATTTCAGGTTGGTATTTTTTCTTAGTATCACATAGTTAAGCAACAATTTTAAGTGAATTTTAGAGGAAAATAATTTATGTATTCACCAACAGACATTTGTGATGTGTGTCAGAGAAGATTACTCATAAATAAATATACATTTATTTCTCTGTAGGTCAGGGACATTGGACTTGGATTCATGTTCCAAAGAGGGGGAGATCTTGAGCTGTGTACGCACCACTGACAGAAAACTCAACTTCTTCATAGAGACAGTGCGACCTAAGGACACGGTACAGTGCTACCGAGTACGTTGGGAGGAGCTGGTTCCTGACATTCCTGTTGAGCATGCAATGACATACAAGTTCGCTCACTGGTACGGAGGTGCAGTGTCAGCAATTCAGCACTGGCCTATTTCTATCTCAGGCCAGCAAGCTCCCAAACCCTTTGTCACGAGTGACATCTACTCAAACCGCAATGAATTTGGTGGCATTTTGGAGAGTTATTGGTTGTCATCCAATGCTACAGCCATCAAGATTAATAACTCTGTGCCTTTCCATCTGGGCTGGAACGACACAGAGAAGACCATGTACTTCCAGGCTAGATACAATGACAGTCCCTTCAAACCAAACCCAGGAGAAAAACCATGTGCTGAACTCAGTTACAGAGTGTGTGTGGGTTCGGATGTGACATCCATACACAAATACATGGTCCGCAGGTACTTCAATAAGCCCAACAAAGTGCCTGCCAAAGCAATGTTTCGACATCCTATCTGGTCTACTTGGGCACTACATAAGACTGACATCAACCAAGACAAACTTTTGACGTATGCTGCCAATATACGCAAGTTTAACTTTAACTGTAGCCACTTAGAGCTGGATGACCGCTACACTCCGCGTTATGGAGAGTTTGAGTTTGACACAACAAAGTTCCCAAATGCCTCAGATATGTTTCAAAAGCTGAAGTCAGATGGGTTTCTGGTTTCACTTTGGATTCACCCATTCGTTAACTATGACTCTGAAAACTTTCATGTTTGTGTAGAACGGGGTCTGTTTGTCCGGGAGCCCACAGGCCGGCTGCCAGCCTTGGTGCGCTGGTGGAATGGCATCGGTGGCATATTAGACTTCACAAATCCAGAAGCTCGTGATTGGTTTTCTTTTCAGCTACGCTCTCTGCGCTCTAGGTACGGTGTTTCATCTTTTAAATTTGATGCAGGGGAAACCAACTACTTACCATGGAAATTTAGCACAAGAACACCAATACGGGACCCAAGTTTTTTCACAAGACGTTACACAGAAATGGCAATCCCTTACAATGATCGAGCTGAGCTCCGTAGCGGCTACCAGTCCCAAAATATATCCTGCTTCTTCAGACCAATCGACAGAGACTCTGTGTGGGGCTACGAGCTTGGTCTCAAGTCTCTTATCCCCACAGTGCTCACCATCAGCATCCTCGGCTATCAGTTCATTTTACCAGACATGATTGGAGGGAATGCTTATCTGAACCGCACAGATGGAAATCGTGTGCTACCCGATCGAGAACTCTATATCCGCTGGCTTGAGCTGTCAGCCTTCATGCCCTCCATGCAGTTTTCTATCCCCCCATGGGAATACGACAGTGAGGTGGTTGAAATTGCTCGCAAATACACAGCCCTCCATGAGAGCATTGTGGCTCCACGGGTCCTGGAGCTGGCTGGTGAGGTGCTGGACACAGGGGACCCAATCATACGTCCCCTGTGGTGGATTGCCACAGGTGATGAGACAGCCTATAAAATCGACTCCCAGTTCCTGATTGGGGATGACCTCATGGTCGCCCCAGTTTTAGAGCCGGGAAAGCAAGAACGTGACATTTACCTCCCTGCAGGCCGCTGGAGGAGCTACAAGGGAGAGAGATTTGATATCAAGGAGCCTCTACACCTCACAGACTATCCCGTAGATCTGGATGAGATTGCTTACTTTGTTTGGGTGTAGCAGGACTTTGGGAGGACTTTATTAGCCTTAGGTCCCACTTTCTTGTTGGACAAGCTTCACAAATAAGCTTTTTTTGCTTTAGAGGGAGAGTATTGTACAAGGGATGTACAAAAGAATAATGTGAAACTGCTGCAGTGTAAAAAGCTTAAAATATAAACTTATCTTTTCTATGTATTTTAACTATTGACAGCTTTTTAGGTTGTGAATCCCCCCGTTAAAGATATTTAAGAAGTGTCATTTGAAATAGGACTAAGTGTTGATGACTGATACCCATGGCAGCCATAAGTAACAATTATGGGTACGTAATAAGTGGTAACACTTGATATTACAGTAGCAGAGATAGAGCTGAGTCACTCGGTCAACCGTCTGACTCATCACAACAGTTACACAGCAATAACTGCTGATGGTTTTCTTTCAATAGCTGATGTTGGCCGTCATGCAGTTCTGGCTCTGAAAGCAAAACCCAGCGTATATTTAAGTGCCAAAGGGTGTGTTTTAATGGTTGTGAATCCAGCTTTTTGTTCTAACAAGATGTGTCTTACAGTGCTTTTAAAGCCACTTTGCTTGTGCTACAGCTTGTACAAGTGTAGTAAAATAGCATCCGTCTTAAAGGGAATGTGCAAACTGGGTTAAATATGCAATCATTGCCATTTTTTGCCACAAAGTTTTTGTATTTTTGTGTGGTTGTGTTGTCTTTTTTATATTGTAATTGAAGTCAAATAGGTATCATGTCATGGGGGGGACTACTGAAGGGGTGTCATTATTGTCATTATGCAGATAGTAGGCAGCATAAAATCATCTGTATTCATTAATAGTTCTCCATTTGACTGAAAAATCCCTCTTTCTTGTGACACTAATGACTCCTCTTCCCTCTGCTGCAAGATACTTTTCAGGAGGAGGTTTTATGCCTCACTATCAGGACAAATGCCTGAAGTTTAATCATTACCAACGACATGCACTCTCATTTGTGTAACAGAGTGTCGTGTAACTACTCTAAGCCTGGAAGAAGATGCCGTTTTATAAGGTAGTAAATATTTGATGCTCTTCCTCAGGTAACAGCTTTTTTTCTGGATGGATGGACACTTATTGTCTATATTGTGCTTTGCTGACTCTAAACACAGGTAAACAGCAAGATATGAGGTAATCTGTAATACAATTATTGCCACATCTGGCGAAGGTTTTAGGATTGTGTTATTCTGAAAGACAATAACTAAGTGACAATGTTTAGTTTCTATGTTTTACGCTCGTTGGATGCAGTGTGGAAGCCTGCAAATACATTTAGCAACATTTAAAACAATTTCAACATTGTAATTTTATTTATAACTTTCTGTTTCGATGATTTAAATATTTCGTTCATACAGTGAAACCTGCCATCTTCTAACAGCTATTGTCATATTTATGAGCTATACTATTGTTCTTTACTTGTACACTGTCCATTATGCTGCTTTAACCCCGCACTGGTTGTGTCAACTATTCAAGTACAATCACATGGTCAAAAGGGTGTACCACAAATAGCCCAAAGGAAAATTTTCCATTAAATAGCAGCAGACTGCATTTTGTGTTACTGATAATTGTATTATGATGCTAACAGAGGCATTATGTGCATTTTTAAGAGACTTCATTTAAAAAGTAAAAAGGGGCTGAGATTTTGTAACCTCCCAATTTCAACACATCTGTGTGTCCTTTCACTTGTGGCACTTTCCTTGTTGACCTGGTATTTGTGTCTCTTGACTCTGTTTCATGACATCACTAACATGTCCTATTTATAGCAGCTTTCACTCAGCATCAGGGCCAGCCTCTGAGGCTATTAATGTCTCTGGCTGACTTTCTTTATGACAAGACTAAGAGGCCATATCATGTTTTGGACTGAATCTTTTTGCTTTGTGCACTTTGGACGTGTTTTGACATGTGTTGTGTGCCTCCAGCTGTTGCAGCAGAACATTTGTGTGCAACTGAAGGTTTGAACTTATTTTGGCGAGGATTGATTTTTGATAATTTATGTATGAATGTGTAATTCAAAATAAAGTTTAACTTTATTCTGTTTCTTAGAATCTTTTTTCTGTTAAATTTGCATGGAAAGACAACAGCCTCTGTTTTTTGTTCAACTAAACTTACCAGATTATAATCCTCTAAATTTTTTTGCACAACTTAACTTACACCTAGTTTAAAAATGTAGGAGAAGAAAAGACACAATGACATGAAACTTGGGCCAGAAAGCTGACTGCGCAACCATGAGCCACTAACAACTTGTAACCTGGTATGAGTCTGCAAAACAAGAAAACTAATGTGTCTATCAGTTTAATGTATTGAAAAAGACACCCTTCAGGGACTTTTCCAACTTTTGCTGCCAGACTCATCATGGGGCAATAATGACAAGGTGATGAAAGGACTGTGCAGGTTATTTGGAGATTGTGTTCAGATCAATAAATCATCTGCTGGTTCATGATGTGAGGCCAGAGAGCATGTGATATCAGAGTGTAAGACCAGACGGCAAGAAGAAAACATACACTCACAGCAGTATGAGATAATTGCAACAATATTAGAATCAGAATTACAGCATTAAGCATGATTGTTGTTTGTGAGTTCAAGCAGCCCGACTGAGCCACTTCTTACAGCCACAGTCGATCTTTCATATGTTTGGGGAATTTATTTCATTTCACAACAGCGCTTCAGAACTGCTTCACTTTATTTGCCAATGCCTCATCTTTCTTCAGAATTGATCTGGACTTGCAGCCTGTGCGGGGAGGACATACATTCATTGATTAGCTGTCTGTGTGTTGCACCAGTCAATGTTATTTGCCAGTTTGCTTTCTGCAATCATATTGTTTGGCTCTACCCGTCTACTCATAGACTGGACAAATCATTTATGTAGAGCTTTAAAGGGATATTTCTTCACTCTGGGAGGAGGGTGAGAAAAAAATACATTAGAAATAAAGGGACTAATTTATTCTAAAAGAAAAGGAGCACGTGCCCCTGCTTTGCTGTTTTCATTTTGTATCGAATATTTTATGTAGATCTAAGAGAAAATACTCATCCATGAATGAGCAATAATGAGATGAGAGTTGAATGTTCAAATCAATGTTTAGAAAGATCTACGTATAATTAAAAAAAGATTGTAGAAGAACCTACAAAGAAAAAAAAAATGCTGAAACCTGAACAAAGACACAAAACCTCTGGTTGTTTTGTTCATGCAGTTCTGCAGATGTCCACAGGGGTGCAGTGTAGCCACATTGCCAAAATCTCTGATAGGACTGTGGACCATGGTCCAGATGTTAAGTGAGCACAACACTCACGCACACACACACGCACGCACGCACGCACGCACGCACGCACACACACACACACACACACGCACGCACGCACGCACGCACACACACACACACACACACACACACACACACACACACACACACACACACACACACACACACACACACACACACACACACACACACACACACACACAAGCAAGGCAGGACACAAAACTGGCAGAGTACCCCCTCCTCTTCCTTCCCCACCTGTGAGCCCACCTGTGTGTCCATCTGCAGAGGAGAGACGCCAGTTGTTCTGGTTAGGAGCCAGTGTGTCTCAAGTACCTGCCCATATCCTCCTTCTATGAGCCTGTCTGCTTCTTGTCCTCCACAGAAAGGCATATATATATTACAGAAGGATAGAGATAAACACCCCTCAGCTCCCGATAAACAAACGAACAGATAAACAAGTGTTTTTTCAGAAAAAAGACAATTTAAAAATAAATGCACTTCCTTTAAAATGTTAAAATATGATTAAAATGTGATGTATTTGTGGCTGTTTGCTGCATTGGTAGTAATAACAATGATCATGAATGAGCATAAATAAGCCCTCATGAGTGGAGTGGTGCTGTGTGTTGGTGTAACATACAGTGTGTTGAATCATGTGATGCTTCAGCAAAATCTGAGTAAAAAATGATCACAAAAGGTTTAGAAGACCTTTCCAACAAAATGCTGCTCTAAGACTTTATCAAGCATTATTACGACCTGCTACAACTTTAGATGAACATTAAACCACTGGATCCATCTCCATGATTGTTGTCACAATTACTCACCTAAATATAGCACAGACAAACTATGATGAATAAGCTTCAGCGTTATTAAAGAAAAAAAAAAGCTTTCTGGCTTTTTGGAGCAAAGTGTGGACAGCATTTATTGTAGGAGACCTCAAGGGAAATAAAACCCCCCTTTCATGGCCATCCAGTGTGTGAAGCGAGAATCTTCGTCCTTAACCCAAGATTTTCACTCCGTAACTAGAATGACCTCGCATCTGGTGCTGCCATGGCTTGTCTGACAGGAAAATGTCTGTCCTCGCTAGGTAACAAATGAACCCAACACCCCAGAGACCACTCTCGCATCTGTTTATCTTTTTCACCTGTCGGTTCGCTGCACTGCATCAGATTCACACTCCTCTGCAGCCTTTAAGGGTTTCAGAGCACGCCTCTGGCATTAAAGGGACATAGAAAGGTGGTGTTGACTGGTAGGAACATTTGCGGCTTTATATGTGACTTTATACCTTGAAAGCACTGTAAAGAAAGACATATTCCTCTTATGCGAACAGTTTTAAAAGGAACAGAACATTTTGTGACAAGTGAGAATTTTTAGAGCAAACAGATCAGTAATTCTCTTGCTCTGGCGACTTAGAGATCTGCTGATTTCTTTTAGCAAAAATGAACTTATTTAGCTTTCAGACTTCCATGAACCACAGCTGACAAACAAGTATAATTATATGATCACCTTGAGTTGTGAGAAACATTTAGGATTTTTTTTTTCTAAGTTTCTCAGACAAATTTTGTAGCTAGTTGATGACCAAAAATAATAAAAGTTTTTGATTGTTAAGTGATAAGATAATGATGTTATGTGATTTTAACTGCTGCTGTCACCTTGGTAGAAGCAAAGGAGCCCTCACCGGTTACTGAAGGAGCAATGGTAGGCTCAAGTTTTGGGAATTAGCAACAGGTACGCATCTACAGCTAAAAAGAAAACTTAAGGTGTTGGTGAGGACACCAGGAAGGTAACTTCCTCAGAGCATTTCTGGGGTTAAAAGGTTGAACAAAATGTCAGGCGCCGAGCAGCAGTTGCATAATTGAAACATTGCGCTGCTGTTGCAGCCATGCAAGAGGTTGTTTGATTGATACCGTTTTAGAGCACTCCTGTCCCCTCATGCTCTGGGGGTTTACCTGGGGACAAACCAGGGGAGGGGGAAAGGTGCTTAGGTGGCTCATCTGGGTTTTGGAGGAAAATTGGTGCCATCCATCAAACAGCGCATTTAACAAACGCTAACGCAGGTCCGGCCAACAAAGGATTCGTATATAAGGCAGCGAACCGGGAAACATGTGAGGTGCAGGGACTGTTGAGGGTCTATCAATCAACCAGTCAGCTCCTTTATTTAACAAGCAAGGGCCAAAGACCCTGAGGGCCACACTCCATATTCTGGCTGGTTGGGCTTGCAGTCTTCTCCTGCGAGAAGGAGGAAAAAGGAGGAAAAGAGGGATGAAGGTGAAGGAAAGAGGAGCATGAAGGGATTGAGGTTGGGGGTTGTGATGGAGGCGCAGTAGGGTTTGGCCGGTGTCCCCTGGCGTGCCAGTGCGCTTCATCTTCTCAGTGCAAGGGCCTGGAACTGCCGCTTGATGGGATTTTCAGCCCTGTGGCCTCCGCTGTCCTAGCATCCATCTGGAGGGCTGCCGTGTGCGCAGCGCAGAGCCAGCCACTCAGCGACACAGCCATAAAGAACAACCCGTAGGCCAGCCAATGCCACTGATCTGAGGCTCGCAGCTCCGTTCAGCGGACAGGCCAACACTCGGTGGCACACACTCCTGTCAGGGACACAGGCTTGATCCCTGAGCTACTGTGTGCTCAGTGGAATAGACGACACGCTCTGCAAGGCAGCGCACATCCAACCACTGACTCCTTCAAAGCCTCGAGAAATTGGAATGGAACGAGGACTTCACTATTCAGCATCCTTAATGGTGTGGAGAGGACGATCTCCCCACTCTCATTTGTTCTGTCTGTGTGTGTGTCACAGCTATGGAATATACAGCTCTCCTTATTTTTGCATTGGCTAGGTTTTACAGTGAATTCAGTATCAGATCAAGGCCAGAAATGGCAGTTAAAGTGGCACCTTGAAGCCTTGATGCAAATTTTCCTGCAGTGGTTACACAAAATCCCATTTTCAATAAGTGTCTGAAGGTCTGTGGTAATAAAACCTTGCCTGCAAACACAACTTCCTCTGCATGTTCAATAGAGTCCTTTTTTTTCACAAGGAAGTCCAATTTAATACTACAACGCACAGCATCCAGAACAATAATATCAGCAATATATAATTGAAAATCAAGAGCAAATATGCAAAGACAATCATTACCGTCTCTCATTATTGGACCCAATTTATGTATGCCCCAAGGGAAGAAGCAGAAAATTATAGATCGCTGCTGTGGAGGGCTGAGATGCTAGCATATTGAGGGTGCACGTGCAAGAGATCTGGTCTGATATATCTGATACATGTGTGGAAAGTTTGGATTGGAAATGTTTTGTTCCTCCTCAGGGCTACGCAGCATCATTAGCATATCTTTTCCCTCTTGACGACTGTAAATTCAGTGAATGCAGCCCGGCTGTGGGTAAGGTGGGCAGACGGCAGACTGTATAAATAAACAGAGTCTGTCTGAGGGCAGCACTGTGGCCCCCACCTGCCCACCATCAATCAATATTACAGCGGCCACTGGCAGCCCAATCGCCTTTTTATAGGCCTGTGAAATGATCAAACATCTGCTCATAACCATGCTTCATATATAGATGGATCATACATATAATATCTGATTCTGCATGGATCATGATAGTCAACAGGATGAAACAATGATATTTATGCAAAAGTGTGCAGAGTGGGAGACTGAGGGGTATAAGCAGCCTTGAGGCAGGTTCTCTCCATGACAAATCCAGTCGGCTTTTTGGATCAATGACAGTCAACCTGATTTCAGCTGAAAGCATCTTTTATAAAACCATGCCCCTGCTGCTTCATTCACTCAGTCAGAAACAAAAATAGATACCAATTGCAAATATCAATTGCAAATATATCATGAAAACTGATAATCAAAAGCTCACAAACAAAGAATATCCAAACCAGAATATCGAGCCTTATTGTAACACATTCACAACAGGAGGATAAACATCTTTCTTTGATTTATATTTTAAGGGAATAATAACACTTGGATCACTTACACTGACTTAAAACCAAATTGCCATGTAGTCAGCAAACTTAACTCTCAGTTTCCCCCAAAAGATAAACAAGTCTTATTGCAAAAAATTGCGAGGTAAATTTTACTTGGTAGATATTTTTCCTTCATTGGAAGCAACACAGGCTTTATTTTGTCACAAGGTCATTGTCTGAACCTGTCATGAGAAAATATGTCTTGAGTCTAAATAAAAATACAAATGATGGTAAACAATCTAAATAAACCTCTTGGGATATGAATTCTGCAGTATAATTGAAATAAAATAAATGCAAGGGTAATAACAACTCGGACATCATCAAGTGAAACTTGGATGGATGACATTTTGTATTTTTATGCCTTTTGTAATTGGTTGTGTCTTTTACCAGTTCTGGACGCATAAGTGGATGTGCTGGGTGTGTTGTCAGTGCAGCAGACCACTCTGCCGAAAACAAATTCCAAAATGAAAAATGAAGAAATTTTGGCTTTGCCTATAAAGTCAAAGAGTCTGGCCTTTGATTTACTTTTAAGGTGTTCAGAACTTTTGATATCTTTTAGCAGTGAGTCCTTCAGTTTGGAAGCATAAAAGAAGAAACAACAGGAGCTGTTGATCACCCTTTTCCCTCTCAGGCATCACGCATTGTGGTGTTTTGAGTAAGCACTTACCACTTCCTTGTTCACTGTCTAAAAGTCAGACATAGCGAACGGGATAAAAGTTGAGGCCAGTAACTAGTTTGGCAGCTGTAGTGGACAAAGGTTAGGGGTCTCGGTCCACAGAGAGGGGGAATGAATCCAACTGGTCCAAGGTTAATGGTGGCTCGGAACAAAATGGATTCAGTGCCAGGGGCGTGCTGACAGGTGATTTGACATGAGTGAAGGTGGGCCATCAATCTCCCATTGGCCCTTTTGACCCTCCCTCGCCCAGCAGTAGCAGCTAGGGGGCGCCAGGTGTCATGGAGGCCTGACCTGTGCAGGTCTCCAGATAGCCCACCTGCTGTCCGCCTAAAGCTCCCCCTACGGCGAGAAGAGAGACTCCCATCACTTCACGCTCAGCTGGCATAATGAAACTGTGATTGGAAGATAGTGAACTGTGACAGGCAGGGGTAGACTCAAAGTCTTTGACCAAATTCAAACCGCTCGCTCCAGGTTTCCTTTTACTGCATGCTTTTCTCTTGAATCGCTCTGACAATTTAATGGTGCAAAAATGATAATCTGCCAGCCGAGCTTTGATACGCTTTCTCCCTCTCTGTGGCTATTGTGTCCTATACTTCAGAGTGAAGGGATTTCATTCAACCTGGGGAGAAATATCATGAAAGTTTGTTGAAATAAAAACTACTTTGTGTAATATGATCATCACAACGTGCGTATGCGCAGCGCTCTTTCCCTTCTGTGTTGTCCGTCTCCCCGGGGAGAGGCTCGGCTCCATGTTTAAACCTGACATAAATTCCCTGTCACAAATCCCCGGGGCAGCCAGGCTTGTAGGCACAAAAGCAAATATTTCCGTTCCTGATCATGGCCAATCCCTTTTAACATCCCCACCCACTGACCCCCCTCCCCCATCCCCAGCCTCCTTCTGAACCTACCCTAGCACCGCAAGCCAGCCATTTGTCACAAAGTAATTATAGAATTATCGATTGGCAAGCAATTAACACCTTTCTTCCTTTTTTCCCCGGCCCCCTCCGTGCCCCCACCCTTCCACCCCATCCTTTAATTTGAACTCGGAGAGAGAAAGAATAAAAGGCTGAGGTTGGGGGGTAGAGGGTGGAGGGTGTAGGCGTGGGAGTAACACATTTAATCCTGCTGGCATTTCCTAGTTCTCCTCAAATTAATAGGGCGACAGGGACAAAACGGCTTTTCTCTTTCTTGCTCTGTTTCCTTGGTTATTTCTCTCCTTGTCTCGCATGCTGATCTATCTTTAACAGACAGGGAGCTGCTTAAAGAAAAGCCAAACACTCTATTCGAGCTGAGATGAATGAATACGCCATTAAAGCTTCTTTTAAGGAGCACCATACATGCTTGAGAAGCTTATACCTCCTGATGTAAAAGCTTCAACTGTGTTTTTGACCTCTTAAAGGTTAAACAACCTAACCAGCACTGACTGTTCTTTTTTCACTTTGATATTGAGCTGCTTTTATTTTTTACCTTGTTTTCCTGTCCTGTTTTCAGGCTACCACTGCTAGTATTGGTCCAGATGGACGTGCAGGGGGAATAGTGCTAGCAGCGCTGGCTGGCAGGTGTCTGAGTCAGGATGGATGTCATGGAACATCACCTTAGTAACATATGGACAGGGACAGGGGAGATGATTCCCCTTCTGGCAAATATGATAACACATCTTCTCTTTCTGTGCATCAGTCTCTTCCTCCCTACTTCACTCTCTCCTCTGACTTTCATATTCTGCACCTCACGCCCACTAAAAAGGATTTAATGTCATTGAGATTTTTATTTTTTACAGTTTACTTCTCCTTTTTAAGACCAAGATATTTTCTTGCATCTGAAATGGAGCATAATATGTATTCTTAAACTATGGATCAGACCCCGAAGTGGGTCACGGCTCTACTTTTAGTGTCGTCCTACAAAGTAAAAGTACCAATAAATATTAATGAGTCTGTATCCTAGGATGAGAGACTAAATTTCTAATTTGGGTTTCTGCAGTGGAAAAAGAACCCCTGAGTTACACAATTTAATTTTCCTCTGCCTCCCCGAGAAGGGGGGCAGAGCTACTTCTAAATTGCAATTCATGTCATCGCTCCAGCATTGGATAGCTTTCTTTTTTTTTCTGTGGGGAGCAGATGAGACAAAGCTGCTGCTGTCATCGATCACATTGTTGGTGACAAAATTAGTCACTTTGATAAAACCCCCAACAATATTTAACCATGCCTCCTCACCAACATGATAATAGTCTGACCTGGTTAAGGAATTGGAGCTTTACTTTTTGTTTGTGGGAGTCGGTAAATGGGTGATACAAGGACAACAGAGTGACAAAATCATTAATTGAATATTTTAATAGCATTAATACTTGCCCCTGTGCACATTTAAAAAAAAACCCTAAATACTACAAATGCAACACACTTGATTTCACTGCAGGCTTCTGCTCTCCAAATGCCACTAACTTAATTTGAGTGGCATTCATTTGAAAGCAATTTAGGAACAATTTGAAGCCATTGAGGGATCCTTTTCCTTTCATGCTGTAGTGTTGATCAATAATTCCCCTCAGGATGTTATTCAAACACACATACAGCAATATTCCTTCCTGAAAAACACTGTGATATTGACCTGTTTTTCCTGCCCCGCAGCCTTTCTTATTTTCTCAAAGAAGTGGTAACCCAGGAGACCCACATTGTTGTGGCCCTCTGCTCGATGCAGGTTTTCTGCCTTTTATGGCTCAAAACACCCCTGGCTCTCTGTCACTGTGTCTTCAAAAAGGCCCTCACTGTTCTGCAAAATATTCTGCACTGTTGACATTTAGGAGAGTTTCAGGAGAACTTCAGAAAATGCATTTTTGGGTGTTTAATCTTAGTTTTTCTGGCCATCCTACTTCCAATAAAAGGCTCATTAATCTTAAAGGATCTTCTCAAAACCATTATACAAGTAGTCATTAATGCATAGTTTTTCAGGACAAGCAATAAGATATATTATGCACTTAACTCTGAGTTTCTTACCACTCAGTTACATACTAGTGTTTTCACAACCTGCATAATTTTTGACTTCTCCAGCATATCATGACATGAAACAACATCTATATTTTAGTAAATGGAAAATAAATAAATAAATAAATAAATGAAATGCAATGGAGGTGAAAATTAGCCACAAAGAAAGAAACAGAGAAACAAAGCCCTTTCAGCTTTTTGAAGCTTTGGCATTCAAACAAATCTGACAAATTCATATCACTCAACTTTAATTTTCTGAATCACTGTCATTCTTAGTTTAAAAATCCAGCCAAGGGCCAGATACTTTCTACTGTGGTGTGTGGTGAGTAAAACTGAACTATGTGAGTAAATACCAGACTGCTGTACATTTGTTGAGTCATCTTAAGCGCAGCTCAGGGTGGAAGCACATTTAGCTGGTTGATACTGGATGAGTAAAATTTAACCTGTTAGCGAGCATTGGTAAGCACACTGCCAACAATCATGGACGATATGAAGCTACCCTAAATAAATCCAAGTTTTTACAACCAAAATACACCACAGTCACCTTGTGACCTTCAAATGAAACAAGCTAGCTTAAAACAAAATGGATTTTAACTTGACATTATGAGCAGAGCCATGGCAAGGAGTCAACAGGTTTGAGGTTTTATGGCCCAACATGAATGAGGAGATCATCAATGGAGTGGGAAGTGCAGAAACTCCTCAGTCTCATTCCCTGTGTCTACAATTCTACAATCATTGGAAAAGTAAACAAAATCTAACTGGGTGGTGTCATTCCAAATTGAACACCTTAACTATGAACTCACTGAAAATTACAGGTGTTCTTCTGCTATTCATTGATTGTAACCATCTATTATCATTGTTTGATCTGCTCCTGGTCCTTCCTCTACCAAGCCAATATGGTGAACATTGAGTGTGAAAAATGTCCAACATTCCACACTCAACTCTTTGCCTGTTTGAATGCGCTAGCAGGGAAATCAGTGCACTGTGTTTTTTTCCCCATACTGTCAGTATATCACACTTATGCACTCTGAATAGTAAGTGTAAGTGCAGAAGTACATAATTCTGGCTACAGCCACTATCTAGTGTCCTGGGCACACAGGAAGAGTGAGTTGATGTCAACACACACTAGAGCACAGCTGGACCTGAGACACATCTGGTGTAGTTCCATTATGTCACACAAGCCATTCAAACAGTAGTGTACCCACCTATGTCAATATGACACAGTCTCATCAGAGTCAGAACAATGGAACACAGAGAACATTGTTATAATGTGTTTTTTTTTTTTTTGCCTTACGTTAAGTTGTTCTGGACCTGCACAGCCCTCTAACAGTCCGCCAGTGATTGAGATGATATTTGGGAGGAGTGCTTGCTACCGTTAAACGTCATGGATTGTGCATCATGTATGCAGTGCATCCATGTGCTTCCGCTTGTGCATGAGGTGAGCTGTTGTGACAGATACAACATGAGTCAAACTAACAAACTAAACTACATGCCAAATGAATATTCTTAATCTTTTTTTTTTCTCATTATACAGTTGTTCAATTTTACCATGCTTGCACCAACATAGTGAACATTAAAAATTCCATAACCATTTGTTCTGTTTCTAATCAATACAAGTTAATTCAGCAATTTGCTGGAAAGTCAAATGCATGTTATTGTTAGTACATAAAGAGTAACATCAGTCCTGCTGCTCCACTCCTGCCCATGCCTGAGCTCCACCAGCGCCATATTTCACCAGCAATATTGAGACAATATTTTGGCAATTGCACCTGAAATCTCTCAAGATTCTCAAGACAAAAAATGGATGTCCATTCTCCAAAATAGTCTATACCTAATGATTGGCATACCTGACTGTTTGAATAATTATAGTGGGGATAACGTACGATGAAACAACATCAATGATGGCGTCCATGTAAGTCATTCCAATATATCAGCATGCTGAATCATTGTTTCAGATCGATGTTGCTATTAATTACTCATGTGCCAATTTCATGTTTTATGCACAGCTATTATAACTTTCGCTGGATACAAGGCTCTTACGGTGTATGTTAACTGCTTTTTGTACCTTTGCATTGACAAGCCAATGAAAAATATGTGAGAGCCTTTCTGAGTTTCATTTCAGAAGTTCTTCTTCTTGAGTTATTTGTTTACTTTGGCTCTTGCCATTTTGAGATGGACAGGAAGTGCAGTCATAGCTTATGTGAGCCTGCAGGCTGTGTTGAGCAGATCAATACCAAAAGTATTGATCCTGTAATACCTGTGTCATTTAGCAAGATATTGATTTTCAAAAGAGTAGAATAAATGAGGAGACCATGAAAAAATGCAGCCGTGTTTCGAAAAACAGCACGCCATTTCTTTTTCCATTTACCTCTAATTATTACTTGCACCCAAAGAGGAGATAAGCTGTGTAGTTCATTTTAAACCTACCCATGATGCCCTGATTTACCAAATTGCTCTGCACTCAAGACATCCATATTATCTTCAGTCCCCAGTGGTCTGACCAATACATTGTTTGAACGTATCAGAACTCATCTGGTGATTAAGCATGCAGGCACCTGGTTAATGAGTGTTTGTTTCCTCCTGGTGTAAGATTTAAGCTGTGTCTTATTTATCAAGTGAATATTAAAGTCAGACAAAAGAAACATTTACTGATTTCAAGATACAAGATTACTCCTCTTGGATCATTTGAGGAGTCTGAGGATGCCCGTGTGTTGTCTGACACTCTGTAAGATTGATGTTTTCAGTCATCCTGTTGATGTGATTTTGAAAGCCAGTGTCTTACATGTTTTTTCTTTGGCCATGAGTCATCCATCGTTTTGATGCTACTTTATTATGCAAAGAATACTGAAAAAAAGCTTGCACTTGTTTTTAAAGTTTTGTTGTGGGCAAGTCTTTAAAAGTATCAGAGGAGCGAGGGCCTTGAATCCTTGAATCAGATACCACTTAAGGTACAGGGTCCAGATACTTTTTTACCTTTTAAGATTGGGCCTAAAGCATTTCTATTTGATAAGCTCAGCTTTAGTGCTGGCTCAGGCATGGACTAACTCCTGGTTCTATGACTATAAGCTTAAACTGTTTGAAGATGCTGCACATAGCGCCCCCGTTTCCACCTTTGCCTACATTTATCTTTGTGCATTCAGGTCATATTATCGTCTGTATCTAACTTTACATTTGCACATTCCATCAATATAACCTTATAAGTCCCTCTGGGGCTTGTGTGTCTCAAATGGTCTGCTGCTGTGGACCTGTGCGACTACAGCTGCCATGAATATTAACCATCTTACTTTTTCACCATCATTTAATTTAATCCCAGTCTTAGAGCTGAAACACCAACTACTATAATGACATTATCAGTCCTTGCCTATTATTATCAATACAGTTTTCATTGATAATACCTTTCAACTCAGACTATTTTCATTGCAATTAAAGAGACTATTAGGACTTTATAAGTGATCTCGAAAAAGTCAAATCTCTAGATATATGCCTAATCTGAATTTACAATTCAAAATGAGATTATCAGCACTGAGGAAGGTTATTTCTAAGTGTAATTTTTCAGCTTCCTAATTGGGGTGGACTTGACCTGATTGTATTATAGCACACCGAAGTCTCTAAGAAAACACCACAACAACTAAGTTTAGCAGTGAGAAGAAAAATCTGTGTTGTTCTTTGCTGAAAACAGTTTCTGTGATGTGTTAGCTATTGTTTGATTATTAAGTAATGATTGAAACAGGAGCCTGACTGCCTGACAGAAACAGAACAGAAAAAAAACAAAAACTGAAAGAAAGAGTGATAGAGCGCAGGCTAAAGGCCAGCGCACAAGCAGAGGGCTAAAACAGGCTAAGCTGTTTATGATAATGTTCATTCCAAACCACATGCAGTCGTTATACTGCGGTGATCTGTTAAAACCTGAGAGTCTATCAATAATATGAAGAGCCAGGTTATATGTGCCCTGCTTGGTAGATGAGCACTGACAGGATATTAACCATAACTTATACTCTAAGCCTAACACAGTCTCAGCAGGTAGCTCAATGCAAGTCTGGTCTCACCTGAAGTTACTGCTTGTTAATGAGAAGTTTTACTTTTCAACTGTTGAGATAATCTAAATTTCAAATTGGTAATGTACATGTAGAAATTACTTCACTGATGTAAGAAGCACTCTGATTTGAGTTTTTCTGTGTGGATTTTGGTAGCCGCCATGGACCAAGTGCTATAGTTACTCCCTATCTAGTTTGGCACATTGTGTACATGAAAGTATTGTTTCGACATATAACATCAAAATGAGTAAATGAGAACTGCCCATTTAATGATGACTAAATGTTTTATAACGAAATAGCCTCAGCTACCCTTCAATCACAACTTTTCCTATTTTAATCTTCATACTCAAAAAAGGTTTAGAATTTCACCAATGTGTTGTTATTTATTTATAGAAATTTAGTTTCTGATAAACAACAAGGCGTTACATTAAAAAGCCCCCCAAACTAAGTCATTATTTGCTGTTACTACTACTACAAGTCTTATCGGAACAGCCTGTATGAAGATTGTAATGGCAAATATCAGCAAATGTTCGCAAGCAAACAGTAGCTAATGTTGCCAACAGTGGCTGCTGATTCACTTGAGAGTCTCTGTCAGCACAAGTCTTCTCTATTAGACAGTGACAAAGCTATAATCAGAAAGAGCTCAGCAGCAATTAGCTACATTGTGAAGGTTAAGTATCAATGGCTATTAGTTTGTCATTGTACTGCGTGGGTTTGTATAATGACTTGTTGATTTGTTTTACATAATGATCAAAGGGAGAATACTGTATTAGTGCACTGACCAAACAGGTTGATTTAAACACCATTTATCCTCTTTATTTCAGTGTAATGACTTAGTGAGCTATTGTCTTGTGGATTTGTTTAATGGGTATAAAAAAGGCTGGGGAGCAACAGGTTAGTCTGCAGGAGCTGGTGTGTGAGACACTGGATAGTGAGACAGAGTTGTGGAAGAGTCTGTGGCAAAAGGGGGATACCTGGCAGACAAACCTGAGGACCACAGCGCTGGTTTTCTCCCAGTTGGGCCAGGACCTGTGAGTACAAGGTGGACACCCCTCATCAGCTCCCAGCCCTATCTCTTTGCTTGCCTTCCAGCCTCTCATTTTCCACATGATTAGCTCGCCACCTGTCCTCCGGCTGGCCCTTGCCCTCTGGGCTGTACACGTCACAGTACTATTTAGCACTGGCAAGATTTTCACTGAGACATGCTTCATCAGTGAACAACTGATTGGATGAACCAAATATACTGTGTCAATTAATGTCATGGAACCCATGTTTGGAAGTCTATTGTATATAAATGAAACTTAAGGTAATTTTAAATGGTAGAGAATAGAGATAAAGAAAGCGCAGCACATTTGAATCAGTGTAACTTCAGTTTCAGATGGCAGACATGTCACTGCAGTTCTTGTATGAATCAGCAGAAGGCACTGTTTACTACAGAATATCTGCTCAACAACATAAAAGCAGAGCTGAATGCTGAGCAGGATCATCTCTTCAGATCTGATGACAAAGAAAATGTTTTAATCATCTTTTGGAAAGATTGCAATATTTCTATGGTGTTAATGGACAAAGATACTCCAATTCAAATCTTTTAAGATTATTATACTGTGAATCTAACCAGCAACAGTCTCACATGTTGATTACACATTGGTATCATGAATTATGTCTCATCTATTGCTGTTATTTCAGAATTTAATTTGAACCTGGTCCTGTACAGTACAACAAACAGCTAGACCCAGACTATGACAAAGGTGTGTTTCACATGCAGGATGAAACGGACTGATCCTGCCCCTCCTCTCTGAATACATTTTCCACCTGTTTGAACCTGTTGTGTGATGCACAGTGGCATGGTGCGACACACCGTGTTATCCCTTGGTAGTTCAGGCCGCTGGTAATACATTTATGCTCCGTCAGAGCAAAGGATTGGCCCTGACCCGTGTTGGCCTTGCCTCTGATGTTGGTGGCTTTAGACAGCAGGGACTAAGAGAGGGTTACTAAAGAGGGATGGAGGTCATCTCAGGAAAAGAGAAACATCTGCACTTAAAATTATGTCTGGTTCATGTATCATTAGTTCCTGGATCCCTGTGCTTGTTTTAAGCATTCACTATGTTGCGTATCAAATAAGTACTATCAGATAATTCCCACCACACTGTGACGGTCAGGTTATAATTTCATTTTGTGGACCCTCTTGCCCAAATGGACATACAACACTGAGCAGTCAGGGCTTTAGTGCCCTGGCACCTTGACAGCACTCAGGAAATAATGCCAATACCTCTCCAGCTATTAGTCAAATTCTAAATTTTGATCTGTGCCAGGACTTGAACCAGCAACTCCCCAGTTAGAAAGCCAGGTCCTTATAGGCTGAGCTACAACCTCCCAGGTGTTCGACTTGTCTGCTCATGGCTCAAGTTCTCAAATCAAACTTCTGAAAGCAGATCCAGGCCTAATTGAACACACGTAAGAGTTAAGCAGTCGGTAGAAATGGAAGGAAAGAAACACAGAAGAAGGAAGAGAAGGGGGGGGAGGAGGGGGGTGTCACACAGACCAAAGTTTTTCAAGTCTTTGTCCCTCCTCAATTTGCATGCCTAATGAAGCTGAGCAGGAGTTAATAGTGGGTGTAATGACTTCTGACTGGCTGGGCTGTGGGCTGCTGGGACAGAGAAGGCTTCGACTGGCTGATTGTGAAGCAAGGTGTGCAGAAACAGGTAGGGAAACACTCTGCCGGTGATGGAGCAGGAGATGTCGAACTGCTCAAGAAAATACAACCTAAAGTTCATGTGTTCATGCTTGTAGTAATAACATATGGGTTACTAATGTGCCCTGAGAGACAGAAAAAGTAAATAAAGCTCGTAACTTCATAATTCAGATGCCCAAGAGTGTTTCACACTGTCTAATTTATGAGACATGAATTAGCCACATGACAACAATACATTACAATACATTATGATACAATTTAATATCTGCGTTTCAAAGACCTCTACCTTACCAACATGATAAAATGTTAACTCATAAAACATGTTGCAGAAATGTTTAAAAAAAAAAAAAAAAAAGTGATTACATGGTCCTTTTTTTTGTTAAAAGGGTTAATAATTGTCAGTTCCAAAAGAATAGAATTTCCGGGCTATTTTTTGATGGCTGAGGCTTTACAGGGTTAAAAATACACTGACTAGAACACGCTAAGCTTTAAGAAAGATGAAAACCAATGAGTCAGGACATTCATCATTAACTTAGTTTGTCCTCATAAATGATACCTCATTTGTTCTCTGGGTAAATTTCAGGGAGACTTTTTTCCACATAGCTAAATGCAACAATTTTGGTAGCTTGCAAACTTACATGAGGTAACTGTTACTGAAGCCCAGGAGTGAGCTGAGCTATGTGCTAACATCAACATCTACCTTTTTAGTAATTCTCAATTGGCTTCACTATATCCATAATCATGCCATGTCAGTGTGCTCACTGTCCTTTAAGGTGCACAAAACAAAAATAACATTGATATGTATAGGTCACTCTTTTCAGCAGCAGTTGGACTCTATACATGAAAGGCTGGGTATGGGATAGTCTGTCCTGAAGCTGGACTGGTTGAAATGCTGGTATCACACTCTGCTTTGCGTATGTGCATTACAATTTCATTCTGACTTAAGTTGCCAAGTATGAACAGGACAATAAACACAGTGACAATGGTGGACTACCGTGCTGTGCTTGTGCTGCTAAATCTGCTGCCTGCCTTTCAAAGAAATGTAAATCGATTGCACCATTTCTGCAATCAGAGAAGAAAAATTCAAAATATACACCAGACGATCAGCTCACCTCTACTTCAGCCTTTAAAACGTTGTTGTGTAAATGGCCCCTGCAGTTATATTGCCAACTACAGGCTGGGCATGCATACTACAGCCTTTTCAGTCCCCCAGCGTTTCCATGTACACACAGATGTTTTTACTGCTTTTTTTTGCGTCTTTGGCTGATCTGTTGTTGTGTTAACAGGGCCTTAGAGCAATTCAGTAGAATAGCAGTTGTTTTTCAGCTTTCCGTATCATTCGAAAAGACTTACATAGTTATTTCCTAAATACTCAAAGAGCTTTCACAAATTGTGCAAGACATGAAAAGGTAGGAGTTGAAGTCATGTGCCTTGAAAAAGCAGGTGTTAGGTTTATTTCTTTTTAATGAGGTAAGTGAGTCATAATTGTACATTTTTGAGGGAAAGAGTTTCAAAAAGCTCTGTCCCACAAGGTGCAGTCCCTGAGTGGCGATGGGGGTTCAGAAGTTGGCATCTGAAAATTAAAAGAGGTGGGATGGGATGTGCTGTTTGAAAAGGTCAGAGGCAGTGAGGTTGTTGAGGTCTTTGTAGGTAAAGTGGTACTGGTACTACTTGTTTCCTGTTTAGCTTTTGAACCTTGATATTGTTACACAATACATCTACATATACCATTGTTCACTGAAGTGCATTCATTTGACAATGACTTTTCAATAGATGCACTTATTGCATTTCTGTCTCCTAACCATGATCTTTTCTTTGCATTTTTGTGTCAAAATTTGACAATTTTTCCTAACACATCTTGCTGTGTTATGAAATCTGCTGAAGAACAGTTTCTGTTTCTGGGTGATGAAACATGAAAACATTTCCACCTTGATGGAAAGCCTGATGTTTCTGCCTCCATCACCTGTTTGAAGAGCCTGTTTCGTTTTCAACCAAAGATCACATAAAGAATTCATGGAGCAGAGACAGCAAACAAGACACATCTTCTTTTTCTCACATTAAAGCAAAAGCTCAAAAGTCATGGCAAAAAATTAAAACATCTCCTCTGCTCTCACATCTCAAATCAAAAGTATGGTGAGCTTCCATGCTAACTAGATTTTAATAAAGGTACTTTCAAAACTGGGTCTGAACTGGCAGTTGCAGACAGCAAATATTTCCACAGCTGCTTCAATTTTTTTCTTCTCTCGCATCTTCAAGCGTATGTGGTTTCCTGCTTTTTTGGCGCATCTCACAGAGAATTCAGGTTGGCACCATCATCTGCACTATCCAGGGTGTGCCAACACTTCTGCCTGCTATAGGACACACACACACACACACACACACACACAGAAAAGCACATGTATACACGGCAGCCAGTCCTGATGGCCACAGATGTAGCAGTGACCAGCCCATCTCCACCAGGTGTTGCTTTATAGCCGTGTCACTTTGAGCCTGACTCCATCTGCCACACTCAGCAGGCGAAAAAAACAAAAATAAACTGCTTCTCCCAGCATGTGCACATGGAAAAACACATAGAGACATTCATGTCACAGATGATCATGCAAATTTTGTGTCAAGTATTGCTTATCAAAGGACGCAGCAGATTTTTTTGTTTGCTCCTTTCCTATTGTCTTTCATTGCTTCTGTTGTTGACTTTGTTATGATAAAAGGTTGAATGTGTAATGTCTCATTTCCTAAGAGCACCATTCGACATCCATTCGTGGTTGATCTTGATTACTAAGATAAATGTCCATCTGTCTCTTTCTTCAGGAAAAAAACCAGCAACTCTGGTGCTGAAAAAAATTTGTTAAAAGAACTGTAAAACAGACAGACTTGTGGCTTTTATTTCTGACAACCTTAAACTTTGTTTATGAAACCTTATTATCATGAATTCCAGACACCACAAGTTTTTCAGAGCTTTAGAACAGCTTTGCCACTTTTATAATTATAATTGCATAATCATAATTAATCACCTTCTCCTCCAGTATCACAATAATGTTGTTTACTTGCAAAACCAAACCAGAGATCTGAGTCACATGCGTCCCATCGTAATAACATTGTTTGGGCTCAGCGATCCGTCATCCCACCAACAGGTAATACGATAGTAGAGGAAACAGGCAGTACAATTAGATTTGTGTTGAACAGTGGGGCGTGTTTTTCTCCACCGCATGCTTGAATTTTTAATAAGAGTTCTATTTTGGAAAACACCTGCCAGTGTTCCAGAGTCTGCCAAAGAGCAAAAGGTCGAGCCCTGAAAGCGTTGGAGAGATGGAGATGCTCATCACTGACTCATGCATATTTATACTTTATTTAATTATAGGTAATGAGAGGGTGTATTTGATCTGCACAGTGCTCTTAATCAAGAGCTAGGGATGATTTTCTAGTCTACCAAAGGCAGACATCTTCCAAGTGCTTATGGTAATTTGATATTTGAGATGTAGACTAGAGGCTTATGTGAGACTAACTGCTCAAATTCTCCCCCAGTAACCTTATAAATATATGAAGCTCCAGCTCTTTGCCAGTTTTCACAATTTATATTCTGTATCTGTATGTATGTAGCCAATATTTCTCCTGAAATCTTCCATGATCTGCCTCCAAAACAGAATTGGAGCATAAAATCAGCTCAATCAGGGTTTATCATGTTTCAATTATATGCTTGTTAAACTTTTAACCTCTGTACTGCTTATAATTGTTTTGGAGACCAAATGTGGGTTTTATTAGTTTTTATTCTGGTGCTGCTCAAGATGTTGTACAATGTGATCTGAATAAGCCTGTTATTGTGACAAAAACACAGGCTGGAGCCTTGATTATGAATTTCCATAAAGCCCGGCTCCAGGTGATAGCAAACAGGTGTATGATTTGGAACAGTTTGTGACCATGTTGGAGTGCAGCATGAGTTTATCCTCAGTTAAACTGCTTTTATGCTTTACTTTGGACCGTTCAGTGGAGAACTAAAATAATAAAAATAACTGAATGAACTTTTTTAAAAAAAAGGAAACACATTTTTGTTTAACCCAGAGCTGGAGAGTGCATGAGACATTGTTTCACCTAAAGCGAACATCAGAAATGAGTTTCTGATTCAAACTTTTACTTAGATTTTGTTTGGTCATATGTCATTACATAAGTCAAAGTCTTAAATGAACAGTAACAGGAAAAATGTTGATATGTATATGAGGTTAGAAAAGGTGATATAACTGTGATATAAACACAAGATGTTCCAAATTCAAGTTTCACTTTTTTTTGGATGTGTCTGACATATCCTCTGACACAAAGTATACTGCTGACTGTTAATCAGAAATAAAATATTTTCCACCTCCTCTCATTAAAAGATGTTAATTTGCTAAAGTTAATTGTGGTTTCACTTACCGGTATGTTTGGAAGAGATTCATAAATAAAGTTTTGAGAAGGTACACTCTTCCCGTCGTAATCACTTCATCAGAAGAGGTTAAAAAAATCCAACTTAATTGGCGATAATAGTTCATTTCTAGATATTAAATCCCATGCAACATCTTTTTTAATGCCAATCAGGGCAAGATAAACTACCATGAAAGACCAGCACAACCCCTGTAATCACTGTTAACTGAGCTAAAATGTCAGTTAGCACATGTTACCAAACTAACAAGTTCAACAAGATGTGTATCTATAATTTTAAACAATAATAAAATAGCCGGCTATGGGCGTTAGGTCTCTACAGAAACAGCTATTGGGCGTCTGCCCTTTACTCGAGCTGAGCTGTGCCTCTGATTGGACGTTCTCACATTCTGATGGGAGACATTATTTGTACCAGGCTGTGAACATGTTTCTTTCTGCTGTGAAACATCTTTTTTTGGTTTGGTGTGTGTGCGATAATCGTTTTTTCCAGAGCTAGCCTCAAGCTGACACAAACAGCAGATTTAAGCACCTCTGGATTGTCTCATATTATCAGGTGGAAGGTTGTCGCTTAGAAGTAACATAATGAGACTGTTGTGCAAAAAGGATTAAAAGGGAAAATCTTTTTGTGTGGAAATATTACCAATATCAACCTTTCACACAGAAATGAGAATACAACACAATGACCAAAAACTCATCAGCTGAGACAAACAAGTTGTGGGCAAAATAAAGCTAGCAAACAATAACGTTGAATGTTTAGCACAATTGCAAACCTCCTCTACTCATCCAACTAAAAAAAAAATGACATTCTTAGTGTTATTCCTTGTTTAGTGGAGACTTGAATTGATAAATGGCAGCACGGCTCACTAAGTGAAGTACATTTGATGTGCATCACTTCATCTGTATAGGCCATAAGAGAAAGAAAACAAAACAAAAAAATCTATGAGAAAGAGATTGTGAAATAAATATCCTACGGACTTTCCCTTTTAATCAAGTTTACATAAATACTTTTGCTTTTAGGAATAAAATTTGCTGACCACTGAAGTCTTTGCAAAAACAAAGAATACTGAGTACTTGTCCCAGGATAATAGTTATTAAAACAACAACAACTATGGTTTCTTTCTCTATATCATTAAAATACTTTTTAAGAGGAAGTCTAAGTGGTGGTCAGAGCTGTGATATCAAAGCTTTCATTTTTGGCTTAAGGCCTGACGACTTATATCTTAATGGAAAGAAGGAAGGAAAAAATCAATATCAAAACTTGCTGATTGTTGGTTTACTTGTTGGTTCATGTGGCTTTTGAGCAGTCTCATGTGCATGAAACATGTGCTTGTCCCATCTGTTCTGGTTCCTCTTCCCTCATATTCTTTTTTCTCTTACCTGCTCCCACTGTTAGAAGTGTTCCTTAATCCAGCTTTGCTTGCAACCTGTCTCTGTCTCTGTCTTTCCCCAGCATCTGTCCACGTGTCTGTCTGCCAACCCTACCCCCCCACCCCCACCCCCCCTCCATCGTCCACCGTCATGAGGAGATGAATGGTGCTCTGTCACCCGCCAGGCTCTTCAGAGGGCCAGCGCTCTGTATGAGGAAAGTGCCAGTCATTAACGGGAGGGAGAGGAGGGCGAGCGGCAGGATGAAAAATGAGTTCATTTACGGGCAAGTCCTGTGAGCCGCGTAACGTCAGCAGCAGCAGCCCCCCCCTTAACCTTCTCCTCCCTTCTTCCTCCCATCACTTTCTGCAGGTGCCCAGTGGGGGCGTGTGTAGGTGGGGGGTTGGTGAGGAGGAAGGTGAGGTGGGGGCAGTCTGAAGTTACTCAGCAGATTTCCAGCCCTGTAAAAAAAAAAAGGTGGCCACTGCCTGTGAGAAGGAGCAGACACAAGATTAAAGACAGTGAGCTGGAGTGGGAAGAGTCCGGGCGCAGAGGAAACGAGGGGAAGCATTAGCAGGTGGGGGATTAGACGGAGCCTCATTATTCAGACTGGAAGGTTCAGGATGAATTTTAGCCAGAGATTAACGCCTCTGGCCACAGCTAAGTACTGCATAAAATCTCACACATTAGGTCAAACTGTAGGTAAAAGTTCAGCAACTTCAAATGAAAAGTTAAGACACATACATTTTTTTTTGTTTCGAAAGGCAGTTGAGGTGTCTTTGATTGATTTTAAGACTTAAGCTATTTCATTAAATTCTTTAACCTCTTAAGACCCTGCATCCATGTATGTGACCGTTACATTTCTCCCACTTAAACCCACAAGACTTCATTTCTAAAACTTTGCCGTTAGTCAAAGGGGCACACATTACAATGTTACATCCATTTTTCGGGAGAACATCTGTATTTATGACTTTTTATCTTCCAATATTAACTTTTAATGTCCTCATTTTGACTAGTTGCCCTTTTAATTTCTTACTTTTACTTTTAACCACACTTGTGAAATTTTCTTTTTATTTTCAATTTTCATCTCCTTGTTTTGTTAAATTTGACATTTTGTATCTTTAATTTGACATTTTCTTTCCTTAAATTAACTTTTATCTGTTATTTAGCATTTTTATCTTTTGATTTGGAAAAAAAAATCTTATTTTGTCTTTAAATCCATACTTTCTGACTTTTTATTCCCTTATTTTGATGTTTTTTTATCTACTAATTTGATTTTCCACTTATAATTGGTGTTTTATCTCTTTATTTTCACATTGGACCCATACCTCTAACTTTTTATTGAACCCATAACGCTATAACCAAACCATCAGCACAAAGACCAAGTTTGGTTTTATACCTTTTGAGTCTTACTAATCCCAAACAGCAAGGAGGAATAAAAGAATCACAGGAGACAAAAGCTTTCATCTTCGGAGGTTAATAACACTGTTCAACAAATGCTCCATTTAAAGCAAAGTGTTTGGATGTAAAACACATACTTCTGAGATACTCCCACTATGTTAAATGTGAGGTAAAAACCTGAACTTCCACCAGGTATCTGATCTGTTGTGATTCTGCACTGTGCTCCCTCGCGAGCATATCTTTTTAAGCCCTTGTTTGTCAGGCACAGAGAAGAGTTTCGAAAAGAGAGTCTTTAATCAAGAACAGGTTGGGCACACAAAAATTCAATCAGTGAAGGTAGAGGTACAAAGTCTGTGAGGCAAAAATCAGGAGCGAAAAAAGGCAGGAAGGTCGAGACACAAGGACACAAAGCCTGGAAGTATCACCTAGTGTGGTCAATGATAATCTTACAGGGAAAACTATTACATATCATTTACTTTGTACTTACTCTTAGTATTTTGAGTGTGTTAGTGTGTTAAAATTGATAGTAGGGACATTTGAGACAACACTACTCTATTAGATTTCATTCACAGCTCCAGTAAGTATTAAATGAACGCAGTGTACTTCATGTTAGCGTACTTACAGAAGCAGGTGGTTTGAGACTGCCCAGGGTGCATTAGGAAGGGGCCTGGTGATCAAAGGTTAGGGGGGGCAGCTTGACAGGAGTAGGAAAAAAAAGAGGAGAGACAAGGGTTAACAAAGTAAAAACAGGAAATTATTAATCTTTTAACTCAACAGGTCTGACATTATCTAAGATTTGGTGGAGTTAAAGTCATAACTTAACAAACTTAACACTTACAGAAATTACAGATGCTGAAATGTACTGTACTTAAGCCCATTATTGAAGTAAATTTAATTTGCCACCAGCTTGTAACAGATCAGAGAAAGTGTGACCAACACAACTTCCAGCTGTTTCAAATTTCCAGAAACATTTTGTGTTTTAAGCCTTGGCCTCAGCCTCAGCACAAGAGGAAAAATTCGAAAGCTGCTGCTGCTGCTGATCATAATGTGGGGTTTCAAGATGTTGCTGCTTTCTTTTGGTGATGGCACAGTCATTGAATATTAACCCCAGTGACAATACAAGTGTCATCTCTTGAATCTCGCACCACCGCTGATGCCAGTCCTGCAGAGTTAGGCAGTGAGACAGACAAGAAACTGTTTCCATCTGCTCTGGGAAATGCCAGGCAGTCTGGAATAGAAACAGCCTGTCCACCCTAACGTTTGAAAGGTTGGACTGAAAATGTAGACTCTAGTTCCTGTGACTCAATGAAACATGTAGGAGAAATTCCAAGATTTAGAAAGGAAAAATGAAAGTGTGATCTACAACATATAAACAACATTGTTTTGGGCTTGATGTTATAAGAAAATAAATTGCTGCTGTCAACCTGAATTGTAGTTATTACATAATTATTGCATTTTAACGCAAAATTCACATAATTTCTATACTGACTCTGAAAATGGCAGTTGAACAAATCGAATCTGAAATTATGCATTTTTCTATATCCGCAATGGATTAAAACAATATGTCTCACCTTGTTCCAAACGACTTTAAACATTAATGCATTTCACAGACCACACTATTATCCTTGTTATTTGTGTTTTTGATGATTCAATCATGCAGAATGGGCTTCTACGGGACCCGTGGCTCAGTGCTGCCACCATCCTCTGGCAGATGTTCAGGACAAGCTGAACAACAGCAGCCAGTGATAAGTCTTTATTTATTAATAAAGGATCCTTTAGCCCTCATTTATACCCTTAATTTATGAGCGTTTGACTTGATGACTTGCATAAATTGTACTGAGTTACAAAGAATTTCTATAGTCATTTACTCTGGTCTTGACAACATCCCAAATCCCCCTATTGTCAACAGACATGATGACATTCTCACAAACAACATCTTCTTCTGTGTGTAGGATTTCTTCACAGAAAACTCAGAGTCAGGAAAACTTGACAAAGACCTCGAACGCCCATCCACTGACGGTGTTCTCTATTCCCCAAATAAAGAAGTTGTCACTGTGACACCACACTAGTCTCAGAGCTCCTGCAGCATGTGAAAGACTCTGAAGTCGTGCTGATGTTTTCCTCACTTCCAAAAGATTGAAACTGAAGCGTAAGAATCTAGAGAGCCAACTGCTTTTGTAGCTCACCTGTCACCGAATGGAATGATCTTTCAGGGCTTCATTCATGTCCTTTTCAACACTTTCACTAAGACACACTCAGGATTGTGTTGTATCATCAAAAAATCCAAACAATGAACCCATTTTTCATCCAGGACAGCCCTAAACCAATCATTTTCATATGTTTTCATGTGTCATTTTCACTTCATATGTTGTTTTGTCATTGCTGCACATTTTTCCATTCGCAGCATGTTACAGTTATCAGTTTTGTTTTGGACTTTTGCATGTGTTCATGAAACATTGTCCTTGACTTTGACACTTAGTCCTCCAAGTGAAGGTCATTTGGGATATCCCAAAATGGTCAACTTGTCAAGCTAAGGATCTCTAATTGAGTTCCAGGATACTTACTAAAATCATATTCCTAATAACAGAGATATCAAATTAAATATTCACATTATAAAAAGGCAGATTTGGACCAAGCAAAACAAAATAACCATGTGAATCTTGTTCACTGCAGTCAACTCATAAATATCAGGGAATGAATCATGTAACTCTTTTTCCAAGCTTGCATAAAACCAGATTGTCTCCATATTCACCCAATAACTTGTAATTCTGTTATTTCCCACAGGTAAGTGGAGGCAACGTGTTAATTTGTGGAAGACTCTTCCATCCAAATTTATGTCCAGCAGAAGTAGTCTGTCACTGTCAGTTCAGAATATGAAAGGCAGGTTGTGCGTTCACGGGCCCCTCATAAACTTGTGACTTCTGGAGATATAATTACGACTGGCTGAGCACCAAAGTGTTAAAGGCCGACATAAACAAGGAAGATGGGCCAGATATTTTGTTGTTGTGGAAGATGCACTCTGCACCCCTTTTCTTGGTACTTCAGCAGCTGATGAAGTCTTAGAAAAGTACTGTGTAAGATATATGCAGAAGCAGAAGCACATAAAAAGGATGGCAGAAGGGTGGAAATAACCGCAATTCAGAAACTGAGTCCAGTGTAACAGCATGTGGTTTAATGATCACCAACTATGCAGCCCAGGTAGCATGAAAAATTTCATTGATGTAATTAAGCGATGCTACTACTGATGTAATCATGAGCATAACCCTTATAAATTTATTCCCCACATGCTGTGAACACATATAGAGTGTTGTAAAGTGAAAGTAAACTTCTTACCTGCCATGAATTGAAATTAGATATATGGTCAATACACAGCTGCTCTGCTAAAGTTATAGTAAAGAAATAAGAGCTGAGAGTAAATACAGAGTCTGACAGTTTGACATGATTTTAGCATTTGTAGTACCACTGGTTGCAACCAAACAATGGATAAAATCAACTATTTACATATGTCATGTTATTTTCCAGTTACCATTTCTACAAGCAGAAACCAAACCTGAGTGGTAATTAATGCAAATGTTAAGTTACAGATAGTTGTCAGTTGTCTGTATTGACATGTTTACTTCAGTTTTTATCTCCTAGCTAAAAAAAAGAATTGCTTGGAAGCCTCTGTAGATTTGATTATTATTAAGTCAAAATATAAGTGCAATGTTATATGACCCCTGATATCTAAACTGTGTCTTTTAGTTTTGCTGATGATTTTTATAACCTCCAATTCACACATACAGCATGTGCGATATGGTCTGTCAGCATCACGATTTTTGCAGAGTCACACTGGATCCATATCTGAATCAAAGCTTGGAGCCAATAGCTCGCTGCTGCTGCCTACAGATCACAAGGTCACAAGAGAACTATGTGTTCTTGAGGGATATATATTGTATTGGCACTCCCAAAACTTTTTTATTTCATTCCATGCCTTCCCCTTTCTGTTGGTGTCCTTACAGAGAGAGTGTTGTGTCATATGAAATCTTATGAAGTTCCCACCTCTAAGATAAACGTTTCCTTGTCCATGGTGTCGGATTACCTCTGGGTCTCTCAGGAGCGAGTGTATATTGAGTGCGTTTACTTTATATTGGCTGTCCTCTCTCCTGTATGTACAGTATGTTGTATCTTACTTTTTAAAGATGCCTTCCCTTTATATAGATTTCTTACTGTCGATAACATCATGTCTTCCAATATGAACATCCTAACTCTTGAATATCAGAAAACAAAAGGTGAGATTTGGAGCCAGACCATGGTGCTTTATTTTGAAATTTGTATGTAATGTTTTTGAGGGACATGCATACACCAGGGGCACGCCAGATGTTTTTCAGAGCAGAATAAAAGGTTTGAACATCATCAGTATGACAATAAGTGAAGTAAAGTGATGAAGATATACTTGTCACAGCCATAGACCCAACCCGGAAGTGACACAAATAGGAAAGAAAGAAGCATGGAGTTGGAGGAGTTGACTTTCACTCCCCGATGCCACATTGCTATATGGCGGTTCAACAGTGTCTCATCAGAGTGTTTTTGTCATAAACCAAAGTATTTGAAAAACTGAAAGTAAGCCTTGATAAGTCTGAATTACTGAATTATTTCAATTTAAAAAAAAATACAGAAATAAACCTGAAACAGCATGACTGGTTGCCTGGGAAACACAAATGTGTGGCTGAAATTTATGGCAACAAGTCCCATCACAGTTTGAATCATTTTGTTTGCTGCTAGCGCTTAGCTATTGCTTCATAAAGGAGCATCACTCTGAAGGTAACAGTTTGGAGACGGACTAAACTTTCTATCACTGCCTTGCAGACTGTGCTTCCTCTATATTTACTGGGTAACAAAACAAATGAACAACCTGCCGGGTATTTAGCAGCTTTAGTGTCACTGAACTGTGGCTGACCCTCTGCTCTGAACCACCTGGAAGGAGAGCGCATAAAGAGAATTTCTCAGCTGGGATCCATTCAGTGTCTCATCATTATTTTTTGCAGAGATTCTCGTCACTGCATGCTCCCTTTCTAACCATAACTGTTGAGTAAACCCATATAAATCCTCTTTCCTTCCAAATTTACAACACATGAGGATATGTTGAGTAGATTTTACATTGTTTTGAAGGTTAAGTTGAATGGTGATGTAAAGTGCAGATAAAGTATAGAGGTGCAGGGTCTTTGGATTAATTTCAGAGTTTTATTAGACAGCTGTGGAGCATATGGAGAACTTTCGCATCATTTCAGCACATCAATTTGATGTCTCTCAAGTTTTGATGCCAGCCAAATTTATTCCACTTTCAGAAAAAATCAGAAGCTAATGTTGATCTATATCAAATGAAGGACTGCTGTTTTATTACGAGACTAATAAAGGTTTAATTTGCTTTCTCCTTCTGTTCCTCAGACAGTGAAGAAATAGGCAAAACGAGATAAATGGAGAAAGACTTATTACACTCAGAGAAATGAGGGGCTTTTTCAGTAAAGCCACTGAGGTGGGAAAACTTTGCAGGTGTGTTGTGCTTTGTGTGTGGTGGTGTTCCACAGTAATTTAATTTCATACATCATAAATGCCACTTTGACACTTAGTCAGGCGTGTGGCGACATGAAAGCGGAGGCAATAAATTAAATCAAAGCGGTTTCCTCTTTTCTCTCTGTCCAACTTCGTCCTGATTTACTTTGCTCGGCTGGAGAAGGCCGAGGTGTTGAGGCACTGATTAATGTTTCCCTTTGAGTGTTGAGCACAGTCATAGTAGTTTGTATTCGTTAGAGCAGACAGACTTATAGGCAAAGACAAAGACGGACTGAAGATCCGTTTTTTATTTTTCCCCCAAAGTGGGCTTGTGGAAGGCACTTATCAAATTTGAGTTTATATTCTTGCAGAAGATGGCTTTCTGCACCCTTGATTGGAGAAGCTAAACTACAAACTGTGTAAAACATGAACAAAGTTTTGGTGATGTCACATTTTTGTTTCTGATAAAGCATTAAGAAGCTCGATGATAGTGCTAACTGTAGTGGTAACACTTATTCCTGCCAACTGTTGGCCAAATCAGAAATTGGCAAATAAGAGGCAGAGAAGGCATGGCCAATTTTTTTTTTTAGGAGAACAGGTATGCCTGTGCTTTTTACGAGACTTGCTGCTTTAACAGGCTGCTTCATTTCATTTTTTTGAGTGACACAGGCTTTACATCTTTGTTGCTAACTGTACTATATTTCATAAAGTATTTCATAAAACAAACATCCAATGCACCAGCTAGAACCCTACTTTGGTGCCATCTACATGGAGTAACTTTGCGAATGAGAAGGTGTTTCCTCTATCTGTTGGCCAATCTTACTCTGTAAAAGTAATTATCCCATGTACTCTGGTTAGAAACAGAAATAGTTCGATCCATCATCAGTTCAGCTTCTTCTTATTATTGTCCCCTTTGTACATTGCTCAACTTATCCCAGCTGAAATCCACCAGATGTGTCTGCGGTCTATCGCCACTATTCTGGGTGTTGACTGTGTTTGCAACTCACACTGGCTGCATGTTCAGTCTGGCAAGCCCCATGACCAGTAGATAGCTGGAGGTGCGAGAACACAGAGCTCGTGTGCTCCCCACTCCACTGATAAGCCTTCTTCATTTACGTTGTTTACGCTGTAAAACCTCAAACCTGTTGACACTTCACTTGGTTCTACCCATTATGTTGGTCATTGTTGTAGTCATGCTAAACATCATCTCATACTGACTCGATTTGTATTATTTTGAAAGCCCCAGGCTCTTCTAGTTGGTTTTAGGGCACTACTTCCTGTCCAGCTCGATTCTTTCTACACTGAAATGACGTGCACAGCTCCTGCATCCAGTAAAATTAGGATTGCTGAGTTTAAGCTGTGAGCTGCTGGGCAGCAACAGAATGGATCCCACAGGAGATGACATACTGATTTGAATGGGAACCTATCTGATCTGGTCCTATGATCGAGCAGAGCTGGACCTCAGACTCATCTGGTGTACTAGCTGTTAAAGCTGATCTGATACCATATGGTAAATGTGTAGAAATGCAGGTAAAGGTGCTGTAAAGATAAGCTTTCTAGAATGAGAGCATTCACCTTTATTTTTACACAGATGAGGTTGCCAACAGTTTGGTACTTTTTGGATTTTTGAGGTGAAGCAAATCCAATACTCGCACTCAGTTTTGCCTAGCTTAGCCATAGTGTTTAGTCTGTGGTTTGCTTCTGCTGACAGGAGCAGTACTGACTGCCATCTAGAGGTAAGTAATAAACTCTTTTACTCTACCTCATACAGCCTCACTTCAAAAACACAGCCATCTCTTTAAAAAGGAAACAAAGACAAGAAAATCTAGCCTTGATCCTCCTGCTTTCAACTGCATGTTAAAAAACGGCTCTGCTCTGTACAAGCTCAGAGATATTACTCAAGAATCCACTTTCATTCACATCAAATGTAAATGCAACACAAAGTTCAGTGCACTGGGACTTCTTGATACCTGGAGTACAATGTCTCTCCTTCTCCATCTCTTTTCATCAGCATCATGCTGCTGTGATACACAGCCGCTGCACTTGAATAGGCTACACCACTGTGAGTGATTGTGAGCGCTTCATGTTGCTTGACTAATAGCACTAAGCTTTTTGACAATGGTCTTAAGTGCAGCATAGATCTTCACTTTATCACCCTGGTGATAAGAACCAATTTTTGCCACTCTCCAGCCAATACTCTTCCTCAGCAGGAGTGGCAAACCTGTGTTCATGAGTGAATTTCCCCCTTGGGCTCTGCCATTAGGTGCTGCTGATTTCCTCCAGCACTGTTTAATTTCAGGCTCCAATTGGAAGTACACATTAAAAGTTAATAGGTAAGGTGGCTATTGATTTTAAGATAAATAACACACAATAATAGAAGCCAGCATTTGATTTTTATTTACCTTTTCATTACTTGATACGCCTCTCTGCTCCACTTTTCTCATCACATGCTTTGTTTTTGCCTGTTTCTTTCTCTTTTCATAGATCACAACCCGTCTTGTATCTCCTTATAGTTTCTATTCTTTGCTTATTTCACTGGTGTATCAGTGAGATAGACCTGCTGTGAAGAGAATCTGCCCCCGAGCATTGAGGCCACATGTGCGTTAGGGCTGATGCAGCTGTGTCTCGGCTCGCGCTGCTGGCTGCTCCCCGCCTTCACCCAGTGGTCTGTCAGGCGGCGAGGCAGGGGAAACGGTGGGATAAATGATTATTTATGATCTGCCACCTCCCATCCTCTCTGCTATCCCCAGGCCCCATTTATTACTGCTGCAGGTTGTGCGTACACACACACACACACACACACACAGATGCTTTGTACCATAGTGGTGGTGATGCACATGCACACTCTGTAGTTCTCCCATACCATTATCCACATTTAAAAGTAACAGCACATTTTGTTATCACATCATTTCTTTCTGTCTCACATCCCAGAATATGTGCTCAATTTGGCAGATTGTACCCCAGAAGAGTAGCAAAGACTTCCCCTTCTTCGGAGATTTGATACTCTCATCCCTGCTTCGCATCAAGTGGCACATGGCCGACGAGTCTCTGTGGTATTTGTCTCTCTCTTCATGCATCATGTTTTTCATAGTGCCAAACTTCAAGCAGCTGGACCTAATAAATCCCGGGAAAACCCAGAGAGCTCAAGGTAGCTTAAATAATTGATCAGACTGAGCATGCAGCCTGGCAGCCAGCTTGCCTAATATACACGGAAATCACAATAAGATAGGGAACACAATATGTCCGTGTTTGCTTGTGTGGTTGTGCACAGCTTTGTGTTTATTCTTTGTGAGGCCTTACCACAAAATCAATAACGTGGGAGGACTTTTGTAATACAATTTTTAAAGCAGCATGTAGGCATGAAAGAAGATCCAAACACATACAAAAAGAAGCGACTACACTCCTGTTCTCTATCTCATAACACACACAGACACGCACACACACATGCACTCTATACAATGATTTTTTCTCCCCGCTCTCCTCTTTACGGAAAATGAAAGAAGCCGAGGCAGTCCCAGAGAGGAGCTTTGGCGCGTCAGGGTATTGGGCCGTGCGACCTGCAGAACACAGGCTTTTTCATGTTTTAAAACCTTCCTGTGACATTTTGTCTATAAAAAGGAGAGTTAGGGTGTGCTTGAAATGAAATATACATCACATACATCAAGAACTTGTTAAGAGAATGTATATATAAGTCCCTGGGCTAAAGTGATATGTTACAGCAAGTCCATTTAGCTGAAAATACATTGTTGCGCATTGGACACTGTAATTGTCCACTGGGTATTGGAGATCATATAGTCTGTTGAGCCAATAGGTGGACCCCCAGCATGATAACTCACATTAACTGTCCACTGAAGACCATTTAACAGCAGGACAGAGAGCATGCTGTGTACGGATGATGAATCAATATATTGGATGATAATGAACGATTGGAGGGAGATGTGGAAAATGACGCTCCATTAGGGGTCCATCAGCAGTGTCTCTGACAGGCAGGAGAAATTGGGCTGCATTTGTCAAGCTCCAAATATGGGTGAGTGCTCCACAGGTAAGACTCCAGATTCACTCTCCCCTTACCTGGCTCTTAGAGCAACAATGTCTCAGGTGTTTCACGAGTTCATTTCTACCTGCCAGGTACAGTTGAAAATTCAGCGGACCAATTATCTTTCCAGTGTTAACTCACTGAAATTGAATTGTCTCATTCTTCAGGGGGCCATAACACTGAGAGGAGCTCAGAAATTAGTTGTTAGAAACTAGAAGTGCTCATCATTGCTGTATTTGTAGAAATTAAAAATCATCTACACCTACAGTGGACAATTTGGTCTAGTTATTCATATCAAACAACAGCATTAACTGCTTCAAAAGTCTAGATGAAAGTTTAACAGCTGATGTACATTTGTGAGCAAGGATTTTTAGTTAGGCTGGTGGTTTCTATTCAGTGCAAACATTATAAGCTGCCAAAGGGGGGTCCTGCTTCCTGCTGCCACAATAATGGAAAAACAACAACAAAAAAAGAAACATATTAAAAGTGATGAATGAAGGTTATATCACTATATTTTCTGCGTTAAAATCACTGTTACTCCTGTATTAGATGTGATTCAATGAGTGGTGCAGTTGTAAGATGAAGTGTGCAGATGAAGAATGTGCAGCAGTGTGAGGTAGCTTCAGTTTTGCCATGGGTCTGTGTTGCTTTTTTCATTGTACTAAAGAAGACTCTCACAGCCTTCCACTTTTTTTTCTGAGTTGCTTTCTGATTATAATGGCTACTCTCCTTAAAGTTACACAATCACATGCCTAAACTTTCTGCGCCGCCTGGGAATCGAACCCAGGTCACAAGAATGGGAATCTTGTATGATACCACTACACCAACGGCGCTTGGAGCTGTAACCCATTGCAAACTATTTTCAGACAAGTTGCAAGTTTTGCCTTGGAATTTTCCACAGTATTTCTTTACATCTCATTTGCAACAGCCAAATCAGCCTTCAAGAAAATAATGCTCACATAAATGCAACAACTGACATTTTGGCATAGTTAGGAGACTGACCACAAAAGAAAATGTTAACTAAAAACATCTGCCTCCAAAACAATACCCAAATCTTTTAATTCAGAGTTGTACCAAGACTTTTACAGCTTTTCAGTCTGGCTAGGAAATCCTACTGGGCACTTTGGGATCTTTGCAGACACTGTAATTAGCCCGAAGTCCTCATGCATAAAATTTTGTTTTATGTTTAAGTAAGAAAACAATAGAGTAACATCTATGCTGTATGTTTGGATCTTGGGTTACTTGTATTGCTGTTGTTTGGTAAGGAAGGAAAAGGAAACTAACTTGTACTTAGCTTCTCTGTCTGACTGCAAACCATGTTTCACTTCTGTTGAATGAGCCACAAGATCTAAAAAAGTAATAATAAAACCCACCTCATTCTGTCAGAGAGAATTAAATTTCTTCCACTTTTCCTCTACTCTTCTTCTTATCCTCAAAGGTTAGCGCTGTGCAGGTACTTTCTCACAAGTCACAAGCATGGATTTGTGTGTCAGAGATCACTAAGTTAGCTTCAACTCTAAAAATGTCCCTCTGAAGGGACTCCGCTGTTTGTAGCAATGAACTGATTTAGCTTTAATGGTGCAGGTGTGACAGTGCTCCCAGGCATTCACAGTCATACAGCTTAAGTTTCCTAAATCAAAGTGATGTTATAACAAAGCCGACATAATTGCCCATTTATGATATGCCTCAGAAGTTCTCCACACTTTGCGCTTTCCTGTTGAGAACACCTGGCAGTGAGTGATACAGTAAAGCAATCGGCTGCAGGAGAAAAGCCTCATTGTCACCTTTTCTTGTTTATATCCTCTTTTCCCACCAGGACGAGCCATCAATAATTACACACAAACTCCCCTTGGCTTAAAATCTTTCTCAGTGTCTCCTCCCACTCCCACTTTCGGTCTCTCCTTTGATTTTCTCTCCTCTGCATGTCAACACAGTCAGGTCCCCTGGCACCAACAGAGCTATCCGCTGTCGCATCCTCCCTCCCTCTGCCCTGTCCCATTACAATGACAATAACAGATAAGAATATTTATTATGTTGGCTCACCACTCCCCGTTCCTCCAAACATCTCTCAGGGGAGCGGCTCCTCACTATCACCCTCAAAAGCCTCATTCAGTTAACAGAAAAAAAACCACATCCACTCCTGGCCTTGATGCTTTCCTTTATCAGCTCCATGAAAGGAGAGCCGGAGCATGAAGGCGTCTCATCTCCTCTGCTCCCTTTCTTCTCTCCCAACTCTCCCTCCCCACTTTTAATTTTCATCTCTCTTTTCCCACTCATTTTACAGAAAAAGGGGAAGAAAAAGAGGGAGGGGGGGTGAGTAAATGAGAGTGGGACGCTGGCTTGTGATAACTGCCATGCAGAATGGACATCTCCCTTGTTTATTGGCTTTTGAAATTCAATCCATTGTCTGGGACGGGAAGTGATAAAGGGAGTGGAAATACAGACGCTCTTATCATGCCAGCTCAGTGAAAGGAACTTTTTTTTCTCTCCTCCAGATGCCTCCGTTTGTTGTGGGGTACGTTTGTTGTGAGCGCATCGCCACATCCGAATAATGGATTCTGAAAAATGCATTCATTCGGCTGATTATTCGGACCCGGCTATGCCACTTACTATTGTGCCGCATCGTTGTGTGTAGTCATCACATTTAGAGAAGCCACACAATTGAGAGTGGTCACACTTGTCTCTTAGGCTTTTCCCTGGACATGTCAAATTTAATGGTAGAAAATGCTCTTGTTAAAAAGATACTCAGTGCGCTGAGCTGTCGGCGAGTTGTTTGGCCACTCTGTTGACCACACTGACCCATCAGCACTTTTCAATTAACTATCAGACGCATGTCAGTGAAGGCTGTGGATGTCTTGGTGGACTTTTAAAATGAGCTCTAGCAACTTTTATTTTTTCTGTTAGAGATGTTGAAATGAACAGCTATGAGATGTGCTCTACATTCCTGTTTATGATCAATCTGGGTTTCATTTGCATGAAAGTTTGAATTTCAAAATGAACATTTTGGCAGTATTCTTGTATCAGACTGTTACAAATTTGGATAATGGTGCTCATTTACAGATGAAACACCTTACAAATTTAATCAGTTTTATTCAATAGATCCGTATTGATGCTCACTGGGTCGTGGCAGCATGGTAAAGGCAAAGCCGAGTTGTGTGTTTGTTGTTGCAGAATAATTCTTTGTCTATTGCCAAGTTATAACAGCAGATAAAAATGTTACGTATATTAAGACATAATTTGTGCAAGGTATCACAAACTTTCCTACTGACAAACTGCTGGTATGTAAAAAAGCATTAGCTGTAACCTCAGAATGTGCTAATACAAAGTAATTCAGTTTTTCACAACACTGTTTATGAATTCATCTTAACAATGGACACAATAAAATGATGCTGGCCATTGGATTGGGTTGGTCTGATACAACTCAACTGTTTGGCGATACTTTACTGAGAAGAACACTGAAGATTCTTAAAGAATTTTTGGTTTAAAGCTACAACTGTATACTGTTGTACAATGTAGTATTGTACAGTATATAAGGGATGCTTGCATTAAAGGAAGGGTCTGCAGAAATTTTCGCTACTGTTCATAAACACAACTTCCAAAGTGGGCTCCTCCGTGGTTCAGTGCCAGCAGCAGCATATGCCCACTGCCTCCGACCAGAACCTGATTTCCTGCAGGTAAATGAGGTCTCCTGCAAATATTGTATCATTCTTTCTCCGTGTCACAGCCTCTATCTTGAGATAGTTTCTCCCACTTGATATCATCAGCATGCACAGTAACTTGTGCAATAAGCGTGCTGTGATTGGCTGGGGTCACCACACTTAACTGCTGCCCAGAAACGGCCTGAGTCAACCAAAACATTAACATGAAGGCAGATAAGGGGGTTGAGGCAGACACAGACACTGTCACGCATGTACAGAGGCCCATATATGATATTTGAACAGGATTATCCCCGTAAAAGTTGACATTTTATTTTTAAGAAAACCCTGTTGACCCTACCTTTAAGATTAATTATTGTTAAATATTGCCACCTTTGCTACTCAGCACCATGATATCAGGCCTGTTTATTGTTACTTTTTTATAGGTCATAGGTCTAAACGATGATGCTGCCAGTAGCCAGCAGCTGATACTCTACCAATAATCAGATGTAAGCAGTCACAGGGCACAGATGCTACCAGATTATAGAGTGGAAGAAAGGTGGTACCACAGTAGACTGACGTGAAACTGCTGGGAGAACTGAAGACTGATGATGCAATGCCAGCTTGGTTTTAACAATACTTGGCAACCCAAGCTGGCATTGTTTCTCTGCAGACTCTGTGATCCCATTTGGCCAAGTGTAATACATATACTCAATTTTGACTGTTTTCCAAGTGTTTTCTTACCTTCAGACTTGACTATTAGAATTCAAACTCTTGTAAAAGGAATAAGTTGGCTCTGACATCCCAAAGGCTATCAAAAGTCAGCATCTCCAAAAGCCTTCAACCAATTCTCAGTCACATGTTTTGCCCATTAAAAGTTCTCAACTACAGTCTGTCACTACACTGTACATTGGTGCTGTCTTTAAATACACAAATAAAACCAAAACATACATCATTTTTTCAACACTAGATTCAAACAGGAAGATATAGCTAGGCTGAAAGTGTGAAAGATGCATTTAATTTAATCAATCAGTGATGGCACAAATATAGTTACTTGTCCAACACATTGTGTTTTTTCCTCTTTTGATTGATTTAAACTCATACATTTCATTAGGCACTAAAATAGAAAAAAAACATCAGAAAAAAGCGAAACCTACTAAATGATTCAGTTTAATCATATACTACATCAGCTGTTATAATTTGCATTCAGACTGTCACGTAAACAATTCTAGCTTTTAAATATATTAAAGGTACCATTGCATGTTTACATCATCCTAAAACACGTCTTTGAGGTTTACATGATGCCATTACTATGCAGAGATGAATATTTAATCATTCACCTGTGGGGATTAGACACAAAAGAACAATACGCCATAAAATATTCATGGACACTTTTAAATAGACGCTCTTAGAACTGTGCATGAGTGTTAATACAAGTGAGTACATTTAGTTTGCACAACATTTAGGGAACTGAAAAGACAGCCAAAAGGACAGTCATCAAGAGAGCTCCTAACTGTTTAAATCAAACGGGATTTGAAGAATTACTGAAGGCTTGATTTGTTACCCAGAAGCCCTGCTGCCTCTTGTAGAAAACAATTGGGAAATTATGTTTTTCTCTTCCCAGTGGCTTTTACTCCATTGATGAGAAGTTTGTTCATTTTTAGTGCTGATTCATAATTTAGCATTCAGTAAAAGCACTAGCTACAGCCTGAAGTATACTGTACTGGGCCCAGCAGAGTCTCAGAGGATTCCCAGCATGCCGTGTCAGTTTGTGCGCGATCACTGAACTCCCTGGTTGTTGGAAAACCATTTATCTGGTGCTCTGCAGGCTTTCTGATAAACGACCTTAAGCAAGGAAGAGAAGACAAAAAGATTATTTTCGCAAAAATGTCTTGTTTTTAAAGGGAACAAGTAGAGGAACAAAAACATCCATTTCTTGAACAACCTACTTCACCTGCTATTCCTCACATGTCTGCTGTGGGGCTCTGTCGCACAGGAAATCACACCATGTTTCCATCTCTCTTACACCTTCCTTCCCTCACACTCTTCCTCCCCTTTGTCATTCATCCCTCTGATCCATAGTCGGTCAACAGGGACACTTTCAGCTCCTTTTTCCTCGTGCAGGCCCTTGACATGTCACATTGAACGGTGCTCAAAGACCAGACTGACTGGACGTCTGACTATGAAATATGATATGTGATGGTATTAAGGTGAAATACTCTCAGGCTTTAATTCATCTCAAACTATGTTTTCAGACACTTTCACTGCGAAAAGTGAATGATGTGACAGCAGTGATGAAGGGTAGCAGGTCTTATAATCTTTAAATAATAAAATTAATTGCTTTATCACTCAAACAAACAACACAGCAACAGCATAAACACAGTATTAAAGAGTGCTGATGGGTTTTTAATTGGATGTTAAGAGGAGATTTGTACTAAAATCCCTGGACACCTTAGTGGGCACAAGGTGTGGCGTCATGCTGTCGTAAAAAATAGTACAGTGTTAAGAAGACTTAAGTATTAATTACCCTATTAACTACATAGGATTCACTGTCTGTATCAGGTCAGCTTCTTCTGTTGGAGCAGCATGTGGAATTAACACAGGCCTGCATTAATCCCTGCTTATTTTCCACATCAGCACTGGCGCATCTGAAAAACATGGTCCATTCAGACGTTAATTACACAAAGTTCAGCCATGTGTACGTGTATGTGTGTGTGTGTGTGTGTTTGTGCGTGAGTGCTGGTGTGCATGTGTGGATGTGTGTGGGAGAGAGGCCATTTGTTTTCTAGATGACATCAGCTGAGAAACACATTAATCAATTAGTCTTAGGTGATAAACACGCAGCGCGCACCATCACGTTTCACATGGGATTCCCGGGTTTCAAGGTTGTTGTTGTCTGCTGACAAGTGAACACTCTGTACACACAAAAACACACACTGTAATGTACACCCACCACACACCCACCCACACACACACACACACACACACACACACACACACAGAGCCACACACACATGGAGATCTAATTAAAACCATTGTTGTGAATAGATCTGATTCCATTTCAGTGTGGTTAACAGTCTTTCATGGATAAGTAATGAGCTGCTGCAGACCGAGGGAGAGTACTCCAGCCCTTTAACTCCTCATCTCATCTGTTGGACTGCAGCTCCTCCAGGAGTGAAACTGTATCACTATGACAGTGTAAGTGAGAATAACTTAAAGGAATTTGAAAATGGTCATGGCACTAGTCATCTTCAAACTGTCGAGTCACGTCACAAACCAATGTCACAGAAAAAAGTTAAATATTGAAAGTACAGAGGTTATTTGGACCATCACACAAAAAAATCAAAAGAAAGAGCAGATCATCCATTTAGTGACGTTGACATCCAAATATTTGTAGAAATAGAATAGAACTGTTCATTTTGGATGTTAGAAAAAAAAGTTAGGCACAGTTATTATCTGACTGTTAAATATCTGTTTCTGATGATCCTGATCATAACCTCACAACAACGGTGTTTAATGGGACATTTCACCTCTGCCTGTTGACAGTGTGGCAGAAATATTACAACCCCAGTTCCAATGAAGTTCTTAAACATAAGGAAAAACAGAATACAATAATTTTCAGATGTTATAGTTGAACCAATGTTTAATGGAATACACTGCTGCTATCTATTTTTCAAACCAGTAAACTTTATTGTGTTTTGCAAATATTCACTCATTTTGAATTTGATGCCCGCAACATGTTTCAAAAAGCTGGGAAAGGAGCATGCTAGGCGGTGGGGTCTTGCACACCCTGTTGGAATTTTAGTTTGCAATGATGACAGAAGTAGATGTAATATAACAAAAAAGTTAAAAAAAAAAAAAAGATATTGTCAGTTTATTGAATTCAACTTTCAGATGCAGGTTGAGGTGTAAAACTAAATTCATAAATTGAAATACACTTTGGGTAAACATCATAACTCACTCCTCACTGCATAATATGTAGAATTTGGTAAAATTAAGGTGAGTTAGAAATATAAAAACTATAATCAAAATCATCACCATGAGGGAAACTGACATTACCCCACAAAGAATGCAATCGGCTTTATTCCTGTGAAAATGAAACCAGAACTTTCTGTTTCATCTCAGTTTATAATTCTAATTACTGAAGAAAAAATCAGAACCAACATTAGATCTCATCCAGTGATGAGTGTCAGCAACCTCGCAGAACAGGGGGACCTGCCTGATTCATTTTCTGAAATCCTGCACACCCATCTTGCCAAGCTCCATAAACAAACAATTTCACCTGGTCCAGTATTGACCAGTCCAATCAGGGAAGAGAGGTGGAAGCTGAGGACATGGCAACAGCATGAAGCGCCTGAATGTTTGAAAACAATGGCAGCATGTGAAGCGGTCTCTGTGGATGTGGTAATATCTGCGCTTTTATCAGAAATGGACTCAATTTCTTCTTTGAAAGAAGAACAGAGAGCATCACTTAAAGCCTTTCTGACAGGAAACAGTGTGTTTGCTCTTGGACGAGTGAAATATCTTTGGCTGATATTTGGAACTGTCCGTCTGGCGTGTCTGGTTACAGATCTGCTACGTCATACTGTGGTTTGATGTGGATTGGTTTGTGATGAGTGTGTCAAGCAGAAAGGTCGTACATTCATCAGCTGCTAGTTTTTTTAAGTTTCTGCCTCAGAAAACATTTTTGAATGGCTCTTTCCCAGATGGATGAGTGAAATATCTCTGGCAGATATATGAAACTTTCTGTCTAGCGTGTCAGGTTAGAGTGGCAGCTTGTTTTATTTAAAAAAAAAAAAAAATCAATCCTCAATGTCTTTCAGGTGATGTAGTCAATAATCAATATGTGGTTGGGGCTTTGCACTACCTCGCAGGTGTTTTCAATTACTCTCCTGCACTAAGTTCACAAGACAAGAAAATCAAGTCTAAACACTTTTTCAGATCAAATCATGAAAAAGAAAAACTGAGAGGACTGAATTCCAGCTTCAGTTTCAGTATTCTGTTCTTAGGTGTTGGACAGTTTTGGTCTCACACTGTCATAGCTCCCTACTGTCACACATGAATGTCTCAGAGCCATTGTTCCTGTTATAACTAACACCTGTGCCTCTCTCCTTTCCAAAGGTCAAAATGTCTGCCTTGAAAAAGGTCCATAATCATGTAAGACGTCCCTATTTTTGTCAAAAAACACTTTGTACTCGACACCCACACACTTATGGGAAGAGGTTCAGCATGTAAGCAGAAAAATAAATGAATAAATAAATAAATACACAGCTGAGTTGGTGAAGTGTCACAATGAGAGAAAGTGACCCTTTGTTTAACGTGTGACCCCTCCTGGTCATAACAATAGAGAACAAACTGATAAGTATTAGCTGCGACTCTTCATTGTCTGTTGTTATTCCTGTTGGTTTGAATGGCAGTGTGGAGAGACACGGGTGTTAAATAAAGACAATAGAAAAGAAAGGGAGGGAGAGAAAGTGAGTTTGTCCCATTAAGAAAGAAGAGTGTTAGAGTGTTTCTTATTGGGCCGAGGCACCCCGGGGAGGGACCCTGCTGGGACTGATTGGAGTGAATTTTCCGCCAAGCCATCAACAGCACAGCCGTTGGAAAATAGGAAAATAAAGCAGGAAAATCTCCCTCTGTCTATCTGTCTGTCTGTTAGAAGAGATAAAAAGTGTGTGAGTCAGCCTGTGTGTTTTTGTGAGAGAGTGAGTGGTGTGTGTGTGTGTGTGTGTAGTTAGAAGTAGTTGTCTGTTAGAAGAGATAAAAAAGTGTGTGTCAGCCTGTGCATTTGTATGGTTGTGTGTGTGTGTGTGTGTGTGTGTGTGTGTGTGTGTGTGTGTGTGTGTAGGGCCTCTTCCTTTAACATATTTTCCTCCCTGTGCCTGTCAGAGCAGCAGGGCCACTTTGATCAGAGTGTTATCTGCACCGCTGCGGCCTAATCCGTGTATTTGCTCCGAGTCTTAGCTGGATCACCGCGCTCAAATCAAAGCACTACAGAGTCAGACTGGGAGAGAACGGAGACATGTAGGAACACACACTTTCAGACCCTTACAGTCATACTGTATGCACACACACTCTGGTGCCCACTGAAAAACACCCCCAAGCGGACGGCTGTGTGCAGCTCATGTGGTCATCAGACGCCACATCAATGCTTTGTTGCTGCCTTACAGAGATTTAAGTGCATGAAAACATTAGCATGATACCTCTAAAACTAATTTTGACCAAGGTTAAAAAATATACATAAAGAGCTGACATAAGAGAGACGTTTTGTCTACCTGAAAATACACAGCACTGCTTATACCATCACAACCCACACCAAATTATAAGACAATCAAAGTATGATTTTGTTGGTCCTAACACTCAGCAGTTGCATACAATTTGTACACTTAGCACCCTAATGATACTCAAATCATCAAACCCCCCCCCCCCCCAAAAAAAAAGATTATTTTGCTGAAAAAATAATGTATAATATCTGCAGTACTACAAGAATTTAATATACACGTTACCATTTCATACTTGTATCTATCTGACTGATGACTACTGATGCTCACTTATTGTTTTAGGAGGCATTAACCTCCTCTTCAACCTTGAATTCAACTCCAAACTAGAAAGTTTCACCCTCTGGCTTGTGATGATAGTCCAAATTGAGGGATAAATAAAAGCAACAAAGAAGAAAATCAAGGGTACAGTATTCAACAGCATAGATTAAAAAGCAGTGACTAAAAACAAACTCATTTAGTAAATAGTCTATAAATGTCATAGACGTGTGGCAGAGAAGATTATAATATCAAACAAATATGCAAAATCATTTCTGAAATGCCCTCTATTTAGTAGATAATCCCCATACCCTTCTGTTTGACCTCCCAAAGGAAGCTATACACACAGGGAGATAGAAAAACAAAGCAGAGAGAAAGGAAGCAGAGAGAGTGAGATAATGAAATAACTTATGGAGATGTGCCTCTCTCTTGGGAATAGGGAGTGAATGAGTGAGCAAAGGAGGTAGAGAGAGAGAGAGGCAGAGAGAGAGAGTGAGAAAGATAATTGCTCTGGGCTCACACTACCTTGAGTTCAGGTCGGACCGCGGGCAGGAGATGTTTTATAAGACCTCCTCCTGTTGGACACAAATATAGACAAGATGGAGGCCATTACTCGCAGGACACTGGGGTGAAGTTGGGGATTTTCTGCTTCAGTTAAATATTCAATTTGAGGCAGAGTCTTCCTCTAATTACAAGTTAAATCTTAGGTGGTGGAAGGCTTTAACAGGTCTGCTCAAACTTTTTTCAAAGCTGGGAAATTGACCCAGTAACTTTTAGTAATTCTTTACCTGGGCAACAGTGCTGCACTAAGGTTTCACACTCATGTAGCTAAAGTACCCACTGTGTGGTCTTTCAATACGAAGGTTTCATTCCATTTTCTGCTTTCCACATGCAAAAACACTTTGGGCGAAACAGTGAACCCCAAAGTGTCTGTATCAGTGTGTTTCAATAGACATTAACCTGATCTTTAGGCATTAGCTTTTGCCTTTAGTGTGTGAAAGTCGTGTGAATATGACATGTAATGTGAAAGTGCTCAGAAGGATGGAGAAAGCAATTTATTAACCACAGTCAATTTACCATTTAACTCTAAATTCTTGAGAAAAATATAAAAGGGCAGATACATAAGTTGTTAAGATCAAAACACAAACAAAGTAAAATTGTATTTCGACCAGGACTTTGAACCGGTTTGCTGGACAAAAATGAAAACCAGAAGCTGTTCTGGAGCAGGACTAGAACATTACAAAGTATGGAAACTGGTTCATTCCAGTCCTGTTTCATTCTTGAAATGTCTGTCATGTTGGCCTTGTAGCCCAAACGCAACCACTTACAATGTCAATCCATCATGCCTTGGCAAACCTGTGCTGGCCACTGTAAAATATCTGTAAAACCTATTTTTTTCTGGTCAAAAGTCGGGCATGATCACTCAAAATGTTAACAAGAGGCAGAGGAAATTTCAGTCACACTGGAAAGACTGCTGGAGTTGGCTGGGATACCAAGCAGATGATAATCAATCCTTTTGCAAATTAATGTTAATGTCACACCTACCAACTTAAGTCCTTTCGCTGACTGGTAAACTGGTTCAGGAATGAAATTTTTTGGTTCTGACCAATTTGAGAACATACATTTTGGGGTGTAACCCAAAACTGAAAATCTTAAAATACAGTTTATGTTCAGAATCAACTGACTGGGAAAATATTCTGGTTCAAAGCCCTGGTTTCAACTTCAGTAAATGTTTCTATTTCCTTTTCTTTTTTAACTTACCGAGTGCAATCTTTCAGCGCAAAACAGAGAACTGTTACAAGTGGAGACCATTGATTGTAGAAAAATGGATGTCATCTCACTTGGCACAGGGTGAAATGAAGTTGTTATTAAGCTGCAATGTGTTGAAGTCATCTTTTTTCTGAAAATTTTCTTTTTGATAAGTTATTGGATGTTAAAAACTGGGTTTCAGACACGTTTCACAATAATTGACAGCTGCGTTTTTTCTGTAGTTATGCTTTGGAAGAATGAGATGCGTCAAGAAGGACAGGCAAGAACAGTTTAGATTTTCGAAAGACAAACATTTTTTTTGCTACCTAGCTCCACTCAGATTCTCTACTGCCCGGACTCAGGCTGCACAATAGTGATGCCTCTGATGGGGTCCTTTTGGCTTTAAAACCATACAATGGTGAAAGGCGACACTGTCTATTTTATGAACAATCTAAAGTGGAGACGACAAGCAAACTCATGTGCAGGTGAAAATGAGTGCCAGCTCTTGCTAGATAAAACAGAAGTTACTGGAAAAGAAAAAAGGGACTAAACATTGTTCATGATGCATCAGGTAAATGCATAATGTATTATATGGTAAAAAGAAAACAGTTTTCACCATACAACACCCAGTGCATTAGTGTGGCCAAATGATTTACTTCAATGCTTTCATTTTTTTGCAAGAGACACACATAGTTATACATACTTTGAATTAATTGTTGGGTTAACCTTTTTTCATTATCTGTTTTGTGATTTTTGGAGCCACAGGGCTGGAGCTAATTCCAGCTGTTGCTTGCAAGGTGGGGTTTGACCTGGGCAGGTCACCAGCCTATCACAGGGCTAACATGAAGAGACAGACAACCATCTACAAAAGGGTAATGTGAGCTGACCAATGAACCTCACAAGCATACTTTCTGTGGCACTTGAAACCATAAACATAGTGCACTGTAATGTGTAAGTCCCATCTAGCCACTAATGTCATACTGCCACAATTCTGTCCAAAAATGTTGGAAAAGAAGGGTTAATTTTTAGGTTGAATCAAAAGAAAAACAAAACACACACATACATCAAAAGTTGTTGTATGAAAAAACATTTGACCAGTGCAATGTTTTTGTCAGGGGAAGACAGTTTAGAAATTAACCTTAAAGAAGACACTGATCAAATGGTGATCATAATTCCAGTCACACCTGTTGGTGGAAATCCCGTGAGCTTCCTGGAGATGATCAACGCTGCTCTGAGAATAACTTTGATGCTGAGATATCTGATCCCCGTGAGACTTCCATGTTAATAAATGAGATCTCCTGCAAAGCAATACTGCTTTAACCCTATGTATTATGTATGAGGCGGAGGAGAACAGCACTAAAAAGGAGGAATCATCTAGGCACACATAAGTGCCAGAATCCAATCTCAGCTCCATTAGTGCAGGACAAATCCTATACAGTAAGAAGGGGTCTCCATATGTTTCCATGAGGGAGCTCAGGAAGCCATTATGGAAATGAAAGGGGACAAATCACACGATACAGATCACTGAGTAAAGCAGGAACAAAACCATGGTGCAGTATACTTTGGATGGGGGAGGTTCAACAAAAGAAGAGCTGAAACCTGCCCGGCTTCCTCTGTAGACTTCTAATAAACTCTCTCACAGCGAGGAGGACAGTGGGAGAATTCCATTAGTTCACATTTGTGTCATCCTCTATCTACAAATTATGCTGTTTTGTTGTGCTGCAGATCAGAGATTATAGTTCTGTCCTTACTTTGTCATCACACAGGTATCTTTCACATGACATACTAAGGTGTGAAGCAGCACGGCGTCTTATTTGATCATGTGTCAGCTCATTATCACCATCTCCCCATCTTTCGCCAAGGCACGAAAACTCATTCTAAGTATGCTCAGAGTCACAACAACCACAGAAGGTTATGGTGGGAGACAATTTGTCTGTGTTTTCCAATGAGTTAGCATCCCCTCCGAGCGTATGCTCCATCACTGTAGATACAGATCCTTACAAACAATCTCCCAAATGCTAATTGAGGTAATTAAAGCCGCAGCATCCAGAGGAAACAGGTGCAGGTTGCAGACATTATTCATGTCCCCCTTGCCCTTGGAGGTAACCCTCTCAATCTAGCGAGGTAAACAAGACAGACAAGGGTGCACTTTTCTCTGTTTTCTTTGTTAAGGTGAGCACACAAGCAGCTATATTTCCCATGGTGTTTGAGTGTCATTGTTACTGTGTACGACAACAACAGATAAGTAATCGTATCATATCGCACCTCCATGCCAATATCTTTTCAAACACTCTCTATTTTTCTCTATCAGAAACTTTCATCAACATTTGCACTGGAGAGAATGTACTTCCTTCAGTTGCTACACTGTCGCCAGGAGTCTAAATATATGACCAGCAGCAGGAACATTCAGTTCCCAAGGAAACACAATGACATAATCAAGAAAACAACATGCTGCTTGGACACTTTGAGTCTGAAACTTTCTTAAAAAAGAGAAACAGCATGTTCATTTTCAAAGCCGTCATCATCTCCCTGCTCATCTCGAGAAATATCCCTCAATTTGTCAGGACTTTTATTTTGGGAAATGCAAATACCCTCGTCCTAAATGTCAGCGTTAGGCAGTGACGGCAAATGGTCTGACATCATTACGAAGGCCTTGTTTGTATCAGACGGTGATTAGATTAATACTCATTAGAGAATATTTGCGTCCGCACACTTCCTGCCCCCCAGGCAACAGGATCTATGGCAATTAAAAAATGGGAAAGTGTCATCCTCCATCAGACTGCAGATGTGTTGGCCCTTGAAGAAAACACGCAGACACCCTATGATTTCTAATAAACACATGAGCCGTGGATAGAGAGTCCCTGATCAAACAGATATCTGATTAAACATGGAGTCCCTGATTAAAACCTATAATACCATCAAGTTTTGTGTCATTGCTTTTTATTTCCAGCACAAGTTCGCGTCTCTGCTTTCACAAGGGATGGCATGCAACATTATCAGAAATTGCTACATAAGTCTAGACTCCTGGATAATTATAATAATCATGCCTGTTATAATTCCGTCAGCTTTTTGTTGTAAGTAGAAATGGAGAATTTATGTATATCTGCTTTCTGTGCTTTTTTCCTTTTCACTTTTTTCTTTTCTTTTTTTTTCAGCATGAAAGGCCTTTCACTTGCTGCTTTTCTCAAATGCTTATTGTTGTGATTTCAAGTACAATTTAGAAATGAGAACAAATTTAAAAATGTCTTTCTTCTATCTTGCTTCTTGGGTGTTTATATGATGGTTATAGTGAAATCAAAGCAAAGATATGAGACACACAGTTTTAAAAAACACAATTTGGTGCAGACTCTGTTTTCCCTCTGCATGTCAAATGTCTTCAAAAGTGCCTTAAGTAGGCTACTGTATGTAAATGGATCATAAAACTATGCATGCTGCATGTGTGCATTTGATCCTCATTATGTCCTGTTTTCCATCTCCTGAGATGCCTGTGAAAATAATGATCTTGATGACCGCGGCATAATTAGAGCTTGGAAAGTCACCACTGCCTCCTCGCCGCTGTTGCTAACTCTATCATTATAATTGAATATATTCAGGCCTCTTTTTGAGTCATTTTAGCTGCGTTTGGTGCTCCATTAGCTATGGGTTATGATCATTACGATAAAAGGAGGTGACTTTAACATGGCCATGTTCTGAGTGTTTGGCCTAAAGGGACAAACTTCAGAGAATCATCACTCTCTCAAAGACTATGGAAAACTTTGTGCTCGGTCTGAGGTGACTTTAATTATGCCCCTCGCAAAGCCTCCCCCCTCTTTTCAACGAAGGAGTCAAAACTCTGATCTCATCTGTCTGAAAAAAATGGGTTCTCAGATGTTTATCATGGGATGGCTGCTGGGTGCTGCTGCAGCTTTCAGTGAATCAGCTGGTCTCTGTCTGTCTCTTATTCTGTCAGTCTACCCTTGCCGTCTAATTATCCATTGTGCCAGCCTCTCTGCTGTGCATCCCCTTCCGATTTCTACTTCTACACTGCTCTCTCGCTCCATGCTCTTTTCCTCTGCAGAACTGGGAACTCAACTGGGTGCAGAAAACTGCAATGATGCTTTTTGAGAAGGATTTAGATTTTCAGACAAAAGCTGGTAAAACAAAAAGACAGAAGACAAAATTTGCTATACACATTTAATTTTGCACATGTAACAGAGTCAAATATGCACCAGAATCTCTCTCAATTCCTTTACTTTTGATTACACAAAATATACCTACAGGACCTCAGTTCTCCATTAGATAATGAATTTCAGCTTTACTGAGGCTGCACGGTGGCGCAGCGGGTAGCGCTCCAGCCTCACAGCAAGACGGTTGCCGGATCGATTCCCCGTTCGGGCATGGTTGGCCTTTCTATGTGGAGTTTGCATGTTCTCCCGTGCATGCGTGGGTTTTCTCCGGGTACTCCGGCTTCCTTCCACAGACCAAAAACATGCCCACTTTACGTGAATTGATTATTCTAAATTGCCCGTAGGTGTGAGTGCGTGCATGAGTGGTTGTTTGTCTCTGTGTCAGCCCTGCGATTGACTGGCGACCAATCCAGGGTGTACCTGCCTCTCGCCCAATGACAGCTGGGATAGACTCCAGCCACCCGCAACCCTGAATAGCAGGATAGACGGTTAAGAAAATGGATGGGTGGATGGAGATTTACTGAATCACCTTCCCATGGATTTCTTCTATGGTTAAGTTTTGGTACTTTGTGTGCTCCCTCCTGCTGTAACAAATTTGTGCTCTTAATACTTTTACCCCAAACATGAGATAATCCTACTTTATCCATATTTATAGGATGGAAAGAAGGCAAATATTCCAGTCAGTAGGGTAATTGTTTTATTGATATTACTTTGGGTTCATGTGGTTGAGGGCGACTCCAGTCTCTAAAACTTTACTTTGCAAAGGCCAATACCAGTTGTTGCTTCTGTTAATGACAGAGAGGACTTTTGGTTTCCATCAGAGGTTATTGTGCAGTTAGGTGGTAAAAATATTTAGTTTATAAGTGGCTGAAGTTTTTATTGTTGTTATCCTGTAAAGTGCTGTCATTAGCACCTCTCAAATCAATATGCTTTTAACACAATGTCCATATTCACCTGAGTGCAGGGGACTTTAACAGAGGTGTTACTGAAGTCAAAATGGCCAAAAAAGTCACTTGTGATCAACTGCAACTCTTTTGAATCCACCATCAAATCCTCCATAAAATTGGCTCGGTCAAAGTGATAGCGAGAGAGTGACCTCTAACCAGGCAATTTCAGACGCATGAATAATTAAAAGAAAATTTAAGAGGAAAGAAGCTCAGCATGAGGAGACACTGCATGCATTAAGCAGACATACTGCAGACTGATAGCTATTTTCAAACTGATTTTGGTGCAAGTTGAAGCCTGACTGTTTTATCAAACCTTTGCTTTTTCCACTTCATTTATTGCTGGCAGTCTTAGGGTAGTGGTTCCCTCTTTCCAGGAGTGAATTAGGTTGAAAGTCAAAGAGGCTCAGGTTGTTGTCAATAGTCATTAAAGCTGGCCACCGGCCCTGGGTTAAGACCTGTCCCACTCTGCTGTCAGGCTCAATACAGCACAAACGCAGGCATCCACATCATTTTTTCCTACAGCTCAAAATTGCCACAGCGTCTGATGAAAAAAGACTTCCTTTGACCAAGCTGAATGTCAAACAGGCGAACAGTAATGCGCACAAAGCCCTGTTGTTTCTTTCCTCCTATGTGACAGTGATGCTGTCTGCTGGCACAGGGACTGGAGCTAAAAGCTTTGGTTGTCAGGGTATTGTTGAGGAACACAGCGTGGGGGAGAAAAACATTACCACCATGGCAAATAGTACAAATTAGAAATCGCATTTTTGGGTCATGCTAGGGGTGGATTGAGGAAATACCAGTTTCTTTTAGTTCTTTTGATTGTTTGGTTTGTCCACTACTTTGATTCAGACTGAAGTTATTGAAATGTACTAAATGGGTGTCATAATACCCAGATATAGATATTTAGAATAGAATTAATCAGAATAAGTATTTAATATTGGTATGTTTAATGCTGATGTCAACATTAAAACAAAACTCAAAACGCATGCTGTAACCTAAAAGTGTTAAGACTTGGTGTAGAGATACATAACAGATTCATTTTTACCTTTTTGTATGAGTTATACTGTCATTTCACTCTGACATACTGTGTTTACACAGAGAATAATTAGTCGTGGTCATAGTTGTGGTTAAGTAATAAACTCCATATAAACAGCACAGCACCAGGGAAGATAACATTGTCCTTCACTGTTGGGTGCAACACACAAACTCTTGATCATATTTGTAGAATTAAAAAGCCCTTTCTTCCTTTTTATTGTAAAGGAAAAATATTTAGTTCAGTTTATTTAGCTCTTCCTTCAAGTCATTACACAGAAGTGAAAACATAACTGTGACTATCAGACACCATTTCCAAACTCTGGCTCTTTAAGTTCATGTCAAAGTTACCAGAGTTTAGAAGTGAAAGTTTAGAGAGCAGATGTGAATTGAACTGATCTAATCAGACCTGCAGACACATGGCAGTGATGGGGATCTTTGTACCAGCTCTGAGGTGGGTCTACTGGGCATAACAAGACCTTCATACTGCTTCAGCAGATATAATTAGCTTTGGGTTGGGGATGAACCAGCAAACTGTGTTCTTTTAAATCCTTTTCTTCTTGTGTCCTTCCCCTTCTCTTCCTCCCACCCCCTTTTCTCCTCCACTTTTTCCTCTGAATTGCTGCCAAGCTCTGTTTGCCTCAGTAATTAGGAGCCAGAGCGCGCTTTCACGACTCCATTATGAAAACAGCAAACGCTCCAGTGGTTTATTGATAAAGCATTACACTCTCCTGCAATACTGTATGGAGATGTACAGGGCAGCCTGCAGCCTTTTCATCAGGTGGACCGCCGCACTGGCTCCCCCAGCACCAGATGAAATATCATAATGATATAACAGTCCTTTCACACACCACATATAATAATATATAAATAAACAAATACAAGACTAAAATGTTGGAATACAGCACACAAACTGTATTAGTGAAATCTAATGCAAAAAAACAACAACAACATGCTCTGCCAAATGGAATAAATGACCACAGGAAAAAATATAGCCAATCTAATCTACCGCAGAAAGAGACAGTAGAAGAGGTAATTTTGCTTGGCAATATGCGAGGCTGGCGATTTAAATGTGTTGTTGGTGCTCAAATCAGTGTTCCCAGGGTGCCGTGATATTTAAAAGTGACACGGGTGACCCTCCACATTTGCGAGGTGTCATCATGCATCAATCGGTAAGGTGTACATCAAAGCTGCCTGTAATGGTGTGCATTGGGATTCATATTTCCAATTAAATCTGCAAATTATATGATTATCCGCTGCACCGTGCCGAGGCCATTTTGGAATCGGATTGTAGCGTTCAATTTTTTTTTTTCTGCTGAGATAATAGTGCCGGTGGCAAACCTGCTTCTGCATGAGAAAATAAATGTCTATGGCCTTGTTGCAGGCTTAAGACAAACACAGATGTGCACAGACAAACATACAAACCTTCATCCTCCTGTAGAAATAAATAGACATTCTCCTGTGACAAGCCAACAGCTTTTTTCTCTATTTCTGTCAATTAACCTTGTATAGTCTATGTAAGTCCATATTAGTTGAGATCCAGCAGTTGCAGCCGACTTTAATTGCCTGTGAAAATGATATCAGACAGAGGATCTGCCTGATAAACCTACATGTCGATCTGTCAGACGCACAGTGCACCCGCGCCTCTCTGACAGCAAATACTGGGTTCTGAAACCATCCCATGCATGTAGACACACACCCACACTCCACCACACATATACAACAAACACACGGTAACACCAGCACTCATCGGATGTGAATTATTGATTTGAACATGTCAGCGAAGAGACAGCGCAGACTGCCACTGTGGGAAAAGGAAGGGAATTTTGCTGTTGCTTTATGTGCTCAGCTGCCAAGAAAATGTTTGCCCTAAAGTTTCCACTTTCTAACTGTTTACCAAGCCTCGCCTAACAATGCCCAAAGACAGGGAGAGAGGAAGAGGGCGGTGTACAGTCATGACGGAGGGGAGGAAGATACTGGAAGACTCATGAGACTTAGAGAGTTGGAAAAGAAAGAGCAGAAGAGAGTCCAAAGAGGAAAAGGGAGGAAGAGAGAAGTCAAAACTATCCCTTACAGGCTATTTGTATATGCATCTCTTGGGTGCTATTTTAGCTTCCAATATTTTATACTGAGTAAAATGCTGTGGTAGAATTAACTAAGTTGCCATTTATTTCCCTCTCTTTGTTCCGCATTGCACCGTAAGAAAAAAACACTATTGGTTATAATTCTGTACAGCTGAGGAATATCCTAAAAACAAAATTCAGTTGTATCCTTTTTAGATATATTTTCAATCAAACTATTTAATTCCAACATGCAATATTCACTATCAGTGGGCATGAATAACTGCACACACACGCACACACACACAGACTCACACACACACACACACACACACACACACACACACACACACACACACACACACACAACCAAAATTAAAGCAAAATTAAACACATTTATTCTAAATGGTCCATGGCAGTGGACAGAGCCTTGTTATGGCTAACAGTTCAAAAAATGAGCCTTTTGCCTGTAAAATAGCCTTGTTTCCAAAGAAAGACTTATATATGTTTTGGTAGCAGGAATTTGAGAAAGTGCAAAACACCATTTAGGAAAAAATATTTGCATTTGCCTCCTGAAAAAGCTTTATCTAAGACTTTGCTGTAATATAAATGGATGACCCAAAGTTACCTGATAATTTTGAGAATGGGTGTTTCCAGGAAATGGTAAAATTTTTTGTTGAACATCTGCAAAAAAAATGTAAGAATTTTATGATCACAACACATGGATTGTCAGGTTTCAAGGAAATAAGCCTTTAGCTATCCACCTCTACGTGGCTGGTTTCCTTTACACAGTGGTAGATGCACTATTAGTTTTTCTTTAACAGTCTTAATAGCTACAGATGCTTGTATTGACTGATTCTTTGGTTTTTACCTTTTTTTTTTTTTTTTTTTTTAACCATATTTCAGATAACTCTTGCTCTTCAGTGAGACACCCCTCTTTGGCCTCTGACTTTTGTTCAAATTGGTTGTTTGCCAGTCACAATGCAAAATGTTGGTTAATCAGGGTTACCTGTAAAGTTTCAGGCAAGAGAAAGAAAAACACTGAGCTAAAAGACCAAATTCTAGTGTCAAAAAGAGAAAGAGTAGATTTCTGAGATGATTTTCTGTGGTTTTAATGTCATAAATCTGGGCCAAGTTAAATCTTCTGTAAGGAATAATCAGCTTGTGCTGATTCTGATGTCCCTTGTGGACAAAACAGTGCCCCGTTTTCTCAAATGTTTCTGGTGTTGTCTGTTGTCTGTCTGAGTGGTGTTTTCCTACATAAATGACACTATCCTGCTGTACATGCATGCACCAAAGGAATAAAGTGACAGATTTCAAATCTTGAATTGCAAAATGAGTATGATTTATGTTTATTTTTCTTCCCTTTCTCTTGAATTACCCTGTGTATGAATAATTGTGTTTTTCTTTGTTCCCTTCTTTGTATAAATAACACAGAAAAAAAGGAAAAGTTCTGGGGAAATAAAAAATTCTGGTAGTTTATATTTCATTGAGATCATGGGATAAAAAAATAGTAATCTTAGGTCAATTTTCTATGTGACATTCTACATAGTGTTTTGTATGTAGTGCTAGATTATAGCTAGGTCATTTAAGGTTGCCTCTCTCTTAGATCAGATGCTTTTATTTAAAGGACTAAATAGCCTTATAGGATTCATCTTATTTACATGACTGGGTGTCATTTCTGTCCCTGCATCGTTGCACTTTCTCAACTCTCATTTGTTTTCTGTCTTGGGCTTGGCAAATTTCTGCCCTGATGTGTACACAGAAACCAAAACTGGTATGTTCACCCACACACACTCACCCACATACACATACACAAAGGAGCACGCACCATACAGTGAAAAGAGAGTTGGGAAAAATAATTCTGCAACCAACACAAGGCACACAGAAAAAACACTTGGAGTGAAACAACAATGGGGACCCATCAGTCAGTCCTCATTGTTAATGACTCACGCTGCCTTGGTTACAAAGGTTTAGAGGTTACAGAGGTGTGGTTACTAAATAGTATCATAATTTTAAATGTGCCAATAGTGTATTTCCAAATGGGTTCACACAGACTTTTACTTACACCATTTATTGTGTGATTATGTTTTTCTTTTTTTATTGAACATGCAAAAATATCATTTTCTTGAACCTCTTAGCCTTAGACCAATCAAAGTCACCCCCTGAGCTCTCTAGTGTGCCCCCCTTTGCTTTTATATGTCACAGAGAGACATTAGTAGTATGTCTTGTCTGTTTTGCAAGCTGCTAAAATCTCCTTTACCAGCTTTGCCTACAAAGCTAGAACATGGGTACAAATAGAGGAGGGTGTGTTCAAGTCAGAGCCCTGAGTGGAGTTGGAGCAGTAGGAATTTTCTGAGTGCTCACAATTGGGTTCTAAAATACCATCATATAAATCGGTTTCAATCATTTTTTTTCAGGGCCTCTAGTACCTGGCAGCAACATTGGTTCGAGTGTCACGAATCAGGTGATGAAGAGAAAAGCTTCATTCAGAAATGTTTCTAAAACAAATCAACACACTTCTTGTTTATGCAGTGCATGTGATTTATCAAGAAGATCCATATGACTAAATGAGAAATTGAGGGAGAGAAACAGCTTGCAATCCTTCATGATGATAATCTCCTCCATGCTAATGCGCATCTCAATATCCCAGGCAACACGAGTCAGATTGTACTTTCTGACAAGTATGGATTGCATAACAGCATCTGGCTAATCCTCAGCCTACAGCTACACACACATTTCTCCCCTCTAATTAGATTTATGTTTTGCTTTCTTTGGACTTGTCTTTAGCATTACCATGAGTTTGTGTGGTGAAAGATGTCATTAAAATTTCTTTCCTAGTTTTCATTTTTTTCCATGATTACCATGGACACAAGCAGAGGATTAGCAAGCACAACAAAAGATTCCTCAGGTAGATGAGGAGAAACCAAGCAGAGAAGAACAAGAATGATTTGGTGTATCGTTGGAATGTGCTACCTTTTCATGCTTCCTTACAATGTGAGGCACGTAATGAATGTGATCTGTGCTGTTGTGATACACCTCTAACAGTGGATGGTATGTAGCTGGCCTTGGACCATCATAATGAAAGAATAAACCAGGTGTAGAGTTAACTGCAACACTCTGACATGTTTTTATTGTTTTGGACTCAGTCCAACTTTGTGGATTAAAAAAAAAGAAACAAAGACTTTGAGGTGATGACTTTCAGCTGTAAAGGTGTTAGAGGTTGTTTACACTGATACTGGATACAAAGTTTAGGACTCACAGCTCTTTTCAATCCATTAGGGAATATATTCTGGAATACCTTTTTTGTTTAGAGCTGAAGTTAGAAACAAAAGTGAAACATTTAACTTCTTATAGACTGCTTTTTACTGTAACCAGAGTTTACACAAATTGCAGAGTACGGTACTACGGTTTATTGGCTTTTTGGGACAGAAAGTCCCATTCCAAGGTCAGCATAATTAGTGAGAAAATTAAGAGTACATGGTACACAGCACACAACGCACTTAGGCGGAGCAATTATTCCTGCAAACACTGCAATGGGACACACTTTCACAATATAAGTACTGACGTTTGTCTTTTTGTACTTCCCCCGTCACACAAATATCAAAGCTGCTTTTTTAATGTGCATATGACATTCAAGACATTCAAGAATTATTTACATTTGAAAAATTCCATCAAGACATGTGAGGAGTTTTGTGAAAGTGGGACATCACATTTGTTTTGCTGAAATATGCAGATCTAATTTAAGCAAATTTTATCTTAATAATAGAAATGATAACACAGCAGGTTTTCAATGTTAAACACAGCTCGGTCTCATCTTCGACCCGCCTTTTAAGTTTTGAAAAGATACTGAATTCCTGCTGTTGTACTTGTTCGTATATAAATCATCAATACAGCAGAGAATATTAATAATTTCTGAAAATATGCCCTGAATCTCCCGAGATTCCTGCTGTGCCTCTCTGAAAGTCTGAAATCTTTGTTGAGAGGTCAGAGGGGTGAATTCAAGCTCCTACAGTCTTCTACAGAACCCTACGCAGAGCTGGAAAGAATTTTCCTAGTCCCGTTCGTTCAAAGCCGAGAGTTCATGGCTCTCGGGCAGCAGAGATGATGTCAGGTGTGTGAAGTCAAAATGGTTTTACTTCAGTGCTGAGAGTGGAGAGCACATACTATTCAAACATGCACCTTTCAATAGCCTTCTTGCAAGGAAACATCTTTGAAAAGTGTTTTGCAAAAGTATAGTGCTGTGGACCTTGCAATTAGAGCTAACCCTAGCAAAATGTGCTTGGCCCTGCTGTGAGTGAAAAGCAGACTGCCTCACATGGACCTTTTACTGTTAGAAATGGATTAGGATGTATTGAGCCTGGCTACACATGAGCTACAACTATCAATGCAAGGCATTGAAAGCTTTAGTCTCATGCAGAGCCTTTTCTCCACTTCTTAGCATTCAACTGTTCTCTACAGATTTGAATTTTGGAAATAGAAAGTAAACTAGTAATATCTCAGGTCGTTTTAGGTAAAGCAAGAGTCATTTTTTCTTGATCCAAATCTCCCCAATAGATAATCCAACTGTCACAACTCATAGCCGAACAGGAGCACTCAGATTGTGCAAATTGATAAAACTCAAGGGAGGAGAGGTTTCGGAGTGAGAAATGTAAGGGGCAATGGGTGCTCTGGAGACTTGATAGATTCAATTTTATGGCTAAGAGAAATCTGAAAATTCATCACATATGGGGTGAAGTTCACTGCAGACCTGCCTGATGCACTTTCTGCACCTTTTTCTTCAGATTGGAATAAGTATTTAATAGTCCTCTTTACCTGGGGAAAGAGAAGAAAGACACAGAAGGACTGACCCTTCTCTTTGCAAAACCCCTCACGTTCACTGTACTGTTTGGCTGTGGCAAAAATGAACTAGAATATAACTGATTCGATTGGTGCTCTTGTATTCAGGGCCCACTTTTGACTTTCAATCTTGAGACATTATTACAAGGAGAGTAGAGTCATAGCAAAAAGAGGGCCAGACAGCTGTGTGTGCCTCAGATCCCATCACAATGCTCTATGATCCGAAACATAACTTTCTGTGATTAAGCAGTCATGCACCATGCATGTTGTATCTGCAGTAAATAGACCAACAGGGCTGTAGTTATTGTGAGCAAAGCATGTAATGTAGCATAGAAAAAGGGTTCAGGGCTTATAAGCATCTAAGAGCAGCTACTACACAGCCTGAACAATATGATTGCATGTGATTGTCACGTGTCTGTGTGTGGAGTGAGAGGATGATTGTTAGGGTAAACATCATCTCAGTAGATAGAAGTTAATGAGAATGTCATCCAATGATATCCCCTCCTCCTCTTCATCTCCGTCTAAACCTGTTGGTTTGACTTCTGTCCCCTTGTCTGTGTAGCCATGGTGATGTGGTGCATAGTTAAAAATATTCAGCCTTTCTTTGGCTATTCACTTGAGGCTGTCATTTATTAGCTGGTGGATCTGACTGGATTGATGATGAGAGTTGTGTGCTGCAGCCGTGTGCTGATCATGTTTGCTTTAGTGTCTGTTTGGCACAGTGTGAGATGAAGAGTGGGAGCAAGTCTGCAAATAGTTTAAATTAAAATAGCATCTATGTGTGAAAACAGTGCGCGGGTCTGCAATCCATCACCTTATTTTGCAAGTGTGGTTAAGTATTAACCCTCTAGACCCCAGCTAGGGGTCTATCATGAATAGTCCAAGAAGGGGAAGGATTTTTCATGTGCTCAAAAATGTTGAATTTTTCTTTCAACTCCATTTTGTTGTTGTCAGAAATCAGTAATTACTCATGTATGAGATAAGCTCAGCAAAGAGGCGTACTAAAGACATGCTATGATTGAGAGGTTGTCAGATCAAAACAAAATCAAAGTTTCTCACAGGAGCTTTCACCTCATGTAAAACCCAAAAGGTGGACAAAGAAATGCAACTCACTGTCTTTGCCTTTTACAACCAAATATGACAGGTTTACAACAACATCTTGTGTCTCTCTCCACTAACAAGAATGGTGCTTCAGCCAATGCCTTTACATAGAGTAGATTTTCATTGGAAACTATGTGAAGCTTGCTTTACTAAACACAGATCTCTATGTAGTGGTGGTGGGTGGATTGATCTAAAATACTGATATATTGATACCTATATTGGTATCAGTATTGATCAATATTTACATGATGAGACAGATACTTTAAAATATCAGTACAGTGCTGATTTTCTTAATATTTTTATGTTTCTGTAATAGTTAATCTACCAGTATGTACAAGCTGTTTGATCAAGATGCTACATTTAATTCTGGAATATAATAATTGTTGTTATCCATGAACATTTCGATTTACTGTTCTACAACAAAACAGAAAAAATTAAAGCACATGATTATTTTCTGGTGAGAAATTAGTTCCTAACTTTCATTCATGCTCAGAAACATTTGTGTTAGTGGTTGTGTGTTATTCTTGATTAATTTTGGTACACTTTTCTCACTTGTAAAAACTATCTGTATTACTATTGATAAAGGCAATACTTGCTATCACATCAATATCAAGTTTTTCAGTATTCCACACAAATACTATGTAGACTTATAGATACCTGCAGACTTCTTATCTGGTCTTGATATTGGTTCTCCGTTGATTGTTGTTGATTGACTGATTGATTTACTTATTCATTTAAAGATGAATATTTCCAGGTCTTGTAATTGACCTTTTATCAACTGCATATAAAAGCACAGGTAGCACACAACATCATGACTCTCCGGACTAAACAGTGGGTTGTAATAAGTAAATATCAGCACATCTGATTTGAAAGAGGCACTTTGCTATGCCTGCACATACCAGTTGCGTACATACTAAAAATGGTTGCTCCTTTTTATTCTTGTTTTTGATGACTTAAGTATCGTGGGTTTTTTTTCGTGTTGTGATTTACAAGGAAGGATTAGGAAGTAACACACATTACAAGGCATCAACACAGAATAGAGACTCTTCTACGAAGTCCAGCACGTTTGACAGAGAGAGCTATTTTATTGAAATACTTGGAAGTAGACCTTAAGGTTTTGAATTTCTCATATTTGTAGAATAATGCAATTTTTTCCCTTACTCCCTCTCTGAGTGGTAGCGTGGTGTACTCTCTTTGCTTCGTTAGGCAAAAGTAAATGAGCATGCACTGGCTCAGATTGCTCCCCTGTGTATTCTGCCTCCCTTGTGATGAAGAATGAATCAGTCTATCTCAGGAGCCTTGCTTGCATTTATTATGCATTATCACCTGGATCAGGGTGATCATTTTTCACTGCCACAGCTCCCTCCTTCTGTTTAACATTTCTCTTTTAACAACTTTTTCCTCTTGATTGACACTCCTGCATTGCTTTCAAAGTCAGTTTGAGTTTCATTTGCTTGATGTGTATGTTTTACTCCATGCAGGCAAGCCTCCCTCTGAATCTTTTTAAAACTGCTCTCTGTGATGGGCACTCAGGTGCGTTCAGGGACGGAAATCCTGTCAGAGAGAAAACGTTTTGTTGTGTGCTAATCGCTGTGGGGGTTTCATACGTCAGTCGCAGCACCCCTGACGCTATTGTTGGTGCGTCTAATTAACACTCCTGTGTGGTGCTGATGCTCCACACTACCTGTGCTGAGACACCTGTCCTGTGACAAACCTAGCATAGGAGAGGATGATTGTCAACAGACATTTCAGACAACAGCTTTTTGAAAACCACAAAGTCACAATGTTTGTTAAGATTATTTTAGGGTTGGAGCTCGCAGGTGTTTTCAGTCGGACCCAGCAGGTTTATCAGAGTCACATACAAGGTAAAGGTGTTGATGGCTCCACATGCAGAATACACCAAAGAAACAGATGGATGAGAGTGTGAGGAAGTCTGGCGGACAGCAGAAATGAAATTGGTGATGTCTACAATTTAATGTAGTTTTTTTTAAAAAATGTTCATCTCCTTCTGCTGGGAGAATATAATGACGATCTCTTGCCAAGAGGCTTGTCAGGGAAGACGCTTGTGAATTTGCATTTAAATTTTACAGCAAGTCTTATCATAATCATCGTGCTGTTGAACAAGATTAACCATAAGAGTACAATGGAGGGAGGAGGGCAAAGATGTTCTGCGTGTGCTCATGTAAATAGACTGGATTGTTATCAGGGTTTTTTACCAATCAAGTTTTTTTTTCTTTTTCCTATTTATCGTGTGTGAGTGTGCAGACGTGTATCTCTCTGTGTGCTCTACGTGCTTTCACCAGTGATGCCAGCTTGCTCTGACCCGGCTGACCCCGTGTCCCTGGCTCTGCTCCAGGTAGCCTGCAGTCCAGTCCTCTCTGCCTGCACAGTCTCACACAACAACAGCGATCACTGCCCAGCTATAACCATTTTTCTGTTGGCATGAGTTAAACTGGAGCAAACCAGACACCTGCACCTTTTTCATTCTTTTCTGAAATTCTTAGGTCTCTGTTTTGGGACATTTTCTCCAAAGGAGTTAGCTTTCTCCCTGCTGATGTGTTACTCTGAGCTTGGATGCCATATTATTGTATAATATTTGATACGTATGCCGCATTTAATTAGTTTGACACTATTTTGTCTGCAGTGTTGGGTACCTCCATGTTTGTTTGTGTTATACCTGTGAATCACACCATCAGTTTGTTTTTGCATGAGTGCATCAATGTACCCACAGTGAGCTTCTCACGAGGACTCAAAGACTCTGACTGATGGAGGTTGTTAAAGCCACACCCAGTGATTAGAGTTCAAAAATAACCTGCTGGCTACAGTATATTCACAAGAGAAGTGATGTTGTGCAAAGCTTTCTGGAGCAAATTAAACATGAATATTTCTCTTACTGCCAACACAAGTGATGAAAAATCAAAACCAGAGATATGCTGTCTGATTTTAACAACCACTAGTGCATTGTTGTTCAACAACAATATGAATCTTAATTTGATTGAAATAATTGGCATTTTCTGTATGGAGTTTTGAACAAATGATGGTGCACAGTCATTTTGGTTTGACCTGAGTTCATGCAGAGTATAACGGTGTGTTAGAGAAGGCATGAGACTTGATAGAAGCATTGATAAGCTCAGACGTTATTGATCCCTTGGTTTAAAAAAAAAAAAATTCAGAACCGGGTCCCCTTCACTACTCGCAATAAAGCCATTAACTGCACAGGGCCAAAATCAACCCTTTAAATATTACACAGCAAAGATTAAAGCATAGTGAAATTGACTATCTGAAGTCAGCAGAATGAGTTTCTTTTTTCTTTGACAGACCATCAAGATGATATTAACAAAAAGATAAGAGCAACCAATTTGTCAGCAGGGGTCACCAAATCCGACACAAACCAAGAACTTCTCATGGTATCTTTAAAACGGCTCTTTTTTGTTTATTTATTGATTTTATTTTTTCAAGGTTAGATAATAACCACAGTTGTGTATACTTTTTTTTTTTTGACCATTTTTAGCCATGAGTCACAACTCTGGATTTATGCAGCGATAATGGGTGAGTGGGCTGAACATGAGTCAAACTACAGAAATCACAGATATTTTTTTTTCTTAATCTCACTGGTGTACCTTGCCAGAATGGCTTGGCAACAGTAGAATGGACTGGAATTAATCATATGTATTTTGGACATGATGTTCTTTGTATGACGATAAATTAACTCCCCAGTCTAACAAATTAGCTAGCTTTGCCTGTAATCACCATTTAACGCTTGTTAGTTAGTTAGTTAGTTAGTGTGCTTATCAAAACAGTTGCAATTCAGGTAATAATAATACATCAGCTTGTGTTATCTTGTTATTGTGTAATTTAGCATACCTGTGTTACTACTTTGGTGAAAGAAAGCCTCACTATGTCTCACATTTACTTTTTTATGTCCAACCACAGTATAGTTCAGTTCACAAAAGTGATGCCGTTGCTGCCCAGGAAACACTTGGAAGCTGAATCACTTCAGTCATGTTTTGACTTGAATGATCTGTTGGCGCTGAAAAAGATAAATAGTATCAATAACATTGGTAACTTCATATCTAAAGGTTATAATTGCAGAAAAGCAGAACCAAACACAGCCTTCCTGTGCCTTGATCATAAAATTTACCTATCTACTTTTTGCCACCCTTTAAACCCTGCGAACCACCTGAGCACCTTCAGATAGATTGAATCATGAGTGACAGAGAGACAGAGCGTGGCAAGTCGCTCTCATGTGGTGGCAGCGAGAGATGAATCATTTAAAGTGCTTGTGTGCGGCCTGGCAGAGCAGTGTTTTCTGGCCTATTAGCTACACAAGCAGCATTAGGCAGATGAGGCAGACTCTCCTCATATCTCAGCACTCGCCTCGGGCAACGGGCAGGGGGAGAGACTTCAAAGTCTGTGGATAAGGGGATAGACACCTCACACTGAACTTTAGAAACCCTGACAGATTAAATTGAGCAGAGAGACTGGGTACTGATGGACATTATGCTGATAGCCTAGTTTTTGTCAACATCTTATTGATTGTGATAAAGGTTGACAATTGTTAAACAATATGGTTTAGACAACAGCCTTCTTGCCAAGATAGAAAATAAGAAGCATGTTTTTGGCGGTATCTGCAATTCACATGCTTTTGCACTTTTTCTGCCAGCTGTGTGTTTGTGTATCGTGCGAATTTGTCATGGAGAGAAAGATGCCATGGCTCTAAACACAGACATAGAGCTGTGAGCAGGAATGGCGTGGCAAAGGGGGAAGGGTGACACTAGTCTGTTTATGTGAGCGCGTGTGTGGCAATATATGTGTATGATTGTGTGGGTGCGTGTGCGTGTGTGGGTGCACGCACTTGGATGGTTGTTGCTGGGGGGTTGGTTGCCTGTGGGACCTGCCTCTCAGTGTAATTGAAAAATGTGACCTGGAAAATGTTTGCCCAGTGGAGCATGAAAGTTACCTCCACAGTGACGGTGGCATGCTCAGAGGCGGCTCACCTGGCCCCTGACAGGGAGAGCCCTGTGTTGGGTGGGAGCTCACGTTAAGAGCCACTTTATCCCTCCACCACATGCAAAAAAATGCATTATTTAGTAGTGCTAAAGAAGCCCAGATTGACCACATAAATGCAAAAAACATTTGGAATCCTCAACTTTAAGATGCAAAGGGACTGACCTCAAATAAGATGCTTGGTTTGCTTACCCTAAAGTGTGGGCATGTGTGCATTCAAAGTGCATGTTTTTGAGGCCAAATGAAAAATGAAAGGCTCACCCAAACATTTGCATTGGGAAAACATGACCTTACTGCCTCACATGGAAAGTGTCAGTGTGATATATCTGTACAAGAAAAGTGGCAGAGAGCATTCTTGTGTCTCAGCATATCTGACAGTTATTAAGGCGGTGATAAAATGCAATCAAAAACCTAGCTTTCATCCTGCACACTCAGGGCCCTCCAAGTCATTTTCATTAACCCACAACCATTACTTCAAATATCCCATGCATCTCTGTTCCTCGACAGGTATGAAGACGCATGAGTGTGGCCTCTATGCTTCAGCAATGTAGACAGACTAAATGGAAACAAAGAAGTGTGAAGTCAGCACAGGATGGAGGCAGGATATCAAGGTACAGCACTAAGAATGGTTAAGCACTGTTTAACATAAAGAAATGAATTACTACCTGTGCTGTGTTTTAAATAACAGAGAACCTGATCGAACACCAGGCAGAGACAAGGTACCAGCAGTGATGAAAAAGGACGTCATTGGCAAAAGACTGAGCATGCCCTTAGAAATGAACATTGACCTAACCACAAACTATTCAACAACGCTTCTGAGAAAATGAAAGCAACGTCTCTTAACATATTCAACCAGTCCAAACACATTCTAGGATCATATTGCTTTGAGTTGTCTTGAAATGGGTTTTAATCATCGTTAACGGCCAATTAAGAAATGTTGCGGACCAAATTTATTAACTATTAGAAGCAAGCTTTTGTCATACCACGACACATTGATAGATGTGTGTGGGAGAGAGTGAATGGGGACCTTACCGCAAGTCCTGCACAAAGTGCTTTGGTGTGCAGTTCAAGCGTGATTGTTGTTTGCCATTGCCACACCCAGTGCCCATGTTGTTTAAATAGCAAATTAACTTGCACCCACATTACCATCTATGGTTGTGTTTGTCTTGAAATGAGGTGTTGTTGGGCACAGAGCTTGTTTGTTGCTATATTAAGGGTGAATAAAGTGTTCACGACGTCGAACAAAAAACAACAAAAAACACAAACAAACAAAAACAACCCCTGGAAGCTAGACTGACGCCCATTGTGCAATGTTTTACTGCTGGTAGTGAGTTCACAGTGCACATGACCTCACTTGTCACACACACACTTACAAAGAGGCACAACTGTATTTCTGCTCTCTAGGAAACATCAGTACTTTTTGATATCCTTCAAACTGGCTATTTATTATTTACATGCTTAACCTCAACCCTGTGTAAGCTTAAAACTCCAGGCTGAGAGAGTGCCACCAAGCTTTGATGTGAGCTGATACATTTAGAAACAGACACTTAAACATGCAGAAATGCAAGTGAAATGTAATTTTCTTTTTTATAAACATATTCAATCTTCAAATGTAGATGCTGACCCACTGAGTGCCAGAGTGCCACTGACCATCATGCATACATTATGAGAGAAAAATTCAGCCATGTGACCCGGCACCAAAAGAAGACAACATGGACAAACAGCTGACTTCTTTTTCATGTTATGCCTGAGTTGTTGGTCAACATTACATTCTGCTTTACTGTTGGGGTTCTGAGTTTTTAGATAAGTAAATTGACTCTGCTGTGCTTTGTGTGTGAATGCATGCAGTTACATTGATTTAACCCTTTTGTTGAGATACACCATTCAGTGAATTCAGATTTCTGCGAGAGGAGCATTAACACAAGTTAGCCAAATCCTGTGCCCCATTTAGAGATGGTATTTTTTTAGGCCAAGTCTTGAAGGAAGACCTTCGATTCTTATGCGTACTTGTGTTCTTGTCCAGCAAAGTTTGATCTTACCACTGTTGCCTCTAACTTTTTCCTGATTAGTATAACTGGCTGCTTTTCAAAGTCTATAACACTATAACAGTTATAGTTATATTTAACTAAATGTCTGGCAGCTTTCAACTGATTGATCATGTGGATAGAAGGCAAGGTCATAGCTACATTATTACAGTAGCATTTCCTGGGAGAATATCTTGTAAAGCGAAAACACAAACAACAGCTTACAATTAGTCAGGTGTGTGCTTTCTATCCTAGAAATATACCTGTATATTTCATCTTGACTCAAAGAAAAGAATAAGAATACAAAGGTGAGTTGTGATCTATGTTTAGAGTGGGTCCTTTAAGTGTGACATGAGATGTTTTTCTTAATTGCTTTAATTAATTAGATCCTTGTTTTTTCTTCCTTTTTTCTTCCCTGAAGTCCATGCTACCTCTTGTTTTCTAGAATAATTAGTACAACAACATAGTTGGATTGCGGACTTTGACTTGTTTGAGCAAAAGTGTGAGAGAAAAGTAGTTTTCACCTCTCCAGTTTTTATCTGGAAGTTTGACTGCCAAACTTTGCAGGATTCATAATTTTATACAGGGCAAGGAGACAGAGGCTAACTGAGCTTGTTGGCCTCAAACAGCATTTTAGTAAATGCTTCAGGGCCAGTGAGGGGAACAAGCTAATTATGGATAGACTCTGTAAGAGCGACTCATGCTTCCATCCTTAATGAGGGAATTTGCATCTTCCATTAAATTGATGTATGTGTGCATACATCACATTACAGAATATTTCATATAAACTGGAGGAGTGAATTTGTTGAGGTTCTGCCTCCCACACAGGCTCGGAAAGATCAATTGGTCTGTCATCCCAGGCATTTTCTCTTTTGGAGCATTAAGAAAAAATGACTTAAGTTGTGTAGAAGTTGTAATCCAGGTGTTTATGTAAAAAAGATGCAACTAAAAAAATTCACACTCGACGTCACCAACAACCCAGGCATCACCATCTTCTTCTACAGCCCTACGTGCGATAAAGGAAAGCTATATCAGGTAATGTATAAATGAGAGTACAAACAAGCCAGTAAACAGTGTGAATCTAATTAAAAGATAATGTCAGCCATTTTGTCTCAACCCTTTCCACCACCACAGCCTATCTCTTCACCCAAGGGCTCTCTATCTATGGAGGGCTATTCCTCTCCACTTGCAGGCTGTATCTTCACCTGGGCTTCTATCTCCCCTCGCTCACCTCCTCCTTTCTCTTCCTGACTTGGTGGTATTTGTGCTGTACGTCATGACTTACTCTGTCGACAGGATTTCTTTTTCTCTCAAAGATCGTATACGTTGTTGAGTTCTTGCAGTGTGAGGAAAAATTCAGGAACCAGAATGAAGCAACTAAAATGAAGCTTCATACTTGACAGTATACTGTAGCGCTGATGGGCTTTGATGTAAAGTATTTTCAATTTCTTGTTTTGTTAGGTTTTTTTTTTCCAAAGTAATCGTCAGAATAAAAACCAGAAACAAAAATACAGTACATTAAAATTCAATGTCTGGAGTTCCCTGTGTTTTGCACCCCACTGAATCTGCCTCCGGACTCCCATTCTCTTTGAGGATGGCTAGACTTTGCGCAAACATGTCTTTGCTGGGAGGATGATATTTCTGACAGGAGGATTGTCCAGCCCTATCTCCACAGCAGCAACTGCACATTCAGAGGCAACATCACCCCACAAACTGGCCGCTGGAGGGGAACTTGAAAGAACAGGAGGGGAAAGCACTGACGCACCTCTGAAGATGGTTCAGCATCGACTGCTGACAACCCACTTCAAAGAGCTGGTTATGAACATGACAGCCAGCCAGCGCTACAGCCTTTGAATCCAGTGCACATTTTTATCAAGATTTTATGGTCTATTTAGGAGTGTTTTTTTTTCTTTTATTAAATATTTTTGCCGCTCAGGGAATTAGATTTGACTGAACATCTCATCGCTGACATGGTAACTTGTGCAGGTCTCTTCTTGATGTTGATATAGGACTTGCATTTTCATGAGTGCCTGATGTTATTCCACATGGCAGCTGTTGATATTAGCGCCTTTGATTCCTGAGGAGTTCTGAAGAAATGCTGAACGGAAAAAGCCCCCCAAGGCACGGGTTGTTTATTTGCCCAGAAATATATTAATCCAATCAATTTGCCTCCTCTCACACCTTGTGAAGAATTGTAATGGAGCAGATGGGTGCAGGGTAATCTCTGAAAAAAATCTAACGCCCCGAGACAAAATCCCAGCAAGTTTTATGTACAGGCATCGTTTGGTGTTTATGCAGGCAGAGTCTGTGTGCTTTTAGGGTGGGATTCTTTAGTAAAAAACTAAAAATGTTACTGGGAACATTGAACATTAAAACAATTCATAACATATGTGGTACACGTATTTACCCTTGAATCACCCTATGAACTTTGTAAAACTGCCCACATATTCTATTCATATCTAGTCATTATTTTTTTCTTATCTAAATGTATTGGCAATTCAACTTATTAAAACCAAAAATCAAAATCTAACTGATCACAGATTTCAAGGAGAGTCAATAATATAGGATCGAATAAACTGTAAAAGTGGAGGCAGAACATTTAGTTTTTCTGCTGTTTTATCAAACAAAAAGAGTTCAGGCACACAAAAGCAATCAGTTTACTTTCCCAGTGCCCACATCAGTGCTTTCTGATATCAAATAACTAATTGTGTCTGCTACATATATCTTATTTAGAAGTTCACAACAATTTATAATATTACAGCTTTAAATCCTTTTTTTCCATGAAATCCAAGATGTTATTTACACTGTATTTTAACATGCAACAGACCTTGATCCAACTATCAATTGCTTTTTTTCACCCCTGCATTCAGTGAATACTAATGTGTTTTGTTACCTTCTTCCCTGGTGGTGTTTTTGTAACTGTTTCTTTCTTCTGCACTGCAAAAATTGAAATCTAAACAACTATTTTTTTCTTATTTTTAGTAAAAATTGTCTCGTTATTCTTGATATGAGCCACACTGAGCTGACAATTCCAGAAAAAGGTATTATTTCAAGTTATTTAAAGACAATAGTTATGTCTGAATTGCTTGTAACAAGAAAAAAAAATCTACAATTTGGGTAAGACAAAAGCTTCTTGAATTAAGCCACTTTTCTAATTGCAAGAAACTTGAAGAGTAAATTGTCTTACCACATTGGCAGATTTTTTTTTTACTTGTTACAAATATTTAAGACATAAATTTTGTCTTGAAATAACTTCAAAAAAGATATATAAGATATTTTTCTGGACTCCTCAGTTGTGTGTGGCTCATATGGAGAACTATTTTTTACTAAAAACAAGATATTACGACTTGGTTGGATTTCAGTTTTCGCACTGTACCTGTTGTTGCTAAAGACAGTGATGTTGACTATGATTTCTAATGATTCCTTTGTTTTCATTTGTTTAGGCGGGCACAAGGAAGGATAGCTGTTGCTTCAGCCACATACAATAGAACTCTTTTTAAATCTAAGACTTAAAAAACTAAGCCTGTTTGAGTAGTAAGCGCGTCTGAACTTTTCAAGTCTTGCTCGGCACAATAGACTTGTTTTGACTTTTTTTTAAGGGACTGAAGTTTGTAGTTCTTGTTATCCTGTCTGAAGGGGGACAGAATAAAAGTCAGTACCCTTGTTAGCTTTTCCAAACAGAAGATGTGCAGACTGTTACCCACTCTATGTGCAAAAACAAACAAAAGAAAATATGTACCTCAAACAACTCCACTCAAAAGGAAATGAAATTATCCCTTTGAGAATAAGTGTTTACTGGGTGAAATCTTCACCTTCCTGAAAACCAAAAAGATTTCCTTAAATCGCTCCCTCTGATATTCTTTTTCCTGATCATTGATAAAGAAAAATACAAATACAATAAAAACAACAAGCAGGAATATGGTGTAACCTTTTCAATCATGTTTCCACTTCATGAGCATTGCCCTTCTCTCTAACTAAAGTCACTCTCAAGATCACTGCTGCTGTATCCAATTCTTTCACTCCATAAAATATCAGCCCCCCAGACACGGTCACATGGGCTTGTTTGTATGAGAGGTTGCTGATACGTTTGAGTGTGAGGCCATGTGGGAGAGTGTCTAAGTGTGTGCTAGTGTGTGTGTGAGCGTGTGCCTGAGCATGTGTTGTTGCATGTGTTGCAGTGTCATCCCGCCCTGGAAAATGACTTATTAAAATGAAATTACGCCGTGCCCTGACCCATGGCAAACGGCATGAGCCACAATTTGTCTAGCAGTTGAGCTGTGAATAAAATCTGATTGGCAATAATTTGGCTTTGCTGTTGATATAGCATCCCGTCCTCCACATCTTTTCTTCTATCTGCTATCCCCTGTAACTACGCTCCAGCCCCCTGGCCCCTCAGCCCCCTGCCTTATCGTGGATGTGTTGATCTAAGGGTGAAATATTACTGATTTAGTGATGTGGGGTCAGCAAGCAGAGCACTGAGATGACGGTAAGTGGGCGGTTGTGAGGTTAGGGAAGGGTTTTATGAAGCAGGGAGAGCTGATGGTAATGTTAAATGCCAAAACCGACCACCGATCTCCAGTAAAAGGATGACTGTCTATGTGTGTCTGGGTGTGTGTGAAGGGGGGTGGGTTTCTCAGGGAGTGTAAAGCTGCACATGCTGACCTGAGTGCACTTGACTATTGAAGCAAATATTCTTTTACATTGTGCAGCTGTTTGTCCAATGTATGTGCATTTATTCCCTGTCTATGTGTTGTTATGGCCAAGTGATGCATTTAGTCTGAGGCCATTTGCCTTGGTCATCCTATTTAGCATAAAGCTAAAACCTATTACAGGCAGCACATTCAATTTATCTCATTTGTCTGCTTTAAGAAATGACTTTTTCTACATTTGGACATTCACAAACACATACTGAGAGAGAGGGAAAAATAAGGACACATATGTGATAGAGGGAATGATAGAGTTGGGTAATGGAGGCAGAGTGTTAAAGACCCCAGTGCAGTGGTGGCCTTGGACAGGTTGATGTAGTTGCAGCAATGAGCAGCTCATAAAAAGTGCTATCCGTAGGCTTTAGGAAGATATTCTATCTCTGTGCTGCTAACGGCACGGCCTAAAATCACCTGCTCCATCAAAGTCAGAGCCCCCCTCCATTACATAAAACACACTGGGAAAACAGCAGAGGTAACAATACAGCCAAGTGTGTGTGAGCAAAGCGCTGCTTGTGGGGAGACGTTGGTTTTACTCAGAGGGGATTTGGGAGACTCAGAACAAGACAGAAGAGAGAAGAATTTAAAGGAATGGGAATGTAAACTTGATTTCCCTTGGCTGATTTCTTTTAAACAGACACATTAATGTATTTTTTTAATTGAAAACTGGGTTCTTAAGTAGGGCTGGACCTTCTCATTGTTCACAAGCTTAGAATAGGAGGACATATCAATAGCTGAGTTTAAGTCACGTGGTTTTGGTGACGCATAATTTTGAATGGTAGCAGCAAGAAAAACCAGAGAATACATTTTTAGAGGCAACCATTGCTGAAAATCTGTATTATACTGATTTCGATCTGGTTTAAACACATGATACAAGCAACAAATTAACAAAAATTCCTTCACATTCAACTAGAAAGATGGTAATACTTTAGATTAGGGAACATATATTAATTAATTTGTAGTCAATAAGTAATAATTAGGAGTTAATATGTGGAAAAGTCTGAATTCATAGTGCAATAGAGGTAGAATAAGGGGTTAATGCCTGCTCAATAAATACTAATTAGGGGCTAGTAAGCTACTTGTATGGATGTTAATAAGCACCGAATTAATGTTGAATATGTGTTCCCTAATCTAAAGTGTTCCCAAACAGGGGAAGTTCATAGCCACTATAGAAAGACCTTCAAAAAAAAGCTCGTGTGGGAAAACTTTTTTTTTTTTACTGTGACAATATGAAACCCATATTTACACAAATATCAAAGGCAATTATCTAGCTTCTTTTTAACCCTTAAACAGCTAAAATAAAAAATAATAAACAATTTAAAAGTTAAAATTAACATAAAAGTGACCAGGATCTCATAGCCATCATTCAAAAAATGATTGACCTTGCTGTCAGCCACTGAGATGTACTAGTCACCACTTAATTTTTTTTTTTTTCGTTTTATCTCCTATTTTTGAATGTGTCCTCAAGCTCAACATGAAAACCCCCTAAAGATAATAGACCTACTGGCAACTTGTAGTGCTGAGGGAACACTCAGGGCACATTTTTTTTACCAATGTTGCATTAACTTGTTCAGGTGCGGGTTGAGGTGCTTTAATTATTTGTTTATTAGCCTGCTATATCTTCAAGCACAAAACTTGACTGAACAGGAAAATATGTAAATTTCACCCAGAGAAGTTGGTTTTCTTTATTTTTGTTAGTCTTCTAAGTATATTAGCTGTACCTGCAATGCAAGTGTAGAAAAGATGACATCTTTGTAAAAACATTGAAGTTATTTGAGAAGTGTTTAACTGACAGATTTGCCCTCCTAAGGCCTGCATCTGGTTTGCTCCCTCAAAAGTTTTTAAAATGGAGACAGAAAAATAGATGGTGAAGATTCAAGCCAATATTTGAACTCTCTGTAAGAATCTTTGATTCTGTTGTAGAAGTGGGTATTAAAACATGTACTAGTTTTAATGATAACTAACCCAACTCTGCTTTGTTTTTCATCATTATTTGGGTACTTTTTAAAGACTTAAAGTATTTAAATGATGAAATTGTAAGGGTACTGTGTTGTTGTTTTTTTTAAGTACACACACAGTCACCTTAACCCAAAGCATAACAAACATCTGATGAATGACCACTTAAATGTTAAAGACATAAGCTAGATGCATAAAAAATGTGAGAAAAAATAAGCCAACTTCTTAAATTGTTGACCCTGTTTCAGTCTGGATGTGTCTGCCCCTGGGTGCACAGCGCATTCAAATAACAGTAAGACATGGACCAGTGTCCTGCAGTCCCAATTAAAGGTGCACACTTTTAAAGACCAAATATCTAAAACCAGTGTTGCAGAAAGTAAAGCTACATTAAAAAACAAGCCAAAAAAATAAATGGAGTTATGTGTAGGCATGGTACAAACTAATAAATGTAAACACTTGTACAGACACAAGCATGCAAACAAACTGCATCCACATTAGACTGTACAAAATTCACATCACCCTAATGTACACTTTGTAAAAGGCTATGGGGCACAATTTTAGTACAGTGAACACAGAACTAAAAACAAACAGAAATAGACATTTACATAAATTAACTGCACTGCATGTCATTTACTTTCATTGGTTAACAAAGTCAGTTGTACATAGGTGTGATGAGGAGACAAACAACATTCTTAGTCACGCAAAATCTCCTGCTTCTTTTTTGAGTCACGACGTTTTATCTTTTTCTGAAATGCCTTTGGGCAACTCAGCAGGGAGAGGAGAAGGAGATGTATGCGCTGTACGCCAACAACAACAACAACAATAGTGGATTCTCCAAAAATAACAGTTTGCTCCACCACTGTGTACCCAGTTGTTGTAAGACGTGCAGATTGTGATTTTGAACTTTTTAAAAAAGACACAAAGGAAAATGTGCTTTATCTTAATTCAGCCCACTGAACAGGCTGGAACATAGAAGAAATCAGCCCACGCAATGATTGCTTTGATTATACCTCCTGAGAAAAGATGAAAAATTTATGTTTGCAGACATCAAGTGTTTGCTGAGCAGCTGCTGGATGTCCAAGTGAAAGCACCTCAACAAAGTGTCCAATACAGTGTCTGGTTGTGAGCTGTAAGCTTATAAATGCGGATTTTGCAGTCCACTATCACTTGCCCACACTCAGGTGTCAGTAGGAATACATTTTCCCATCAACACTTGAATCTTTACTGACCTATATGCACAAATTTTCCAGCATTAAAGCTTTGAAAGCCCCTCGCTTTAAATTAAGATACCATGCTCCTAAATGTCTTCCACCCACTTGAAACCATTTTCATTGACACTACCTATTTAGTGGTGAACCTCATGACTCTTTTTAAGGTCGTGCTGTTGTCATCCGTCACATGACAATGGGGGCTCTATGGGTCTCTTCATCGAGTCTTCCTCTAGAGACAGAGAACTTAAATTTTCTTTCCGAGCTAATAGAAATTTAACTCTGCCCATAACTCCGCTGAGTCCTCCAGGCTCGACACTCAGCAGGGCCCTGGAGGAAATAGCTTCAGCTGTCATTTACTTTACTGTTCTCTTCTTATCTTTTTCATTTCTTCCCCCTTCCCTGCTCCCATATCTTTTCATGATGTTTGCTGTCATTGGCAGTGGCTTGAGTGGCCACGTCGTGGAATTATTGATTTCTTGCTCCCACTTCTCTACAACCCCTCCTCCTTCTTCTCCTTCCCTGTGTTGCATCTGAAGCCTGGGGGTTTGAGGCACAACCAGCCTGCTTCATGGGCAGCTCATCCCACTTTATCCTTCCAGGTGCTTTTCTTTTTTTCTTTTTCCCCTTGGTTTTCTTTGCCTGTTCTGATGTTGAGAGCACTCTTGGACCAGCTGAGGTTTGCTTGAATAGGAGTTTCTTTTTAACATCATTTCCCTGTATCCTCACCCACATCCATCAAAGCAGCACAGACCATGTTCAGGCACTTGCCTTGCATTTAACCTCATCCACTGACTTCTCATTCCCTCTGACAGCACACAAATAACTGTCAGCATTTGTCATGAGACAAAACTGAAATGTGTTTTTTGCAACATGTTGACACCATCTTTTTATTCTACGTGAGAGCATCTTTTTGCTATAGTAAGAAAACAACAAAGATGGGACCCCAAATAGAGTTTCCTCAATGACATATCTGCAGTTTTTTTTAACTACAGTTTGAGCACTCACAAGTGGTGACAAACTGTTCTCCAAAGATCTGGTTCTTCTTAGGGTTTCTGCTGCATAATAGGTAAGTTTTTCTGGCTACTGTTGCCAAAAGCTTGCTCATGTTGATTGCCTATCAAAATTATATCAATCACGTCAAGTCAAGAAGTTCAGTTTGTGTCTACATCCTTAATTCAACCACTTTTTGGTCTATTACACACTACAAAGCATTGCCCGCTAATCTGTATTGGTAGGCAGACTGATCTAAAATATCCATGTAACAATACCAACGTTGGTATCAGTATTGATCAATACTTTCGTGATGAAATCGATACTTAAAATGGTCAGTATATCGCTGATTTCCTAAATAGTGTTTAATTTTTGTAATGGTTAATCTACCAGTATGTGCAAGTTGTTTGATCAAAATGATACATTCAATGCTGGAATGAAATAACTGTTGATGTCCTTGAGAATTCAAATCTACTGTTCAATAACAAAGCAGAAAAATTTAGTTAGTTACTTCCTTTCTCAAACAGAAACATTACTTTTAGTGGTTGTGTGTAACTCTTGATTTATTTGCACACACCTCTTTTCTATGTGAAAAGTATGGATATAAATAAATTTTGCAGTATCTGACACCACTACTAATCTGTTTCTAATGAGTCTCATTTCAACAGAAGAAAGTGAACCAAATAAAAGTTTCACTCTGGCTTCCTTCAGTGATGTGGGCCAGAAAAAGAAAACAAATATCTGGTCATTTGCATACAATGAACTCATTTTTACTAAAATAAAGTCTTGTGCAGATTTGTGAAAAGAAAAAAATGCAAACTTTGTTAAATCTATCATCAAGGTGGGACAACAAAAAACTGTTTATTGAACAGAGATATCCATTCATTCTGCTGCAAACTCTGGAAACAGTTAAAATTTTTGATCTAGAAAAAGGTGGTGGTTCAACCTACTTTTGCTCTTCATGTGCACTTTTCTTCCTTGTTACACAAAGCACTTAAATGTGCAATTTGTCTGTATTGACCACACATTCAAATCTAAACCTCAAATCAAATCAGTGACCCTTTTGCTGTGAGGTAACAGCGTCATGACTGCACCACTATTCAGCCTTTGGTAATGATATATTCATTGCAATTGTCAGACAAAATATCTGGTATCTAAGGAAAAATGAAAACACTCAATCACTGTCCAACAGATCAATAATCTGCCAACTGTAATGGAGTATTACAATGAGCAGAATGCGCACTGTTTCGCCATTTATCCTACTTCTCTGATCATGAAATCAAAGCCAGTGATGCAAAAGATTCCAAGTTGAGGTTTAACAGGTAGGGTTTTAGGTTTTGCATTATAATATCTGATGTAATAAATAATATCTGGCAAACTTTGGTTCACTTGGAGTACTGCCACAAGAATTTCTACTTGACTTTTCTGCTGCTTAAAAACACCTATCAGATGCTCTGACTGCTTTGTTTGATTGCTAATGTGTATTGACAATAATGTCTTCCCACCAAGCAGATGCCCAGAGTCTGCTGCTGAAGAGGACATTAGCATTGTTGCTTTACTAGCTCCCATTAGCAGTAAACAAATGCACCTGTCTCTGTTTACCATCTCTGCTATATTGCCTCTGACAACACACCGACGCCAAGTCATAAACACAGAGGAGGAGCAATTCATCTTTATTGCATGTAATCATTCTAAACATCCACACGGGCTATCAGTTCCTATAAGACAGGTAGAGAGGTAGCCAAATAATGTTCCCTCTGTGTCTCAGCTTCATCCCAGGTTCAGAGTCAGGAAGTCTGTGACAAGTTCAAAGTACAGGTTTATGGTTTTTCTGTCTTTCTGCTCAAATGGCCTGTGTGGCATCCCCCATGTTCGCAGCAGGTGCTGTGCTGTGCTGGTTACAGTAGTTGTGTGATATAATGGCTTTTATTAGCGAGCATGATTAAAGTCAGCCAGGAGGGGGAGCGGGCAGGTGCTGGGCTGATGAGCAGAGTGACAGTGTTAATAGACTGTGGCTCCAGGGAGGTGGCCCCCGTTTGCAGCACCAATCCGTCTTGATTTCTGCACATTGCCTTCTTCAATTACACTAAGTGTTTAGCTCTAGTCACCAGCAACCTGGGCATGCATAGAGCGTAGCTGAGGGGGATGCAGGCACGTACCGTGCATTATGCATGAAAATATGAAATGCAAGTCAGTCATGCTATCAATTTGAAATGTTATCAAGCTGCTCTCAAACTTTTTTTCCCCCTGAATTCGTTAGCAGCTGCCGGTGAAGTTGCCTGATTGGATATGAAGTGCCAGGCTGTAATCTGAAGCTGCTGCTGCACTATCTCCAAGATGTGTCCGAGCTCTTCGCTCAGCGAGAAGAGATAGATGATGCAGAGATAAGACATTGAGGGATACACTCCTTTCACAGGGGCACAGAGGGAATTAGAGGTGTCCTCTCCCATGTGAAAAAAAAGGTTATTATCTTCATCCTCTAGCCTGTGCACCTGACATCATGCAGCACCTTTACTCAAGATAAGACCTAATCTGGACTCTTGCTTATGTCTTTATTTACTTGTGTCAAGGTTATGAGCTGCAGCACACACAGAACACGCTGTTCCCGAACATTTAAACCTTGCAACACTGGCTTTGATGAAAGAAAAATGTAATTAGTGATTTTTGTGTGCTTTCTGTGCGCAAAGTAAGGTTATATTTTAAAAGGGGAGTGAGTTAGTAACAACACATCGTTCAATTTTAGAAAGCTTTCTGAATTCACTTTATTGACTTTCCCAAAGTGAAAGCAAGGGGAATGCAACCGCACATTAATTAGGAAAGCTGTAGGAGCCAAATTCTTCAGTGAAACAAATGTAAATGAAGCGTATATTTTTCCGGGTGATAGAGTGACAGAGTCTTTTGATGATTCTTTGTTCGCGCTCTGAGTGATCCGCCTGTGTTTGTCTTGACACAATAAACAAACATCAAGAGAACAGCTGTCGACAGAAATGTACATTCCACCAGGTAAATGATACACATTAGCCAAAATGGCCTAAGCAGCGTATCGTCTGGGAGCGAATGCGGTTTCCTCCTCAGGAGAGAGCTGCTTGTTTTGTGCAATGTTGATGACAGGCAGTGAATCTAAATTCCTATAGATTGTTTCTATAACCTTTCTCAACTGAGGAATAACAGAGACGTGATCCCAGCACCACTGCTCTTTAGATTGCTCCCTCGCTGTCACTTGACACAAATAAGACAGTGACGCCTGGGATGTGGCACCGCTTACCTCGGCATCGAGCGGAGGGGGAACGTGCCATCTTTTGACCCCCTGATGCATTCGAGAAAAGGTCAAACTGACAGTCGTCATCTCATCAATCCGCTGCTGTGACTCTGTCAATCTTCTCTGGGACCCCTCTGGAAGAGAAGAGCGTAAGAGAACAAATTTACCCATCCTTGATTCTCCACCACCCATCCTTCGTTTGCCTTAGAGAGATGGGCTGAAGGAGGGTGGGGGCGTTGACCTTCGTGACCGCCTTATCTTGTGGAAAGGTCACAGCAAGGCCTCTCAAAAAACCAGAGGGGTGGGGAGGATCGATCTGGAGGCTTTCTTTTATTTATCTCGGCAGACATGCTGCTTCTGGTGTTCTTCCAGGCCAATGGTGGAGGGGATGCGATAACGATCTATTAGTGTTGCAGATATCCTCCTTACCTTTCCCCTCCCCTCTCCCTGCAGCCCCCACCTCTGTCCCTTGCTTTCCCCCGTCTGGCACCCTAACTCTATAGAAGGCCCTGGCCCCAAGCCAGAGGCATTTGGTAGAAAGGAAACTTGGAGGTCATCAGAATGAGATGGTTACCATCCCGGGGTCAACACGATCAAGCCGTGTCGTTGTTTAATACAGTGTGCGGGAGGGAGAGAAATCAGGCCGCCCTGATAGAAACTGCAGAGCTATTAGAGTGTAGGAGCAAAAAGAGGAGGGGGGAACATCACATTCACTTTTCTGTCCCGTCCCCTTTGACTTTTGCAGCGCAGTGTATTAATGGCCTGCTCTTATCACCATTTATCATTTGAGCAGTGCAATATATAGGAAGTGGTTGCATCAGTAGAGGGAAAACAAAAGAGGAGAGATAGAGATGTTGGAGATGAGTGTGTCGCCGAGAGCTGAGGATGATTTAATTAAAGAGTTTTCTTTCCCGCTGTTCTCAGGTTTGTGTTTTGTTTGGAGGTGGGAAATGAAACAAATGACTCATTGACATTGCTGCTGACTCACACATAGCTCAAACTGTCTTGAGCCCCTAACGCTGCTCATACTCATGCGCTAATCCAGTTTTAGAGCACAAACAAACACACAATCATACGTCTGCGTTTATTTACTAAAACACCACTTTTGTACCGACATAACACTTTGGCATGCAGTTAAAACCCCCCACCCGAATACGCTCCAAATATTTCTCCATTACCCAACCATCATGGTCAATTAGGCCCCGCTTTCTCCACCTTTTATCTCCTTAACCAGGGTCCTCATCTGCTGCTTGTGTCACGGGGCCCGCAGATAAATAATTCAGCAGAGAGAGAGAGGGGAGCAGAGAATTTACAGCTCCCGTCTTTCCCAGTCAGGCCGTAAATTCTGAATGAGGGGAAACGGGAGAATATAGTAGGGGAGCGGAGAAAAAAGGAGAAGGGGAAGGGAGATGAGGGAGGAGAAGGGCTGTGGGGAAGTGGTCCCTCGGGGGCCATAGTCTCACACAGGCAACATCATAAAGTCACCATTAGAATGCTGTATTTATAACAGTGGGTTTGCCTCAGGCTGCAGATGTGATACCGAGTCCCCCATCCAAACACACACACACACACACACACACACACACACACACACACACACACACACACACACACACACACACACACACACACACACACACACACACACACACACACACACACTGTCTTACTCACTTTCTCTCTACGAAACCCACTAATCACACAAGTACACCCACACAAACACACTAGGCAGTGCTCATATCCACATGATAATGTCATTTTCTTCAGTATTAGCAGAGTCTCTCCATAAAACACACACTGTGTCCTTCTCCTGGCTCTGCTGTCCCTATATGTGGTGTTCAGCAGGGCGCCCACATCACAGAATATCAATGGTTTAATGAGGCGAGGGCTCTTTCTGATGTGCTGCAACATTGACTCTTTGGGGGGAACACAGAGAGTGAAACGACTCTGTGAAGAGATAACAACGCCCCCCGATGGACCGCTGGCCAGCTCTGAGCATGCTCGGTAGTGCTTGACACAATAGCTGTCATCTTTGTCAAGACTTTTTCCAACTCTTTAATGTTAGGTGAGAACAGTTATTGAGCACTTCTACAACAGGGTTATCTTTGACCAAAATCGAATAAAACTTGGTGATTTTATTCAAAGAAAAATGCCAGTGTTTAGACTTCTTGGGTCATTAATTGTATCATTTTTCCTCCTTTTTGCATTATCCTTGGGCAATTTGCTGCTCTTTCACTGCTGCTTGAGTCAAATCCATTAAATTGATGTTGTTGAGGACATGTGATCTATAGCCATGCAACCTCATGAGTTTGAGTTATGGGAAATATTTAAGAGTTATCAATCCATACAGGGTAGAGCAGAATCATGTAAGATGACAATAGAAGTGACACAAGTGCTAAAAAAGGGGTTTCCGCTCTAAATTCAAAGCAAGCTTTTAATCCAGACATACTATGACTAATTTCATTGATAACCTTGCCGCGGCTTCAAATCTTGCATCTCAATGTACATGTTTGTACAGAGACACAGTACAGTTCAAAACTGGAGTCAAAATTCCACGTTTTCTTCTGTGATTGTGAGTGATGGCTATTTTTATTCTATTCTTCTAATCTAATTCCCTGCAACCATCAGTGATAAGCGTTTAATAACTTGAGGTAATATATGCCTCGGGGAACAAATGACAACTTCTCAGTGGCCTGGGTGTAGTCAGTGCCAACTTCAGCTAGGACTACCTATTCTTTGCTGTGTTAGCATCTGCAAATTAAAAATGCCCTTTCTTAAACCATTAAGTCTCTTGGGATTAAACCTATTCATCTGTTTTGCTCAACAGCAGACGCACAGATGCTTTACAATGGCTTACATCAACAGCAGAAAAAAACAAAAAACAAAAGAAAAAACAGTTATTTGTATGTGTGTGTGTGTGTGTGTGTGAGAGAGAGAGAGATTTACCCTCAATTTGCAGGTTTTAAGTTGTTGGAAATTCAACAACATGATAAGGATTTTTCAAAAAGTAAAACACTAACTTTATCAGGTCTGTCCTCAAAAGACAAAAACATAAAAAAGCAAGTGTAAAACTGGGGTTGTTTCATTCCTTCGGTGGCAATCCAGGGCCTACTTTCATCACAGACTTTAACCAAAGCTTGATGATTGATTGATACTTGCCAAAACACAATATGTATCATGAAAAAGAAGCCAGGGATTTTAGATCTATACTTTTGGTAGATTCTCATGACTTTTGTCCAGCACTGGGATGATGTGAGTGAAGAAATAACCAAATGCAATATATCTAACTCTTTATTTCCAAGAAAAAGAAAAAGCAGTAATCACCTCACATATAAGACGATACTCTGGAGGTGGAAAGCCATGACGGAATTTGATTGACTGGTGTGACACAAGTATTGCACTGACTTACGCAGGGGAAGTGTGACAAATTTGTGCAGGGATAAACATGACTGAATTGGTATTATTTACCATTGCTGTGTTCCCCAATTCAGTGATTAACGTTGAGAAACACCCAGGGTGGCAAATCAGTTTTCTGTTGAGTCCTATCCCAGCCCAGCCTGATCCACAGGCACACTCCTGCTGAAAAGACATCTTTGTCAATACTCCACGTATATCTAATAAAGAAAAAGGTCCTGATTTCTCTCCCACCTCTCTTCTTGTTACGTGCCTTTATCTTCTATATGTCAATGTCCATCTTTCCTACCTATCTGAGTATCTTCTCTTATTATCTGTATTAGTATAGTATTTAAATGTTATCTTAAACAAGTGCCTGAAATCTATAGCATGTCTTAACTGAATAAGCTTCTTCAAGAAGTTGAGGATAATGCCGTGGTGAATTGTAGTTTAGTTACAAAACAGACATTAAATAACACAAAGTTGAGTCAGAGGTGTCAAGGGAAGCCAAAGGTTTACAAAAATATTGAGCAGCACCAGTAAACAAAACAGAGTAAGCACACCAAATCCCCTGTGCCTTTTCATACACTCTGTAGAAAAGCAATAAGAGGAGGTACAGTACCTTTTGTTTATCTGTCCCGCTCATGCGTTTATTGTCAAACCTTGTTTAGGAATATAATTTCCCCTTAACTGGCCTTTTGCTTTCTTGGCACTCTTCAGGCACTTTCATGTCAGTGGGCTACAGTGGAGGGGGGGCTGCTACCTTGGAATAAAGTCCTTTTATTTAAAGCTAGCCAGAGGGGTCAGAGGAACTGATCTGTCATTGGCAGAGTAATAAACAGAGAAGGAGAGTTCCACATAAACATCTCCAACCAATATGAACAGCCCACTACAGGAAATGAAAATGTGGCCACGGGAAGTTAACCCTTCATGGCCCAGGAGAGAAAGGATACTGCTGCACTTGAGCATGTTTGCTGAATGCTTCTGTATCTTTTGTGTGGGTTATTGTGGAGGGGCATTTCCTGAAGGTGTCTGAACATGCATTAATTGGTTGTCATGGAGAGATACGGCTAAATGCGAATGGGGTGGCAGTGTCGAATGCCATTTAATGAGGGAATAAAACAGTCTCCCATTGAAGGCAGATAGGGAGAACAGTATTGACCCATGGTGGTGCTCGTGAATAACCAGTTGTCTCCCCCAATCGATCACGACACAATGAGGGACAACGTGGACGATGTGGTGGCATGATTTGTGAATGACACCGAAGGTCAACACATGTTCAGGGTAGTGATTACTCCTCTGCAGAATGTATGTAATTTTTTCTTTTAACCTACAAAAGAGCTCTTGACTCTCTGGTTTCTTCTCCATGACAGCGTCCTCTCTCCGGCCTCCACCGTTCATCCACGCGTGATCATTAAGCTCAACGCTATGCGATTCTCAATGAGGCAGCGCAAGTAACCAAGTTGACCCTTTGAGGGCACCGCTCTGACTTGTTCCTCTTTCTCCTTTGTCTTTTTCTGTTCTCACTCGTCTTATTCCCCAAAGCCTGCCTGTCAAAGGGCCAAAGCCTTGGCTGCTTGTTGCGCATGCTAACATCCCGTGCTGAAAGATGGGAAGAGAGCGAGGGCAAGGGAGTGAGATGGAGAGGGAGACAGACCGAGGCCGTTATAGCTACGGTCGCCAACGGACCGACAGACTTTGAGAGTTGAGTGAATAAATGCCCTGTCTACTTGGGACAGGGTGCACTCACTCTCGCAACCCGGCACGCATGCATAAAACCCCAGGGGTCGGGGGTAGGGGAGTGGAGAGAATCTCTGCAGAGAGATTGATAACGCCCCCCCTGCTTCAAACAGCGGACAATCCAAGCAAGCCCAATGTGACTTTTAAAAACCCCAATGAATAGTGCATGGAGACGGGTCAAGGGCAAGAGAGGTGGAGGGAGGGCTAAGGAGTTTTTCTTATCAATCAGGGAGTCATGGGGGGAATGTGAGAAGACAAGCGCCATGCGGGGCTCGTTGGGGGTTGGAGGGGCTGGAGGAGGGTGTTGGCGGGATAAAGGTCCTTTGATAGCTGTGAAATGGAGAAACAGATGCAGAGAGGTGGAAAGAGCATTATGGCTGGTGATAGTAAATACTCCAGGGTATTGAGCCTTTTAGGTTTATGTCAGCGGTGTCATGTTGAGCTAGTCTGACTGAAGTTAATCTGGGAGTTTTCAGAGGTGAGAAAAAAGCAGAGCTATCAAACAGAAACCTATCATCTATGAGGCCATTTATCATACTTTTGTTGAATGTAAAAGCATTTTTTTCACTGTGGATGGTTGTGGTCCCTAACACGCCTTTGAATAGCTGTGACATAGAGATAGCAAACTGGCATTGTTTGTTTTAAATGAACAGGCCAAGTATGCTCTTACTCTTTTTTTTTTAATTGTTGCATGGCACATGGAACTGTAAAAAAAAAGAAAAATCAGAAAAGCACAATTTTGGAAATTAGTAGAAGAAAAATCAAGTCCCAGTATTCTCATCCAACATTTTTACCAAAGACATCACACCCCGACTGCTGCCTACAGTAAAAAGAACAAACTCCCGCGGCACCTTCTTTCATCATCTTGATTGAGAATGATGCCTCCTATTCAAAGCACTGCGAAGAAGAATAACAGGTGGGAAGGGCTTTCATAATGGTAAATCAATATAGAGAATCTACAGCACAGTTCAGCCTAAATGCCACCCCGCCCTTTGGCCTCTTATCACCACCCAATCATAGGCAATCAAGCTCCTTTAGAGGCTGATTTAACCCTGATGAGCCCCAAGCTCGATGAACCCCACGTACACAGAAAGCACACGCTCACCAACACGCGCACACACACACACACACACACACACACACACACACGCACACACACACAACACTGTCTGCAATATTGCGGCAGAGATTAAAGCCGTATGAAAGGGGCAGAGACAAAGGTGACGTCTCCTCTTTTCAAATGGCGAGAGCGTGGCTTGACATGAAGCGAGCGGGTGAGTGCCTGGGTGAACAAAAGGCTGGTGCCGTGCGAGAAAAGGGCAGAGGCGGGAGCAGGGCAGCGGTGATGGGGGGGGGCAGGCTTTTAATTAAAAGGATTATATTGAGGTGCACAGTGCTGCAGAGGAGCTGTCCACTGGGCCCAGATTGACTACAGTAATGAAACCCATCCCTGTCAGAGGAGAGGGAGAGAGAGGGAGCGGACGAGGAGGTGGGATTAGAGCACCAAGAGAGGTGGAAGCAGGGAGCCCAGAAATGTTAGAAGAAACAATAAATACCAAGAATAAATGCATCTAATGAGGGATGATCAGGCAGAATTGTAAGATGGGAGCTTAAAGTAATAAATACACAAGGTCATAAAGAATAATAACAATGAATGAACTGTGGTATTAAATTAGAAGTTCTCGTAGATTAAAGTCATTACAGATATGCTTCCGGCCAGGAGAGAGTTCCCCTCTTTAATGTAAATGAATGCTAAGTTTGGCATATCCATCCAGTGCCTCTGCTCTCATTAATTTTTATCTCTGCAGATATAATGAAGTCATAATAGCGGGGAGTCTGATGAGTTGTCAATTAGAAACCTGAATGATCCCTGTCCTGAAATAAAAAAGGACCCAGAGAGAAGGTTATTGATTCTCCTGTTCCCTTTAACTCAGCAGCAGGCTTCATCCATCAGCTTCCCTTTGCTCGCACATGTTTGTCCTCAAATCACACCATGAAGTCATATTAATCATATGTAAAACAGATCAGCTACAGGACACCTGACACTCAAAACATGCTGGTCTTGCAACTGTTGGTTACATCTATTTAGCATTTAAATTATAACATGCAATAAAATCAACATAACAGAATAACTCAGGAATTGTTCTGTCACACATGGCTTCTCACAAACTTTCCAGCATGGAGATAAGTCCCTTGTGTCTGCCGCTGACTGTATTTGTGTTATCGCTCCAATCTGTTGTGTTGTGAGGAACTGCATGGTTTCCCACCGCTGCTGACCAAGATTAACATTATCTCTGACTGCCCTGCCAGAAAACCAGACTGTGTACTAAATGACTTAGATAAAGGCAAGACAGGAAAAGTACAACTTTTGGCACCAACTGTCTGTTACATTCCTGGATTTGCTATATTTATTATGTTTGTCTGACATGCTAAGAAGCATCAGCCTGAACAAGGGTGTAAACAAAATTCATCTAGATGATATGAATATATATGTATTTTTTGATAACTAACCTATTTTTCCGTTAAAAAAATACTAAATGCATTGCTAGTTTCTACCAGTCATAATCATTGTATCACTGTTAATCATTTTAAGAGGAAAACAGTTGGCAGTTTTTCCCTCAATGTAATGCCCTTATGACAGCCAGAAACTCTGGGAACCAGGACATGGTTCACTTACCAAAACTCTTGGTACACCCATTGTTTTTTAGAGTCTATAACATGCCCTGTCTAAATTAAAATACTACGATTCCTGCTGCATGCCAACGCAGTACAGTTCAAGTTATGGCTAGCTTAAAAGTGTTTATAAAAGGCTGGTTAGATGTGAAGAATCAGAAATCAAAAACAATAAAACACAAGATATGTAGTTATCAGAAGAGTTCATATCTGAGGCATATTGAGCTAAAAAGTTATAGAGCATTGATTCGGTAGAAAAAGTTAGAGCATTTGCACCCCAACACGCCGGCTTTACATGCTTCATTTTGTTTACAACTGTACTTGTCTTGGTTTGTGTGGTAGATAAATCACTTATGAAAGTAACTCCTCACATCAAAAGAGAACATCATTAAGTAGTTGAGTTATCCATTCAGCATTACTTACATGTAAAAATGACACATTAGAGTACAAGAGTACAGCTCAAGATCTCAACTGATTTTTAATGAAATGTAAATTCAATAGCAGACAATACAGAGGTATACAGCCATAAGCCTAGTTGATTCTATAAAACCATGGCGAGATTATCATTGAATCTCATCCCTTAACATGTTCAATACCTCTTCACAATCTAATAGTTAAGTCTGTGCATGTGTAGTACTTGTATATGGGCTCTTTACATTTTTCTTGCATTTTAATAGTCCTGTACATGTCTTTAGGCCACACTAAATAAATCATCCTTGCACTTGGCATCTTCATATTGTCCTCCTGTCCTTCGTTGAAGTTATTTTGTTGTTCAGCTCTAGTCTGAAAAACTGACAACAAAGCAAAACGTAAAAAAAGAAAACAAACAAGTAAAACAACAACAACACAATAATTCATCCTTAAAACTAATTCTGATTGCTCTGTTATGTCACTGAAGCTTTGTAATGGTCAGCCATATGCACAAGCACTGGACTGAAAATTGTACAGTATAGATGGAGAGTAAGTAAGAACAGAGAGTCTTGCTTAAGGATCTTCTGGCCATTCAATTCCTCGTCCCTGAATGCACACAGTACACTATGTATGTCACCTGCAGGAGAAGCTTTTAAGTCAATAAAATGTAAATTAACTCACAGCTATAATGGGCACTCAGAGCGTGGAGGGAAAATAACACTGAAATGCAAACATCTCAATGAAAACAATGATAAATCTGTACCATGCAACCATTTCTTAAGTAGGCAGTGGATAAATTGGATGAGAGCTTTTTAAGGTGATTCTGATTGCTAAAAATATTTAAAAGAAAAACACGTTTTTATTTGATCTGTCGATCCAGCATTCCACATTTTAAAATGTAAAAAAAACCTCATCTATGAGGAACAGTTTCTATTCAAAAGAATGTAAGAGAATATAGGAAACCTATGCAGCAGCAATCACAGCACAATGTTGAGGGACTTAATATAGAATAAAGTGTAATATTATTCCATATGTTTTGCATTTAAAAAGGTCAGCTGCAAATTGCATGCCTGTCACAGATAGCATCATACCATGTTATATAAGACTTGAATGTGCACAGTGAAGACAGAGGTTATTGTCTACCGCACTATCAAAGTCCAAGTATATGAAAATGTCCTCCTACTTATTCTTAAAACTGCTTAAAAAGTGAAAATAAAATAGCAAAGCTTTATGAAGAGATTTGTTTTTATTCGATGCAATCACTGAAAAGTCATCTTTCGCTCACACCTTTCTTACATTTAAGCTTTATGAGGTGGAATGAGGCCATTGTGCTACCAGAGAGTGACAGTGCATTCTTACTTTAAAAGGTATAAATATATAAGCTTTAAAAGTGGTAAAAAGTTGCTTATGTGTTGGCCTAGCATTGCAGAAAGAGCGCTCCTCAAGTGAGTGTGCCTGAAGAGGTATGAAATGAATTTCATACCTTTTCCTCCTTCATCATTTGCCCAACGTTTTTTAGCTGGTCTCCTCTGCTCAAGCTATGTGTCTCACCATTACAGAGCTAATCCATCCATGACAATGTTCAATTTCCTCTGGGGAATATGGAGTGCAGTGGGGAGAATTTGCAACCCTGTGGCCCATCTGAGTAGCATTAACGACAGCGCCCACATCCCTCCCAGCTTGAGCTTTGTCTGGAAAAGAGAAACTCATTTGACCTGAGTGGTTCGATTTGGGAATCTGGCAATGCTGTGATACAATCTTCTATTACAGACATTTCTCTGATGTGATGGAGGCACGAGGAAAATCTTTAGCCAACAGCTGCTACAGGTGCAGAGACATTTTGACAAATTACACATCTGCATTGTCATCGAAAGAAAGTACATTTTATGTTCAGAGATAATTGAGTGATTAACTTTTGCACATCCCAACCACACCTACAGGGAAAACTTGCTATGCTGTGCTTTTCTCACTCCGCATATACTTGCAGATATAATAAGCAGCGGACAAAAATACTTCATGTCGGAGGCTTAATTAAAAAGAATCTTTCTGATGCTGATCTGTTTCAGTGTTGTGTGTGTGTGTGTGTGTGTGTGTGTGTAAATTCTTTTTTCCTTTTTGTTTTTAATGAAAGTTAGAGATGAGCTTCAAGCAATCAGTTTGAATAGTCATGCATGTGACTCAAAATAGGGTACACAAAGAAAAAGAGAAAATGTGTGGCATTTTTATGGAATGCTTCAGTGAGAACAGAGACTCATGTGTGGACTTCATGGGATGGAGCAATTATCCAACCCTATACATTACCCTTACAGCTGTGTCAAGAATTGTGACAGTAGTGCAGTAAGGGTTGGCATGAAATCACATCTATTTATAAAAAATGTATAAAAGCATGAGATATTTAGTTTTCTTTCCTCTACAGTTATTTCAGAACCCTAAAAATAGATGTGACAAAATATCATAAAGGTACCATAAAAAGAAATGTGCCGCACATAATGTGAAAACAGTGTCCCCAGCAACACTTAACTATAAGTTCTTATTGACATAAATCTGACCTCTAAATCAGCAGATAAACAATCATAGTTTTGGGTCTTTGACTGGCCAATCAGAATTGAGTAGAAGTACTGATGCAAAAAAAGGCCTATAGAGCTCCATTGGTTCGTATATCAAAACATGTAATTCAAAGAACGCCTTCCTTTAAAAGCAATGATACAGGCTTTAAATTACAACTCCAAATTACAACAGCCTAAATCCTCCATCCTGCAGAGTTTTAGTGTTTTTATTACCATAATATAACTGACATATTTCAAACCATGTTGTGCTGCCTTTCTGTTGCTTCCAAAACGTGCATCTGTCTGGCCTTCTGTGTGCCTGCTCAATACACTATCGACAGAACAATCATTCCACAATCATGCTCAGCACACCATCTTTATTACTGATTATTGACCAGGTCATCACCGCCCGCATGGCACCTCACTCTGACATCAGGTACCAGGAAAAAAAGAAAGAGACAGAGCCCGCAGTAAGAGAGACGCTGGGAGTCTGTCAGCACTCTGATGAGCTGATCTACCGCTGAGTTTTGGATTGCTGAGCTGCTGACCTACAGGTGGCAATTAAATGTCAAGACATTTGGATTCCAATTCTGCTCTGTTGCTGAGTCACATAAGTCATGCGGTAAATCCAGACGTGTCAAAGAACTTTGATAGTTTCTATCAGATGCATGTTGTTGACTACATCAGGTCCCCAACCTGACCAGACAGAAATGCCCTTCCCTTATTTATCACATGGCATCCAAAAGACTGGAAAGAGCAGCAAGAGAGACTTCAAAAAGCGGCAAACTTTTTTTTGCAACACAGGCAGTTACTGTTCCTCTTGAGTTGTGTGATGTCTGGTTTCAATGATGTGAATGCATCAAGGTTGAAATAACCATAAACACGCTCAGTGGAGGTTAAATTATGGCTGTCACAACAACCAGTATTGACAATCACTCTTTTATTTTTTAAATGAAGGATATTGCGCTAAAAATGAGCATGATTAGTCAGGCAATTTTGATAATCAGGGATGTAATCAGCCGGAGTCAAAGGAGATTCCCAGTCACTAGATATTTTTTGGTACTATTTCCAAACTGTTTGTAGTATGTGCACACTAGGAAGAGTGAATAGTTATTTACCAGGAAACCTGACACAAGCTCACCAGCAATTTTGATTTAGTTGGCATGCTATTGACAGAGTGGTAGTGAGCTTTTCATAATTTATTGTTTGTGTGATTGTTCCTTCTTACACACATTTTATGTAATTATACAGACTCTCCCTTCACCTCTCTGAGCTTATGTTTAGTGTATTATGCCCCCTAAATTAGAGGAATCGGCTATAAACTGAAATTCAGCTCGGTTCATAACACTCCCACACCTCAAATTTTTCATAAATATTTTGATAATATTGCTATCACAATATTTTTTTGGCTACAATAATCCTAATATGAAATAATGACATAGTGATGGCCCAATGTAATAATTTTTCTTTAATTAGATTTTATGCCTTGAAGAGGTAATTGATAATACCACAAAGCAATCTCATATGGAATATATCATACAAATATTTTGTAGATTTTTTTTTCAATGGGATTTTTGTGTCTTTATTTGAATAGAAGAGAGGACAGTGGATAAAGCAGGAAACAGGGTGAGAGTGATGAGTGACATACGAGAAAGTGGCCGCAGGCTGTAAATAAACCTAGGCTCCCTGCTCGATGGCAAACTTCATGGAGCACAACCTAAGCCATGAGGCCAGAGTTTGCTATATTTAACAAGATTGTGATTCAACCACTGTCGAACAAAATCAAAAATATCCTCTCTATAATCAGTTTTTTACTTTAATCATTCAAGTATGTCCTTTAAAAATAGTAGTAAATAAAGGGATTTGAAGTGTTTGCAGCATTGTGTCTGCTTTCTCTCCAATTTTTTTGAGAGTAAAATCAAAATTGGCCAGAAAAAAAGTGTCTACAATGAATTTGGAACAGCTAGTGTCCTCAGGAAAATGCCGGTGCTTCAGTCAAACCAGTCTTGCTTCAACAGACTGCTGAAGGGTTACTTAGTCCTTGGAAGTGTACAGTATGACTGCAAACAGCTCTGTTTTGAAAAATGCCTCTTTGTCCAAGGCACTCAGTGCTTTCATTTTTCAACACTTTTATAAAGAATCCATTTATTTGACTGCAGGAAAGTTCTCAGGAAAAAAAATAATAAAAAAAATAAAAAACCTTGACAAACAAAACAAAACTAAAAAGGTTTAAGAGGGGGCATTTTTGATTATGATTTTTGTAAACTGTAGCTCAGTGATAATTTACTTATTAACTCACCTGAACAATGGGCCAAGTAGAATCCAAGTCTATGAAGAGAGTTTCACTGTTCTTAACCTGTATCAGTAGTTATTTTGAGGTTGGTTGCTGCTCTGCAACGAACATCCAACCACTGCAGTGTTTACTGCAATGTAACACACCATAAATCCAATCATTGTCCAATGAACACACACGCACGCACACATGCACACACACACACACACACACACACACACACACACACACACACACACACACACACACACACACTGGAGCATATTCCAGATATTGGTATTGATATTATGTGATTTTTCATTCTCATCACATATCATGTGTGTTCTGTTGGAGGCATACGCTGAATGTCAATGAAGGTGTGCAACATGTCCTGACATCTGCTGCATCTCAAGGTCAGTATCTGAATCAGCATTGCATTTCAGTCCGTGTGCCTCCATCAAGCAGATCTGCACCTTCTCCTTACTCTTTGTGTGACACTAGATCAATTTGATCAATAATATCAGATTTATGGCCCCTTCAAATTCTTCGGTATCAATTCATGTGATAATTTTTTTTAGAGTTTTAGCATCGGTATCCCCTGTAGCATAATCAACCTACTGCCAGCCAGTGATTGAGCTACTGTGGGTAAAAACAAGTCACTAACTGCCTTCGTCTATTAATGCTGTCTTCTTAGCTGGAAGCACCTTTTGACGATGAAACACTAATGCAGTTTCGTGTTTTTAGTGCTCACAGTGCTTTTTGACCACAGTTCAAATTTTGGAACAGCATCACACTTGTCAGGAATACCTTCCCCCAATCTGACCAGACAAATCAAAAGGTATGACAATGGTTAAAGGAAGTAGTGTTGGTATAGAAGTACTTCATCATTCATCTAAATAATTTCTTCTTTGGAGCCCTGAACACATTCAACTTCCAAAAGAGGCCATAGATCCTTTAAGAACAGTGTAAAGATCCAGAGACGGATTTCTCTAAGACGCTCTATTGTATCTCCCTCTCTTTACAAGCAAACATTTCTGCCCAAGCTTTAAATTTGCAGTATGACTGTTTTGGAGAACTGTTTACAACTGTAAGTACACATTTCAATGCTTGTTTATGATCTTTTAACAGTACAGAAGTATAGAAGGAAAGACTTTTAATATCATTACTTTTGCTAGATGCTGTGTTGTTGTAATTATATTTTTACCAATTTATTGAAATGCTAAACATTGCTGGCTTTGTAGCCAGTGGGGTGGCTTATGGTCACGAAGACTGAACAATAAAAGTCCAAGTTGATTATTAAAGCCAGTGAGTTTATTGTAAATACTTTACATCTCCAGCAATAAACAGGAAAAAACTGCATGATACGATCATTTAGAAGACAAAGTGAAGGGCTTTAATTGCACATTAAACAGTAAGCCACATTAAGTGATGAATGCACTGTACAAACTAGGCTGTCATATTAGTGAGCTATTGAAGAAGAGAAAAGAGATGAAAAAAGTTGACTTTTTCTTAATGTTTCTCTACAACACACTGTGGTTCAGCAAGTCTAAGAATCTGTCCTTGAACAAACAATACAGCAGCAATAAGTATCAGGTTGTAGCAGCAGTTCAGTCTCTTTACACTCCTGTATAATCCCTTACCTTATAGTTAGACAGTCTAGTCAAAACTCCCACATTGCATTGCTGCTTTGTTGTCCTTGCTGACCCACTAGTAAAATGCATTACATACAGATAAAGATGGTGATGATTCATGAGCCAAGTAGAGAGACAAAAACATTCCTGCTATGGCCAATATTCTTGGACTTCAAATGAAAGTGGAAGAAACATGTGTGTGCGCGTGTATGTGCATGCCCTGGTGTGTGGTTGTGCGTGTGTTTTCAGTAATTCTGTCTATGGTCATAAAAAGCTAGACAATCCTTCATGTCCTCTCAACTGAATTTTTTCAATGATTATTTAGAACTGATTAAAACTGAAACTGTATAATAGATAGACGCAGTCTCTGCGACATCACCTGCGAGTTTCTGAAGCTGAGTTTTGAAGCATAACAGTTGGCGCGGAAATGACGAGTCTATAGGGTAACAGCTATTGGGCGACTGTTAGTCACGTGGGCTGAGCTGTGCCTCTGATTGGGCAAACGCACAATCTTAATATCCTTCTAAACTGCCGATTTGGAGAAATAATCCATCCCCTGTAAAGTTCATGTTATAAATGTAATTAGTGATTCAGGCGGGAGACATTATTTGTACCGGGCTGTAAACATATTAATTTCTGCTCTGAAAATGGCTTTTTTGTCTTGGTGTGTATGTGATTTTCGGTTTTTCCAGAGCCAGCCTTAAGTGGACAATTGACGAACAGCACTTCTACATTGTCCCATATTTTCAGAATGGAGGCTGCCTCTTGACTGAAACTTACTATCTTAATATCTTACAAAATCTACTTCTTTTCATGTGCATCAAGGGAAAAATCTTCATGAAAATGAGAAAGCTACAGTGAAGCAGAAAGAGTTTGTTCTCTCAACACAATCTTAATGGTAGGTGACAGAGATATTCATGTATCCTTTAACTAGCTAAGCCTGTAACAGGTATGCTTTGTTTGTATTACAAAAGAAAGATAAGACACAGTAAGAAAAATCAGCATAGATTCGGATCCAAGATTGTTTACTACTGACATTTGTAGCCTAGAATGAAAATAAAACGTGAATTTCTCAGGATTTTTAAGAAGTGATGGGGGCTGATAAGGGAATGTAGACTGGTGCAATTAGGGACTATCACATCACTGAAAATCCATGATGACATGGCACAATTAAACATGGTACAATATGACATACTATGAATTTATATGACGCAGTACTGTACATTTTGTACATGTTGCAGGTTGAAGATCGTAGTGAATTAGTGCGTTGGAAAATGATTTTAAAGTGTTTGGTCAATTAATTCATCAACTAATAGACTAAACTTGCTTCTGGAGAGAGTTTTTCCCAAATATTTCAACATCTGCATTAAAACAGGCAATGTGATGTGCCGTAGCATAAGCCTGTTAAGCCAGTGCCTATTATTGATAAATGGATCTAAGAGTTAGGTTTGTCCAAAAAAGGAGGGCATTGTCATCACGCCTACAAAATTCGAAGCCTTTTAAACATCAAAGAAAGCAGAAATAGAACAGGATAGGAGAAGGAGAAATTACAGCCCAAGAAGAGCAGAAGTAAAGAGGCAAGGAGAAATTAGACCCTACTACCTAACATTAAGCAGGGGCATCACATGTGGTACTCAGGAGTCAGGACAGCCCAAACAGACTTATGAGAGTCCATAAAAGCTTTGTTATGGCCATGTCTATTTTCCTTATTTCTTTCTGAACACGAGTGAATGTATATAAACCCAACACTGTACCTCTTAAAATCCCATATGTTGTTAACTGAAATAATATTTGAAAATATCTGCCCTTGAAAGCCTGATTCTCTGATCAAAGTCAAGTTAATATCTGCTGCTTTAACAAGTTAGGTTTTTATGAGTCTCCATACTCTTGTACAGTGTGAACTCTTGTGTCTTATAAAACACAAAGAAAAACTTTCTCAGCAGATATTTTCAGCCAGAGCTCTGCATGGATGCTATTAGAAATTAACCTTCAAGTTGCACTTTAAGAATCCAATATTCAGAGACCATCTGTAATAAACACTTTTTGATGGCACAGCTCTGACTTCCTCCTGCGGTTCTGACTCAGACAACTCAAACTTAGACAGCTGCTTGTATTGATCGTTAAACTTGTTCTTGCAGTTTGTAATGCCAGAGAGACGTCAAATTAAATCCACCACACCTTAACAGTCTGGAGATTTGTTTGAAACACACAATGAGATGATTTTGCAGACAACAATTTATCCATATTTCATGTTTTAATGTTTGTGGGTGCTTAGTAAAATTCTAAACTTCGAGACGTTTTGCTTTTGACAATTTCAAGCTGAACAGCTTTAGGCTTAACTGCTTTAGATGGACTGAGATTTTGTAGAAACTGACAAAAGGAATAGTAAATGTGGAACTTGTTTTCCTGGTGTAGTTTTCTTTTTAAAGCAAGTAACTTGACTTATTGTAGCAGCAGTACAAGTGTTAAAATCACCTTCTTAGCTTGGTATTAAATTTAAAAACATGCACAATGTCTGCTGTGAGAGATTTCCACCTCCAGTGAAGAATCAGTTTCTTCACTGGTGGCAAATTTCTCTCCAAAAAAATAAAAAAAAGAAGAAAGAAAAAGCTTTAAAAAAGACCCATGAAAACTGCATTCCACCCAAGAGTGCTGGAAATGGGTAGGAAAAGAGTTTGATGCTACCAAATAATGAGGCGAAATATGCATGCTGGCAACTCCAACTAATTAGTGTGGAACACTAGGATTATGAGTGATATAAAATGCATTAAGTGCCAGCAGAGTAATTTGTGATGTAAGACAGTTTGCAACTTTAAGGCCTGTCTGTTGGGACCTGGTAGGGAATAAATGGAAATCATGTTTGCATACATTAGTGTAGTAAAGTTTTAACAGCAGAGTGCTGGGCTGATTACACATTGGCTGCTACCGGAAAGCCACCATTAGTATCGCACTGCAGCTGTCAGAAACTCTTATCCAAAAGCCAGTAGTGAGGCAGATACTTGTGCACCAGGCCCTCAGAGAGCCATAGCTGACAACATTACTGTCTACAGCAAGTCACTGAATGTGCCACGCAAGGCTTTAAGTTCTTGGCCTTGAAAGATGGCTGCGATCAATAAGGTGTCACCTGGTCGTTTAGGAGCGAGAGTGGGAGAGCCTGAACTTTTTTCTCTTGATTTCTGTGCTGCTGGATGTGGACATCCGCAGCTGCATATATCTGCCCCGTGAAATATACGCAAGCAAATGGGTTTTCAATCTGTGTTATTTGTACAAAGCCACAGGTGAAGTCTACTATAGCTTTGACCTTGTACCATGCAACCCCCCAACACTCGTCTCACAAGCAGATAACTCTGCTTCTTTGTTTACAGCATTCAGCAGTGGGATTTATTGCAAAGGCAGGGAGTAATTGTACATATAATGTCAAGGACTGTTGTCAGTATCCATACATCATGCCTACATATGGTGTACATGGCTATGTTAAATATACATGCTCCCATGAAATATACATGACCAGGGCATGCATACAAAACCTCACGGCTGCAGCTGGAACGATGAGAAAGCACAGGCAGGAATTCAAATTAAACTGAACCTTAATGACAAAATGTATGACTGTCTTCTTCTTTTTATTTTTCAGTGAGTGATTTGAACTTAATTAGATGTCTGTACCTTCTAACTTTTGTTGGGAAAAATTAAAACAGTTTGTTGAGTTTTCTGAGTATATAACATTTTCAAATATGGATTGAAATAATGATTTTTGAAAAAACAACAACAGCAACACAATTTAAATGTAAATGGGTAAAACAAGATGAGATTCCTGGCTTGTCGAGGACAGTGTCAAACATCAGCCTCTCCTTAGGGATCATTAGAGAACAAACTCACTTGTTGGGCTCTATTGAGACTTTTTTTTTCAAGAACTGAATTCATTATCTAAACTTAAGCTCAAAATTTTACCCTGTTTATGCCTTTGTGTGTGTGTGTGTGTGTGTGAGAGTTTCTTTTTTTAACATTCAGAATGCATAGGGTTAAAATGTTAAGTAGGAGACAATGCATGTGTGTTAGGCAGAGACCTAGTGGATAGTAGAGGGTTCCCTATTATCAGGGGATGAGAGTGCTAATAAAACACAGGAGCTGCTGAGGTGCAGAGGTCAGATGCACATGTAATGAATGGAGAAATTTAACTCATCCAATTATAGGTAGCCAAGGTAAAAATCCATACTGTTACTCTGGGCACAGCGCCCAAATGCAAAACTAATAATGTCAAGCAAAGCCCCAGCTTTGTGTAATGCAAGAGTGTGTTCATGTGTGGTGTATCCGAATACGTGCACAGTTGTGTGTCCTAACACTTTGTGTGTGTGCTGTACAAAAGATTTACAATGAAGCCAGAGTGAGGAGGATGTGTGCAGCAGAGAGGTGAAGGTGTTTTATAGTGTATTTGTGTGTCTGTCTACGAGTGCGTGCACACTGACACGTGTATTTGCGAGTTCAATTTTCTGCAGCAGCTGCTTACAAGAGCTTCTTATTCAGAGTTACTTTCATTTTCCAAGAGTCTGGTGCAAACTAAACTGAGAGGTCAATCTGCAGAAGCGTAAAAACAGCTGATGGGTTGCCGTCAGTCTAGGGGGAGCCTTTTTAATGTTGCTTGTGGATTTTAATGATAATAGCAACAAATCTCACACCTATCATGGTTTGTTGGGTATTTGCAGAAGTGGGAGAGACTTATGTTTATTCAGTTTATTGTTATTGATCCATATGTCTTCAGGCACATGTAGTTGACATTAATCATGCAACTAACTGTCAGGATTAAAATCAGATGCTAATCTAGTCCATGCAAAATATGTTAGCAATTAAGATCCTCGGGTCTGACTTGATGTGAATGTTGTACTTTCAGAATACAAATACACACAGAAACATGCAGAGACCTTTGACTTAATGGCCACACATGTAAACAAAAGCTCAAAAAGGGCAAGCTCGTTATTAGAGAGACACTTTGAATTAATGAGCAGCACGTTGATTAAACGATCAAATTTATTTGTCATGAGGAGAAATGAGGAGAGAGAGAAAGAAAGGAATAGAGAGGGAGAGGGGGGAATTAAAATCATACTTTGATTTGCTTCTTTCTACTTTATTTTGATTTCTTTTAATTGGGAGCCTTACCCCCTTGGAGGCAAAGTCATTAGGCCTTATACATAACCATCGCTGCCACATTAAAATCACATTACACAACAACGATAATCATTGCATTCAATTACACATGGTAATAAATACCCGACGCCATCTCCAGTAAATCCATTAGCCTGGGAGACACACAACACACGCACACAAGCTCAAACATGGGCAGATGACGGCAGCCATTACGAGATCTCAGTGTTTGGACCTTTTTTTCCAGATACAACTGAGCTGCCGGTGACACCATTTGTTTACATTGTCTGAAAAGAGCAGAAGGAGGTGTCAGCGAGATGTTTACAGTCACATTAGGCATTCATGGAGAATGCATTTAATGGCATTTCTATTTCATACAGCACAATACAGCTGAGGGTGCCAAAGATCGAATAGTATAAAAAGCAGACCTGACTCAACAAAAGGTCAACAGCTGGATTTTAAATGGCTTGCACACCAGGCTTTAGACCACTGATCCCTTAGGAATACATCAGATAAGTATCATTTACTGCAGCTCTACAACACGTTTCTGCTACATTACTCTTTAAAGAGGAAAACTGGATCTCATCAGTCATGTACAGTAAGCTCAGTAAGCCTTTCAGATGCATGAATAGAAGAAGACTGAAGTGTTAGAATACTGCATGTACTGAACATTTATCCCTCAAGAGAGAAATAAAAAGCTCACAAAAACCATGGTACAGTTGATAAGAAGCTGTCGCATGGCTTTATTAATGGATATTTGACGGCAGTGTACAGGTTAACATGCTATGCACATTCAGTGGGGCATGAAAAAAACAACAACAGCAAATAGAAAAGCATATGAGGAAAATACTTGCAGACATTCACACAACCATGGGCTCTTCTTGGTGCATTTCATTTTCATATCTCCTGCCCTGCTACGCTCAATATTCCTCCACCATCCCCTTACAAAGCTGCCCCGCTCCACCTCTCCCTCTCCCCGCCTTCAGCCCCCTCTCTCCCCTCTCTTCCTTCTCTCCCCTCTCTTTGCTTGATGGCAGCCTCACTTGTAATTAACTGTTATGTGGGGGATTGATTGCGGACAGCTTAGCATTGACCAGCTTCATTATGGAGTCCCTTCAAAGTGGGATTCTGGGCCTGCCAATACTCCTGAGTTTATTTCAGTGAAGGGATCAATAGTTAGCGCATTAAAAGCTTTATTTGGGCTTTGTCTGCCCCTCGAGTACCTTTGCCCTGGTTGCTCTGTGGATCTTTCTGGTACCACCATAATGGCTGCTCTGACCTTTCAGGGGTCGGGGGGCGGTACAACAAGAGGGGGCTTGTGCAGAAGGTGTAGAATCTCAGAGGGGGCGTAAACAAAGTATAAAAACCTATTAGGCTGCCAGTTATGGTTTAGGCCAAAGTGAAGCATCCCAGAGTTGTTTTCCTCCGGTCACAAATGCTGGAAACACTTGGATGAAGCCCAAAAAGGCATTCTGGTAACTGCAATTGCAATAGTGTAAATACCATCCCTGTTTTGTTTCCCTATTTCCCGTTTCAAGCCATAACAGCTGTTATTGTTTTTCCTCACATAAACTAATGTATTAATAACTCTTAAATTAAATGACAGAGCCAGGTCTGGTAGACATGATCGGCAGTGGAAACAAGTTGTCAAAGAGGTTTCATGCTGAGCTGCTGCCATTAAATGCTCAGCCTGTTTATGAAGGTTTTAAGACAAGGTGCTTAAATACTGATAACCACTGGTTTATTTCATCACAGTGGCACATAATCTGCTAATACTCAGGTCAAGCAAGCTGAAGAAATGGTTTCTATTATAAATACGCCCTACATACAATCCAGGCAAAAAGAGGTGGCTTATATCTACTTTTTTTTTCTTTTTTCTTTTACACCAATCCAGATGTTGTGCTGGTGACAATCCATGGATGCTTTTACACTCAGTTTTGACTCTGCCAGTAAAGTACTACACCCCGTTTCATTGCTTTTTCTACAAACTGCATGCTACAGCGCTCCTCCATGAAAGTGTATACACATTGTGGTATCTGGGGACTTCCATCTGAGATGCCCCCCCCCCTCCCATGCACACTAACACACACGCATGCGCTCAAACATATGAAGTGACCCTCTGATGAGATATCATTTTATCATTTAGCATGCTGTGTACAAGATGTATCTCCCCCACCAAAGCATCAGTAGCAACCCCAGCTCTGTCCTTGTCTGGTGTTACCCTCAAGGCTACACACACAGCTGAGGAGTCACACACCCTCAGAGATGGAAGGAGCATGGCTGCCATGTTATAAATGACTCCAAGAATCTCTTTTTCTTTCTTTTTTCTCTTTCTCTTTCTACTCTTCTCCCCCTGCACTTGATTAGTTTCTTTTCCTTTGACGCGCACACACTCTTTTGCACACATACACCAGTTGTGGGCTGAGACCATTACACAGATATCCTCAGCAGGTGCCACATGGATAGAAATGAAGACCTCACCCGTAAGTCTTTGTTTTTGACTCTGGTTTGATCTAACCAATAAAATACCAGGTTATCCTTTTTGTTTGCTTCACGCTATGAGAATAATCCTCACACAGCAGTATAGCTTCTTCCTCCATGACTGGTTATTCGCTCATTATGAGTTCCTCTTTCAGCTCCTGTAAAGTCATATTCTTTAGAAAGTGAGATATTGTGCTGTCTAAGTCCTACAGTACCTCACTGGCTCAGCGGTGGGTCCCCCTGTGCTTCTACAGAACTAATGGCCTGCAGACTCAGCACTGGGGCTGCAGAAAGATGAATAAAAAACCCACAAACGTACCCCACTGATACCCTGGACAGTGCTGGTGACACTTAAATAATAAGCAGTGCTTAGCACTTTAAAGATATTTTTTCCTGCCCGTCTGGGGCTCAGGTCAGCTCATTAGTAGAGCACAAAACAAAGAAAGCACATGCACACTGATACACTGGCAGACACACACACTGGGACATAAACCTCATAAGAAAAGGGGGTATTATTGCTGTGCTTACAATCTCTGATTACTTGTTTAATACAATCAGTGTCACATTACAGCATCGATTACTTTTTGTAATACTATAATTTCAGTGATGTTTCCATACAAGATTATGGCAGAAGCTAAACTTATTAATTTGAAAAATGAGATACATCTGAGTTTCTGTGCAACTCAAATATCAGTATTTAACAACTGTCACTGTAAGTTGCTTTGAAATAATAACAAAGGCCAACGGTTTACCTGAAGTCCCCACAAAGGACCGTAAAAAGAGCTTAGAAGTGAAAATCAAAACGATGCTATCCTTGGGAAGACTATATTAAAATCACAAAAGAGAAAAGATCACATAGATGCAGCAACAACCTGCAACAGTGTGCCGGAGGGCAGCCAGCGGGGCTGAGCTCTTAATGGTTCCTTCATGCTTGACACATTTCAAAACAAAACAACTAATGTTCCCCGGATCAGGCCAGCAGGACGACATTAGCAGGGAAAGATCTAACAGTCAGATAGTAGAGGAGATTAATTACAATATGCCCTCATCACGTCCCGTGATGAGACACTAAACGGAATCAGAAACATTGTTTGTGAGGCTACTGATGTCTGGTAATGGGTCCCTGCAAGCTGGGAAAAGAAAATCTTCAATAATAGCAAATTTACCAAAATAATACCAATGTGGGTTGTAATTTGGGGCTTGGTAAATAGAAAAACCTGTAGAGAGAATTTGATGAGGGGAGCCATCTGTTTGACAATAATGAGCAACACTTCACAAAACTCTTCAACTAAAATAAAAAAATAAATAAATAAATAAAACACCCTGAATGTATCTTAGATCAGGAAAGTCATGTTTGCCAAAAAGAACTGCACTAAAAAGAAACTCAATCTTTTAAGTTTGTTTAATCTATTCAGAGCTATACATTCTTGATAGGCTGAAATAATTCAGCACAAATTGCCCGTTTTCCGGACTGGATGAATGTCAATATTCATAAGCAGTCTGTTCTAAGATCTCCATATGGGAGGAGGGCTGTCAAAACAGGCTCATGTCAAGATGAAACACAGAAAGATATCTATTCAATTCTGACGTTTCATTAATAGATAATTTTCCCCCTATGCATAAATATTAATAGACAAAATTAATTAGTTAAATCATTGATGTGGAGGAAAATCAACAGGGAAGCTCTGCAATTCAACTTTGTGCATTCTGATCTGGTTTCATTATCTTTCTTCCTAATTAATTTTAAGCATTTCTGCATGTTTGTGCAGGTTGAATGCTTCATTACTTCAAACTTGTATACAGTAATAGATCTTCCACTTACCACATTTCTTATCCAGTTCCAATATTTTATTGGCATACATTGAGATGGTATGCATTTTTGCTCTTAATTATTATTCTATCAAGTTATAATCTTTAGCCAGACGATGGCTAACTCTCAAAGCAACCGATTCTTCATTCTGCTGTCTTTAACCTTTCAAGTTTAGCTTTCGAAGTCAAAGTGCTGCTTACTGACTCTGCCTCCCTCAGTGTCATATTATTTTACATAGATGAGCTCGGACATGTACCAAATGAGACGTCCTCTCCCGAAAAATTGCTAATAGAGGAATCATTAAAGACTACTCTGTTGACCTTTTAGAATGCTGGCTTCCAACTCCTTACTCTAAATCCCCCGCTTATTGACTTGGCAGCTTCTTTAAATGCCCCTCTTAAAGGAGAAGTGCAGAGATTTTTTATACTCCCCTGTTTCCTCTGCCTCTTGGCTACTATTTCACCCAACTTCAGCAGGAGCACTATTGGGAATGACAGGAGTATTAATAATGTCTACCAATGAGGCAACCTGTCATGTCTTACCATCCTATTTGATGATCGAAACACATATACCACACACTTCACTATTATTGTAAAAACACAAACATGGCTTCACAGGGGTCTCAACAGGTATCCAAAAATATGCTTTTGACCTAGAGGTCTTATGCTCTAAACAACATAACACTCATTCCTCCTGTTCTCCCTCCTCTTCCTGCTCTGATAAAGGCAGCTGCAGCCCGAGGGCTGCGATGACACTGAGAATAACCGCTATGTATATGACACTTTAAAATGCACATAGGAAGACGAGGGACATATATTATTGACACAGTCATACAGAAGTGCAGACAAACAGGCATATAGACTTGAAGCAGAGGAGGAAATGTGTTCCCCTCATGGATAAATCCAGGATGAGTTGAAGTGAACTAGCTAAGCTGCACACATAGCATTTAAAAAACACATGCACAACCACACACTGTACACACACACATGCTTCCTGAAATGAGATTGTGATCAATTCATTAGCAATATATTGTTTTACTTGTGGCAGGGTCCCTCAAAGAATGATGCCCAACTGTGTACATGAGACCCCTGCCAACAAGAGACATTATGAATTCATACCCTGTTTCGTGTCTCCTCAAACATGCTAAGCTTGTTCTCATGTTGTCAGACTCATTACACTTTGAGCTTGGACACACACAAGATAAGGATGATATCGTCCTTGTTCCTGCATGCGTCCACCTGACAGACAACAATGCTCCTTACTCTTTGGTCTACCTGCCCATTCATCACGTCTCACTGCACCATGGGTTGAGCATTTCACTAATGATGCCAATTAATTGAAAACATTAGTGCAAAGATTCTCAAAGACTAACATTCCTTCGGTCACATGAGGAGAGAGGTGTTGTTCATGTGTGGATATCAAGGCAAAAAAAGCACAATAATAGTTCGGCTGCTGGTGATTAACAGGTAAGCACTGCAAAATGGGTTAAAAAAAGCCAATCTTAAATGGATGTTCAAATGTGCTAAATAGAATTTTAAGACCAAGATGTTCACACATATATCTAAAAATTAAGCACAGTGGATGGTCAGTGTCTCTGTGCCTCAGATTATGACTCAGTGGGTACCAGTTAGCATCAGTTCAGTTTGAAAGAGTATGTTTGGAGAAAAGAAAAAAAAACAGCTATTGAATTTGCTTTATTACCTAGTCTGCTACATAATAATAGGCTATTATTAATGAGCTTCTACGTGTGTAGGCTGCTCATATTAGCAGCCTACACTACAGGCTGGCTCCAAAAGCTAAAACAGCGCCATCTACAAAAACAAAGTTCATTGTGACAGAAGGAGTTTGAGCTCTATTTTTGAGTGAGATACATCAGTATATATCAGCGGTATATCAGTGGTATTAGCAGTGACGTTTCATAGGTAACACTCAGTGTTATAGGAGTCCAGAATACCATCACCATGATAAGGGGTCAATATTCACATATTTACAAATAAAATTCATGTTCAGATTCACCCCAAAAGAGCATTTCTGAGTCCATGTGCATAATTCCTCCCAGCTCCTTATTCCTATTAGCACACTTCCACATAAGCCAATGACAGGCGGCAGTTCTGTTTGCAAGTCCCTCTTTTTTAGTAGAAGCCCAACATATCAGGAGAGGACAGGTGACAGAAACAAATCTACCTTCAACTGTGAAATAGATGACAATAAGAAATAGTTAGCGTGTTTTTTTTTTAATCTAGATGTAGTTGCCTGTTTCTTTGTCTACACTGATTATGTCCTACCAATGGCACACTCTGGTGGTGGCATATTCAGCTTAGACATGCCTCTCAGTCGGCTTGATATTCATATAAATGAGACTGTGAACCCTCCCACAGCGTGTATATTTGCATGCAACTTCACAGGGCATGGGATTGTAAAAGACTCTGAGTCACAATTTTCCCCAGCTTTTCTTCAGCCATGTGTTAATGTGTATGGACAATATTAGCTGACAGTGATGGTCCCTTAGCACAGCAGTCTTTGCCATTGGTGCGTGAATGATGAGTGGATGGATGAATGTGATGAGCAGTGTAAAAAGTTTGAATTTATTTACAAATTCAATATCTAACATGTTTGAAACCCAACATAGGTAATATAAAAAAATTAGGGCTGTCAAAATAACTATTCATACATCATCATAATTAATCAGATAAATAATTTTAACTCATTCAACCAATCTGCACGCAGAATGACTCAAAATCCCTGAAACGTCCATGGCAATGCATTTTGGGTAGCTTGTCCAAGTTGAATAACCACAACACATGCAAAAATGGGCAGTTGATCAAGTATGACAAGAAACAGACCCAACCAATTTGATATGGGAGATGCTAAACAGCAAGTTGGATCTCTAGATGAGAAATTCGAGTACAAGTTTCACATAAAAGAACACAAAACAAACAGGACTTAATTTCTTTTTTCATGCTCTGCTGGATGGAGTTTTCTTCACGTCAAACTTTCTCTGCGTAAAATACTGCACTAAACGCATGTTAGCCAGGGTTCTGCTCTAACTTTGGCTAACTCACCTAGCTTGTGACAAATCACCCTCAATGAATGTCGGGGCCCGACAGGTAAGGTATGTCTACCTCAGACTCGATTGCCAAGTGGATTGCAACAAACTGTAGGCCCATAATTATTGTTCAGGACACAGGCTTTACAAGGGTTTTGCAAGTGTCTTCTCAAGACAGATTGTACGAGACTCCATCAAGTCGCATGTCAACTGTGTTCAACAGTATATTACCCCCTTTCTTGGGTGTGTTTGCTCTGGAAAATGAAACAGTCTTTATGGATCAAAAATGAATATTCAATTGATTGCCAATAATAAAAATGAATCACACAGCTACCCTGTGATTAGTCTGATTAACTGTTTCAATTGCTTGACGGCACAAATAAAAACCCAACCAGAGCTTTGATTAAGCCACAGTGTTACAAAAAAATAAAATCTTTAAAACACATGCTACACCTGTCCCTTGTTTTTCTAAGCTCTTCAAGCTGGTTTTTGATGTGTTTTTTTTCAAATTTTCTGTCCTTCCTGTGGGAAAATTTGAATTCTCTAACACAGTGATTCAAATGTTATGCATGCCCTGTTTTAAATGCACACACATTGTCAGAGAGAGAAAGGACATGAGCAAGTGAGGGTTTGGCTGGCAGGCAGTGTGGCACATGCCTGGCAGACAGAGATGTTGATAGTAGAGGAAGCTTCCAGCCTTCTAACCTCCGTATCAGCTAGGTGTCCACTGACGAGATATGAGGAGGGTGGGGTGGGGAGCTGTCAGAGCTAAGGAAGAATGGGCTAAAAGTGTAGGGGCCGAGACCACATGAGCAAGAAGAAGAGCAGGTGTGAGAGGCTGCTGTACATTCAGCTAAGCAGCTTATACTCAAACTTTCAAAACAGTTAAAAAACATCTACAGTTTTTTTAAGATGCTTGACTTTTATGGATGTATTCAGGCGTTAAATGTAAATGTAAATTTTACATTTGCATTTATCATGAGTGGTCAAGCCATACTTGCTTTAGGTTGATCAAAAATACAAACTTTGTAAATACAATATACATACACCTGATCTGATTGCTCGGATGATTTTTCTTCATCGGTTTTGCCTAAATGGATCTGAACTAGTTGAAGAAGTTTTTATCAAACTTTTCTTTGTCCACAGAACTGTTTACTTGCACCTCATTAGAGGCTAGAGAAAATAGTGCATCACCTCCATATACTCCCCCCGGACCGACTCATCGCTGCTGGGTGGCGAACACCGATTGTGAAATATTTGGGAATGTTGACTGGACACCCAAGTTGTTTTGTTGACAAATGATGCAAATTTATGGGCTTGAATCAGTGGGCCATAGTCTCAGTCGCCATTGCAAGAGCTGATTATGCAAAAGAGAAGGACTGAAATGACATTAATTTAGCTGGAAATCCACAAGACAATAACTTTTAATGAATAGAAAGTTTTGTCTTGGTGAAAAACATTTTCACCATTGCTCCAGTGTTCCAGCATGCAGCATTGTTTGCAAAGCTTTTCTTGCCCAGCTTGCCAGCTGCTCCAAGCAACCCAATTACTGGGTAAAACCCTGGCTTAGTCTTCCCAGAGTTCTGCACTGCATCCTGCATCCATCTCAGACCCGAGAGAGCTTCCTCTTGCTTCTCCACCGACGTCATTTACACCTCCCGCTCCTGCCTGGCTTATGTTGCCTTCCCACTGCTCTATAACACCGGTTACAGCCCCCCTGCCGACTGAGAAACCCAGGACACGGGCAAACTGTGTTCTTAGAAAATGGAGACAGCGAATATGACGCAGCAAGACATCTCATTACTGCAGTGGAAGCGTTTCCTCTGGTGTTTGCCCAGAGTCAGATCATAAGACGAGGACGGCGATTGCTTGTACTTGGCTCCATCTCTCTTTTTTTTGTTGTTGCCAAAAGAAATGGAGAGAATAAGGGAAAGGAAGAGAAAAGGAGGGAAGTGGGGATGAGTGAATACAGCCAGCAGAGAAACCGTAGTGAAGCATCACAGGAAATGAAGTTGCACCTCGAGCAAGGAGAGGAAGAAGTAACGTGGAGAAGGGTTAGGTGTGGGGGCAGGTGGAAGGTGACAAAGCCACTGAAGCTGAGCAGAGGTTGAGTGGGGTTGAAGCCACACTGTAAGCCCTCCTTTCCCCTGAGACGGGCAGAGTTAGAGGGCTGGGATGGGACTGGGTTACAGGAGAAGGACCTGGGGCCATTTCATTACAGAAAGTGTCTGTCCAGAAGATGGGAAAAGGATTATCCTCCAAACAGGATTTATTGGAGGGGATAATTCATTGGCTGAACCCACAGTGGGAAAGTGCCATATAGGTTGAGGTTACAATATTGCTTCATTCACAGCTCCCAACAGCCTGATTTTCAGCCATGAGTGTGTGTATGTTTGTGAGTTGGTTTGGGGATGAGAGAGAGAGAGAAATTTGTTGGGATGTGGGTGCATTTTGTGTGTGTGTGTGTGTGTGTGTGTGTGTGTGCACGTGATGGTGCGCTCAGGATGATACAGAAGTTTGGTTCCTGAAGGCAGAGTGACATGATTAGTTCTTCGTCTTACTGGCTGCATTATGAGGCAGGAGATGGAAGGAAAGAGGATGTTTTTGCTGATCCTACAGATAGTAGCAATAATGAAAGCAAACTACCTGTCGCAATCACTTAGGTGAGAAAATGCAAAGAAACAAAATGCACCTTTCCACATTCATAGGAAATATGTAAATTGTGCTTATTGTATTACCCCATTCTCAGCCTGTTAGAAAACAGCTGAGGTGTGAAAACTGGAAAACAAAATATGAATTGGGACTCATTTGCTGTCTGCGTGCCTGCAGGGCACTTGACAAAACAATGATGGAGACATGGAGGAACATTGGGGAGATTTGCATTTAACAAACTGGTGTCTCCTGGCCTGTCATGTTGTATTAATGCAGGGGGAAGGCACATATTCTGTCCAATCCTAATGTGGTAATAAGACAACTGTCTGTACAAAGCAGCCTCCTCATTCTCTGGCTAACTGAGGGGGAGGACGACAAGACAATTTGGAGCATCGGCAGGGAAAGACTTCCTTACATCTTTATAATCGTCCAATTTACAGCATGACCACTTTCACTGTCCCTGGTCAGAGTACTCACTTTGTCCACTGACAAACTAGACGGACTGCCTGTGCTTGGACTGAGGAGCTCACTCTGCTCACACCGCTGTGCACATCAAAAATCCAGACATTTGCATCTTCCTCTTGCCCTTTCATATTTTTCTAAGGATTGCAAAAATGAGTCTGAAATCATTCCCTTAAAAGGCTGGTGATTGGGGTGCTGGGGTCTGTAATTTGCAATTAACCAACGGGCTCTGGAATTTGATTTGGGTCAAGGTCCTCATTTGCATACTCCTTCCTGACTAGTAGAGAGACTCTGGAGGTGCTCCGCCTCGATGACGGTGTCTCGTTGTCTGATTTATGTTCAGCAGTCATGGTGAGGGGAAAAAAAGCGGAGCAGTGCTGCCCTGCTCTGCCTCAGTGTGCTTCTTGTGACTCGTCACGCTCTCCCAGTTAATGAATTCTGAGCGCGAGCTGTGATTTCTATTGGTTCATCTCAATTGCCTGCTAATGGCAGGGTCGTTAGGCCAGGGAAATAGCGAAGTCCACCTCCAGTCTCCAGGGCTAGTTACTGTGGGCAGACAGAGCTATGAGCTGTGACCTGTTGAGACAGCTGCCGCTCCTTTGAGTGGAAATCTGCACTGCCATAGAACAAATATTTATGGTGTAGCACTTATACTATTTATTTGATATTGACTGTTGAAAGTTATCTGAGAGCACATTTACTCTAAAACTGAGAAGAGATACTTTTCCTTTCCTGCTGTTTTTCCATTTCAAGCTGCTCTTAAAACCATACCTGCTTTGTTTCCTGTGAAACACTATCATACTTTTTGCTACAATTACTGTATTTGACAGTTCTAGGAATTAATATATTTTAAAATGTAGAAAATTGAAAAGCTTCTGACCCACATTTTTTTTTACTTATCAAAGATTTTATCATTTTATATGTGTATAAAGAAAATGGTAAATGCCCAACACTTTTACATTATTTATTAAGACCTTAAGCCAATCAAGGCACTTCTTGATTGATGATATAGCTTTATTTAAACAGCTGAATAACTCATTGAGATTAGGCTCTCTTACAAGGGTGACCTGACATTAAAAGCATTACACAATAAAGAGAAAGTTTGCAAACTAAGTTAATAGAGAACACACTTTTACCACTGACCTAAACTTACCTACTGACTCAATGCCAATTTGAGTTATTCCAGCCTTTGTACTTGCTTTGGTATGTGGACAAGAGATACAATTTAACCTCCAATGTTCAGACTTTATGGACAGTGCTCATATAAATTTTGTTCAAGCCTTCAAACCACTCACAACACTTAACATCAATTCATGCTGATGGCAGAGGCTGCTATGTAAAGAACCTATCATTGACCAATCTTGTTCACACACCAATGGCACAGCTACTGGATGAAGTGACACTTTAGTACAAGAACATCAGGACCTGGAATCAAACCCCCAACATTCAACTTGAGGGACCACCAAGTTTGCCCCTGAGCCAAAGACAACCCACAGTGATAGGGGAACCTGCCCAACCCTAAACCAAAGACTGGATATGTAGTTTCACCGCACTCTGATGACTGTAAATTACAATGCTTGAATTCAACTCTAACGCCACAGACAATCATTTCCACACACTAAGCGGGACCAATTAATCCATTGCGCATGTTTTTTTATGTACATTTTTGGACTATAAGAAGAGCCAGAGAGAACCCACACATGCTTAGAGAGACCATGCAAGCCTCGTTAAGTCAGGAAATTCCTGGTTCCTTCAAATGTCCTTTTAGTGTCAAACAAGCCAAAGTTTACTCTTTACAGATGTCATTTTTCATTTATAGTCAATGTATTTAATTCTTTGCAATTTGTAAATGGAAAGTTAGAACACTATAAATACTTGACACACTCATTGGTGATAGTCTTCAATGATCCAGTGCAAATTTTTGATTTTAGTCGTGTTTCAAAAACGTTTTACTCTTACAATGATGATTTGTTGCCTAAATGTGCTCCATAAATAATCTTGCCTTGCCTTACATTTACTCCTGAACCACAGCTATATTTCACCAGACTCCTCCAAAAGAAATAATCCACATCTTATCCAGATCATGGAGATATCAAAGCATTACCTGTTCATCAGAACTGACTTTTTAATACCAGGTAAGTTGTCAATGAAACTCTAAGTTAGACATTTTGAGCTCTCTGGTTGACAGAACAATTTTTGACTGACTCTTGTGAGCAAGCACACACACACACACACACACACACACACACACACACACACACACACACACACACACACACACACACACACACACATCCTCCAATGCCTGTAAGCTGACTGTCAGGTGTAATTCTGTTTCGTGACAGAACTATGAAGTCTCGTGTCAAGATGCTTGAAGTGGAGCAGCTGAGAGAGAGATCCGCTCCCACGCCGATAATCTTTGGGCCTGTATTTGAAGTGCACTCAAGGCCTGCTGATGGAGTAAGTTCCGAACAGCGGGGGGTAAGACAGGAGGTTGTTGCCCTTGGGAGCCCCTGGCTTTTATTTTGATGACTACACACAGCATCCATGGCATATCCTGGGTTTTAGATTATCATGAATGTGAAACGGACACATTTGTAAAACATTATGGCACCACAGAAATACATTCAATGTGTCAAATGTCATATTTGAAAGAATACAGATTTTTGTTTTAAAGTGTTGGTTGTTAAACATATGCAATGACCGGAGTTAAACAAATTCAAATAAGCTCATGAACGGACATGACCAAATCCATATGTCTTTAACGGTGATGTGAGCAGTTTGAAAGTGATCACAAAAAAGTCTAATTTTTTACACATGCCTAATCATAATATGTGATTTAAATGGAATTATCAGCACCAAAATAGGTTAATTCTAAATGCTAATTTTTAGTCTCCCGGTTGGGTCAGGCAGAAATGACTCGATTGATTTCCAGCATGCTGAAGTCTCTTTGTCAACGCCACATGTTGTAGATTGCATTTTTCTTTCGCTTTTGTATAACAAAATCAGTTTTAGAGGTTTCAAAAGAGAACTCCACATTAGGAATATTAGCACTTAGCTATAAGACTCTCAGCTGCATATGTATGGGAAAGAAAAATTACAATTTAGTTTTCATTTCCTACCACTGAAATACAAGTTGTAAGTTCTGAATAAAAATTGAAAGGCTTCAAGATTTTCACTTCCGATTAGAAACTCCGGGGAGAAGGTTCAAAAGCAGGTAACAGGTCACAAGGCTTTTTCTTAGATTTATTAGATGTACTATATATCTCTGTACAGCATTAAGTCTGACCTGGATGATAAGTTCAGCTCACATATAGTTAAAGTCGAGATGTAGTAGCCTGCTGTGTTATTCTGCTTTAGTTTCTTGGTATTTACAGCTCTATCTCCCATAGTTCATTACTGGTGACTGTATCTGCAGAGCGTGTTTAGTCAGGGAGCCCGTGCTCTGGGAGTCCCCAGGGTGGAGTGTGTTTGTTTAGGGCCACTGCTCGGCCCGGACACTGAGATGCAGATGGTGCAGGGAGCCGGCCCCGGAGTGCCTTTGGACACGCTCTGGCAGAGTGCAGGGTCATGTTCTCTCGCCGGCTACAAGACAGGAAATCCATTTAATTACCTGTGAAGCAGAAGATGGGGTGTGGGGGCCTGACAGAGGAGGACTGTGTTCCCCGAGCACTCTGCCAGAGATGGGGGGGAGAAGAGAGGGGAGGGAACAGTGGGAGTGGGAAAGGGGGAGAAATGAGGATGCAGGGATACTGTGAGGAGAGCAAGATAAGGAAAGTAGGATCATGGCTTTGAAATTCTCCCCAAAACTTCCTGAGTTAATGGAATTGCTCTTTTTCCAACTTCATTCTCAACATAACTCATTAATTTACTTTTATTTCCCATCCTTTGACGATCTTTGGCAATCTTTATTTAGAAGTCTCCTCTCAACATGGATTGCATTCTACTGGTCCAACTGTAAAAAGAAAGGCTGCACACAGAAATAAAATTCTATGCAAACACTGGCTGCACCAACAGTTCTGGCAAGTCAACCAACCGTTCAAAATCTGAGGAACTGTGGTGAATAGAAAAAAATAAAAAATCTATAATAATGATAGTTTTTCTTAGACTGATATGAAGTCTAGACTACTCCCATTGCAAAAGCTGGATATTCAACTTTTTTGTTGAAATCATACTCTGAGGGTATCTTACATATGCATCAGCAGCTTATTCATATGATTTTTAAAGCACAGCAAACCTTAAAAGTAAGAGTGTAACCAATATACCAGCTTGTGAATTCAAAAATATTACTTCACTCTGGTTTTCTAAGAAATGCTGACAACATACAGTGCTTTCTTTGCACAATACAATTGTGCTCTATACAGAAGAAAGATATACAAATAGTACAGCACAAAAACCCACAGAGGAACATTTTTAGGATTTTATGATCCAGTGAAAAATATCTGATTTAACCTCTGATTTCCTCTTCCTGTTCCTCATTGCAGGGCAGATTCTCATAGAGGGCTGGTTTCTATGTCTCTATGCTGTTGTTGCACTGTAACTGTCCAGGTTAAACAGCAAAAAGGGCAACGGCAGGCTTTTCCAGACTGAAGTCCAGAACTGTCATATCTGAGGACAAGCTTGGCCCTAAGCCCAGTCCTGGGAAATTCACCATGACACACTCCTGGCTGGTTTCTCCCCCAGATCTGTCCCTTCAAATAGCTGAGTGGAAGGGTGTAGGATCAGGAAACATTAATGTTATCTAACACATTTTCACACGGGAGGACTTCAAACATGTCTGACAAGATGCCCTTCGCCCACCAAGAAGGCTGAAATCAAAGGAAAGAAAGACTGTTTTGGCTCTTATTGGCAAATTGCATGACAAATCCATAAAACAGATGAAGAATTTAGCCCCCAAAAATAAATAAGTTCAAGTCCTTGGAAGGCTCCCCTATGAAACTCTTTGTAGGAGAGAAATTAGTTTTTTATTAGGTATCAGCAGACCAAGAAAGAAGAAAAACAACAGGTAATATCTGTAAACAGTTCGTAAATTTTTTGTTGAAAAAAAAAACTACTGCACAACGGCACCTGTCAATCATGGTAAAATAAGACTGAAAACCTTAGGTTTGACATCTAACAACTGATGAAAAAAAAGGACTATTCTGAAAAAGACTGTACGAATTTAAGGAAAAATTCTATGAGGTGCAATCATTTGATAGAGTTTGACTTCAATCTATCCAGAACAGAGAGACAGAGTTTGTAACCAATACTGCAGCCAGTCACCAGGGGGAGCAGTTTTTGTGGTGGGCTCACCTCAAGTCTGGCAAAATGTTGTCCATGTTTTTTACAGTCTATGTTCCAAATGCCAAGACTGATCAAAACCACTCCCACAATTCAGAATTCAAGTAAGTTTGCAGCGCTTTTGTTGGTTTAATGGTGTATCTCTTGAGCCGAAAAAGATGAAAAATCTTAAACATCCTTTTTGAAATGTCTGAGACAATATAACAGTGTTGGTGAGCAATCAAAGAAGTTATGTCCATGTGATTAAGTCCAAGATTAAAATAAATCTCAATTATCACAAGAACACAGAAAACTGTCTGATTTCTGCTGAGCAGCTGATATCTAGTGCACACGAGGAGGTTTATCCATGTATGATTTTGGCTGTGTCTCTATTTTTCATTTCCTCTTAACACATGCAACTTTTCGGTTTGCACACGCAATTTTGCAGGATCCTAGCAGATCAGGCCTTACATCTTTTTGTTTGCTTTGTTCCTTGGAGACGTGGTAGCATCATTTCGTTCTGTTATGTGCGTATCCGGCAATGACGTCAGTACTGGCTTGATTTCAAAACAGTTTGCTTGAGGAGAGATTTTCAGAAAAAGGGAGCTAGTGAAGATAGGAGAGGACAGATTTTTTTTTATTTTTTTGGGGGGTGGGGGGGTTGGTAACCCCTCTAATTTTGCTTAAGATCTTGTGTTTGTCGTTAAGCTGGTCTATTTGGGTTATAAGACTTCGTATTACTTGGTGGGTAAGAGAGGATTGTTTTGGTATGTGTAATTATTGAGCTATGTTTCCTGCTCAGTTGGACCTTTTTAACCAGCTTACCTCCTGTTTCAGCAGCCACCTTCTGGGACAAAACAGCCTGTTTTCAGAACCATAGTTTTTGCTTTTCTGCACTGATTATGGTTATTGAAACTCTTTGCCAACCATTGTCCTGTAAGGAGCTGTCCAATATTGAATTTTTCTGTTCTTTTAGAAGTTTGGTTTGGTGTTTAAATTTGCAACAATGTTTAAGAATCATGCTTGCATACTGTCTTCCAATAACATAAAGGAACAAGCTGTGTGGTGAAATTAGTGAAACTGAAAGGTTTGCTAGGTTTGCTTTGTGGTTATTTTGATAAATATATTAACCAGTCAGAAAGGAAGACAGCAAACAAGTGCAGATGCTTCCTTCTGGGATATCTGCATCTAAGCTCAGCTAGAAAAGATTGAGGTCCAGTGAGAGGCCTCGACGTGATGTTTTTCTATTCAGTGCCATAACGATTCAGAGACAGGACACGCAATGTGTCCTCTGAGGCGTTAAAGTAAGCATCTCTGACAAATCATAATGCACCATTAGCTGTTATGCTCTCAGGAGCCATTCTGCAGCTTGTAGATAGTGTGGGTGAGATTTAGTAGTTCTCTGATCAGTCATTTTTTGATATGGATGTTGAATCAAAGCCAGTTGGATCAATGATAGTTTTGGTTTGTAAATGATGTACCAGTTGGACACCTTTCATTCAACCTCTGGAAAGGTTTTTATTTTATTGCTGAAGTTATTCTTAGGTAAAGGCTGAGTATGAAGCAGGATTATACATAAAAGATGTTCGGTGACCCTGGAATTCCAGCTATTTATTTCTGAGTAAGATTAGGCAAAGAGCTGGGAGGGATAGATGAAGCAGTGAGAAGGTTCAGAGAATTTTATCATGCCATAGTCTGCATGCAACACGGGTTCATGGGTTTCTCTATGTCTGGATAAGTAATTTTACATGCAGTACAACGCATGGAGGGAACCACTGAGAGCTGGGTGTATCGTGCTCTGAAGTAACCTTGTTGTTCTGAGCTCTCACCGTAGATGTAATGCACCCCTGTCCCTCTCCACCCTCATCCTCTCTCCAACCCCACCCCACCCCACCCGGGGCTTCCTTTATTCCAGCAGCTTTCTCTCTTCTAGCCCTGAATTCCTTACCTCTTTCCTGGTGGGTCAGCCAGCTAACGATCAGGCCAGTGAAAGATCCTTAGAGACTCAGTTCAACTACAGTTCAGACCAGGACTGGGTAAGATAGAGAGAGAGAGAGAGAGAGAGAGAGAGAGAGAGAGAGAAAGAGAGAAAGGGAGAGAATGAGAGAGCGAGGGAGAGAGAGAAAGGGAGAGAGAGAGAGAGAGGTGAATGTACAGTATGCATTGCCCTCCTCTGTGATTTTTCATTCTTCTATTTTCTGTGTAATAGTTATGCTCCAACCATAATTGTTGGAAAAAAATGTCAGAAGTGATGTTCCTGTTTAAAGTTTGAGGCCACTCTTTTATTTTGAGCCCTTGTGTCTATTTTACACTGAAAAATGTATTGCTTAGAAATGCCAAACTAAAGTGCCTGTTCACACATGTGCTGAACTCCTAAAAATGTATGTAGCGTCTAGAATGGGTGCATGTGTGAACACAAATGACATACTCTGACTTTTTCTTTCTTTCTTTCTTTCTTTCTTAATTTTACCTCCAGAAAACAAAAAACATGCAAACAAAGACCTCAGTGGAAAGGACCAATGGAAGGTAAAGGAACATTAGTTGCAAAAGTGTTCACATTTTCAGTGTTGTAAAATTTTGTGCTTCATATTCCTTACAGCTTGCTTGGGTCCCTAATCAATCCCCAATCATAGTGATAGCAAACCAGAAACAGTATGCATCATGGAGGACTCCTCTCACTTCTACCAGAATGGTGCAAATTCATTCCTGTTAGTGTGTCTGATGCTAAAATTTTCCATCAGACAAACTCAGTTACAGTAGCAGTAACTTGCAGTGGCAAATTCTGTAGCTAATGCAAGCTGCATCTTTGGTAGCTTGTGGTATACCTGCCAGATGCTGCCATTTTTAGGCACACTAGGTGCTTTAACCAGAGTTGCTAACATGAACTGCCAGAACAGCCATCCTGCTGCCAGGCTGTGATAGTTACACCTTTAATTCTAGTAGGAACAGGGCAGTGATGGCTGGTGAGAAAAAAAAAATCACTGTCAGTGAAGCTCTTGTAGCTCCTGAATTGTGCTGTAGTAGTTATATTGATATTAACTTTTCAAAGGTTGTGGATATATTTCTGTTATTATTACTTTGCCTTTGCTCACTCTGTTGTTAATGACAATGGCCCAAAACCTGTAATACTTCAAAGAGTGAGACTAGCTTGCCCTTACATCCTTGTTTGTTAGGCCACTATTCAACTATTCGAAGAACAGCTCTGTTAAAGCAGCAAATGTGAGCTGAAATATAGATATAAACCATGAATATCATTTTGACTTTGATTTTACTAAAATTAAGTCAGCAGCCTTCCTGTACCTTTTTTTTTTCATTCTCATGACTCAAACAGTGTGCATTTCCGATCCAACTGTCTCAACAAAACAAAATATTCCTCTGGCAAGAAGCAGTGCGGTCTATAAATCACTCACAGGGAGCAGAGAGATACTATGCAAGGTGTTTGGAGATGATAGTTGGCTAGTGGGAGCAGCAGAGCGTGAACTTGGGTTTTGTGAGAGATGTGGAGTCGTGAGACTCCTGTCCCAGGCCACCTGTGTGTATGTGGATAGTTGGGTGTGAGAATGTGTTTGTGTGTGTGGTGGGTGGGGAGCTGCGTGGCAGGTGGCAGGCTGCCTGTTTCAGGTGAGGAAACTGTTACCTCCAGCTTGAGTGTGTGTGCAACTCAGTGTGTTTGTGTGAAAATCAGAGCACACTGGTTTTGCCGGATTGCATGTCACAGTGCTCTGACAGCCAGTCTGTATAATGACAGATTTTAAATACATGCATGTGGAGCTATTACTGTGTTGCAAATACATTTAGATAAGAGACTATCAAATCCCAAAGCACACCACATGACCTTGCTTATGTCGATGGCAGGTGGGTGATAGTGTGTGTAGGACTGATCTAATGACAGGGGGTTAGGGAACTCTTTCTAAAACTCTATCCAGAAGGAGGCCAGCCGAGCTCATCATGTTGAAAATAATTAATAATGCATTTAATAAATAGCTCCTGAGCCAGCCATGTACTCTCACCATCTGCTCCTGTATAATTCCCTCCCTTTATTAATGCCAGATAGCCATTAGACGACTATGGAGATGACATAATAATGCATGGCATCATTCACATGCTATTTGTCTCTTCAAATTTCAATCTGCAACTTTTATATTTTTCCAGCTCTCTTATGGAATGATTTGGCACAATTAGGTAAAGGCTTCACCCACATTTTTGTTAGTTAAGCCATCTTAATGAAGGTCTCAAAATAAGTTGTAAATAATTGCAACAGTACCATTTTCTATATGGAAAAGGTATTTGATGTTGATAAAACTACTTGGTCATGTCTGATTATGTGGTATGGTATGTTACTCTGACAGAAGGTTATCTAAAATAGCTGTCAGCAAAATAAATGCAATGTTTCTCAGATATATCAGAATAACAGTCCCCATGGCATGGTAATCCAATATGCTTTTGCTTGTCTAAAAGCACATTTTTGCACTTCTCCGACTGAGCTACTTGAACTAACATGAATCATTTAATGTATGCACTTTGGTTTGAAGGCTAACATTGATTTTAAGTTCCCAGCGAAAGGCCAAAATGTAACTGAAAATGAGACTCGGTGAGTGCTGCTGAGTTGCATCAGGACACTCTATTCATGTATAATGTGCGGCTCTGTTGGTTCGATTGAACGTTGAGCACTGTCTCAGTGCTCCTGCTGTCAGAGCGTATTTCCCTCGTTAGCCTGGTTGGCCATCGATGCCTTTTAAATTACAACATATATGACTTTCTTCTTCCTGACAAACATCCTTGAATAAGGTTAAAATAATGAGCTTTATTTGGATGATCATTTCCTTTCTTTCTAGTATGAAATGGTGAACATATGAGCTGGACAAAAAATGTACTTTCATTTCTCTGGTCTTTAGGGTCTTTTTTTCCTTAAAACCTTCTCTGACTTACAGCTGTACCTCAATCTTGCACTTTCTCCTATAGAATTCCTCCAAAGCCGAGGTGTGGGGTGATGTCAGTTCAGTGAGGTGAACTTTTCCTCTCCAAAGTCGAGTGCCGACGCAGTTTTGACTCGCATATCACAGGCGATGTCAATCAGTTCATCAGTGGGTTTTGCTTTCTCCCTTGGAGCCTTTTGTTTCTGCCCCATGTTCTCGGTAAAAGCAGAAATCTGAAGGGTCTAGCTCACTGCTCTCTGCATCAGGGGGCAGTCAGTCACTTTAGATTAGACTATGGATGGCAGGTCAAGGAGAACAAAACCTGTCTCTACAGGAGAGATGCAGGAGAATACAGTTCTTTTACATTGCACATCTCTGAGCTCTGCCCTGTTGAAAAAAAGGGCAAGATGTTGAAAAGAACTGCTTGTATAACAGCCACAGGCAAATGTCTTTTCAATTAAAGTGGATAGATTTGTGAATAATAGCAAAGACAGGCTGCAATGAGGAGAAAAATAACAGTTTTTGTGATAAGACAATATTCATCTTTTAAGTGATGTTTACCTTTTTTCAGTACTGAACCTCTCAGTCAGTCAGAAGTGAAATAGACTTTTGTAGAAATGTAATAAGACGAAGGAGGGGGAAAAATCACCTCTGACTTCATGCACCTTTTTGAAGTTGTGAAAATCAATGCACAGGTAGAGTTGTGAATGCCATGTTCTGGTGAATGATTTATACCATTTCTCAGACAAAGAAAGTGCTAGAATCCTCTTGCCAGCACTTCCTCCCAGCCTCTTTGAAAGCTTATGCCTTTGTAGCTTTTGCAACAATATGTGCGTCCAGAATATGTGTGCCATAAATTAAGGTTGACTGGACAAAGCTGGGATTCTGCCCTCATGCTACAAAGGGGTATTATTGTGCGGCAGAGAGGCGCGGGGAAAGCGAAGTCATCTGCATCTGGATGGAGGAGGAGAGGGCTCGAGCATTGAGTCTGAGCCCCTCTGTGGCTGCTGAGGCCAGGCCTGCTTCTGCAGATAGACTTGTTCCAGCCCGCAGCCCTCCCTGGCTTCTTACCCTGCCTCTGCCCAGGAACAGATGGAGAGAAGAGAGCAAAGGAAGAGAGGGAGGGAAATAGCTCCCTGTTCACAGCTTGGCACAAATGTTAGGTGTGGGTGTATACAGTTGGTTTACTGTACACCCAAAGCGGCCATGTTGTTTAGAACAGCTTTAAAAGTTTAGTGTGGTGGCCCTCATGCAGATGTTTCAAGGCTAACAGAGAAAGGGGGAAGGACAACGAGTTTCCAATATTGCTTTGTATATTTCTATCTCATGCTCCAAGAAATAGTTGGAAGTTTAGGGGAATACATGTCTTGTCTTTCGCGCTGAGATGAAAACCATCTTGACACTGAGATTCTGCCCCAACACTATAAAAAGTTCTGTCATCACACCTTTACAATTATATTTCAAAATTCTGCAGGCAACTAATTTAGTGAGTTGTCATTTGTCATTTTATGTTGCATACAAGGTTGTAGAAGTACAATAGGTTCAACCTGTAATACATACACAGAGATTGTCTGTCTTTTTGGCCCTGACATTTGCAGTGATGATATTTTGCCCCTGAGACTACCTCCAGTGCTAACTCAGGGGACCAAAAGACTTCATTAACCATCTGCAACATTTACAATGATACAACACTGTATCAAAGCCACAGTGATGATATCTTGAATGAGCAACCTTCACAAAAAAGTGAAGATATCTGGCCAAGAGAAGTAGATGATTCACAACTGGCTGAATGATCTCCATTGGGAGAAACAAGAACATGCAAAAGTCAAAAGCAAACAGAGAGAGCGGAAACACACTTAATGGGGAAACATGCTCGAAGAAGCCAAACCAACAGAACAGACTCCAAATGTTCAGCAAATAACCAAATGTTGCAAAGCAAGAAACACAAAATCATGGAACAAGTCAAGAGAAAAAAAAGGGCTTCGAGTTCAGGCTTGAAGGCAGAAGAGCTCAGGTTTGTGACGAAATTTTAATGTTTACAGAACAGAGAAGCAGAGGAAGTTAAACCATGACAGGGAACACCACGAGCACAGCGGGTTCATCATTCACAGTCTTAATCCTACTTTGCCAATTTAACTTATTGAAACATAATGAAAAAATAAAATCTGCAGAACTTTGATTAAACAAGGCTCTGAAAAAGTAATTGATGCTAAGTGTAGCTTTGGTCAGCTCGAGATTTTATCAAGTCGTTTGCTGTACTATTAGGCAACTAGTTTCAGAATAAGTACAAGGATGGGTTGGTGTTAGGTGCTTTTAACTGCTGGAAGACTAAAATGAAGACCTGGTGTAGGATCTGATCCTTGTAAAGTGGCATGGTTCAACAACAATTTGCACTGTAACAGTCTGCGGGTAAGAGTTTTACACCTAGTCTGTTCTTGTCACTAAGGGTGACCAATTCACTGTCGAGATAGAAGATAAAACAGAATTCCACTGAGCTGCTTTCACTGGATTCCAAATACTAGTTACATTTTTTCTATCTGTGTCTTGGAATTATATAGGTAGCAGAAAAAATAGTTTTGCTTCTGTTAAGCTCATAATCTTAGCAGCTCACAATCAGTGTGAATGTCATAGGACCAAAACTGCAGTTCTTCAAACGGCCCCTGAATGCTGCTTGGTCCAAAAGCAGGTCAGCTCCAACATCTACAGTTCCCAAAGATATAAAACACAGTATTTTCTGGCAAGTTGCTCTACTTGCCTCTTGCCATACTAGTAAAGATATTTATTATTTCTCTCTTTACAGAGTTCCTTCTTTACTTGCTTGGTTTAGCTTTTACAAGCCACTTTTCTCAAATTCATTATCCATGACAGACAATCTCATAACTAAAGTAGAAATAGTTAAGAAATTACAGGCATCTAAATGGCATGACAAAAATCAATGAGTGATATATGATTGAACATATCATTCAGAACTTGAACTTTAGTTTTCAAAGGGTATTAAAAGAAAATGGGGATACTGCTTGAGCTTCAGAGGTGATGGAAGGTACATTTTTGGTTTGGCTTTTCATATAATGGCTAGAACCCCCCCCACGATGTTCAGGTACTTTTGACACGTAGATAGCTTCCTTGCCACTCGTTGTAGCTCGGCCTTAAGCACAGAAAAGTTAAGAGTGCTATCTAACCCATCGTCTAATTTTTGGCAGGAGAGCATATAAGCACATTTCCAAAACTGTCAAGCTTTTTTTCAACCTTCCCTCTAATTAGCATGTCACTTAAAAGCCTGACTTCTGAATCTTAAAATCTGCCCCTCTTCCTTATCCTCCTCATACCAGTCCCCTCTGTCTTACTGAGACCACCAGTAATGGGCCAAATGACCTCTAGTTCTCCTAACTCTCCTTCATTACACTCAAGCTGCTGGTTATTGGACTGGGGAGAGGCTTCGATGGCAATGTGCCATGGTACAAGGGGCACACTGATGACATTAAACTCTCAGATCAAGCCCTTGTGAGCCTCTTCTAGCCAGAAATCATAAACGGAAAACCATTTGCATATTTGAAACCCATTTACATATTTGAAACTGGAAAGCAATCACCAACACACACCATTTTTCAGTCACCAATAAAACCTTCGTTAAATGAACTGTTTAACATCACAGCTTTCCAGGGTAATGGATGAAGTTCTGTGTTTCCTGCACATTTCAAGGCATGAAACAGTGGATATAATGAAGCCGTGATGCAAAACCGAGGAGTCCGGGTGTTCTGTCTGTGTCTGGGTTGATGTGCCATGGTGTGCTGAGGAATAATAATGATGTAAAGGGATAATCATTTATAATGTATTTCAGAGACTTCAAAAGGCACAGTCCTTTTGGAAGAGTCATGAGCTGGGAAAGTTGGAAGAATAAAGAAAGAAGAACAACACCTCCCGCAGTTCTGCATGCTATCCAATGTGTTGCTAACAACTGCTCCGTGCCATTCGAGGGAAGCAAAACAGTGATGCGTGTTGAAGCAAATTGATCCTATCTGAAAGGGCTCAGAAAACTTTAGCCCAGATCAAAGCTCATGCTAAGGCGCTCAGATCATCCTGTGAAAAGGCAGAGCGGAGGGGGAGAGAGAAAAGAGGGGGAGTGTCTTGTCTCGTCTAATTATACATTTCAGACAGCTCGCCACCAATTATCTCCCCTTCAGTAGCATCTGCCCTTCTCATGACCGCAAAGCTAATGTGTGGCAAGACCACCGTTGGGTTAGAAACTCAAACTTAATGTATGGTAAGCTGCTGGAAATTCCCCAATATGTGATGATAAAGAATTCAAGGTGAGACAAAGGATTGGGCACAGCCTGTGAAGTTAATTGGAGCAGTTTAACTATACCTGCATATACTAACAACTGTGGCCTGTGAGATTCTTACAAATTACAGCAACTGGAAACTCTCACGGGTACCTTCTCATGAAAGAGGTTTCATATGATTCCCCACACAAAGCAACAGTCCAACCACAGACTTCAGTTGGCCTTAGGGAGCTGGTCAGCCAAGTTTGAACAGATGTGGTGTTTCAGTTGTTAGAGTGACCACAGTTCCTGTTTAAGACTTGGGGCAAGATTCTGTTCAAGAGGCAGTGAAGCGCTCTGCTACCTTCATACAGGTCTCTCAGACTGCCCAGGGCCTTTTGAGAAACTGCTCACAACAAAAATATCGACACAAACAAGTTTGGGATGGACAAAGAAAAACTGACAACAGTGACTTGGACTGGTGAAATATGGTAGTTCAGGAATCACACTGAGTAGTCTGTGAATAAAACTTGCTATATTCACCACGCAGAATTGGCTTTCTTATTTTAAGAATGAGGGTGTATTGAAAGGAGTACTTGGAAAAACAAAAGCAGTTCGAAGACCGTTTTTTAAGGTGACAGTTTTTGAAGTAAAGACTTTTCTTTTCCATCTTGTTTGGGCCTCAGAGTAGGTGAACACCTGGTTTTACAGCAACCACATTCAAATATGTCAAATTGTTTATACATTTTTTTTCTTTCTCGCTCTTCTTTTTATTTTTTAGTTTTTTTAGCATCTTTTTGCTGTCCTTGGATGATAAGCTTTTCTTTTGTGACTCCACTTCTCTTTTGTGATTACACTGAGGCCAGAGCTATCAATAACTGAGCATAATTACAGCCCTTACATCACTTTACACCTCTTCAGATACAAGAAGATGTCCACACAGGGACAATATCCATGAAACCTATGGATTGAACCCAAAGACATTCTGTTTACTTGTCCTTCTTAAATGACAATGTATGTTTTCTGTTGTTCTCTTGTCATGATAACATCCAATGCAAAGAGACAGCCAGGCTTCATGCTGTCAGCCTGGTGTGTGTCACAATTACATATTAGAAGGTGGAGAATGTGAATCACATCAGCAGCATCAAACACTGATCAACACAGCTGTACTGATTATAGCTTCCTCTCAACATTTGATTCATTTCATCCTCTGAATTTAAAGGCTTTACTGTTGAATCTCTTTGAAATAACTGAAGACAGTGTAATTAGAATATCAGCTCATATTTCATTTTATTAACACTTAATGGATTTCAATGTAAGATCCTGGGGTAAAAGCTGTGCTGCTAATATCTTAGCGAGGAGTCAAAACCATTATGGACTGGAGGGTTGGGAGAGCTGGAGTGAGTTTGCAACACCCCGAATGGTGCGACTCGCTGGCTTAGATAAATCATGCAGTCGGGGGTCTGTGGGCTTCAGCAAAGTGAATCAGCCAGATGCAAAAGTGTGTGTATAAGCGCATGTGTGAGTGTGTGAGTGTTTGTGTGTGTCCATAAAAGAGCAGACCTTTCCCACACGGCAACAGGCTTCAGTGGAGCAGACAATTGCAATGTAGCCATGTGAGAACGGGGCAAGATGGAGTCACTTTTTGCTGAAGGCTCATAGAAAACCCAACAATTTTGATACGGAAAGACACTCTGCCAGTGGCTGGACAAACATTAACAACCCCCCCCCCCCAAGAGGTTTGCATCTGATTGTGATGTAAAGATCAGATAATGCTTAACTTAAGTGTAACCTCAGATTATCCTGTGCCATGCATGAGTGTGTACAGTGAAAACATGTGTTAACATTAATGAGCGTGAATGATGGATGAGTTGACTGCCAATTGCATATGACCATTTTACATCACAAATCACAACACTCATCACAAACAGACTTGATATCCCTCTGCAGAGCAGGGGATTCATGTAATAATACTCATAATGGGGATATTCATAAAAGTATGTCAAACTGAGTCCTATGTGAGGTTTAAACTCAAATAAATAAATAAAAATAATAAACATATTGTCATATTTTTCATCTACTAAAGGGAAATTATAACAAATTCAGCATAGTATTTCCTGGGACACAGACCAAAGAGATATCATTCTGTTGCTCTGCTAAAAATCTGCCCTGTGTTTTAGAGTGATATACTAAAACAGCATTTCTATCAGTCAGACTTTGGCGAGATTTAGCACCATTTAGAGTTTATGCAATGTTTGGAGGCTCTACTGTAAAACAGAATGGCAATGTTATTTGGTCCCCAAGGGTTTCTGCCATTTTCAGACGTATAGATCCAATGTGAGGGCACTGAGCCATGCTGTCAGTGCTGAAGGGCTGCTTCCTCTCGCATGGCAGAGCTTATTGGTGGCATTAGGTCTAATAGCCATCAGTGCAACCTTTGTGCCTTCACTTACAGCAATTGCAGTGTGCCCTAATGATAACATAAAAAGTCAATGTGCAGGACAAGCATGGGTGGGTATGTCGAAAAGAATTGGATGCTGAAGTGAGGTTGTCGTGATCATGGTAAAACTTATGCCCTGCATGTGCCCAAAGAGACAGAGGAAAATGAGACAGCCAAATGTCTATTTTAACATAGTTACAGTGAGTTTGCATTTCTGGTATAACGTGTTGAAAAATTAACAGTTTAATCCACTTTACTTTTCATCTTTACCCCAGAAAATCCTCAACCAGTGTACTTTGTTGTCATCTTCCTTATCATTGTATATAAGATCAGTGATACAATGCACGTGTTCTGACAGTCCTCTATCCAGTCATCCATTTAATGCTAACTGTCATGTGGATGATGTATTTACTTGGTAATCCTGACTGAGGGATCAACTTGATATGTCAAGCGTGCTCTAAAGGTTTGAGAGGTCTTATAATGTAACTCGGTCTGCCATTCCAGGCACAAATGTGACACAAATGATGAAGTGAATCATACTAACAGTGGCAGAGATAATGTGTGGGTGCACATGTCATCATAGGAATTATGTCAATCAAACAACGCCTGCATTTTAAAGAGAATTCAGGAAAATTCAGAGTGTGTCACTACATCTGTCAACTATCATTGTTGATCAGCTATTGCTTGTACTTTGCAACAGATTAAAATCAGAAAATAACGGTTGCTGCTAAGCTTCGAAGAGTAATGGTAATAAATGTGCTTTTTCTTTTTTAGTTATTGGTAGAAACTGCCTGAAGTTATTTTTCTCTTGATCATCTTTACATTTTAAATTCACTGATGGAAAAATCCAGCAATATAAAACCATACACAACATTTAGTGAGATGCATTTTTAGATTCTTGCTCCTCTTTCTGCTTCTCCCCCTCTCCCCCTACTGCAGATAAAACCAATCCCAAGTTTGGCTCCTGCCACAAAACGTTCCATAATAGTCTAATTGTGGCTAATGGTTTGTGCAGCTAATTAAAGTGTATGAATTACAATAATCAGTCAGCCGCATGTAGGCCATGCTGCCTCGCGATGTTCCTTCAAGCGAGGAAGGCCAGGACCAGGGAGGGGGTTGGGGGCAGAGTTGGGGGTTGGGTACAAAGGTAAGATGAGAGTGATGAAGAGGTGAAGAAAGAAATGCTTGATGTTGATGCCAAAGGCCCAGCATCCACAGTGATGTTAGTGTGGATGTATGAATGTCAACATTAAAGAATGGAAACGACAAAGAAAATAGCTGGAAGGAATGTAGTGTCATTTCAAATAGATATGCATGTAAAATGGGTGGGGAAAAGATATATGTATATATTATAAGAACATTGGTTTAAGGAGGAACATGAACAAATGTGAAACTAATTCAGACTTCCAATATTTTTCCAATGATATGTTGACATTATTTCCATGTATTGTAATTTGTAAATCAGTTACAGTCAGCCAAATAATATGTTAGTGATTTGAAATGATAATCACAGTATCAGAATGTTGTGTTAGGTGTCCGAGGTCCTGACAGCTTTATTTTAACATGCAGTAATTTCAAAGAGTGATGACAAAGTTTTCTGATGGGAGCCTGCAGCTGGATACTTTGGAGGTGGTGAGGCTGAAAGTTGAGTGCATCAATGGATAACCAAAGGGAGTGGCAGCAAATTACCGAGTTTAGATAGACCACAACATCAGGAGGACATATTTATCACAATTGTGAGAAAGACTGTAAAATAAGTACAACCTGAATTGCATTTTTTTCCTTTTTTTTTTGTTCACATTATAAGTAAAACCATTTTATTTACCAAAAAAAGCAGCGAACGCTGAGCCTTTGTCACCTGAAGTGCTCCGGTATGTTAAACCCGCGGGGTACATGGCTATCATATAGATTAATGGTATCATTTGTGAGACTCTGACTGACAGTCAATGGAGTGCATCCACTGACTGCATTTTCTTAGCAGGAGCAAACTAGCTTGTGTTAAAAGCTGAGCTGCACTCTTTTTCTTGGTTTAAGTGCACATAATGGCAGTAGTAAAGTTTTACAGGTCAGCTCTCATTTTGCACATGGCCTTTTCTTGACCATTACATGTTAAAAATGAACACTGCAGTCATAAAGAACACTGTAGTAGTACAAACAGAATGTGCAGGAGTGCATTTAAAGGCTTCATTTACATTGTCATGTGGACACAACAAACACTTGATTCTTAAAGCATGACTTGAAGATTTTTTCATCTATTTGTCTGTGAAAAATAAACTCTCATATCAAGGAAGTTATTCTGATGTTTTTATGGAAAATCAGAATTGTGATGACCCAACCTGGCTGGCTATTTCTCTGAAGGGGGAGCATCTGTGGAATAATATGAGAATGCAAACAGTGTGGGTAGCAAATAAATACACTCCCACATTAAGGTCTTGACAGTCACTGGTGTTCAATGGGAGCGGGGTAAAGACACAGAGAGGAAAAGGAAATGATGGCAGAACACACGCATGGAGGACAGAAAAGAAATGGAAGGAGGGAACAATGGTAAAGCATGAGGGATGTTGTGGGGCTGCAGGGAGAGGGAAATTGTGGATCCTGATGGACAAAGAGCAATGAGTGGGAAGAGGGCAAAATTGTGATCACAATTTGCAGTGTGCCTTTTTTTTTTTTTTTTGAGAAAGACTGATAGAGGCTCACACTCCACTGTTTAGTCTTGTCAAATCAAATGGGCATTTTAGCAAGTTGTCCAAACAATGACTGGTGAAGGAGGAATAGAATCAATTATTCATGATGCAGAGAGCCACTTATTACACGATAGTCAGACACACAGACACACACGTTTTTCCTAGATGGTGAAATGACTTAGTAACCAGGCGATTCATTCCCTTTTAATAGGGTCTCAATTGCAGCAGCCTCACTCAGACAAATGAGCAAACAAGTTGGAGAGTGACAGTGATATCCATTATATGTTTAATTATCTTCAAAGTTCCAGTGAAGGGCATTTCTTTGGCTAATGGGGAGACAGTGCTAAGTGTCACAGCAAAGTGCTCCTCAAATGCTCCAACAAAGCTGACTAACTGCTTCTATTTGCAGGCTCTTATTTGAGTTTTGACAGGCGTCGTTACATTCAGAAAATTGGTACAATCAGTGTCCTCGTCAAAAATAACCAGCATTTGTTGTTATTTGTATCTTTTTTCTCTTTTCTTCCATTTCCAAGTCAAATTCCCTTGGTGATAATTGGACTGAGTCCCATTAGTTGGAACTGAAACTCGGCATGCTGATTGGTATATTCAGGGTGAGATGATTGAGGCAAAGATTGGGGCCTGGACTGAAATGTCACTTTTAAGTGGCTCTGATTGCATTGTTGTACAGCGAAAATTTGTGATTTCTCCTAATGCAACAGTCACACTGAGATAAGCCACAGATCTCTGACAAAGATTCCAAAATGAAATGCCAACACGTGTGCTGAAATGAGGATGAAGCAGTTCCATGAACACTTCTTTGAAGACCTTTTTTATCTGAGACATATAAAACTATCATCAACTTTATCATTCTAACTTTTTAATTGAAATGGAGGGGAAACCAGCAGGTTTATGGGACTGAATAAATGGCGTGGGTAGTGGAGACTTGACAGCATCGACATCCCAAACACTTAAACAGATACTTCGGAATTAGGACAACACACCAGCTGACATGATGCTATCATTCATTAACTGAGCAGGGTGATAAATTACACCTATTCCCCTCCCCCTCTCTCATCTTTCAACTCTACAGCTCCATAGCCCATCTGGGGGTTGGCAATAAGTTACTGCGAAGGCCCAGAGTGACTGAGACATGGCTAAATGTTCTTATTTATTTGCAGGCAGACATTAAGCGGGGAGTGAAAGGAGTGAATGGGAGCATCTGTCGATGTGTACTGCCATGGTGGTGACTGGCCGGCAGCCCCTCAATGGTCTCCTCCTGTTCTGCTTTTATTTTGGTATATGAGTGAATAAAATACTCATCTGTTTTCATGCACAGGGCATTGAAACATCTCAGTTTTCATCAGATTTATATTATATAAATGTAAAAACTTGTGCTTATATTTTTTATATTTCTTAGGAGAATAAAGGGCAGCATAGAAGTATTTATTTGATACAGCCTTATACATCCATGATTCTGCATGACACTTCTTGTTCTTTGCAGCCGCATGCTACAGGTTTACCTTTACAGCAGTTGTAAATATGAAGCTCCAGGTGCTGCTTGATCTAGAAAGATCAGCAGTGGGAAACAGAATAAAAGCCATATTATTATTATTATCATTTTTTGTCCAAGAGAAGCTCTTTAGAGTTTATTTTGAGGGTGAGATGTTGTGTGCATGCTGACTGTTTTTTTGTGTGCTACCTGTCTCAGATATGGAATTATATCCAGACAACCTGATGTGAAAAGGAACACAAAATGTTAACGCATGGTGCCAGTTGTGCAACATTGAATTCAATCTAGTAAATTAGAGATGAAACATTAATCACATTCCAACAAATACCTGCTGTCTTCAGATAGCTTAACAGAGGTAATCAGCGTGAAGACAGATCTCCATTTTTAAAAGCACTTGTAGAGATTTTCTGTCAGAAAATATATTATCACCTACAATATAATACCCCAGAATTAGACATGTCTATTGGCCTTTGATCATACACTCAATATGTATGAAAAGTGGCTGACGATGTTGAAAAGGTCTGTGTGGGTGAAGTTCCTCCCATTCAGGTGTCAAAATGATCAAAGATGAGGCTGTAAACAGAGCCCAGTTGATCTTTTCTGGTGCCAAACAACAGTCAGTGATGACATGAATTTGCAGCATACAGCAGGTTTGCAGATACCTATTCTGTCTGGCACTCCTAATGCTAGCGCTCTCATCCTGCAAGTGTGACATCAGTAAAGTGGAAACATTAACATGAAGCAGACCATGACAGTAGGGCGTTCCCGAGGCCAAGGAGATTCTTCATAGAACAACACAAATCTCAGAAATATTAATGTTCAGCCATGGATTTCGCTAAGCAGTACTCTAAATGTTATTTTATGCATATCATATTATGATCAGCTTTTCCAGTCACAACATTTTCATATAATCCATCTGTGAAATGTTACTTTTGGTTTTACTAGATCTCACCTTGTCTGCTGAAGTTAAGCCAAGTACAAATTGGACATTTTCAGTTTTGTTTTGTTTTTTCTTTTTGGTCAAAATCAGAAGGTTTGACGCTGAATAGGGACAAGAAGGACATTGGAGAGGAGGGAAGGGACTATTCAAGTGGCTGCAGTTGATGTGAAGCATCAATCTTTCATATGCTTTGAGGCCACTTCAAATCAATTTCACCCCAGCCGCTTCCAGGCTAATCATGTGGCAGAGGGCAGGCAATGTGCCAGGTCTGTCTCGATAGAAGAGCCCAGACAGAGAGACAGACAGACAGAGAGGCAAACAGACACCCAGTCACACAGACAGATAAGCAGATAGACAGACAAACATCCTAAACCTGCACTGAGCCAGATATGGAAGAGGTTGATCTCAAATGACAGGCAGTCAACCATTCCTGCCTCAAACAATATTTGCACTCTGTTTTGGTTTACAAATTTATTCCACTGTGTATGCTGGTCTATTCTGAGTATTGGAAAACTTCTGCTCCAAGGCTGTGAAAGAAGGCTGATAAATATACCAGGTGAATATCCAACATCACACACTGATCTTATTTTATCCCCATTAGAAAAGTTAGAAAATATTACAGTTACCTTTGTGAATTCATAAAGAGTGCAAAAGCTTTAATAAATGCAAAGCATTTACACACATCAGTGGAATGCTTTATTATGAGCAGTCCCAGTAGTAACTGATAAGTAGTGCATGCATATTCAAAGGTGACTCACAAGGCTGTGGAGCCCACCATGATTTGACATGGCCATGCTGTGCTGTTGAGTTAGTGCTGCATATGTACACAGAGCACGCTGGCTTTGTTTATTCTATTGACTTATTTGTTCTGTCCATTGGCTGTGTTGCCTGTAGCAAAGGCTTGCTTTTCTTCCTTTAAATCACCACCTCCTAATTATCTGTCACATTTTCTGCTATCCCATTCCAAAGACACACAATGGCTGATAATGACCCCATAGACAGCATCTATCAGGCACTCCGCCATTGATTCCTCTCCTCCATTTTCTTGCCGTTTCCTCTTTTGCTCAATGGGTCTCTGCGCTCCTTGTCTTGTTCAACCATTCCCCTCCCCTTCTCTTACTTTGTTTTTCTGTCACCCTGCACCAGCTGCTGCCACACCACAAACCTAATGCTGAGTGCTTGAAGCAGAAATGCATCATCTTTATGTATTGTTTTATGGAAATGCTGCTCATCCTTCTTGCTTTTGTTCCTGATCAATAAAAACATGTCAACACCATTTTTCAGAAGTGGTCAGAATTCATGAAAACACCAAAATATATATTAGAGCTCCACAATCTGGATTGCAAGTTTGAGTCAGACGAAGAAGAAGAAGAAGAAGAAGAAGAAAAAGAAGAAGAAGAGGAAGAAGAAGAAGAAGAGGAAGAAGAAGAAGAAGAAGAAGAAGAAGAAGAAGAAGAAGAAGAAGAAGAAGAAGAAGAAGAAGAAGAAGAAGCTGTTTAACTGCTGTCACTGGCTGACTGAACAGACAGCAGGGAGTCAAAGTGGGTGACGGGCCAATGTTTGGCCAGAATGGACTCTTTTATGACAGTAATGTAGTTGGAGTGTTAGCTGCCTGAGGGCTGCAGAGAAACTCGTTCCCCTCCTACAGTTTCAGCTGGCATCTGTCCCCCTTGAATTCCTCACCCACAGCCACCACCCTTCACCTCCCCTCCCTGCTCGCTCGATTGCTCACTCCTGCCCCCAAAAAGCTTCACCCTGCCGAGAGCACGGGAGCTCAGGTCATTACAGCAAACTGTCACGGCTAACTGTCACACGGTGCAGAATGCTAGCGTCACTGTCCTCATGTCCTGACGAGCCAGGCTTGTTCCTGGTCCAAACATAGCATCCATCTTCACACCCACCCCTGTGACACTGCCAGCACCAGTCTGAGGGAAGTCATCTTGTTTACCTGCAGAATGGGAGCGGCAAAAGGTTAGAGAGCACAGACCTTGGGGTCTTTTGAGGTACATTGATGATTTTTGTTAGATAAATAGCCTTCCCTAAGCTCAGCACAGGTAAAGGTCTATATATATATATATATATATCACACACTTTAATTTCTTTTCTAATCACACTTAAAATTATGCCAAACTTATAGATTTGATAATTAATGCCAAACATATAGCACTCTCGGTTTACAGATGATAAAATGTGCATTGTAAATAATACTGCTATTGATATTGTTAGTACATTTCATTCTTTAGCCTAATTGAAACACAAGCTGAGTTAATTATTAGATGTACAGAAAGAAAATCTACTTTTAATTTTTCTTTCCTTTCAACTTCTTTGGCTCTACATTAACTATGTATGCAAACGCATATGACTGATTGCTGTTTCATGATTTTTTAAAAGTATCTTTTATTTGTCAGCAAAACTGAAAAGGTTGAGCAAGTTCTTAACTTTTTGTTCTTTTTTCCTTTTTATGTCTTATATATATGATTATGTATGATGTATGTATTACATGTATGATTTTTACTTTTACTACTGAATACAGAGGCCTCTCTACCACATTGTGTGTTTTGGCAAATTTGAGTCATTGTCGTCTGTTAATCAGAAAGAAAGAAAAAATTCTGCTGGTAAGTATTGCCTGACAGCCAGAAACAGAAAGAGAGAAGTGTTGTTTTTTTACTAGAGGGGTAAAAACAGCACAGATAGCATCTATCAGCAGGGTGATGAGGAGAGGCAGAAGATAAACTGAGGAGCACCTGAGCACAGACAATGCTTGACACTTTAGAGACAGAAAAAAAGCCACGACCACTGACAGAGGTAGTGACTTACACCCAATCATATCACCAGCAGATGCACTAAAAAGGGGGAGAGTAAAAAATCCAAAATGTGTTTTGCTTAGATCTGTATTTTGTCTGCTAAAATTGATTTATGTGATTCTTTTAGTAGTAAAAGTGAACATTGGAGCTTGACTGTCTGACAGAAAATGGACAGAGAGCAAAGGAAAGCTAAACATGAGAGCGATAGAGCACAGGCAAAAGGCTATAACACAACTAAAGACTAAAACATGAGCTCAAGGCAAAACACAGACTAAATGGTTTGTGTTCATGTTCATTCCAATCCTGCAGCGGTCTTCTCAAACTTGAGAGTCTGTCAATGAAATGAAGAACTAGGTTACAATTTGCTCTGCTTGGTAGATGAGCACTGGGCAGACATAACCATTCGCTTCTGAACTTCGTTCTGTGTGTATGTTATAGCCTTGAAAGGAGTTACATCGAGATCAACTGAAATCCCCATTTGTCAGAACAGAGGCAGATAGAGACAATGTGTAATTAACACTTTAGAGCCCTGATCAAAAGTTTGTGTTTGGCATACAGGGAATGAGACTGTTGCTCGACCAGATATTACGTGCCTTTGTCAGTGAATGGTTATGCTCTGTGTTTGTTTCACTTGTTTTCAAAAGCTTAGTTAGATTTGAGTTACCTCATTAAATCAAGATAACACTTAAAAAATGTATTCAACAATTTTAGCTTTGATTTCTTTTAATGTTTGCACCACTGACATATGAGAATATTTAAAAATAAAATCAATATCTGCTGCCTATGATGTGACTGTTGAACAAATATTCTGTGCAAACATCACAGAATGCTAATGATACGTGTTCATTTCACGTCACATCGGACTTCCTTAATAAATCAAGACAGCACCAAAAGGACTCACTGCATTTTTATGGCTTTGAATATTTACATTACTACACTGAATGTAGGCCTATATTGGAGTATAAATCAAATCCACTACCTACTGAGTCACCGCATCAAACCAGAGAATGTGTCCCTCCTACAAAAATGGAACACCACTCTGGTTCCATTATTTCTATATCAAGGATTTGTGCTCAGTTCATGTAGCCCTGTAATTATTGACAAATACATTACCTCATTACCCATAAAAATTTGTCTGGAACAAAGAAAAGTTGGGTTAAAAAGAAGATCCCATCTCCATTAATTTTTCAAAACTATGCACCTTGTAGTTACGAATCATGTCATCTCAATAGTTTGAACCTTTGTCGTTAAGTATAACTTCTCATGTGTCTTGAAAGAACCAGAAACATCTGTCCTCATTTGGTCAGGTCAGCAGAACAGACCATTATTGGTAGGGTGTGTGTGTGTGTGTGTGTGTGTGTGTGTGAATGTGAACACACATCGTCAGCTCCCTGGGGCCCTCTCTTTGGGTGAGTCGGTCTAGTTGCTGTAATCACTCTATTCACTTCCCTCCACTCCAAACCTGATTTGGCCAGATTGTTTTGCTTCCTTTGTTCCTGCTTCTGCCTCCAACTCATCTCCCCAATCGCCTTCCTCTTTTGTTCCCCCCCCTGTCTCCATCCTTTCAACATCCACCATTCTTTGTTTCTCCTCTTTTCTCACTTCCCTCCCTTTCTCCTTTTGTTTTTTTTCTCTTTCTTTCCCTCCTTTCTACCTTTTCGTGATAATGGCAGCTGATTGATGGAGTTTGTTTAGCTTTAATTACACTGCAGGTGAGTGACCGGGCCTACTCACGCCAGTGAAGCAGAAAACTCAACTTGGTTAGGGTACAGATTGAATTTCCCAAAGTGAAACATTGTGTTGAGAAAAGGTCCTCAGATTAATGTACGTTATTACTGTTTTGTTTCATTCTTTAATTTTTTCATTCAGTCTTTCTCATCTTCTCAACTTGACTTCAGAAAGACATAGTGCACATTTTCTGCCACACTTAGAAAGCCGAGACTGCCATTTCTATTACATACATAATTTAAATGCACAGTTTGAATTTTCATCAGTTGTCTCATAACAACAACAACAACAACAACAACAAAGTGAAGAAAAGTAACAGCTGTGAACACTACAGTGAGTTGAGTTGCATAGTAGTTACATACATTAAATTTGGGCCATGGGGTAAGAAAAAGTATCAAATCACTGAAGCTCCTTTTGTCTTTGGCTGAGTTGTCCCATCTCTACTCTCTTATGAATTCCTATCTGCCATATTTTCAAATGCTCAATAAATTTACACACATGTAATGGGTAGAATGTATGGTAAGTACATTCAAATTACTGTTTGAAATTAATGGAGTATCACTTCAGACCAGACAGAACACTGAGCCAATGCATGCATTAAGTGCATTATAGATGCTGTCACCTCATTCTCTGTTTCTTCTCAATTCAATTGATCAGCTGATTTACTTCAAGATCTCCAGGTGGTTTGTTTAAAACTGTCTGACTCGGATCTGATTTCATGAACTCTTTATGTTCTTCAAATCACAGGGGATTTGGTTCTCCTGGTTTGCACACTTCATGGTTCCTTTAAGAAGCTCCCTGGAGGACAGAACACTTTCTATTGAAGACGACTTCATAACTGTTTGCAAGAGAAATATAAAACACATTGACACAAAACCTGTACTGTACTCATCCTCAAAGGTGGTTCATCTGGAAATTTCCAGGTAACTTGACCCAGATATTCATTATTCAACACTGTATAATTTTAAAGATGTGATCTGTACATCAGAAATGGGGCTCAATCCAGTCCTGTGGTAACTATGAGTGATGTTCCCTCATGTTTTCATAAATTCAAAAAAATCTGGCCAATTGATTGTTACTTTTCCATGCATGCTCCTACATCCCAGCAGAGAAAATATTCACTGAATAATTACCCGCCTGCTGTCTTATATTAACAAAGCATTTCAGGACCATGGACAGGGCCGGTGGCTGGCAGTCTGAGGGAAAGATTGTTTTAGTGAAGTCCAGCCTCACAGCATCAGCTTATTAGCATTATTTGCATTCACCACTTAAAATAGTTGTGTATAGCTTATCGCTTACCACCTCTAACCTTTGTTTGTATGCTCAACAGTGAACAGATTTACAGTCTTTGAGCTGATAACTGCCAAAGTGATCAATATTCTTTAAAAGCTTGTGTTTCGCATTTGAAGTGTTCACATCACTATGTAAATATGTAAGTTATCACCAAATGGTAAGTTAAGTTACCAAATTAGCCAAAAAAAAGTTAATGGAAGAACAAAAAAAACTGCAAACCAAGACGAACGCTAGGCAGCTTGGGACAATTAGAGGGGATATATGATGAAGCATCTCATTTAAAAATCTAGCAAGCTTGACCTGACAGAGTAATGCCATGTGCAAAGACTCCGTCAACTTTTGAACTCAGACTTTGAAAGTTTTTCTTTACTTTGATAAAATTTTATGAATCTCAAGGACAAACTGTAGAGCAAAAGTTCAAATTACAAATATTCTTCATTAGTGGAAGTCTCCATGCTGACAGAAAATGACAGCCCTCCTGTGGGGACAATGTTGCAACATGCCAAGATGGTGCTTATTATCTAGTCAATCCTCCCATCAAATAAAAGAAAAATAACAAGATTTCACATCTGCTTCTGGGATTAGAAGAGGGACATTATATTACTGTATGGCGAAGATCCAAAGTCGACTCTCCCTGTATTCCCTCCTCTTCACTATACTAATCATTAACTTCAGCCCACTCACATCTCTCTCCTGTCTTCTTTTCCCTGACAGTCCAATCCCCCAGAGGTGGTCCTTTCTCTTACTTCTATCTCATTCCCTCTATTCCAAGCAGTCCGTCTTTCTCTCCCTTTTTTCTCTGATCTCATCTGGCTCCTAGATCTCTGGCAAGGGTCAGAAAAATGAACCATTACGGTAATTCAGCAACCCAGGAGTCTTCCTAGCTGCACCTTGGATATGTGCACATCTGTACAGCACATGCGTGAGTGCTCCAGGTCCCTGTATTTAGCTCCCAAAAGTGCTTCCTGTGGAGTATGAGTGGTGTCTGCATGCTGAAAAACATGGTTATTGAACATGCTGGCCTTTGAGTAAATATTGAGTTAAGTTCTGAAACCATCAACACATGCTTTAAAATAGAAAACAAAAGTAGCTTTAAGATGGGAAATGTTCTTCAAATAAATGATATCAAATCAATCAATCAATCAATCAAATAAATGTTCTGAATCAGGCTATTTGTATATATGGGGTATTGGTTGGGCCCAGTTGTTATCTGTGCACCCCATGTGTTCAAGTTATAGTCTTTGGAACAGTTCACCCAAGTTTGATTCACAACATGAACTAGTAACTAGATGAAGTCTTTTTTTTTTTTATTCATGTACTAACAGTCAACAGCTGAACTCACAATCTGGAGGACATGCAGCAACCTAAATGTCAAATCCTCACAGTTCACATGAGCATGGTATTCAAGAATGGTGAATGGATGTGCGTTATCAAGACATAAATATTTACCTTTATAAAGCGCCTTTCTAGTCTTTCTGACCACTCAAACCACTGTGCAGTGCAAGTCTCTTTCATGCACTCATGACAGAGGCTGCTATGGTTGGAAACCATAAGTTTTAGCTAACACATTAATACCCATACACACTGCTGACCAACAGGAGGAGCAGTTTTTGGGGTCTAGTGTCTTGCTCAAGGACACTTAGGGCCAAACTCAATTGTACCTTTTAGCCCTTGGTTGTGCGCATTCATGTCTGGTGAAGGGGTGTTCCATTTCTCTGTAAGGCTAAGGGTAGGGGCTGCATGGCCCTTGAAACAAAGACCTCGCTTGAAAAGGGGGGGGGTATGAGAAATTTCCCATGATACACCACAGCTGCTGACAAGATGACAGAGCAGGGATGAAAGGAAATATGTAAATGCAAGTAATTAAGCATAATTTTTTATATCCATAGGAATAACACCCACATTTTTTTGTATTTTACATCCAGTTATTTGCCGTCAAAGCAGAGGGCCAAGGGAAAGGGGTCAACAAATGGGTAAGATGAAGGGGAAGGGCTACGGGGCACAATTGGGATTGGCCCTACAGTAACATTTAGGGTCACATCTGCCCCTGTAGAGGAAGAACAGCATGAGTAGGATACCTTTGTTGATTTAAGCCATGTTTTTTTTCTTTTCCTTGATTACCCAACTCCTCCTTCTTCCAGCCTCTGGTAAAGCTAATATCATTGTGTTTTTAGTGAAACACGTCTGACAGTCACTAAAAAAAAAAAAAAAAGAGTACCAAACCAGTGACATTCAAAGATTGTGCAAGTGTAGTGGAAACAAACATTCTTAGAATAATTTATGTCACCAATCATGATTTTCTACATACCATATCCATTAAATTGGTATCTTGAGTGGTTAAACTGTGTTAGCTCTCCAGAAGTGTAGTTGTTATGGTTGCAGCCTCCAGGTTTACTGCACAGTCCCCTTGGGTATTTGAACAGCTTTTCTCTAAGCACACACGGTTTGGGTACAGAACTTTGTTTTTATGGAGCTTAATGGTGGATTGTGAGTTATTAAAGTTTGTCAGGTCCCTTGTTCCCTCTGGTAGTTAGATATGTACTCCACTACCATTACCCAAAGCCCACAGCAGCCAGGGAGGGCTTGCTTTCTGATTGCTGTCATCAGCACTGAATGATCATTGACTTTTCCCTTGTTGGACTCAGGCGCCAGCCACATCTTGATATACTCATAACTTTATATTAAGTTTGTGAAGGCTGACTGTGCTGTGTTCCACTTACTTGTGATCAGCCCTTTCGCCTGCATTCATTACTCTCCTCTCAGATCTGATGATAGCGGACATGTTTGGGCAGAGCATCTTCTGGGCTCCACCCTTATTGTTTACACCTCTCCAACTCGATTAGAAAGGATGTGAAAAGGAAAATCACATGTAAGTGATTTCACAGCGTGCTGGCTTGTGGCTGGGATAAATATATCTGCTCATATGTAGTAAACATCACACATCTACAGTGTACTATACTTCATATTAATATTCAGTGGTAACCTGGGGTGAGCTGTAGAGAGAAAACTAATGCCATCTTTACATCATATCACTCCTGCTTTCACAGTTTACAGCAATACATAGAGGAAATGATCAATGCAGCTGAGGAGCCCATAGTTAGAATTAATGAGCACTGCCCAGCTCCTACAATTTGTCTGCTGTGCAATTGAGTTGTCTTATTTCAATGTCTAATTTGTTATTGCTCCAAATGTCTCCTACCCCAGGGCGATTTGTGGCGTCTCGTTGTGAGCCATCACCAGTTGGCCGATAAACACCTCCATGAATGTCTTGGGCATTTTTGTGGAAAAACATAGTGCGTGTTGTGATTTTTCATCTAAATGCTGTGACAGTACGATGATTCCCTTACTGGGTTCTTTGACTGATGGATTGCTCTCTGTTATTCATGAAACGCAGTCTGTAACAACACAGATTGTGAGCGTAAATAACATCCATGGGGTGATATACAGTGGGGGGTCATAGTGTTAGGTGTGCAAATCAATAAATGTAATGCTCAGACACACTCGGGGGTTATGGTCAAGAAATATTGTTTCAAAGATAACAGAAGCTGCAAACAACAACATCGGTCTGAGATTTTAAGTGTATTGAAACGGTTGTACAGAAATATCTAACTACCCCCCATCCTTTTGCCTCTGAACAGTATAACATCATAGAAACCTTGTAACTCATGCAGGCATGTTATTATGAATTTCTATTTCATGCATCTCATCTTGATAGGAAAATCAAAGGCCATAATATAATAGCTTTTAATTGTGAAAAGGAAATGAACAAATAATAGATATTTGAAAAGTGGATCTGCACATCTTAACAGCTGTGACAGTCCAAACAGAGCCATAGAGCTGGATATTGCCCCCCTTGACGGAAACATTATTGGTGAATGTATCATCATTATACTGTCTCAGTCAAGATCTCTGGTAATTTTATAAGCAGGCAGGTATCACAAAACCACAGCCTAACTAAACCCAAGACAGCAATATTTCCCATAAATCATTTAGGGCGGGAATCTTTGCCATGCGAACAAAGCAAAAGATGAGGGGAAGGTAATACTCAGGCAAAACTGAGACACAGACTCTTCTGGCGTGGAGCTTCAAGTGTTTATCAAAGATTTATAGGAGTTTGTAAAGAAATATAAAAAAAAAAAAGTTTGTTCGAGGGTGCCATCAAGAGGTAAACATGACATCTTCTTGGAACTCAATGAGCAGAAACATGTACAAACTCAAGCATCATAAACAAACCATCCCTCATTAAAAATCTGTAAGAAACATGAACCTGAGGGTGTATAGAGCAGGCATCCATACAGACAAATGAAGAGGTTCAGAACGGCATGGAGTGGTAATCACAGAGGGGCTCCTCAACTAGAAATCCAGGCACACCAAAATGCACAAACACAAAGCCCTCTTTCATCTTCAGAGAAGTAGAGGTATTGATTGCAGCTGTATGTGGTCAGTTCTGCATTCAGTTATAAAATGCAGCATGGCGGGCCAGGGAGGAGGGCAGGCAGGGTGGAGAGAACCTCAGGCTAGTATGTCTGTGTTGAAGGCATCATGGGCTGAGGTGCCAACAGGTGGCCACCATGCTTCAGGGTATGGACTCAACTGGTGGATGCTGTGCCACAAACACCTAGCCAAGACAAATGAAGCGTTTGATCTTAAGTAAAGGGCTGACAGGCACAGGGCTCACACTTGAATGCACAACAAGTGAAAAGTTTAAGATTTATATATATTTTTTAAAAAGCTGCAAACTTCCTAACTTTTGGGGAATTTTTAGTCAAAGAGAACATGGTCAAATGAAGTCAGCCTTTGTGCTCTTCAAATGAAAGATAGTGCTACATGCTTAGATATTTCTTGCCTGCACAGGAACATGCACAGAGATTTTGCACAAAGATGTGACAATAGGACCTATGGTTATTTTTTTTATCACGCTTTGCTTATATCAAGTTATTTGATTAAGAAAAAATGTGATTTACGCAGTTACATTCTTTCCAAGATGATCCTGAAGATCAATCTTTCCTCAAGCATGTTTGGCATATCATTGCAATGTCAAAATCTAAAATATACACCTTTGACATTAACATCAACTTGTACGTACAGAATGTTGAAATAATGAAGGCAATGAATGGAGGAAGAGGAATGAAACTTATCCCAAGAGTGCCTGGCCAAAAACTACTTACAGTACTTGTTGCATGAACCCACCTTAAAAATAGTCTCAGGTAATATTGCATAATCTGACAAGCTCTGTGTCCAAAGCTTTAACCGTTTGTCTTCCTTTTGTCAACCCTGAACACTGTTTCCAAATGGGGAACAATATGATTGAAGACGAACAGTGGAGTGAAATTTTTCCTCCCACCCACTCCTGAGGCTACGAAAACATAATTGGTGCTGTTAATGCTGTTTGCTATATCCTTTCATAATTCAATCCCTTCACCTTTGATATCTCTTTTAAACACGTTTATGATCAGTTGGGGATAACTGCATTTGTATTTATTATTAGTCTATGGTGCTGAAAGGGGCAAAAAGCTTTAATTCCAATTGCAGTAAGTAATTTTCATTAAATGTCAATTTGTTATTAATTCAGAGCAACGCTGGAATCAAATAGTGTTCATTAATCACTGTGCCGTCCGGCGCTCTGCTAATTAAAATGTTGGGGGCAAGCTCGTTATTCACTGGCAGACCTGATTGTTAATGTCGACTCATTGTCCTCCTCCACCGTACTATCATTTATTTTCTTTGGTTTTCTTGTAAACTCTTGTTAATTATTAAATTGCTTTTTTGGACCCCCGTGACACTTTTCAGATAGTCATCAAAGTGCCTGCCACAAAGAGGAAGTTGTCCTCTGGCTGGGGGCAGAGCCCCAGCTACGACAGTTACAGGTGTACTTATTTATTTGTTCGTTTAAACATGTCGGACAAATGGAGACAGTGTGAAATGTGTACTAGGAGTTATATTTCCCTCAGATTCTAACATGTGAAACATATCTGTCATGGGGCATCAGGAGATGTGGGCAACTGTAAAAAAATAGGCATGTTAAATATGAAATGTATAAATTCGCATTTCAAGAGTTTTTGACACTGCAATAGGCTTCCATACAGCTATCTGATTATATTGCCTGGTTTTGTTGATTTGGCAAATAAGTACAGATTTCTGATCACACTTCAAATAATTCCGTAATTTGTGCTTTAAAGATTAAAGATTACAGTTTGTTCAGTTGGATAGGAATTTCTCACAGTAGACTGCATTGTGGTGTCTTCATGTGTGGAACAAATGGTCTTGGTGAACTGCAAACCTCTAATTATCCTCAAAATCTTCAAAACTGGTCAGCAGTGTCAACTGACTGGCTGAACTTCTCATAGACAAAATATGGCTGAAGTGAAGGGCTTTTCAACGACGGGTTCACCATGATTGAATAATTAGAATTAGGTGTTCAAACAGCAGTGGGCACAGAGGACCAAGGTCAGTGTCTTGGACTCACACCTCAACCAGGGATATAACCTGTTTTCCTACCCCTCAATTATGCATGTTATCCAGCAGCAGCCATATGTCTCTGTCAATACCTTTTCCTAGCATTCAGTGGCGGTCTGTGTGGGATTTGTGTGCGTTAAATAATGCAGTACTGAAAGGTCAGGAGGGAGACGAGGAGAGGGTCAATGCTTTGGCGAGTTGCATGCGGGAGGGGGTTGGAGCTGAGGCTCAGAGAAGCTGCCGTTAATTTCCAGGTCAGTTCCAATAATGAAATGCATATGGTAAATGTCAAACAGCACCCGTCGACGGGTAATCCACCTCAGCTGGGAAATAATGAATGGCTTTCTTTAAGACCCCAACTAACTCCTGTGAACAAGGAAATCAGCATGCAGTTGAATTATTTTTCAGGTACAAGCTGCCTTTTCCCTGTCTTTGCTTTGGCAGTTTCAAGTTTAATGCATAAAGAATACACAAAGTATAGGATAGCTCTTCAGTTTTCTTCAAAGGATCAAACCCTGTAAGACCCAAATCTAGAGAAAACGTTTGCAAGTTGTTTGAGTTTGAGTTTGACACAGTTACTATCCAACGGCACTGCAACTTAAACAACAGGACCCACTGTCTATGTAGATTTTTTTTTTTTAGAAAAAGAATGTGGTTCTTATTTTATGGATACTTTAATATCGGACAGCTGATGTTGTAATAACCCTAGGTCAAAAAGTCCCTATATACTTTTCGTTTGTATTATGTAAAATCATGACGTGGAATTACCTTCTTTTTATACACAAAACCAGAGTAAATCATTACTTTTTCTCTCAATGCAACATTTTACTGCATACTAAGGTGTAACTTCTGGTACAATGAGTTTAAAAAAACAAAATAAAATCTTAGGGTTTTATAATCTCAGAAAGTTGCATGTTCAAGAATGTAAATATTGAAATGAGAGGGGCTCTGTGTTACAGGACGCTCTTTACAGAATCATTCCATCAATACTCAAAAGACTGAACAGGATATTGATTTAGTCAAGATCTGCATTTAAGATTTTTTTTAGGTTCAATTATATGGACTTTCAATTTTTTTTTTAACCATGTAGTTTTTATACTTTGTGCAAACAAGCACAGCAAGTTATTCATTAAGCTCTTTTGTACTCAAAATTTGCTAAGAGTAAGGTAACTTGGCTTATTCAAAGCTAATCAAAGCTAACTACCTCCTTCATCTAACTCCTCTACCGCATACAAACACAAAAAAAGTTGAGTTCTGCCAGCTAAGAACTTCAAGTCAAATAAAAAACTAAATTAAGCTACAACTTCCTGCCTGTTACAACTACTAAGCACATAACTTGACAAGATAATTCAAGTTTACTGCCTGACATTTCTAACTCCAAACCAAAGCACAGATATGATAGGTGAGCTAATTTGAGCTAGTTAGGCTAAGCTTTTTAAGCTAACTGAGTTACCTCTTGCTTGTTACGCCTGTTCAGCACTGATGCAGGTTTTCAGTTTTGTTAGAAAAAGCAGCCACTTTAATATTCTGTCAGGGCTCCTCATTGTCTTGAATAAAGACACTTTGCCTCTTATCAACAACAATATGCAGAGCACACCTCTCTTAGCTTCATTGCTATAAATTATTGAAGTGATTGTTGGGAAGATAACAACAACACCACTACCTTTAGCGGAAGACAAAAGCTATAATGAAAGAGGAAGAGAACTCAAGGTGAGCGTGACTCACAGACTACATTATCTTTTGGTTGCTCTCTTCCAATGTCAGCTGCAAAGACAGATTCTCCTTTCATCTACGCCCTTGTTCTGCTTTTATTCATGTGTGCATGAGGGTAGAAGATACACAGGAATTTGTGGGGATGCGTTCTGTGTGTGCAAAAGTGAGTGAAATCACTGGAGAAGCATCAGTTAGTTTGAGAGGTGTTGGGAGGGTTGGTGGGGAGGAGGGTGGAAATGACTAACGGCCTTTTGTGTAATTAATGAGGACAGCGTTGATTTCCGCCGATAATTTAGCATGGTTGCCAGCGCTTGACTTCTGATCCCCATTTACCCTGGCTCTGTCTCTATTTAGATCAGCCTAGTGTGGGAGGAGTGTGTTAACCTTGGAGAATACACACACACACACACACACACACACACACACACACACATCAAATCACATCACAGGCAGATCCACAGAAACCCACATATCCTTATCCACTTCCACACACAGGACCCCCCTGAAGCCACCCACACATACACACAAACATTTATACCCCCTTCCTCTGTTCCGTTCTTGCTCTTTTTCTCCCTACACACATAGATCAACAGTGCACACACATGCAAACAAGAAAAAAAAGCATTTGAAAAAGCACACACATACACACAAACACCCACAAGCACCTGAGGCAATGGAATAAATGCATCTTTAATGATAGCAGATAAGGACTTCCAACCAGGCCTGTAGTCATAGCTCAGTGATTTGGCTAGCAGGGAAAGGGATTGTGGGATTGAAAAACAAGCCAGTGGAAACTTCTGGGCCTCCAGGAGTCAGCAACCAAAAACCCACAGTCAGTCAGTCGGACAGAGAGGAAAAGCTCCGAGCTACTATTTCAATATGCTGTTAGATGCTAAACAGAAAGACTATTAAAACAACAGAAGTGTGTCTGTTGTAGTTCAAACATGCCGGTCTGAATACACTTACAAATGGATTGCATTAAAACCACTAGTGTTTTTTTCCAGATGACATCTTGATAATGTCAAATTATACTGTGGTTTCTTCTGGTTAATTTCTTCTGCTGATGAAATTACTCAACACTTTTGTTAGCATGAGTGCGAGAGCTTAGATCATGAGAGCTGCATTGATTCAAAATACTTAATATCCATCTGGGTTATTGTTTTAGGAGCTTATTGTGCACTGCAAACATATGTTGGCTTAAGGCTGGCCATGTTCAGGCTTCTGTAAACCCCTGATTGACATGCAAGTGATGGCATTCTTTATTCATTCACTTCTATCCAAACATCGATGGCACCGGGCTGTATTGCGAGCCAGAGCTTAAACAAATGGCACGGCTCTCCCTCAGGCTTCACAGCTGACATTTCCTGAATTTATTATGCATGTGGATGGGCTGCAGGGGATTCAGGTGCAACTAGATAATACTTGAGCTATAATAGTGGGTTTGCATGTGTTACATCAACACAAATGCCCATATGGCACAGAGGAACTTAGATGTGTTAGTGTTCAATATTCAAGGCCTCCCCATGACAAAACCACATACACTCCTGCACATGTTCTAATTTGTTTTAATTTCACTGTTATTAATTAATAAATCTACTCCTTTATGCGTTCATTTAAAAATGTGTTTTTTTAGGAACATTTACATGGCTGTGTTGTGATATTCTGTATTTCTGCTAAAAATGTGGACATGCTAGTTGCAAAATACATTTGGTTCATAGCAATTAAACAATGTATCTGTACAACAAGAAAAGGTCTTTAATTAATTGAAGTCTGTTGCAGCAACAGTTGCATCTGTTTTTTGGAAAGCTGTGTCCAGACTTCTCTATTTCAAGGGGATAGTTTTGTTTCTGAAGTGGACCCCAGGTTCTTGTCAGCAGTGACCCACAAAGAATCCTAGTCAGGTAAAGCTCAGCTTTTACAGCTGGGGCCAATTTAAAAAAATGTGTGATTTCAACAGCAAAAGTCTTGCCGTTTACAGCGGACAAAGCAGGGACACCCTTATGAGCTGGAGTTCACAGATTTCGAACTTGATTCACTGATCCATAACAGGAAGAGGTTAACCCCTGTGCCAACTGGAGAGCAAGAAAGATCCCAAATTACCAGAGGAGAAGAAGAAGAGCAAACTCTAATTTAATATCCAGTTCAAACCCAGAGCGGGTTGTTCAGGAGAACAACAGGACACAAAGGTTTTGCTCTTCTTCCAACTCGTCTATTGTTTTTCAGCAGCGGCGCACATCTACTACGTCATACCGTGGCTTGATGTGGATTGGTCTGTGATGAGTGTGTTGAGCAGAATGGACGTCCAATCACCAGCTGCTGTTTTTTTTTTTTTAAGGTCCCGCCTCTGAAAACAGTTTTGAATGGCTCTTTCCGGATGGACTAGTGAAATATCTCCATGGCGGATACGTGGAACTGTCTATGTGGCATGTCAGGTCAGTGAAAATTGGCACAACTGCAAATTCCTGTTTAACACATCATGTATGGGTTTCAGATGCACACTTAATTTAACGTCACTCTCAGCTAAGGTTCAAGCTCTTGTAGTGAAATGAATAAATAGAAGTACACACTTCTGGATGTATCTGTTTCCTTTTTCAGCTTGACACTCTGAGCTGACCTGTCAATGCAGCCATCACAGAGGCCGGCTAGTTCTCGGTAATTGAACTTACTTGTGTTGTGTCTGAAGCCCCAACTTCTATCAATTATTCATATCGAAGGTAAGTTTGGGGCATTTTTACCAATGAGCTCAAATCTCGTTACAGGAGGCCCCAAGTGGTTTAAAGCAAGGCTCCAGCCTTGGCAACATTGTTGAGCGGCTGCTAAATTAAAAAAAAACAACTAATCATTCTGCTGGGCAGTGCCACGCTGCCCTGCTCACTCACCCACTGCTGCCCACTCTCAGCCTGCAATGCCAAAATGATAAGCCTCTTGTTCATATGTAAAACAGGGGCACTGAGGGTCACCCAAATGATCCTACTGTTGGACTTCTGACGAGAGTGGATCAAAATGCCGCTTGAAACTCATTAATCAGAGACAAGCCGGTGTTAGTGTTGCAGGTGAATGCAGCTGAAATCCTGGCCAGAGGTTAAATATGCCTTCAAAATTCTGAAATATTGTTTCCATGAAACACAGGAAAGGTTTACTAGTGTTGAATGTCAGACTGAACTTCACTGAACTCTGAGAAAAAACATCGTAGACAGGGGGAAAACAGCACAAACTTCATGTATCTTTAGCACAGGAAAGACATCTATACATCCAGTTTCAGCAAAAAAAGTTTCTCTTGAAACAATTTGTGACTGGGCCTCACTGTTGTCAACATTCAAGAGATGAAAGGAAAGGTACATCACCAGTGTGCGATTTAATTTTTTTCTAACGCTCTTCACACCTGCATTTATAACACAAAAATATGTCAACCATCAGCTACTCTATCAAACCAGCAATTATAAATCACCCTCAGCAATGATATGGCACTTCAAGAGGAAGAGGTGGTAAAAAGAGATGGATCATCACCAAAAACGGGAACAGGACAAAAAAGAAATCCTGTCAAGGGTATTATGGAAGCGTCTGAGAAGGAAGGCCATAGATCAAAGCGTGGGACGGCCATTTGTTCCTGAGGAATAATAGCTGTGATGTGTGTCGGACCCGCTGACCCGCTCGAACAATAAAGCCGAGTTGCGGCTGCCTAAGAGCAATGACCTTGTGTGGTTGAAACCTGCCTGAAACAGGGAAAGAAGAGAGATGGATGGGAAGCGAGACGCATGAGCAGGGAGAAACAATTACAATCTATATAAAGGCTGATTCCTCTCCGACACCGCCACTCACTCTGCTGGGGGGAGATTGTTGTCTGCGTTCTCTGAACAGTAGTGTGAGGAAAGTGTAGCTTTTATAAAGGATGAAGGTTGCTGAGGTGATATTCAAGGCAGGCCCCTGCTTTTCCTCTCATATAACCTTCTACCTAAGGCAAAACTACTTCTGCTTTTTGGACTTCATGCTGTATTCCCTCGTCGGGTTTGGAGTCTTTGTTCAAGTTATGAAGTTGACTTTGATAGACTCAAAAGCTGTGTTGACCTTAAAATATGCCCTACCAGCCAATTGCCATTATTAACATTCTAATTTTTAATACTTACTCTGTCATTACAGACTATGATAAAGATGCCCTACAAAAAGTTCAAGATACATAAGCCGCGAAGGAGTTCAGTGTTCAATATCAAGACAGAGGATTACGTTTGTCACATCTGAAAAGTGTGAGAGAGAAATATCCAGTGTGAGGGAAAAATGGCAAGGTACAAATCAAAGGAAGGAGCCATTCAGCCATCTCAGTATAAGTAACAAAAGGCTTTGCACGAGCTGTGGGCTTCTCAGCAGATAAAAGTCTGTCTGGGAGACAGGGCGTCAGACTGGTGTTCATTGTGCTATCAGGGGAGAGTGCAGACAGTGGTGTGAAAGGAGCCATCAAGGTTGAATGGGTGAGAAAAGGGGATCTGTAGGAGCAAATGAAAAGAGTCTGGATCAAGCATGCCATTGGTCTCAATAGGATGAAATGACAGCACCGTGTATGGAGGTAGTCTCAACATGTGACCACCAGCAACCGTGTAATCACAATGCCAGGGGAGGGAGAGAAGAAACATCTCTATATTGACTAGAGAAGAAAATGAAATTTATAATAGACTTTTTGCTGCTCTCAGGATAGTCATAATACTATACAGTTTATGATTTTCTTATATGGGGTAACATCATTTCCATCCAACCTCTCAGTTTCTTGATATTTTATTTCAAGAATATCACATAATTTCAATTAATTAAAAAGGGTTAAAAGAAAGAGTTTTAATGAGAAAATTATCTTTGTGTGGGGTTGCTAGCTAGCTCTTGGGAGTTGGATAAACGGCATTTCATGAATCGTACTGTTATTTAGAATTTAGCTATGTATCGTATTTTATCTTTCTTAATAACCCTGTAAGCAGTTATCACAAAAATCTCAAGGTTTACATAGATCTATGATAGATACACCAATTTTTTTTGTCCTACAAACATATCCTGTTTTGTGAAGCAATTCACAAGGGGATCTGGTAAAATTGATCAGTACAACAAGCAATGATTGCCTCTTCCATTTCAATTGTTTATTTTTGACAGCTTAGCAATCAGTCTTTAAATGTTAGGAAAACTAACTAATCAATGGCTGTTGACTGATGTGCCAGAGCTAAAGAATGTTCAGGTAGCCCAAGAGAATTTAGTGCAGAAGTTCAGATGTTGGGATCTACGTCCATGATTTATTTCTCTCTAACTTTTTCCTCTTGTAAAAGCCTGTAAATACTCTGTCACATGTCAGGCTGCCAAAGTCTAAAAACAGGTTAGTGCCTCTTAGTTGAAACAGTTGACCTCACTTGCTAAAAGCACGTCACTAACATTGGCCCTTGCCCCAGATGTAAAAGCTGTTCTCAGGATTTCTTGTCATCTGGCATTTCAAATAACTTTGTATTTTGTATGGACTGATAGATGTATTTTCAAAAGCATGATGCAGCTGGTTTCAGTATGTATTAGCGGCACTGCAAGACTCAGTTCTAATATTGTTTATAAACCCCACTACAAAGCTTCATCCCCGAGTCTCTGTAAAGATCAGCAAAAAAGAAGATGCCTTCAACAAATCTGTCAGTAAGAAAAAGACAATTCAAGCTGATTTAAAGTGAACAGTTTTTGTCTATGGTAGAGAATGGCTATCACAATATCACAGTAATGAAAGTGACATCCAGGCCTAATATTGTTGTAATGCTGCCAATGATTGCAATCTACATTTCAGTACTCAGAGTACCTGATTCATAAATCACAGACACATTTGTCATCATCACGGTTTTTAGCCTCCATGTGAAACCACAAATCTTCCAAAGGCGAGCTTGAATTGGCGAGGATGACGGTGATTCACGCTTCTGGGGACATGCTCTCTCCCCTCGCACGTTCCTTCGTCTCCAGACACCAGGTGGTGTCACGGCAGTCTGCTGGCATGCAAATGTGTCCCCAACAACGCTTCAACTGTTACAATTCTCCCATTTGTCACAGGATATGTTCATTACCAACAGCTTTGGACCCAAAATTAGTGTCGGTACAAGACATCCCGGCTGTGTGATGAATCCACCCGCTGCCTGCCTTGTCACCCCCTGTTTCAAATCCAAGGGTCTCCCTCCTTCTTTTTTCCTTTGCTCCTTCATGTCCTTCACATCTCTATGCCTCTGATCTTTATTTTTCACAAAGAAATATTAGTCAACACGCCTGTGCTCAGCAAGGGCCCAAACCGCGACTCCAGAGGACGTCACATTACCCTTCCAGATGGTGCGCTAATGTTGCAGTGGATATCAAGGTGTTCCAACTCATCATAATAAGAGGGATCCATTGGTGTGGGCTGTCATTGAATGATAACCTTGCAACAATGCGTGGCATCTTAGCAGAGGAACGTTGGTGTAATGCTATGGTAACCTTGTCAGGGGGACAACAATGTGGCACACGTTGATAGATGGAACATACTAAATGGTTTCATACATGTTTTGGTTAGTCGAGAACATCTACAAGAGGTCAAGCACAGTAATTACATGCCACCTCATTTGAAGAGCAGATATTTATTCCCATGATAGAGTTATTTGCATGACGGGAGTGAGGTCAATGTATGCCTTAGTTCAGTCAGTTAAGAAATTGAATGCATATTTAGAGCTTTATTGAAGCAGATCTTTGCCCAAGTATAGGATCATGTAATCATTACACATATTTGTGCAATTGTGATGAGCTAAATGTCCTTTCATGCCAGGGAGGAGCTCAGACAAGTCACGTTTTCCGGCAGATTTGACTTCCACAGGCAAAGAAGGACAAAGAGTCGAAAAGATCAAATCCCTCCATAAAACAACAAAGTACCCTTCCCCCCTTTTCCTCCAGAACAGACTGGAACATTTTATGCCATGCCACCCGTGTCATGTATTTATGATGAGCGTCGGGACAGTCCACTGCTGTAATGAATGCAAAGCCGGAGCGCAGACGTTCAGTCATGACAGAAGGACAGCGGCCCCGCCCTACAGTTGGAGAAGACAACAGCGTACTTCCCACTTCTACTCCCCTCTTCACCCCCTCCTCCCCCTTTGTGGTAATGGTTTCTCTGACCTCTGTCTTCCCATTACTGTATGCTTCACCCAACATCAGACGTCAGGCAGCATCACTCATCAACACACATCAGACATTGTGAACGCACAGGTGCCACCTCCATCGCCTAACGCCTGTCGCATTCACCTGTGACAGGTGGCACTTGGAGGATGATAGAGATGAAGTGAAGTGTGTTTGGGATGGCAATGATGACCCTGATGATGACCTAATTAGTAAAGTGTCTGTCATATCTGAGCTGGGAGGGAATTATAGAGTGTAGAATTAAGATAATGAGGAGGTGATCACGTGGCTTCTGTACACAGGCATATTTATTAGCAACTACGAGGTGAATTGTCCAGCAACAACATATGATTCTGAGACATGGGGAAGTCAAATTCTGATCTTTGGAGTTCATGGGCTTGACAATAATCTTAGAAAGCACAGTGTCATGTGCAAAGCTGTTTTCTCTTTGCTTGGGAGGAAGCTAAAAGGTTGTTGTAAGGCTGCCAACTTCACACCACATGTTTGCTCCATGGGACTTTGATTTAAAGCCCAGCAACCTTTCACACTGTGTCTATATAAAAAGCCTCACATAGATGTGACAAATCTCCACTAACAACACTACAACCTCTACAACACCAAAGAGTAAGAGAGAAAATGCAAGTGGGGAAAAAGAAGAGCAAAAGTAAAGCGTTGTTGCTTTTCTCTTTTCATTAGCAGTTGAATAAATTAAAAATATTTTTCCTTTTTTTCAGGGGAATACAAGATTTCTGCTGTTGTACCTAATTTTCTGAATAAAGATCTTGTGGCTCTTAGAGTTGCTGGTCGTGGCATCCCTGACTCTCTGATCTGAATTTTGTGTTTGGATGTAGCTCTGCTCCAGTGCTGCACAGCATGTAACAGATAATTGTTTTTAATTTGAAGAGATAACATACGACTACACCTTCTGCAGACATGGCCACTGCCATCCTATCAGGAATATTCATGAACTGTGAGAATTACTGCACAGGCATTCAGTCTAACTGAAGTCGTTTTGCTCACTTCCACTGTGCGTGGCAGAAGCTTTCCTGCAAAAAAAAGCAAGCAAAGAAAAAAAAAAAACTTTCCTTCACTTCTTTTCTCCTTAATCAATATTGCTTTCCCCCAGGTGAGGATTAAGAAAAAGGTTTTCGTGATAGTCATACAAATTCAATTTGAAATTGAATTGTTCTTCTCCCGGGCAGGTGCATTTTGTCACATGTTAACATTTTATCACTGATGCCATCTTGACAGTTTCCCTTGGCAGTGCTCAGATGGTAGGTTATTAACACACGCTGAGAGGGAGGAAAATCCATATTCCACAACTTGTTGTTTGTCAGTTTGACAGTCCTCAGCATTAACAACATCGTCATCCTGCAGGAAATGTAGCAATTACCTCCAGACTTTCAATTAATGAGCTTTATGAAAACGTTATTATTACTGTTACAGAGTCTTATCGGACCGCACCAGGCTCCTCTCTTCCCTCCTTTTTTTTAACTCACCGAGAGTTGAGTGTGCAATACATTTGTTGAAGCTTTTAAAGGTTTCATTTCATGTGTTTTTCCACAACATTTCTCAACAAGAATGTGCATGTGTATTTATGTATGTGTGTGTGTGTGTGTGTGTGCGTGCGTGCGTGCGTGCGTGCATGCGTGTGTGTGTGTGTGTGTGTTGGTGCGAGTGCACGGGGAGTTCTCCACTAAATGGACACAAACACAAACCCAAAGCTTTCAGGGCAACAGTGCAAATTAAAAGTATGACTCTAAAATATATCAAATGGATAAAATTGGTCTGAAGAAAAATGTAAAACATAATTTGAATTATATGAGTTTAAAAAGGGATAATCATAGATTATACTTTATGTAATTGTGTGCTCTATGTTTAGAAAATCAGAGGTTATGTAGCAGTGAAACTGGACCAGTGTTTCCCTCCTGACAATCTACGAGCACAGTTTTAAGCTCTTATTGCAGAGGGGAATGAAGGGATGTCTTACCACCTTTGGCTGCCTTCACAGTGCAAACTGAGAGTGTCTAATGATGTGCCAAAGACGTAGGATTAAGTCACCTGATAATCATAAGGCTTCATAGCCTTAGGTTTTATTGCCAACAGTATTTTCTTCTAACCTGCTCCCATATAGTTGCGGTACAAAAAAACACACAAAATAGTATCACAATAATTAGCAGCAAATCAACCTCAGACAACCTCACTTACCTACATAGCTGACATCATGTAGTCACGCTGTTGGCGAGTTGTGTTGCAGTTTTCCTGTGAATCTCGCTGCTTTGGGGTGCACTGGGCTTTGGTGAAGCTTTACAAGGGGCATTTTGTCGAATGGACAGAAACTGATTGAACGCAGCACACCTGTGTAGAGGAATCAAAGGGTAAGAGAGGGCGTGCATAAACGTGAGTCTCAGTCTCAGGCTGGAGCTGTTGGTCATTGCAGGGCTCAGGTGAATGCATGTGAGGAATGTCTCTTCTTCTGACATTTTCAGATCAGAAGCCTGCTGTCTCCAAATCCTGCATTCGATTTCAATTTAAATGTTTTTACAAATGCACTGACACTTGATTATATGTTGCTGCAGTTTTCTGTTTGGGTGTGACATGCAGCACATGCATTGTCAAGTCCTTTGTCCATACTCCAAGGTAGTGTGCTGGGGACTTCAGGCTCAGTACTTTAAAGTTTCCACCTCTAACACCACAACACTGCATTTAAGGAACACGAGTATCAAAATTAGCACAAGAATTTTGGCTATCGTGAATTTAAGTGCTGGCTTTTAGGATGGAAATGATTATTTCTCTCAGGCTAAAGGAGAATTACACCCCTCTCATCATAAAGAAGAAGTTGCTGTTCCTAAAGAGTACAACCTGATGCTGCATTAGTGATGGGAAGTTCAGCTCTTTGCAGAGCACCGCTTCTTTGGTACAACTCCAGAAGAAGAGTCAGCTCTTTCTGCTCCCAAAGGCTACGAATTTGGTGTTTGTACCAATACAAGAGTAGGCATTCTTACTTTTGTTAGACATTTCAATCAGACTTTCTTTTGCTCAAAAGAGGAAAATGAACAGAAAAACAGGATCCAAATGCTGCTTTGCTTCTGCGTGTCACTCACAGTTATGGTTTCCTGAGTGTACATCAAGCTTTACCTGAATGAGATTCCCTCTCTGCCCCTCTCTGTTATCACATCATGGTACGATTCTATATCCATATGTGATCGACTTCAGGAGATCACTTCATGGCATGGGCTCTTAGAGCCACATCTTTTGAGCATGACACATAGCTACACAGCATTATTCACCAAAACAATGAAGCACTTAGGAGGAAAAGGGACAAATATTGACATATGCACTTGCCATCCTTATGAAGGACAAATGATAAGAAAACAGTCTTTACCTTAAACCACTAATCTCAGGAGTATAAGCACCAATGTTTGCTACAATATCGAACCATATACTATTTGCACAAAACTTACAAGTTAAGGTAAAAAACAAACACCAAACAGCATAGTTTGTCACCGCACACCATAAACAAGCACAGCTGGTCGCCACAGGCACTTTAACCCTTGCACCACAGTGTAGTGCATTGCATCACATTTCATCACAGCAGCACATCCCCCTCAGCTCATATCTGACACAAGCTCCAATCTTACACAAACAACCAACTCTAAACAAACAGATAAACAGCTTTGTGCAGATAATTACAGCATGTGATATAAATAATTTGAAAGATAATCTTTTCCTCTGATTAGAAATTCAAATTAAATGTTTTCCTGTGACCCACAAGAGGTTCTACATTGATAAAACTACCAGTGGTTATGTAACAGCTCCTCAAGCTTTAACCACAGATACATTTAGGTGTTAATCTGCCCTCAAGCACCTGGTGCTAAAGCTTTTTTCCTGTCTTTTATCAGCTGCCTTTTATCAGTCTGCTCAAAACAGGCAAAATACCAGGCCTATAAAACAGTCCCCCCACATCTGCTGCTTCATATTCCTGGCTCAGATTCCAGGGTCTGCAGCCAAAGCCAATGTCAGTGTCTGAAGACTGCAGGTCTCCCATCAGCCTCCTCTAACCACAAGCTTTCCTGCTCCCCGAAACAGGCCCCAGATGGAAATGGTGTAAGACTGTGAAAGAATTGTGTTGACAGAATTCAGGACCCAGTTAAAGGTCTCACTTTGACAAGAAGAATCCTCGCCTCAGGCCTCTTTCTGCCTCAACATCCAATTCTCTTTCTCCCCCCACTATCTTCTCGCTTCCTCTCCCCTATGTCTTCTTGAGCACAGGTACTGGCAAAAAATTTCAAAGCTTCTTATTTATTTATCAATTCATTATGATTCCTCCTCGCACCTCGGTCCCATAGAGGCTCTTTCCGGTGGAAGAGATACCTAAAACAGCCCTTATCTGAAGTCTCCTTTGTGCCCAAGTTCTTAGGAATTGTTTAACAGGATTATTACCCAGGTTACACAATCCATTATACATTCAGTTGGAAGTGGAAGAGTGATTTACATTAAGAATAAATTTCTTCCCCCTGTCTACTTTATTCTTGACGTAAGTGTGCGCACAAATGACCTCCACTCACAGTGTAGAGGGATAAGCCTTAGTGCTGCTTTATAGAATTAATTTGAAATTTGTTCAGATGAAGAAACCAAGAGAAATGTAGAGGTAATAGACAGACAGAGCTGCCTGGGCATGTTAAGCTGCACAAAATGAAAATATCTCGAGGTAAATTAATTGCATCGTTGCACTTTTCTGTCAGCACCAAAGTAAGAAGTTGGAAGATTACGTGTAATTTAATATGCAAATACATTACACGCTCAGGTGCTGAAACTAAGAACAAGACAAGATCATGTTGTGAGACATCAAATGTAAAGATCCACTGGTGCCGCTGTGCACTAAGGAGGGAAATTCTTCAGGAATTTGGTTGGTGTTTAACATGTCGGGGAATAATGCACAGGAGAGAAAATAAAACAAAGTGCTGACATGCTGAAAAGGACGGTTGTTGTTCTTCTTGCTTTTCTTTGTTGTTGTTGTCATTGTTGTTGTTTTGAGAGTTTGTAGGGTTTTGATGCTGAGGGATTTACATATAATTGCACCAAAAAGTGATCTACCTTATTGTGTTCTGGTATAAAACTTAATTTCAAGTTAGCGTACCTGTCAAAGCTTAATTAACTGAGTTGATGTATGCTGGAAAGCTTTCAAACAACTGATAACAAAAGAAAACAGGAGTAAAATAAAAAGAAACTGTGTGTGAAAAAGCAGACAGACCTTTCTGGTTGTTTGTGCATAGGCGTGCAATGATACTTGAGCCAGTGTGAGGGACTCTCTGCAGTGGAAGCTGCTTCCCCCTCCATGTGGTAAATGGTTTGTGACTGGTATTGAGTGATGCAGCTGCTCTAGGATACCCAAAGCTAATGTGTTCTGCACACAGGGTTTCATGCTGCATGGCGAGCACCATTCAGAAAATGTCTTTGTGTGTGCACACAGGAACACATAAGGCATAAAGAGAAATGTTATTTGAAGCAGTTTGTGTGACTTAATGACATCTGTGCTGCATTAAATAGCTGGTGATCAAAATGAGGATGAGCTATAGGATGATTTTAAACACTCTTTTTCGATTGGTGGACAATTACACCAGCTTGGAAGGTTATTGAGGCGCTGTCTAATGGGTTTGAAAAGAAGTGACAACACCAAATAACAGCTGTAATCACATCTTGCTGCGTGACGCATTAACAGTTCGTTTTGAGGATGACACACTCAGGCGTATTTTTACAGAGTTTTTTTATCTAGTGTCCATCGAAGAGCGCCAGGACTCTGCTCTCACTTCCTTTAGTCTTCAGCTGCTTTTTGACTCTGGTGACCTCACTTACATACAATAGAGCAGCATTATGTGATCAGTTATTTCGGGCAGGCCTTTGACAACTGTTTTCATCTTCATGCCCTCATATTGATGAGTTAATGTGCGCTTTAAGCTTTTCATTTGAGCCAGCTGCCTGGCAAGGTGAATCTCCCCCAGGCTTTAATGGCCTGCTGTACAGCAGAGAGTCAATCCTTGCACGGACTGATAGATAAATCACAGAGAGAGGGAGAGACAGAGAGATGAAGCAAAGGATAAAGGTAGAGGAAGCTCACTGTGGGAATGTTGCAGGTATAGTTTTACCACATTTGGTCTTTCATTGCAGGTGTTTTAATTTAGTTGAGGGAAAAAGCTAACCCCACATTATTGGCTATTACACATACAAATGTATGTTGAGAGAAAGAAAAGGAAAATTTGAAATGAAGGCCGCTCCATTTGGCAGAAAAATTGACTCTGACATCCTCATTTCCTCTTCCAAAGGCTACAAGACCCCCATCATATTTTTGACAAAATTAATCTGCCTCTTTGGAACTGTCAGTCAGCCCAGAAATGTGAGCGATGCCATGTAATACGACTGTCCTCTTCTGCTGATTAATTTGATGGAAGTGTTGTGAGAGAATGAAAATAGGGACATTTGACGGACATTTCCATTCATCTAATTGTGTTTTTTAAAGATGTCATTCCCGCAGTTCCTTTTTCGTCCCCTTTTGTCGCTTATGCTCAACCCAAATGAAGTACATTTCCACATTAAACCACTTGACAATTTTATCCTTGGAAAAAATGTAGTCCTCTGTTTCCAATGACCCTCCTTGATAGTGACACTCTGCTGTGTCTCATCAAATTAATTAACTGTCTGATGGATCATAAATCAGCCAACACATTAATGGGGCCTGGTGTTTTATGCTGATTCAAGTCTTTTTATATTATACAGTGGAAAGTATAGGGCACAAATTCCTTTTTGATCAGTACTGCATCAAAAAGAGCCACTTATTCTACTGTCTCCTTTGTCAGATCTGAAAAAAGGAAAAAAGTTAATTTAAATGTGCACACTTGCAAAACTTTTCTAGTTGAGGGCAAGTGGCAACCTCCATCATTACAAATGAAGAAAATAAGGAAACGCAACATACTGCAATACTTGAGCTATCTACTCAAGGATGCCTCAAAAGCAGAGATATCCCCATCAAAAAGCAATGTTTCAAAGTAAAATAGATCATGGTAACGAAAATGGTTTTAATCTCCACAGTTTACTGCTTTATCACTTTTTTTTTAATAGACAGTCCTGATCAAAATTTTCAGACCAGTTGAAAAGTTGCACAAATTGACATTTTGCATTGTTGGATCTGAACAAGGTTCCAAGTGGAGAAAAAAGAACTGGTAATCAGCTGATGAACAGTCTATTTTAGTTCAAGTGCTGTTTTCAACAAATTGCTTACCTCCATTTCTCCTTTTTTGCGTTTTGAAACCCTACTCAGAGCTTTTTTAAGATCTGTCAGTGCACATGGTAAATTTGTGCAACCTTTCAACTGGTCTTAAAATTTGTGTATTCAGGTTGCAAGCTGTGTAAAGATTTGCATGAGCCTGGATGCAGCTGAGTTGACCAAAAGATCTCAGCTCAACAACTTTGCATATGAGGTTTAGTCATTATTTCCAACTGTCCTCTTCCTTCTTTAAAAAATCATGTATGAAGCCACTTAAACAATATCTGTGTTTCATGCTGTCTATGCTTGCCAGGCAACAATGGGCTAAAAGCTATGGTCAATATCAAATCAACTTTCGAACTTTTTGTCAGATCTCTGTGTAAGATACCCATTTCCTGTAGTAATCATGGTGACAAATGTTTTATATTTAAGCTAAATGTAGTCTCTTGGCTAAGCCTGTTTTTCTTCTTTTAACTCCAGATGGTGTTCTGTTCGTGCAGTGTGTGATACTACATGATGAGACAGACACACTGACCTCTTGATGCCTCCTCCATGCACACAGATGTGAATCAAATGCTCCATTGGTTTTCAAAATGTTTCCATATCTAGGTCCTTGGATTCTCCAGAACTTCAGAAAAAAGGGCTCTCCTGCTTTGGATTAAAACTCCTGGAACCACTCAACTTATTAACAGGGTCCGATGGTGAAAGAAGTACAGCAAAATCCCTGCAAGAGTGAGGATTTATTCTGAGTACCAGAAAGATGTAATAAAACTTAACTTTGAAAAAGTTTGACATTGACTTTACTTTGGCATCTTAAAGCTTACAACACACTTTACTCCTGTCTTCTCTTCTAACTTAAAGAGTAAACCAACACCTCAATTTGAGATTTAAAGAGCTGAATAATAAATAAATGGATTCAGCGGAAACACGTTACATTGTCCCAATTGTCCACTTTAGCTGACAGTGATCCTTTGCTCTTCTTGGCAAAATAATCATAGGTATATGATATGTCTAAGTCCCACGCAAAGCTGCACTTTTATTTAAGTCCACCTCATGCCATTTTTTAAAGTTTTCTGCAGCAATATGTACTAAAATCAAAGCTAGTGCTGTAGTTGATATAAATTGATTTTGATGATCAAGGAGGTTTCCTGTTCTACTGAGTCCATTCCTCAAATTTGATATCAACTCATCATTAAACATAAATGTGTCTGTGTGCGTGCTGCTAAAGAAAGGTAGTTGTCTTTAGTAGTCAACAAATTTGATCAAAATAACTTCTTATTCAGGGAAGAAATTGACTGGTGGTTTTTATTATTCTTAACTTTGGTTGTTTTGAATTGGCATAATGCAGACAATCTTCGCTTAGAGCACTCTGTAGTCGGTGTAGTCATCTGTAGTTATCCACTGTGCTGCAGTTTTAGTTTGTAATAAATTAATAATTATTAAAGTAATGTAAAGACCTATTACCTGTGCCAATGTATGACTCATCATGAGCTACATTATGCTGTTTACATGCAGGGCCTGCCCTAGAACGCACATTTACAGGTTACATTATCACAGAAATGGAAATTTTTATGATTCCTAATTGAATGGAGGTATGATCAGTCAGGTTAGGTAGCTTCATATATAAAATGCTTTTCTCAGCAATCCCTGCAGTTGTACTTTTTTAACTTCACCTCCCTCTATATAGTTCCCCAATGACATGCAAATTAAAGCAACGGTACATTTCTTTTGGTCCATTTAGCTCCTCAGTGTCAGCCTTTGGGTGAATAGCTCGGATGCTGAATGAAGTTCTTAATTCAGACTAAACAAACCCTTAAGCGCTAATGTAGCATTGAGAGCATTTTGTGTGTTCGGCTGGTTGTGACACTGGTGTCTGGTTACCCTCTGTGTCTGACTTTAATGGCTCCCTGGTCATGTGACATGAAACAAATGTAAGTAAATTACTCCTTAAGTGGGTCAGTGGTTCACTTAATGAACAAACTCTGTTCTTTGGTCAGCGGGTATTTAACCTGTTTGTGGGTCGCACATGAGACGATTGATTAGGCTCAATTTCAAGTCTGCTATGGCAGGTCAAGACTCTATTTAGCCAGGGTGTTAAGTTTGCTCAGCTGGGAGTGAGGATAAATTCATAGTGACAGACGGTCTAACATAATCTGATGCTTTGCTTGATCACACCTACCGCTGCTTTAAACAGCTAAGACAGGTGAGTCAGCTTAAGAAAACAGTGACTTACAAAGCAGTTTCTGTCAGTGCTCAAACAGCAGATCAGCCAGTGATTAGGGTGATGTTTAGTCTGTTGTAGCTTTTCTAGGAACAGAGACGGAGAAAGAAGATGATGTACAGCGGATTAAATTCTTTGCTCAGTTTATTTCTTGGCCCTCGAGGAAAAGTGATAATTTGTTAAATGTATAAAAATCAAACCAAAAATAAATAGTGGGTATAAATTAGTTATTTATAACTATTTGTCTCGTTATAGATGGGACACTTAATTTTAAATCAAAACTTTGGATCAACCCCCCCATCCACCCTTTTTTTTTTTCTTAGCTTCCTCCTTTTTTTTTTTCTCGAGCCCTTGAAAGTTGAGAATTGATATGCTTGAAGTGTTGATTTTCATAGATAGAATTAAACAAGGATGTGTGGTACCTCAATGTCAGCATTTACAACAAAATGATAAATAAATGCTTTTCATTCATGTGCACGGAAACACTGCCTCGGATATAGGTTAATGTTTGAGACACATGCTTCAGCTAAACCTCCTAATCTGCTGCAAGCAACATTCACTTGATTTCTAGCATATTGTTTCTACCTTCACACCACTGCTGCTTTTCATCTTACACGTTCAGTCTCGATAAAAAGAATACTGATGAGTAACTGCATCTTACATCAGAGTTAAGAAACAAGCTGAAAGGCAGGTGGAATTTTCAATAAGGATAATAGCACTGAGGAAATGGTAATTGAAATGTCAACGTTTCATTTTGAGGTTCTGATTCTGTGTTCAAAGTTTGTTTCCAATAGATTGTAGAAAATCAAAAGAAAGGGCACATGCACGCTGCATAAAGTCATCAAGCATCAGCATCTGCTCTGATCTTAAATGGATCAGGTTGTCAGATTTGGAATTTGTGTGATGAGTTTTTCAATATGCCAGTTCTGACGCAGAGCCGAACGAGGCAGGATCACACCTGTGACAAACCCAGTTTTCAAAAAACTTTCTCATACTTGAATTTTGCTTCTTCTCATTGGAGGTGACCGCAGATTTGTCTGTGTTATTGTATTTTCGGTACAATAACAGAGCTATGAGTGAAAAAGAAGAAGTAGAAAGAGAAGTGTCAGAAAAATCATGAAGGACTAATGGGCTCACACCAACTCTTCCTCCAGTGGGATGTTGTCTTAATCCCAGAGTGTTTAGGGAGCTCAAACTTCAGTGTTGGCTCACAGAGACAATTCTTTCTGGCCCGATCCCATCAATTTCTCACTGAAGGGTCCCCATCCAATGTTCTCCCCTTTTGTTGTGCTCTGACTTGTGTCATCCCCCAATTTATCGCACTGTGAGCGGGCAGTTTTTATCATGAAAGCTTTCTCGCTGTCTCTTTCACTCTCCTGCTTTCTTTTCTCTTCCCCTCTCTCTCTCCCCCCTGTTCTGCTCTGTTTGCTGCTGCTGAAGTCTGATGGCAAGATCACAGCTCTGACACAATGTGGTCACAATTCACAAGACTGATTATCTGCACTGCATTTATAATGTACTGAAACCTGTTTCTTTCAACTGCCTCGGCTAAACTTTGAGCTTGACAGATTTCTGCCATGAATGTAATCTCCTTGAACAGATTCGACACTTCAAAAACAAAATCTGTAGGCATGACATGAATTTGAGTGTAATGATAACAGTTTGGGGTCTGAACAGGATCGGCCACTTGCGGGCTTTGGTTGTATGCAGAAAACTATCTGTCTGGAAGGTAAATGAGGCTGAAGTAGTTCACTTTAATGCAATTGTGGGACCCCTTGGTTATTAACTAATGATTACATTTTAGGAAGATTATTTCTTATTTACGAGAATTAAAAAGAAAGTATCTGCATGTGAGAGCAGCAAACAATGAAACCAACGGCTGGTTTAATCCCAAGCAAGGAATGCTACTTTGGAGTTGATATATGTTGATGTTTCACCAACAGCAATAATCACAAGGCAAAATAGAGGGGGGAGTTTTGGGAATATGGCAAATTGGCTGATATTTGGCTGATGTTTGGTTTCTCTGGTTAAAATGTCAATGCAGGACATACAATGCCACCATGCAAACAAATCATAGGGCTCGCAGTCCATTTTGTGTAAATGTATATTTACTTTTGAGATACATACCAATGGTGTTGATTTCGCCCAGAAGCATATACCAGACTCTACGCACTGGTATACAACTTTATTACTTTTAACTTATGTCAAAACACTGGGTGAACACTGCCAAGGACTCCAGCATTGAAATTTTGTTGAAAAAGGGCTGAAATTCAAGCAACTCTGCCCTATTTCTAACTCTTTTACAATCGGCTCAACTTTCACTAAAATGACAATGCGCTTGGAAACACAATTTTGTCTTTACATTTTAAGAACCTTCTAAAGTAAACAATGTAAGGGGGATAAAAAATATGGTAAAGGCCATGCAATCTGAAGACATTTTTCAGCAGTAGTTGAATTTCAGACCATGGAAAGTTGTAATCTTGAGGCTTTGGACTTCCCCTTTAAAAATATTGAGAATGAGACCTTATTAGACATCATACAATAAGCATTTTTGAGTCTTTCTCAGGGTGAGTGAGGGTGAGTGTCATTGCACTGAACAAACTTGTTTGTTATCAAGTCATTGGCCCAAAAAGTCAATGATTTTAATAAACTTTATCACAATTAGTTTGGGGGAACTATGATTCAGATTTGACTTTAAAAAATGCCATTAAATGTCATGTGGCTGTCTAAATTAATTTTCAGTTTGTTCCCAAGTAAGTGTCTCCTTGTGTACAAAGCATTTATTTTTATTGTTCTGCATATCATGTTTCTAGAAAAGTAAATTAATCCCACTCACTTTCCAGTGTAGGGGGACGTGGCTATAACCAGAGCTCTGAAAAGTTGGCCTTCACTCGTATGTTGAGGCTTAATGAGTTCGACAGGAGTTTTGTAATGTGAGTTATAAAAAACACAGAGAGATGTAATGCTCTATAATAGCAATTTGCTGCAAAACAAAATCATACAATTGAAACAGCAAATATGCATGGAACTAATTAACATAAATGTAATTGATTTAATACTTAGAACTGCAAAACCTCGAACGGAATTAACAAACAAGTAGATAAAGAAATTTCCAACTTCACAACAAATAAAACAACCAAAATCGTTTTGAAGTTGCAGTCATGGATTACAGTCTCCCCAACTGTGTGGTAATCACTCACAGCCAAATACTCCCCCACTTCGTTCCCCTTTCCACACCCCATTTCCACCCACCCAAAAAGACAAAATGACTCCCATCTTAAGACCACTCACAACTGATGAATATTCATAGCTCCCTGGTAATGGCCGTTTATATAATCAGCAGAGATGGGTTGGAGATGGATCTGGGTTAATTATCAAGAGCAGTTTTAATTGCATTCTTCTTCACTACAATGATGTTAGCGAATTAGCAACACACCCTCGTTTTCTTTTTGTATGTGTGTGTGTGTGTGTGAGAAGGGGGAGAGGGATGTGGGCGGAGCACACTAGGGGGACATCATGCATCCTTGTCTGCTACTCCAGCTGATTTGGAGACTGGAACTCAGAACATTTCCTTTGCTTCTAGGACTTCAGTGGATAAGAAGACCGAGCCAAGCTGGAGCGGGCTGCAGGGCCTGAGAGGGGTCTGCAGAGATGCCTGCAGTAGTGAAGATATGGAAAACATGCTCCTAATCCTTCCTGGGGTCTCACCCTCTTAACCCCTCCATTGTTCCGGAGGCTTCTGCATTTCCTTGCGAGCACTGCAGTCCCTACACAGGGACGCCAGGTCCACTTGTAATTGTTTGTTGCGATGAAGAGGGTTGCGAGTAAAAACAGGTTTACTGCAGAATTGGGCTTTTCGGTTTGAGTAACATTTTGCATTGACCAAGATATAGATTTGGTCGGACTCAGATTTTGGGGATTAACAAATATAATTACGATGACATTCATTAATGTGTTCATATTTAGAACATGAAGTTTAACACGGTCAGTTTTTCTTTTGGAAGTAGAATACTTGCTGGTTTAACATTTTTTAACATAATGACCGACCTGTGATCTTCCAAGTCTAGCTTTGTTATTTTGCACAGCAGGTCAGTCAGTTAATAAATGTTCAACCCTGCAAAAGAAGTGAGCTTGCTGCTGCTCAAAGTCATAGGTCTGTCGTTCAGACATTTTATACTCTTGACAATGACAACAACAGTTAGCCTGTCTAGCTAACATGGTGCTACATTATTCCAAGAAAGCCCAGGATCAGATTCTAGGTCCTCATTAATTCATAAACTCACAGGTAAAGCTGTTCCTAGATGCAGGATCAGATCTTCTGTAGGTTCCCAGCATTCTCTGTTCCTCTCTCATAATCCTCTCAATACTCATGAAGATGAGCTTTCAAAGGGTTTTATGCTCTCAGTGATGTTTCCCCTTTGAGGGATGGTGAATGTAGGTTTCCCACATCAATATGGTATATCACCCACCTTCGGTATATAGGCTACTGAAGCAATAATCCATACAACCTACGCCTTTAATTTTACAGGAAAGCTCTTAAAACCTCTATGAACTGATGGGAAAAACTTCTCTTTCCAGTTCGCCAGATGCAGCTGCTGTTCATTTCCAAGTGTGGTTCATCCCAACAGCTCAATGTTCTTGTAAGGCTCCTTATTTCTTGAACCACAACTAGATACGATTGTTGCAGTTTGTACACTAGCTTTGTGGTACATTGACGCAACCAAATGGACAAAAGTGAAATGAGGAGAGTGAACGGATAGTTCAAAATGTAAAAACATGAAAGGAGTTCGATCCTCTGAACTTCTGATTTTAAGACAATGACTTTACCACTGAGTCACATCCTCGCTATTGATTTGAAAGCCAGAAACTAATCAAGTCATGACCAGCTGAGCAACAGTAAAGATAAGATTTCAAAACAACACTCAAACAAAAATATTCTCATATATGGCAATAAAATCTCCACACAACAGGAAAGATGGTCACACATAAGAAATTCAAAATCTAGATGAGGACCCCTGTAGATTTGAGTTGGAGACCCCACTTTTTGCTGAGGCATCCTTAAAATATATAGTTCTTTCCTTAAATGAACAAATTTAGGTTTTGACAACTTAACTTGTGAAATGGTGAAGGTAGTTGAGATAATTAAACTGAATTAGTTAGCAACACAATGGAATTTTTTTTTGTGCTTAACCAAAAAAATCGTCTTCAAGCCAACAGTTTCACATTTTCATTTTTACATCATCTCATTTAAAAGAACCAAGCATCAAGATAACTTGTTTGCCATTAGGATGTCATTAGTTACCGACCAATGGAGTTTGGGCCTCCGATGCCTTTACTCTTTTGCAACTCTTGCAAGATGGATATCACTTATTAGCAGTGCTATGTGGAACATGTTACTGAGACATGATTTATTGCATCTTTAGTGCAGTGATTAAAATCCAAACTTGTTACTTTACATCAAAAAGCTTACATAGGATCTGTGATTCAACCCTGTGTGAGGATGTGCTGCATCAGCAACGTACTGTAGCACCCTGGGAAAAAACACATGATAGCTGATAATCGTTCAAAGTTGAGCTTTATTTCTTACAAATACTAGCAATGTCTTCCCGTCCTTGAGGTAATGAGTTTGAGTCCATGTGCAGAAAGGAAAAGCTTGTGGAAAATAACTTGTTTTTGGTAGTTGCTGGAGAGTGCTGAAACTGCTGGTGACCAAAGAAGAGCTCTCTGTAGCTTGTCACACCAGCTTGATTGCAAATCATTGCTGGAAGCTGGAGAGGACTGTGACACTGATTTCAAAGTGTGTTGGTGAAGACATGTCTTCCATATCTAGTATTGAGTCTTTCAGAAAGCTACTAATACACAAAAAAATGGTTGAAAGAGTTTAACGAGTATTAAAGGAAAAAGAGGTAATGCCTAAGTTACCTCCCCAATGGGGCACAGACAGCCTGGTAGTCTGGGTTGTGCCCCATGAGGCTTGCCTTCAAGCAGGTGTCCAGGGCTCTATTCTGGCCCGTGGCCTGTTTCCCGCATGTCACTCTCACCCTGTGTCCTAAAATGTGTTGTCCTCTCAAATTAAAGGCATGAAAAAAGCCTTGAAAATTAACTCAAACATATATTCTGCTTTCCCCAAGTAATATACTCCTATAAAATGCAGTGACTTAGCGAGTTGGTGAGATACTTTTTAATAAGAGACTGGTAGTTATAAGTTATTACTAACCCTACTTGTAGTTACTTGTCTAAAAGTATTGTGAGGTGAATTTGAAAGAATGAAGATATTAACAGCTTCAGCCAAATTCATGATCACAGACATGAGTATAGGAAGCAACAATCAGTCAGCATTTTCTTCTTTATGTGGCCATAAAGTGCATTTTAAAGTGAAGATTAGAGAGCTCCTCTAAGATCTTTTTCTTTAAAGCTAGTTGGCGTTACGCACTTAGTCAGCAAATGGCTTTAATTAAGATGAAACTGCTACCCTACACAGTGATCCAAATTGGGTTAGGCGGGTTTGGACAGATGTAAACTACAAGGATAAAAATGTGTTTTAAAGTGCATGCTGCATGTCCCTTCTGCAGATTGACAAAAGAAGCTCCATCCTTGCCTGCAGCTCTCTAGAGCTTTACTCAAGTGTCTCATTCAACAACATTTTGGGCCACTGATGACAGGAATGTCAGGCTGTGATGAATAGGACCATTTTAGTTGGATGAGGAAAGGTTTAAGCTCCTTGGAACAGGGATCAGGTGGGAAAGAGGATAAGGAGTGGCTGGATTCAGGAAAAGTACCACAACCCTTGGATCCTAAAGACGCTAACATTTATGACAGGGGTGGTTTTTCCTCGTCCTTCTCCACAGATTCACCAGCTCCTCCCTAAGGGGCATCAATCACCAAGCCCCTCGCCGCCACAAACCATTCATGTAGCCTGCCCCGTGCCCCAAAAAAGAATGGCCTGTCATTTCTATGGTTAAATTCAATCCCATCCACTTGAACATGCATCGACAGGGACCTGTCGAGACGAGAGCGTCATTCATCACGCCTCAGCTGCTGTTGTTGCCGTACATAGTGGTTTGCGTGTGTGTGCATGGCAGCGGCCCAGATTTGTCCTGGAGACGCCAGGGAAAGATGATGGGAGCGCGACGTGATCGGCAAAGCAATAGAGCATTTAAGCTTGCATCAGACAGCGTGAGATTATGATTTCTTCCCCCTCTTCTTCTTCTGTCTCTGTGAGGCGAGAGCCGAGCACAGCTGCAGCTGTCTCGTCTTTTAGCCCCCCTCCTCCTCGATTCCTACTCACCCCACTGAGCTTCAATATTGGCAATTTTAGGGTCACAATGGGTCCCAGTGGTAGGTAAAATGGATGAGAGGTCAGGCCGTACGCCTGTAAATCCCCATGCGTGTTTTCATTTCTCTGTAATCGTTTAAGACAGCAAGCAAGGACTTAGATTTAAAGATGGGGCCACCAGTGGGTCTATTTGGTGCAATTTTGCTTTTTTTTATCCCCATTTCATTTTGATGGAATGTTGGGGAAGGTTGTAAAGTCCAAGCAACAGCTACTGTAAATCACATCTGTTTTCTAGCACAGAGCAGCATACTTCAGCACAATTAAGAAACACAATAAACATTATGTTTTTCAGTAACATCTCTGTATTAAAACACTGTCAAACACATTTTGCTATTTTTTGTCTTCAGTTTTTTCAAATGACCAAGATTTTATGAATTCATCATGACACAACCTGTCAAAAAGTTATTGTCAGGCAATTATAAATAAAAAAAGTCAGCAATGCAATGAAAGCGATTTTGTCATATCTTTCCCCATCATTTAATCTGGTTTGATGTATACCTTAAAACCCTAAAGTAGGTTCAGAAAATATATAATTCATTGTCTTTCTTGTGTTTCTAAAGCGAAACAAAGTGAATGACACTGAAAATGATGCTAATCGTTCCTCACAATTTGGGCCCATTGTTTTGTCTGCTGTTTTGTTTCCTCCACAAGTCCATCTGAATACTCCCCTCCATCATCATCCTCCTAATGAGTATCTTGTCTGCTGCTGGCATTTAAAGCAATGCCAGGAGATGGCATCCATTCTGATTGCTGCTATTTATTTGGACAGACGTTTTTTTTTTTGTTGTTCTGGGTGATTGCGTAGTTGCAATGCTGCCCGCAGTATGCAACAATTTCCTTGTCTGTTATGTGCCTTATTGGTTATGAGCCTGTGAGCACCCAACATCACAAAGCATTTACTGATAAAAAAAAAGTTCAATAAACTAATTTCCTCCTCTTTTTGTTTACAAGCATGAGTCTGCATACATTTAACCAATGCCAACTCCTTAATTTTCAAAAAGGCTACCTCAACAAGGTGGATTTTGTCTCTGTACCATTAACAATTAATCATGTAAATGAGGCCTGACGGAGATGCACAGAAATATGCCTGTATTTTTTTAAAGGAACTGTGAGGACCTTTGGGGTGATCTTGAAAGAGTCTCACTTCTAGATATATGCTTGTTCATAATCAAAAATTTAAAATGAGATTATTAGTGCTAAAATAAATCTAAATGCTATTTTTCAGCTTCCCAATCCAGTGGGACTGGACCAGGTTGGTTTATGGCACATCTAAGTCTTGCTGACATCACACCAGCTGATTAAGTTTTAACAGCAAGAAAAGAGATCAGTGTTTTTCTCTGCTGAAAAATGTATGCCTTGTATTTTTTTTCTGATAATGTTGGACACAGGAGCCGGGCTGTCTGAAAGGAAAAGGACAGAAGAGCAGAAGAATGCTAAATGGGAGAGTGATAGAGCATGGGCTAAAGGCTAAAACGTGGGGCTGAGCTGTTTCTCAAAATGTTCATTCCAGCCCGACTGGTAGCAGTTGTACCATCGGTGTGATATGGACATCAGTACCAGAGAAAAGAGGGCTATTGAAAGGCAATCTCACAAACAAACATAAGGCTTATAGACCAGCTGCAGGTATGGTTGGATTTGGAAAGTGTCAAGGCAGAGCGCTAAGATTCACATCATATGACATCATGACAGTTGGTGCGTATTGTCCCGGCCAAAGGAGTCGCTGCAATCCACTTCAAACGGATAGTCCTCACAGCACCTTTAAACAATATCATGAGGATTTATTCTCACTTTTCGCACTTTTGGTACAGTTTTAGCTTCCTTTTCAGAAAACAACCATGTTTATACAGTCTCGGTTGGTCTGCGAGGCCTAGCAGGTGCATACCATTCATCAGGGAATATTTCTCAGTGTCCCCTCCGTCAGCTGACTGGGGAATTTTCCCTCCTGCTAAATTGTTTGGCCCCTCAGGGGAAGTCAGCCACAAACAGTTATGCAGCTTTATTGGACTTATATATCTGTTTTATGTATTAGCCGGCACATAGCTGTGAAATATTTACATTATTCTAGACACAGGCGAGGAGAGTTCGCAAAGTGCCCGCAATCTAAAAACAATAAAGAGCAGTCTATCTCTTTATCGCTGCCATTTTATGAAATGACTTGAGGCAGGAGATGATTTTATTGCTGGGATGTGGAGAGTCCTGAGCTTCCTGCCTCTTTCTCAGAGTCCTTTAACGCGGCTGCTTTTATGAAGTGCATTTTAATACTGCGCCACAAAAGAGGCTCTGACTTTTTAGGATAAGCAAGGCTGTCACATAGTATTCAGCTAATAAATCATTCACTGGGCTTTTTAAAGTTTCTTTTCTATTGAAAAGCAAAGCAGGACATAACAATGACACCTCCATGACTAAGCTTGGCTCAGTGATTTGTTTTTCTTTGTTTTAACTTGCATAATAGGGTCATTCTAAGGCGGACAGGCTCGCTGATCTGCAGACTTTCCTTGCTGCTACATTTGGGCATTTTCCAAACCATAAAACAACGATGATACATTTTTAATGAACAAACTTTATGTCCAATTTCTCTTTTATGTCTGTACAGCCACACTAACAACTACAGATGACCTTGTTGCTTTTTGCTTTTAAGACTCTTATTGAATACTTTTGTAATATTTAGGGGAATTACCCAGAAATCCACAGCTAATAAAAATTTCATTGAACTTTCATGTTTGTTATTCTAAGCATAGTTGTTTTTAATCAGAGTAGCAATAGTGTGTGGTGTAGAATTATACGCATTTTTTTCATGTTGTACCTGAGTGCAACATGACTGAAGGAAAACACAAAAAATCATTAGTATTGGACTCCAAGAAAATGCTATATATGCAGTGTCCAAGTGACTGCAATTTCTGTTTGCATGTGACCTCATGAAGGGTTCGTTCTGTTGTGACCCCTGAACAGCTTGGCCAGTCAAACCCACATATGTTTTCCTTTGAAGAAGCAGACCAGACCGCCAAACAGCTGCTGCTCCCCTGACCAGACTGCCTCCACACACTCATCATGCAACATGCTGAAGGGGCAGCTGGACAACACTGAGTGAGGTCAAACTGCACATGCGTACGCATATGTATACCCCCTATAGTTAATGCACAGAGCCATGGTGTTTGCATCTATCATTGGATAGATGCACACAAGAATATTGTAAATGCTTTTTTTATTTTTTGCATTCACTGCACTGAATGAAACATGATGTCCAAACATTTGGAAAAACAAATTGTGAGAAGAATAGAGAGCAACACATTTTGATAGACAAGACAAGTACAAACCATTTACACACTCCACATTTTTCTCTTTGCTGTGTGCAATCATGTCAACTGAACCATGAGGGAACAGTTCAGTGTGTGAGCAAATCAAGAATCAATGTAATAATATGGCCCATTAAGTTATGAAATGAGGTTCTTCACAAATTGTTTTGCTTCTAGTAGATTTCTCCAAACAGGTTCTTCCGTAATGGGCTAGAAAGATAAACACCTCTATCAACAGCAAGTCCACTTCAGGCTCAGCACAGCTCTCCACACTCTTCTTTATACATGATGAATCTGGCCTGTAAGCTAGCAAAAGATCAATCTTTCACGCAGGTCAAGCCAATGATGATCTATAATCACATATCATGCAAGGCAGATTCTGATTTCATTAACCCATAATTTTAGATTCTACTGACAAGTATTGAAGACGGATTTGGCCTTCACTGAAACTGTTCACCCACAAACAACCATGAAGTCAGAAATAGACTGTATACACAACCACATGCAAACTCCACATTACATATTTAAAGCAGCTGCACTCATTTTCTGATATTAATTTCATCAACATTGACTAAGTTAATGTGCTGTGACGGGTGTAATTATAAACATAATATGGAATGCAACCACCCTATTATGATTGGGGACACATGGGAATGAGTAAGCAATCATGTATGCAGCTTGATATTTTAAACCTTGTTTGGATGGACCATTCCAGAGAGGTGTTAGCACCTTGTCGCCACTCATCAAATTAAAATTTTGAACCTGAACAACACGAACAGCGGCCCTGAATACCAAATGAGAAGGATGGAATCTGTGTCTTAAAATATGGACAGTGATGCCATAACATGTACTGTGTGTGACAAATAAACTGCCCGGCCAAAAAAAGTGTCACCAACTGGATTTAAATAAGCAAATAGGTACAAGCCTTCTACTGAACAATTAATGCGCGGGCAATTATCTTTCTGCTGTCAACAAGTTATTTAAGCCCAGCTGATGCAATGAGTAATGTCTAATTTCTTAAAACAATATGGCGAAAGACACATTGTGTGGTTGTGGAAAAGTCTGTTTAAGAAGGGTCATATCATGGCATGCATCAAGCAGAGAAAATATCTGAGGAGATTGCAGAAACTACGAAAATTTGGTGAAGAATTTTTCAACACATTATTAAAAACTGGAGATCATCGTCTTCCAGGAAGAAAAGTGGTTAAAAAAAACCATCAAAACAATCATGGGAAGTGCTTCTGGTAGAACCTGTGCAAACACACAACTCTAATGGTCCAGAACCTGTTCTGGACAGCTGGGGGAATCTGAGTAAGGCTAAAACAACGCAAGGTTTGTCAAAATCAGAGTGTTATTTCGACTTTCTTGCCTTCCTTGTGTAACTTTTTGGTTAGATCTCAGTGTCAAATTAGTTCAACTTGAATGGGCTTGTCTTTCTTTAACCTTTAACATCTGGATTCTATCTTACCAAAATGAAACCACTATAGCTGATACTTTGAGCCAACTTAAATTGGATTGTCAGGGCAATGTTTTCCTATTGTATGGACTGCTTAAAGAATGCAAATGCATTGTAGCTTTCTATGTCTCAGAACCACTGGGCAGAGGGGTGACTGATGTGTCATATTACAAGCAAGGTAAAACTTGTTTTTCATAAAATGGGACCTCTAAAAAAATATTTCCTCTCTTTTTCTTGAATTATTTTCAGCTAACTAGTCATTTAGGTGTAAGAGAGGACAAAATACCTTCAGTATCAGATGTGCAAAATAATATGCATAAAAATGAAAGTCATTACAACTGCTTTTAATGAAATGGTCTCTGCAAGAGCCAAAAACATGAGCAGCTATTAGAATTCATGAAATCCCAAACACATTTGTGAAGGGGTAAATGCAAATGCACTGTTAATATTCCATGAGACAAGGAGGCATTAGTCACAGATTATAAAATTCAAATTAAAGTGTTTTGTTTTTGGTAATATTTGTTGGAGAAAATGAGGATGGGGAAAAAAAGACTTGCTCAGCACTTTCATAATGCACAGGACTAACTAATACATGACATGTGAGCACAAAAGCAAGCTACAGGTTTTTGCTACACTGCTTCAACAAAACATCACTTGGCAATGTCAGCTCATGTTACCAAGATTTAAGGCAACATTGTCTCTGAAATATGTTTCCTATCATGTCAGTGTAATTGTGACACAGTGGACTTGATTTCAGGCTTCAGGGATGCTTTAAAGCCTTTATGTAGTGACATATCACTGCCCTCAGCTCACATTCTATCTGAGAGTGTTTTATGGCTCAAATAGGAGAAAAAGGCAATAACGTTTTTAGTCTTGGAGGTTTAGTGGATCCTTCCATTAAGGTCCAGTGATCGCTTGCTGAACTCAGTGCGGGAGGAAAAAAAGGAGAAAAAAAAAACTTCCTAGTGTTCACAACACCTCCCCTTACATTGATTGGCAATTAAGACCCACTGTCCAGAACATAAGTCCACATTACTTGGAGAGTAGAAAAAAACTGCATGTCCATTAAGGGTTCACTTTAAGCCACAATTCTCTCCCAGGGCTGCTGCCTGGGCTTAATAATAAAGTTAGCGGCTGTCATAATGTACCCCCTGTGGATCGCAGTTCATTAACGCAGCTGCGGCCTTACAAGAGTGCAGAGGCTGTGAGGTGGCACTGTATTGATTAGAAATCCCCAACCCAGTACACATCCATACACATATGCACACAACAACACAACCTGCACCTGACCCACGTCTGCCATGTATATACCGTGGCCAGCACTGACGATTCAGCACTTTTACGGCACAGTTGAGTTAAATGCAGGACAGGAGGAGGAAGAGGAGGAGGAGGAGGAAGGTGGGTGGTGGCACCCAGCCAACCCATCAGAGAGGAGAACGTAGGATGGGTGGAAGGGTAAGAGTTGCAGGATGGGGGTCAGTGGCGATGTCATCTGATGCTAGAAGTGATGGATAACGTTACCAGGAAGAGAGGGGCACTCACACACACATTACAGATACACATAAGCATTTACAGTTCAGAGAATTATGTATATGCTCACAAAGATAAAGTGATAAAAGTGTAGCAAAAACATAAATATTCAACTCCTACTGTAACTTAATGATGCTCCTACATTCACATGCGTTCTTTAAAATACAGATGCGTGAGTACATGCGCACACTCTCACAGAAGGACACATCCGCCCACGCATAAGCGCCGAGTTTTCTCTTGGCATTAAGGCGCATCTTTGGCTCTGATGTCTTGTCACTTATCTTAAGCACTGGGAAGATGTGTGCAGCTGGGGGAGGGTGGAGAGAGGGAAAGAGAGAGAGAAAACACGAGCCAGCTTCATTCTGCTGACTGCTCAACTTTAGGCGTTGGCGAGCAGAGATTAACAATGACGGAATGTACTAACATCAATCCAGAGCAAAGCGTGATTCACTTTTCTTTTCCTTCAGTGTTCTTATTCAAAGTCATGCTAAAATTAGTCTCATGTGACAAAGAGCCATCAGGCCTTTGATGTGAATATGTATGATAAATCACAGTTTTGCAGTCTTTACCCTGTACATGCATTATCCTTTACAGCCAGACTGTGTCTTTTTGGGAGGTGCCGACGATGATCAGGATTTAGGAATTTAAATGTGCTATGAACTTAAGTCTGTAACATCAAACAAATGACATGAAAGAGGTATTCTGTGCATGACTAGTGCATTCGAAACAATTGCCACAATGTTGGGTGGGCACTGTCAGTAAACAGACCGCCAGTGCTGATCTTTATTTGTTACCAAATTAACAAGTACAGTGTCTCTTTTTGCTGGTTTGTGCATGTCATCTGCACTTCAACTCTCCTCTCTGCACCTGTCCCTGTTCACTTTCCTGGAAACATGCCTCATCCTATCACCTGAAATATTCATTTCCCTCATCGTCTCCATTTCAAACTCCAGATGTGTGTATTTGTTCCTTTGAGAACTAGTTTGGTGCAAAGGATTTGTGTTTTTCTTTCTTTCCCGCTCCCAATCTTTCTTTCTTTCTTTCTTTCTTTCCTCCCCACTCTTTGTCTTTCTCCATCTATGCCACACTCTCTTGCTCCCTCATGTGCTTTCATTCCCTCTCACTCTTTTGTCAACCTCCTCTTGCAAGAGAGTGAATGTCTATTTTAAGCGATGTGCCATGCAGCAACCACCCCCACGCAGACACAGCGTGGAGGAGAAGACTGGCACAACTCATGCATGTAGAGTGTAACTATCCATGAATGTTAAGCGTGCTACAGAGAGTAGACTCCTTTTTTCTATTATTAACAATACACAACCTGACACAGAGCCATCAGCAGCATAGCCAAAAAATAAATAAAGTAGTCACAGTTTGCAGTCTATCAGTTAAAAAGCAGAGTAATGAGGTTGTGACATAGCAATGGCTTCCTTTAAATGTTAAGGAGCAAATCTAAGCTAACACAATGATTCTTACTTTAAACTAATAAACTAATTCATGACATGAAAAATGTAATGACTAAACCAAAAAAGTGTTACCATGAGTAATTAAAGGATGATACTTTCATTTTGAAAGAGTAAGTTAAGGTTATTGGGGTTAGTAGAAGAGGAGTGGTAACGCCACAGTCAGACTTTAAGATATTTTTGTTCTTGCAATGGCCGGTGTCAGCTTCGATGATCTCAGAGCCAAAAAATATGCAAATGAGTTTTCTGACAACAAAGTAAAGCACTAAAAAATCCCACTCAGCATACATTTACCCTGACGTTAGTATTTGAGTAAAGCTTTCTAAAAGTGTGCAGACTCAGTGATAGTTTACCCTGTCTGCATCTAATAGCCTAGCATTTACTTTGGTTCTTTATTTTGTTACTTATCAAATATGCCGATGAACTATTCTTTTTAGAAGCTATGAGGTGCAAGGAATATGAACAATTAGTTGGAAAACCACTAAAAATACACAAATAGTTGGAATTGTTCATAGAAAGAAATGTCTCTCCTTATTCAGTCCATTCTGCTGTGTAGTGTTTCACACATTGCTTTTCCTGAATGCTCCTCCAACTATGCAAAAAATCACATCAGTGGTCTTTAAAGTTTCTTGTGCAATTATTGTTTGTTGTATGAGACAGAATTACTGCTCTCAGTCTATTAACATAATCTTTTCTTCAATTTGTAACTCAAACAAAAAGTTACTTTCAACTTTGTGATGCCTGTAGTTAACATAGAGCAGGTTAGACCATGATGCTTTTAAAACAAGCAGAGGATTCTGCAGCGATAGACCTGACAGAGTACACATGTATGCAGACGACTTGGTCTTTTATCTACAGCTGGTTGATGTGTATATGAGGCGAGCTGCAGTATGTAAAATACCTTTGAACAGAGTCAATCTTTCACAGTAATTCAAATGTGCGAACATCTTGCTTCATATATTCCCAGTTTGTACAAATGTGTGCTTTCAGCTTTTTTTGTCTCTCATCTCCCAAACATCTCACCTCATTCCACTACCTCTTTCCATTTCTCTCTCTTTCTCTCTCTCTCTCTGATAGCTGAGTGGGAGATGACTCGTGGGACAAGGCAAAGCGCCGGGCACACACAGCTCTCAGGTAATGAGAAATGATGTTGGTGTCAACGGTGGAATCGTCCAAATCATCCCTGAGCTGAGTTACATAATTCAAATATCATTCTTTAACTCCCCCTCCTCTTTTATCCGTTATCACTGCCTTGTCCTCTGGCGCACACTCCCTCGCTCACTCTCAGTTCAAACAGATTTGATTTCTATTCCTCTATGTTCCAGTGACATCGTCGCTCCTCAGAGAGGCATGTGCTGGGATTGGAAAGAAGATCAAGTCACCCATCACAGCAAAGCATGCTGGGAAAGGCCAAGAGGTAGAGAGACAAAAGTATATGGCTATGAGGGGGCCTGTATGCTGTGGTGTAGCTTTTATTTTTTTTGCTTTTTTGTGTGTTATTGTTCTGTTTGTGTTTATTTTGTGTCTGCAAAGAGCTCTCTATTTTTTAAGTTCAAATTTTCACTGTCATTAGGTCTGTACCTTTGTACTCTGCTACACCTTTTACTGTTTGACATCTTTAGATGTACGCTTATTCACTTTCTTACAAAACTAAGGTTGAAAATCTAATCTCATGCTTTATCAGAACACTGCATCTGAGAGACCTTTTAAGTTTAGCTTAGAAAAGTATCTAACCTGGCATATTTCACTGGTAACAGTCGACTTTTTCTAAATGTGAACCCAAGTTAGTCTGTACAATGGCACCAAAAGTAGGTAAGGTTCCCAAGAAGGTTTCCCAGGTCCAGAAAAAATAAACTGTAATCTAAGCTTTTCATTTTTTCTTAGTAGAAATCAGTACAGAAGTATGTATGAATGTAGTGCTGCCACAAATCTTTTTCCCATGTTCCTCTAGCTTGAGGGTACCCGAAAATGTTGTATACACTAACAATTTTTTTTTTTTTTTTTTTTTGAGGATAACATCAGATAAAATCAATTTCTCTTTTCCTTGTATTGTATTGATGTACATCTTTTATTTTATATATAAATAGAATGAAGACATAATTGAGTCGCATCTGCTTGTAGCCATGGTTTACCTTTCAAAGGTGCAGGACTACAATTTGTAGAGAAAAATAAGACAAAAGCGAGTAAAAATGTCACAGAAACAAGAAAAAACAAGAAACTGCTTGGGATTCAGAGGATTACGAACCCCTTATAAATCTGACATTGACTTCTCTGAGAACATGTTTTGCAAACAGATATATAAAACATCTTAAAAAGATGATGGTAAACGAGGTCCAGTGTTAGAGTGGGATTCAACCCCTCTAAGGGTGAAGGTAAACTGATTTTGTCTGCTTTGGACGGTTCATTTCTTCACATGATTTTCAGTTTAAAATTTAGAGCAAAACTGATAATCTTTTCTCTCCAAGGATATGATTGCACAGCTGTGAATCACCAAAACAATGCAGATATTACCATATTTCCCTACTGAAAACAGATGCTTCATACAGGGAATAGGCTGCTCTGAAAGCCAGTCCTCGTCAAAAAGCCTTTCAGAGGGCTCCTTTAAACAATGTATTGATGTGACACACCGAGCCCAACTGCCTGCAAGCACTATTCGTGGTCAGCTGTGGGGAACGGAAATGAAGTTCACCAGATTGCTTTTTTGGAATCTCAATGGGAAAACTTTCCAGGCCAGCGCTGAGTCTGTATTGGCCAGATTGAGGTGAGATAGAGTGGAGAATATGAGCGCAGAGATGAAGTTGACCTGTACCTTTTCAGTCCTGCCCCCCATCTCAACCCCCACTCCCCACCCAACCCTTTTAGCTCAGTGCTCAGGCTAGCACGCACTTCCTTCGCAAGCTGGAGGAAAATATACCGTTAACCGTAGGCATAGAGTCACTCCAGCTTCTGTCTCTCTTTGTTTTCACCCACTTGTCTTCCCTGTGATTCATTGTTCCCTTGCACACACTGTCTGGAGTACCGTGTTTGCACTTTATGTCTCTTTGCACACATACAGGCATGCTCTCTCTCTCTCACACACACACAGTCACCCATTTTCAGGCATTTTTCATCTACTCGGTCTCTTTTCCTACTTCTTCTACCATCACAACCTCCTCTTCTCTCCAGCCGTGGTTGGATTCTTGGATGTATTGGCATGTCTCCTTTCATCACCCCAGCATTTGTGAGGAGGATCGAGGAGAGTGTGCAGACCTGAGAGAGTGTGTGTTGAGGCGTAAAGGACCCTCTCAGCCCTAAGCCAAGCCCTGTCCATCCAACGGAGAGCCCAGACGGTGTGATTCAGCCCTCCTGAAGCCTGGCCAACTCTTACTCACACTTGCAGACATATACACACTCTCAGAAAGGCACTCAAATAGAAAGTCACACACATCTACTCCCCCTCTCTCAAGTCGCCACAGTGAGACGAAGAAGAGGAGCGGAGGGGCAGCTCCGTGGCTCTAAATCCTCAGGGCAAGGTCACCTTTACCTGACTGGGAGCATACAGAAGAGATACGAGCACTGGAGAAGGTGCAGGTTAAACCTGGCTTCTAAAAGTTCCCTCAAAACATATTCAACTGCCTCCAGGGCAAACACATAAATTGTTGCATGTGTGCAGGGCAACTGGCATGTTTTTAGACTTGCATGCATGATTTAGTGCACGGAGTGCTGAATGATGGAGAGGGTCATACACATGAATGTATAATCTGCAAGAAGTTAGACTTGGAAATTTGTGCATTTGGATAATTGCATGACCCATAAAGCTGATACTATTCCAAGGATGTTAGAAGAAATGCTCTGTGTGACTGGAAATCTCATTTAGAAATTATCTTTTATGGGGTGCAAAAAGATGTTGTTTACTGTTCAGAAGTGATTCTTAGCTTTTGGAAGAACCTCAAGGTATTTGAAACAATTCTTTAAGAGCAGCTTTGTTTGACACGGGAAATCCAAATTAGAGTTGAGCATCTAATGCTTATCAATCATATCAGCCAGAATTTGACTGAACACTTTGAAAAGCAGGAGACAGCAATCAGCTGCCCTGTGTTACAGCTGGTTCAAGAGGCAATCCTCTCATCTGGCTTTCCCATCATCCCACTGAGACAATTAATGAATTTTCATCTGCAAAGGTGGAGTATACAGGCCTATACTCAACAGAGTTGTCACAATGTGCGTTGTTATGTTCTGTAAGCCGTTAGGATGTCCACATTAGCATCAGTGGCCTCATTGTGTCCAGGGAGGTTAGCGTTGTAGTAACATTAGGGGAGGCTTCTGGAGACTCAGTTGGCATCTGAGCCCACTTTCCCTTCCACCTTTGACATCAAAACCCGCCTGAAGGCATTAATCGGGGGAGAATATAGAAAGGCTGACCTGTAGTAAGATTTACTATATATTAAGGCCTTGAAGTCTCAACAGCTGTGATATTGCATTATGACATTTTGGAACAAGACAATAAAGTGTGCATATGTGCGTGTGTGCAAGTAGAACATCGAGAATGATTTTATCCAAAACAGTACAATAACTGTACCAAATATACCACGTTTGAAGCCACGTATGGTCCAAGAGCAACAAGGAAGAGTGAGAGTAAAGAAGAGAGGGTAAGAAATGGAAAGAGAGCGAGAAGGAGGGGGAGTGTGACAAGCGCCATAACGTCCTCTGAGATGCATTTGGACAGAGTGAGCATCTGTCAAAACAAGGCAGCCTCAACGGCCGCCTCACTAATGGCTATGGACGTGAGCGACAGAGGGGGAGGAGGGACTGGGGGTGGGGGGGGGTGGCACATTCAAAGAGACACACAAGATTGCTGCTGCACGCACGGGAATCACTCGCATGCACATCCACACAACAGCTGCAACTCCTTTTCTTGCTTGCAGCAAATCTCACCAATCATTTGACACCAAATTTCTGCAAAGCTACACTGTAATAGCTATTGAACTACTTTCATGTTTTGGTGTGTGCATGAGTATGTGTATTTATGCACTCTAGTAATTCAGTGTCTGCGTGGAAAAGGCTGTGTGCGTGTGTTTACCTTCCAACAGTGTTTTTCGGTTGTCAGATACCCTCCAACATCTCTCATTGTGATGAATTGGGCGCTGTGTCAATCACTCATCTGAATTGTTTTTTTTTTCTCTACATCATTGTTTTTTCAAGGCAATTTAGGCAGAGTTGTCTTTTCTCTCTCTCTCTCTCTCTCCCTCTCTCTCTCTCTCTTTCTATCTCACTCTCTCTCTGTGTAAAAAAAAACAACCATGAGCAATCATCTTTGGGCTTAAATCATGGTGTTGGCAGGAAATGTGACTCTTCCTGGCAGCTATAACAATTCCATTGCCCGCACAAACAGTATCCTAATTTTAACAACATCAGAAATTACCTTAAATCAAATAAACTAGCTCTTGTACAATTGACATTGCCCTATGAGATGAGCAATGTGCAAGATTAAATAAGTTAATATGTAGCAGTATTAAACTAGTGCTGTCGAATCACTAAAGGGTTTGCAGAGAAAGTATGTAGCAAAAAAAAGGAAAAAAAAAAAAAAAAGGAAAAACAACAAAAAAAAAAGTTCAATGTTACACAGATGGTAACCCCAGGGCTACTACAACTGTGCACACAGCAGGACGAACGCAGAAAGACAGAGTACCATTAGCAATGCAAACTAAATTACCCCAACACTGAAAATATTAATTAAATCTTGCAACTTTTCTGTTTATCTTCCAAAAACTGCTTCTGCTTCTGAGTACTTTTTCCAGTCAAATCAATAAAAAGCACTTTCTTTTCTTTTCTTTTCTGAGTAAATATTTGATTGCTTAAGAAATTCAAGATCTTTTTGAAAGGGCCTAAACTACAAAGAAATCCTTGAAATAGACATGAAGATAAAAGCGTTAGTATCACAAAATTGCTGCAGAGATGTCTATGTAATGTTCTTTGATAAAAATGATAAAAATAAAAAAAACTTACCTGCAAACAGCAATGCAGAGGAAGATGAAAAACTGCCCTCAAACATCCAGTGAGTAGAAAATAGATTTTATTACATTTTTATGGTTGGACAAAGCACTGAAACAGTTAAACTAGTTCTTTGTCACTGTATAACTTATGGGTAAATTAAACCTGATGGTGCTGTGAAGACTGTATAAAACCAGTGTTTTTGTTTTTTTTTCTAGGAGGCAGACTTTATTAGCACTATTACCCACATGGTAAGGAAATTACTTTTCTGAGATGTGCTTTTTTTATTTGAAAGTGAATGGAGACTAAACCAACTTTTTTAACAATTTTAGCAGATTGCAAAGCAACAAGGTAACTTAGTTCTGTTGGGCTAATGTTTTGCATTATTCACAGCCTGATGCTTTTGTTGTGTGAAGCACCAGGCTCCTTAAAGTATGTTATGTTGTCATCTACCACATCTACCAACTACAACCTCACTGAGCAGAGTAAAATTAACTTGGCTCTTCATTGTATTGATAAACTCTTAAGTTTGAACAGAAAATTGCATTTGAATTGCAATTGAATTTCAAATTTTGAAATGTATGAGAGGAATGGCTTTATCACAAAACATATGGGAGTTATGATGTGTTGTAAGCTAAAACCTGCTAGCAGGAGGCTAGCCTAGCTTTGCATGAATAATAGGTCCAGTGACAAATAAGTAGCCCAGATTTCTCATGGAAGCAAAACAACTTGCTGGCTACATCTTTGTTGTGCTTTCAGTCTGTGCTCGTTAAACTTGGTTGTCCCCTTATTTACTATCTCACCCCACATTTCAATAACTTATCAGATGAGGCTGATGGTTTGAATTACACATTCAAGAGCACATTGGAACTGATGTTTCTTCAGTTTGACAATGCTCTACAAAGTGTGTGTCAGGCTGTATTTTAGTATGAATTCACTGAATTAAAAAATATATTATATATCTGATGACAAACTCATTAGGCTACACATGTCTGATTAAGACTGAATAAAAGTGTTCATGAGACTGACAGTCTTTATTCAAAGATCTCATAAGTTAAACACATAAACTCTACCTTTTTTTGTAAGTGTGAGAGGTGTGCGTGTGTGTCTTTCTCACGCACTTACACACATGCATACACACAAAGAGCATCGCATGGTGTGTTTTTGTTGGGATTTTGACAAACAACAACGGTGACCTTTAAGGGAGGCGAGGCAGCATGGCTGTGATCACAGGGAATGGAAACGGAGCCAGAGTGAAATGTCAACCGTCCCTGTGGTCTTAGCACTGACGCAAAACTGCCAGAAAGGGAGAAAGAGAATGTGTGTGAACGCATGCGTGTGTGAGGGAGGGAGTGTGAGAAAAAGAAAGGGATGGAGGAGGGAAAACAGAGATGTGTGTGGTAATTTTGCAGGGCATTGTTTTGTGTGTGGATATTCGTCCGTCTGTGTGAAAATGCATTATTGTGAGTCTGTCTGTGTGAAAGCAGTGTGATTATCCGTATTGTTTTGTAAAGTTTAGTGTGGCTGATGTTTATCACAGGATGTCATGGTTTTTTATTTTTTCATAAAGGCACCATCATTTGGCAAACCCAGCCAGTGCCTGCTGAGAATCTAATCAGTTCACTTGTTGGAAAGACCAGAGGAGAAAAATCCCTTTGCTTACTGTTGATTCTTTGTCACTTGTTCAGAGAGTTTCCACACAGTTTACCCAGCACTTTTTCATTCAGCCATACTAAAGTTATTGTATTCAAACAGGTAATGTGTGAAATGAGACATACTAGTGTTTGAGGTGACACTAACATTGTCCCATGATGACATCTATCATTCAGGTCGGGAACTGGCAAAAATTATCACAACATGATTGCATTAAAAGAGAACACATCCATCTTGAATGTCACAATTAAAATGTATGTAAGAAATAACACTGCAGAGACAGTTTTCAAGACGGATAAATGTGAAGAAATTAAAACTTGTAATAATCACGACAGAGTAACATCAAAATTTCAGTGTCTGTTTTTCTCTCATATTTTGATAGCTGCCCTTCTTGACTTTTTTGACTTTTTAAAAAACTTTTTCATTGTCAAAGTATTATACAGACTTCAAATGTATCTCCATTGTTCAGTAATTTCACATAAACTTATTTAAGAACAAAAGGCAATACAATGTGCAACTCCTGCAATGTCAGAATATAAGTTTTTAAACCCCTGTTCTGTGAAGCAACTTATTTTGTCACATCCCAAACTAATACCGAAAAGTATTAAACCATATTTTTCTTTCTAGCAAAAGTTACAGAGATGACCAACTTTCCTTTCTTGTGATAAATTTGGAGATTTGAATTTATTTCACATGAGACCTCTCTGAAATTACCTTTTCTTTGAAGAGGGTTTTATGCTTTACCATACTTTAAACGTGGATTAAAAAGTAACAACACTTGATGTGCATTCAACTCAAGTGCAGTTTTCAAACCGCGACATTTCCAAATGTAGAAATCCTTGAATCTATCTGTAAACTGCTCAAAATGGTCCAGGACTCTTGCTGAAATGATGGGATTATTGCATCAGAATCTTTTTACTCGTTTGACACATAGACAGGTTCGGTCTTTTAAAGTAAGGTCTTCACCTGGCAGGTCTCCAGGGGACCATCCAACCATAGAGATGGGGGTTTATGGAGCACGAAGCCTTAAAGAGACAGCAGCGAATAATGAAGCACTTCCGGACAGAGTGAAATAAGAGTTTTCTTAAACACCCACTCTGCTCTTTTCTTTCAACACTGCATGTCTGTCTTGAAATGCTTTATGAGTAAAGGCAGCATGACATTTTTTTTTCCAAAGTGGAAGCAGTACTCCTCTGGCGGTTAGCATAAATATTTACAGAATTATATGACGAAACAGTTTTCCAGACAGAGGTTTAGATTTTGATTTTGTCATGTTTTTCTGTTCCAGTAAGAAGGAAAGGGGGGCATCGTCAGCACTAATTTAACTTAAGTGTTAATGTTGAATCAATCCAGGGAAAGGAGAGAGATCCTGGATGTGTTAATCCCACTTTGTAATACAGGCCCCTTGGCTCACCCTGTTCTCCACAGGTTATTCACAACTCACCTCCTCTTAATTCTGCCCCATCCTGGTCTCCATCTTGCACATCAGGCTCACGATAATAAGCCTGAGGACCATCATATGTATAGGAATACAAATTTTCTTCCTCTTCATTGTCAGGAATGGCAGTCTAATCCCTTTTTATTAATGTTAACCAGAGTCAGACCCAGCAGGACTCCCTCATGTGACGTCACCTTCAGATGCCAGTTGTTAATTCAGAAATAACTGCAATCACGCTAAAATGTCACCAGAAGACCCTGTGGTTCACTAATATTAAGAATTAATTCAAAATATTATTATTTCTTATTATTTTTCTATGATATGCTGAACTGTTGTCTTTGACCTGCAATATGCTCTTTAAGTTTTATATTTTTAATCTGGTGTATTAGAATGAATTTGAAAACTACACAAGTTTTTGAAATTAATCTTATTTTAGCAGGTTAAAACACTTTTGTTCTTTGATATCTTCAATTTAAAGGTTGGGCAATGATAAAAGTCTTTTTAAGTGGGTGCTTCTGTGGTAGTCAGATAGCTTGCTTATCATCCAAGCATCAGCTTACAGGCTATCTTAATAACAATAACAGAGCTTGTTTTATTTATTCATTTTTATATTTTGGTCAAACATACTGAAGACACCATTTTAAAGGATTTGCTTGAGCTTGAATGATTTTGTCAAATGATCTCGTGTTCATGGCCGTGGTTTATTCAGTGTAGCTTTGTATTCCGTCTCACAAAAAGCCTGACCTTGTTGCTGCATACAGGAAAACAGGTTTTGTTTTAAGTTATCAAAGTGAGGTAGAGTTTTCCCACAAGAATGCTTTCAAAAGCCAAAAGATACATTTTTAAATCCTTCCATTCAAGCTTCAGTGACTACAAAAAACAGCCCCGCAATCAATAGGACAGCCTCCTGTGTTTTGCAAGTAGTGAGTGAGAGAGGGAGGCCAATTTTGGTGTTTTTCATGCAATGTTCATAGAACAGAGACACGCAGTTTCAACAAGCAATATTCCACTGGTGAGAGCCCTTTTCATGTTTTTAAAAGCTTTGGGTGGATGTTAAAATTCTGCAGTTCCTTTGGTCTCTCACACTTCTCTCCAACATAGTGCCACAGCACTGTCGACATTTAGGCTCAAGCTTTTTGAAAGCCGCTGCGCCCTGTAACCCGTTAGGTGGGAGGACTATAGCTTGGGGTAACCATGATTATTATGCAAATATAATGCAAAAAAGTGCATCATAAGGGGGGCAACTGAGGTACCCCCAAAGGTGCCTCTAATCCAGGTTCCACTCACAGAACCCCTGGGAGGCCGAAGTCTCCGCAGTTAGTCGGGGCAGAGGGAGGCTCAGCATGTGTGCATCTGACACAGTTTGAGGTAAGCAGCCCGTCTGTCGTCGCAGTATGGATTCTGTAGAAATGTGCCAGCTGATAGAGAAGAGAGTGGGAGGGTGTCACCGTGGGGGCTATACACCCTTTGAAACCCCAAGAGCTGTAACTAACCTACACACACAAACACATACACATACAGAGAGAGAGAGAAAGAGAGAGGGAGAGAGAAAGAGGGAAAGAAACAATCACATGCTCTGCTTTCCACTGTGGGAGGCATACATTTAATCAAAGGATTGCAGACGTTGCTTGTGTAAGCGGGTCCTATGGACCAGTAATCACATTGAATCACTCTGAATCACATGTCGCACTGTATCATACTGCATTCTGGTGGATCACATTGTATCAGATCATGTTTTATTATATTACTTTAAAGGCATTTTATTAAAAACAAAGTCATCTTACGTATTTTGTCTCTTTTGTTTGTTTGTTTGTTTGTTTTATAACTGTTTCTATACAATGCTCATAATGCTGTGAAGAATTGGGACACAAACATATTGCAATATTACTATATGAACTCACTTTGAGCAAAAACCAAAATCTCCTGAACTGTGAAGTATAGAAGTATTTAGTTGAAACCAACACCAAAGATAATATGTTCTACATTTTTTAATGCTCCTTTAAATACTGCAATGTTGAAAACATATTTTACAAAAAAAGAAAAAGCCTCTTGCTTCTTTTATTCCTCATAACCCTGGTTAAATGTGGAAGGATTATTTGTTTGCACTTTCATTTTACGTTGCTAGAGGCCATTTCACCTAAAACATGTATGCTTAAGAATAAAAAATACTTCCAGTAAGTTTAAAAGTACAAAAAAGAAAAGAATATATGTGTGTGTGTGTGTGTGTGTGTGTGTATGTGTGTGTGTATAAATACATTTAAAGGGGATTTTCTGGGTGGTCTTGTAAAAGTCTTATCTATAGATAAATGTCTTATCATAATCTTCAATTTAACAAAAAAAGAAAAAAGATTATCAGTGCTACAATATGTAATTGGAGGAGATTAAAGGGGTTAACAAATGATCATCAGCCGTGTTTTATTGATGCCACCCATGCTCCAAGGGGTCTATCTTGTTCAGAGGAGTCTGGACATGCTCCTGCTTATTTAGACCTCATTAAGACAAGCAACCCTTTTATACAAAGATAAGCTACTGTAAGTAGGTACAGTATAAAGCTAATGATACTCATTTTGGTCAGAAAAGACAAAAAAAAAGAAATCAATTTGTATTTTAACACCTCATGGGTTAAAAAGAAAAATAACACATAAAAATGGCATGACATGATACGGATCGTTTCTCTTGGTGTAATGAGCTTCCTGTCTTACCTTTATTCATTCATTTTAATTATTTTTTAAGCTAATTTATTCCATACGTCAAGAAAAATAAGGATTAAGGCAAGAAAGGCAATCAAACATTAAGGAAAAAAGTTAAAAAAAGAAATTCTGCAGTTTGTTTATGTACACAAATAAAACTTGTTTTTGTTAAATTAATTGATGCACAAGTCCAAGAATACTTTGGTGTGATTCTTATTCTGTGGCTGTGAGTGTGTATAAGGTGCAAAGAAAGTACCAAAATTCATGTCCCAAAAGTTTCTTGAAAGGACTCCATGTGGAGTGTGTTGGAAAGACAGCTGACCCACAAATAAAAGCAGAAGAACGCGGTGAAAGTGTGAAACAAATGTGTGATAGTGCATATGCACGTGCGCTCAGTGTGTGTGTGAGTATTTGTGCCTGTGTGCCTGTGTGAGTGAATGGGTGAGTGAGCTTCTGGGCTGTATTGGTATTTTGAGATGTGATTGACAGGGGAGAAGTCTATTAGGTGAGATTGTTAACAGACTTGAGCCTGTTATCTGCTCCAGGCAGCCGTGAAAGGGGACGGCTGATTCACAAGGAAGCTATTGAGAATTTCAAAGGTGTTGTCTGACTGATTTGGGCCCAGGCCCTGCGTCACACAGAGCCAGCCAGCCGGGCTTGTTCTCGAAGCCACGCTGATCAATGCGCTTTCACATTCTCCCCTCTTTCCCTCAGTCTCTTTCTCTGCAGCTCCTCTTACAAATAAGTTTCTGTACTCTCACATTCCTTCAAGCTTTTTAAGCCTCTTTTTGTTTCTACTTTGTCAACTTTGCATTTTCCTGCGCTTGTGTTACAAATTGTGTCTTTTCCTTTGTTCTGCATTTTTCAATACGCCAGAAAAACTTTACTTAAACTGAGCACAACTTAATCCGCACAATTAAGCATATAGAGACAACTAATCAGGCTGTACTCGTGCACAGGCAAGCCTGAAAGCAAATAAAGTTAGCTGATTTGCTTACACTGTACTTCCCATCCTTGTTTCAGCTGCATGAATATTTTATATCCTTTTTGTTTATGTTGCTTGTGAGCATTAGTTGAACAGCCATCTCCACCCCATGAATTACTTTGAATACCAAATACAGTTAACAGTGAAATCTCTATCTTGGTGGCTGATTGGGATCTAAGAATTTTGGCTGCAGGGGCAGCAAACTCTTAAACCAATAAAATTAGATTAAAAAGAAAGGGAATAGGAGTCAATAAATGTGTACATGTACTCTTCTCAAAGACATTTGGGTGTATGTGAGCGTATGTGTATTTCTCTCGCAGACATTTGGGTGTGTGTGCTTGCTGAACTCTGTTTGACCTTGGTTTGATTCACCAAACATTGCCAAGGGGGTGCAATGAATTCATGTGCATGTGTCTGTGTGTGTAAATGCTCTTGTGAATATGTGTGTGTGGCAGCGTGCAAGGTTACCCATTGGCTAAGGCAAACCAAATATGACATCCAGCTCCAGATTCTGTCCACAGCAGCTCAACACGTACGCACAAACACCGATGCACACATCTCACCACACGCCCCGACATGTACAAAACACTTTAATACAACCCGATGCAACACGAAGCCCTGTGTGTGTCCTCCAAGCTGTGGGCAGGACCCCAGAGGCTGTCTGCTGGGCTCATCGGGGCCCCGGCTTTAAAAGATGTGATTAACCAGTTCAGAGAGAGGTGAGTGCAGAAGCAGGAGGAGAGCTGCAGGGAAACCGGTCCAATAGGCGCATTACCCCAAACAGCTTCTACTTTGCTGATCCAGGAGGGTTTAAACAGCAGCAGGCCTGGTGCACAGATGCCAGTGTATGCGTTCTCCAAAAAGAAAAAAAAGGGAAATTAATGCATAAAAATCCAATTTCAGATGTAATGCCTTGTTTAAAAAAAGTTGTTGAAATAAAATGACTGAAATATCAATGAATATTTAAAAGTTAATCAGGTGTAGAGTAAATTATGTGCCATCTAAGTCAATCACTCTGTCTTTCTCTTTCTTTTAGAAAATAATTACATCTGGCCTCAGTTAAATGAATTATACTCAATCACTCTACTGTTAATGAAACTTATCACTATTCCTTGACCAGGGTAAATAGCCTTTAATTTTGTAATGAGTGAGTCAGTGTTACATAACTTTTTAGAAAATATAAAACAGTGTAACTATTAAGTATTATATCTGAAGTATTAACAATGAGAGAGTCGAAGTGATTGAAACCATTTGTCAAAGGCAGAAGCGGGATGTCAGGGGAGAAAAATGACGCAACACATTCATGACAGACATATTTGCGCTGTCATTATACACCGTAGAGTCTCTTGGAATAAGAAAGGAAATCTGACGTCCATGGATGAAATGAGTCAAAAGAAGTCTGCAGGGCAGTGATTCCAACATTTTTCAGTCATGTCAAAAACTTTGAATTTCAACGGTAACCAAGTCTTTCTAAACTTTAATAAGCCTCCAAAAAACCAAGAATCAACCATTTGATTTGCGAGGCCTTAGGCTGGAAAGTTAATCAAAGTTATAAGGAAGTTACTGAGGACTAATTTTTACTAATCTTTATCCAAATTTTTTTTTTTTTTTTTTGGGGGGGGGGGGTGATTTGCTTCCTGCTAGGTACAACTTTGCTCATCTCCAAAGTGGATACATTACTGCTGTCAAAGAGAGTTTTACAAGGTCTTTGTCAGTCACTCTGCATTCTAGTAAAGTTCATCTAAAAAAGAACAACAACTCCAACATCCATGAAGGTGTAAGTACACTTTACATTTAAACATTTTCCACTCTATAGTTTGCTTTTAGAACGCACATTACCTTTTCTCTCAGAGGTGATACATGTTCTCCTCTGCCTGCTTTGCACTAATCAGCTCTTTGGGCCCATGAGTCGCCTCTCTTGCACTAGTTGGTAGCTGCTATGCTAGTTCTCCAGCTAGTTTATCTCCCCATGTGGGACAAACACCTAATATTGTTAAATATCTCATAAAATCCCACTTTCAAGGGAAAAAAAACAAACTTTCTCATCAGTGGTAACAAACAACAGCAGGTGACATATTTTGGTGTCTTTGTGAGCACAGGTTTGGGAGTAGCCACAGACTCTGCTTTGCCTCTAGGATTGCTCTGCTTACCTTCTAAGGGTCAAAACAGAAACATAAGGGTTTTTGCCATCATATATTGGATATAAAGTCAAAGTACTGGATGTCTATGCTATCTGGTGCAGATTTTCAAACAGCTACACATTCAGTTTTTGTAAAAATCCCCGAATCTGTCTGTAAACTGCTCAAAGCAGTCGATTTGAAGAATACCACAGGATCTTCACAAGACTTGCTGTAACCATGATGCCAATGCAAAAGGACCTCCTAAATGAATCATGTCTCATTCAAGGGGCAGGCTAAGAGATCTCCCCATGACTGTACCAACCAGAGGAAAAGAGTTTGTGGAGCTGGGAGCTTCTAAGAGACGGTAGATAGCACAGGGTGTTTCAGACAGAGGCTGAAATAAGGGTCTAGTTAAACACTTGTGTGAGGGGAAAAAAGGGATTTTTTTGAGCTATAAATCATGTAAATCTACCACAGCAGTACCAGAGGTACAGCATAGAGCCCAACAAAAAGCACAATACTCTTCTCTTCAGCTCTTATGCTATGTGACCATTTGTAAAAGTTGACACTGTATAATACAGTTTTTATAGCCATCACAGAGCACACAGCAATGTTTTCTTGGAAAGATGGTCAGATAATCCATGCACCCTAATCTCTAAGTTTGTTTTGTTTTTGACTCTTTATGACCACCTTTGGCCCTCATCCAGGCCTGACTGATTAAAACAATGTGAAACATTTTCCCCAAGCTCAATAACAGCTTGCAGTGATTGGTAGACACTCTCAACAAGTATATAGTAAATGGACCACATTTACATAGTGCCTGAGAGCAGTGCAAAGTGCTCTACAAAGCACTTAACACTGCTTCAAGGTACTGCCCCCCTCCTCCCCAACTCACATACTCACACACAAACAATAGTGGATAACTTGCCAATTCAAGGCACAGCTGTATGAGTCTAAACTTATATTATTTTAAGTAATTGTACTATTTATTGTTGGAATACAATTATTAAATAATAGCATTTGAAATAAAAAGCATGGCCAATGCCTGTACTCATGAGGCTGATAAAAAAAAAAACACAATTGTTGTCTACAGGCGCTAGAGGCAGCCGTCAGTGCGGCTGCTGTCAAACAATCTTAATATCTTCTAAAAGGTTTCTCTCATTTAAAAAGACAGCAAATCAAATCTTAACAGCTTCTGGCAGGTGTTCAATATATTTTCTCTTATTTTGTAGAAAAAAATGAATTTTGTTATTGGTTCTGACAACAATGAACATCAGTCATGTTCAAAAACCTACAGAATAACCCAATATACTGCGTATTTCTATAAAATAAATTAAACATTCATCTTACACTTGGTGCTAGTTGAGACAGACCTGTACATTAGATTTTAATGTACAAAGCATAATTGAAGCTATTACCAAAATATATTGTGTTCCATTACGTGATATCAGCCATTCTACTCCCCAATTATCAGCATCAAGCCTTGCTGATATTGGTCAACCACTTCTTTATTGTATTTATTTCTGACTGACTGACTGTCAGAGATTATTAGAATATTGTGAAATGAATTTCTGGTCACAGATCTTTTGTGTTGAATGAATTAAAAAATGGAAAAGGAAAATTGAGTGATTGGACATTGTTTCTGAATGACTTTATCATCAGCCACCAACAAGCCTTTGCTGGGATACTGGCTTTTCATACCCTGGGCCAGCAGCAGCAGCAATTTCCTCCCTCTATTGAAAATGTTGCCAAAAGAGTTCTGCATCTGCTCTTTGATTGCTCCCTAACTGCTTCAGTCAATGACCAGAAAGGTGATTTGCTTCTCTGTGTGGTTAAGAATCAAGCACAAAGACGAGTGAGGGTGGGGGGTAAGGATTTCGAAAGCTTTGGAAAATTTGGTTGTGCAATCAAATGCAAAAGCTGAACACGCGTCTACTTTAGTTGATCTGACATGACCCCACTTTGTGAAGAATTCAGTTTTGATAGTGCTCTAACTTGCATAAATTTGCCTGGTCCAGCAATTTAAACCTTGAGCAATACACTCACCTCACAAAAATTTTCTGTGATGACACATGCAAACATATTATGCAAAACAGTGCAGTTACAATGCTGATTTTCAACAGAATTTAACTGTCTACTGTACACAACAGAGCGTTAATATCCTCTGGATGAGCTTTAAGACCTGACATGAGGTGAAATGTTGATATCTAACTTTGTGGGTTTGCATGAATGCTCTTGCAAATATACTATATGGAGGAAGAGCAAGAGGTAAATATCCACCATGGTGCACTATAAAGATCTATTCCATTCTATTTTATTCTGTTCTTTTTACTTAAACTTAACAAGTTCCACAATGAGTAGGTAATTTTGATTGGCATTTCTCATGTGTTACAATTCAAGTTTTCTTCCATATAATGAGGTTAAGATAAAATGGCAGAATGGTGGATTTGTTCACAGCCTGTCAGATAGTCTGACTGCTCATTTGTTAGCCCTGCTGGGCTCTGTTGTAAAGCTGTGACGAGCTGTGTCAGTGCACATCCACATCTGAGCAATTAAATTAGTCAGAATGTTATAATAACCAGCAGGAATGATTTCCAAAATTACAAAAATGTGACCCAAGTTGTCAATCTAACTGACAGTCAAGCCAGCAGAAGGAGTCACAGTCACAGCGTAGGCCCAGGTCGGGCTCAGAATAATGAGTGCAGCAGTGTGAAAAGATGGCTGCTGAAGTGACTGCAAGGACTTTTTTGTTGTATTACTTTAACTACATCCACACAGTGTGGTTGCCTCAGCAAGCTGTAGCTTAAACCAGTCTTTTATTTTCTCATTTGACCTCTTTGGATCGAGTTATTGGCTGAGACACTCATTCTGTAAATAGGACAACAGGTAGAAAAAAAACAACAACAACAATTGCATATGTGACTTTAAAGTCCCGTGTTGATTCTTGGTTTATGGCTGTGATTTCCTCAGAGGCGCAGGGTAGATGAAAACATCAAGGTGTGAAATAAATAACACATGATGGGAAGTGTGTAAATACTGCATTCTCTCGACCTCCCCAGCACACACGAGCGCGGCATGTCCCCAGGATGAAAGTGGTAACTGGCATCTGAGATAAGCAAATGCCTTTGAGCTGCATCCCTCACATCCATGCAGATGCATTATTGATCATGACTCCTCATAGTACGGGGGTTTACCCTGGCTAGCAGATACCCCCAGGTGAGCAGCACCAAATGAGCTACTGGTTGCATTTCATTTCTGTAAGTTGCCCACTGCTTTTCATCTGCTTCCTTTTTTTCTAATTGATCAGAGCATCACTGAATGAGGGAAGTAAATGGATGAGAGCATATAGAGGCTTTATGTCTATCCAGTATGAAAAAATTAAGTTTAAAGTAGGTTTAGTTTTGAAATTTTGTTTTTGATGTAGCAATGTTCCCTGGGGTAAAGTGAAGAACACCTCAATAGCTGTGTTGATTCATGTGGCATCTATGTTTTTTCAGTGATGCTTTGCTATTACATAATGATGTAAATAACATGCAAAAGTGATGTGAAAAGAGTGGAGGTGTCCTTAGCCAAACGCCATTCATTTATTTGCCTAATCCCAAACTCAGCTCTCATTCATAATAAATGTGTGAGGAGCTGTTCTGCTGATACATCATAAAGTGCTGCAATTTTCTGGATCCATTCTTTTCAACACCAAATTCACCCTTTCAGGCACAGAAAAACTAAGGCACATATTAAAAACAGAATTTTAAGCATGTGCCTTAGTTTTAGTGGGAAATACTGTTTTCATGATTTATGAGCCACATTTACCAGACCAGTCCATAAAAATGTCTTATTTCAAGTTATTTATAGACAAAAAATGATATCTGAGTTGCTTGTGAGAAGTCAAAAAATCTGCCAGTGGTGTAAGAAAATAGTTTGTTTCAAGAAACTTACAAGCCAATTCTTTTTAACTCATAGGTAGTTCTTTTGATGTGGTACAACCAACTCAGACCTCATTCTATCTTTTAACATCTTGAGATGAAACATGCTGATGCACTTGCCAGTTGAATGTGACTCATTTCAAATAAAATAACAGTTTTTACCAAAAACACGACATAAACACTTGCTTAGATTTCAGTCTTTGCAGTGCAGTCAAATCCATATCAGTTGATCCCTATTCTTAGGTTACTACTTGTGGTTTCATCACTTGTATGACAAGTCATACCATATTTGTGAGTTTTCCGGTTAAATATTTAAAAAGATCCAAGTTAATGTCCCACTAGTGTTTGCTAAAATGGATAAATTTGGATAAATTGTACTGTAAAACACATTATATCATACTGGCAGAGTGCAATGTTTATGTCCCATTCCTCACAATCTCAACTCTTCACATACTCATGCACTCACACTCTGCATGTATGATGCCATTATAGTCCATGAGGGCAGAGCAAATGGGCTTTGGGGTGGACATTGTTGGTAAAAAAAAAAAGAGGCGGAGTCTTTGCTGGTTGGCTAGAAATCTCAAAGTGACTGTAAGACTGTATGCAAAGTGTGGTACTGCTCTCCTTACCCCACTCTCTCCAAGAAAACAAATAAGTGTGCTTCAAACAAAGTCGAAGTGTTCCTTTGATGTAGCAAATTAACAGTCCAAAATAATAAACAAATAAATCTAGAGGCTCTTCATTACAGTTTTTTTTTGTTAACTGGCTTGTCCTTTTGCCTTTTTAATTGCAGGGTTTGAGTTGTAGTTAATTATCTTCAGTTCTCATCCTCTTCCTCTCTCTCTCTCTCTCACACACACACACACACACAGAAAGAGAGAGAGAGAGCAAAATGCTATGTGTGTGTGTGTGTGTGTGTGTGTGTGTGTGTGTGTGTGTGTGTGTGTGTGCTGCAAATGTTTCATTGCCATGGTCTCCCATTTCCAGGAAGGCTGAATTTCCCCTTTCTCGTTAGCTTGGTTAAATAGTTCTGGCTATGCTTTAATTAGTGTGAACAGATCAATGATATATAAAGGAGAGAGAAGGTTTAGTGTTAACTCTTTGCTGCCTGTTGCAGCTCAAAATCACTTTCACTCAATGTAGAATAAACGTTCAGCATACTTTTTTTCCCAAAACCTTGAAAATTGTGGTCAGTGTGTTTTAAAACCATGGAAACTAGATCAACTACTCTCTCTATTTCAAGTGAAGTACAGGACTGATATTGAAACATTCAAAGTTCAGCAGCTCAATGCCTGAAGGTGGCATTAGCGATAACTAGACATTGACTCATGGCTTTATGAATAGACTTTAAATGGTGATTGTCTGTGCTCCAAAGAGTTCAAGAGACACTTAAAAAATTGTGGCTATCATGGCTCATGGTGCTATTCACAAGAATAATGGTACTGTCTAAAAGGATTCTCTCACTATAAACAGAAGCAGGAAAAGGGGAGTATTTAGAGAAATGTTGTGAATAGGAAAGCGTGTGGAAAGGAAGTGGAAGTTACTGCAGCAGAAGTAACATTGCTAATGTCAATACCTGTCAAACTCAGATGCCATTTAAAAGCCAATTTTTTGTATCGGTAATGTGTGCTGAGTCAATGAGTCTTATTGTAGCAATTTCCACAGAGCTGACATGATCAATGAGCAAATTGCTGCATGATATAAAGAATATTGAGTGATTCTAAAGCTGTAATAAACTATTGGGTGATAGAAAATGATACAGAGCTGGTTAGAGCTGATGTGATGATGTTGTCATTAATACCCCTCCACTAATATGACCGGTGTTTTTTTCAATACTGATTTTAGATTTGTCTTATCTTATCACTGTCATTGTAAGAATAATTTATTAGTAAGTGAGCATGGCATGTAAAATGTAGAACTTAATAGCAAACAAAGTTTCACCCTCTAAAATTTAAAGATTGTTACTCTTTCTTGGCATTTAAGGTAAAAAAATGAGGGGTGTGCCCTCACTGGATTGGCCCAACTGTGGCACTGAAATGCACAAAACATGTGCAAACACAAATCCACACAAATCGCATTTATTCATCCTCAATTCATCATGTCTACTTGGCACATAAAGAAGGTAGCATAAGATGATAAAATATATTGTGTAGTTTATAACCGTGATAAAATGTTGGTGGAAAAACTTGAATATTTTTAATCCTGGGGCCCTGGCATGGCCTAGCTGTTAGGTTGCATGTTCCATAAAGACCGGGTTATGCTTTCTGGAGGACTTTGACGCACGGAAAACGTACACGCGAGATACACACAAGAGGATGCATATAGCTTTCATGCTTTTTTCACTCCACATGGCATCCGTTGGCTTCTGTTCACAAACTGCAGGGGGCGGTGTATCGCACAAACTGGTCTACCAGGGCACTGGACTAGAGTTGAAGAAGCCTACATTTATGTGCACCTTTTACAACATTATTTTTTCACCTATTCTTCTTCTCTACTGAGAGTAACCACAGGGAAATGTCATCACATGGTTATCACAGTGGTCTCTGTGTGCTGAAGCAAATGAATGCCTGTGTTTCTGCACTGTAGACACCCAGAGTTCCGATTTGGCCGCCATGTTGTTCGGCCGCACATCTCTGTCAGGCAGTTACACATTTTCAGGGGTGAACAGGAACTTCCCCGCACAGAAGGGACCATGCAAAAGGGCAAGGCTGCAAAAGTGGTGTCATTCTGCGCCATGCTGCTCCAAGCTGAGCCACGAAGAGCCACGCGTCGTGCACAAACCAGGATTAAGACAAGCAAGTGGCCTCGGTTTGATTCCAACCTGCAGCTTTTTTCCTGCATGTCACTTCCCACTTTTATCTTTTTGCTGCTTTTTCCAGTGCTTTGTCCTCTCTGAATCACGGCATCAAAAGCCCAAAGAAATAACTTCAAGAGAAATCTTGATCAAAAATTGCAATCAAAAGTTCTCTGTGTCAAAAATACATCGGCTGGCAATGTTGCAAATCAAAATGTTGCAAATAAATGTTTTTTTAACTGACAGTGTGCTGGAGTTAACCTTACCCTTTCCTTAAGAATTAAAATATTTAAGGATTTTCTACAGTTTGACTGTCCAAATAAAATAAATCCTCAGAACATCAACAGCTATTCATCATACAACACAAATAGATTGTGTCACCATAAGTATTGCCTCTGGGGAAGCAGATAGTCGATCATTATGTAGGATTTTGAGCAGGCACCCTGGGTGGCCAATTAAGTATTAAAGGGTATAACTGCCTCCCCTTTGCACACACCCTTGCTGATGTTTTCGGAGTAGGAAAGTATAATATATATATGAACTTAGGGAAGGCACCTTCACTTCAATTCAAAATAAAAATATAACTTTTTTATACATCAAATTCACTAAATTCTCCTTCCTATCCTTACCCATAAACTGATTCCCCCTTTTCTGCTCACTTACTCAATTCTAGCCCCTTCCCCTTCTCCTGTTTTATCCCTTCCTGTGGCCCTGCTCATTATCTGGGCCTGAGTTCCCCCTCCACCCTGAAGCTTGTTACTATCTCTCCTAGTCGGGGTAATCCACTCCTCCCTATGTGTCCGATGCCTGCTACAGTCCATGGAGCCCAGGATTATCTCCGGGCTGCCCCCTTGGCCCAGCATCACAGCTGAAGGAAACCCCCGCACACTTATGGCTTATAATGGTCAGCCAGACTCCTTCAACACTGCCCAAGATCGTCTGCCTGATGGTGTTTTACCATCCAGGTTTATTGGAGAGAAAGATTGTAAATGCATCAGTTCACATGCAGCAGAGTGACAGAGTGTGTTTTGAGGGCTTGATTGATGAGGGTTGACAGCTGTCTCAGATCTACATTGTAGCTTCATGCGTGGATTCTGGGAAACTAAGACATCAACCCAAGAAATGGTAATGAGATCATATTCATTCCAAGCATAAGAATCACTGTCTTAAGCAAACATACCATCCCCACCCCACCCCCAAACAAACACAGTGCACTATACAGTGTTTAAGGGGGGCATGTAATATCTCACTTGGTGAAATATTAATAAGCTCATGCAAGAAGTGACCCAGACATATTTCCTTTTCAAAAAAGAAATGCCTTTAGCAAAGTTAGTTTGCAACTTATGTTCAATTTTGAATCCTGCAGTTTGTGGCTTAAATAGAGCTCCTTGTAAAATATACAGCAAGTAACCCATTATACAAATATACTACAATACATAACATTATCAGCACACGCTCATCAACACCACATCTTCTTCCCACCGCAAATGTGATATCATCTACTTTAGTTCCAGTTTATCAGGCAGGCTCAGTGCCACACAGAATCATTATATTTGTCACCAAGGTAATGTGGCTCTCACGTTACAAAATGGCCCCTATACTGCACAATTGCATTTTTATACAATGTCATTTTATGTAACCATAAATGATGGTGCCATAAATTCAGTCTGAATGGTTGAGCTTGTGAATTATAGTAGTAATTATTATGAGAGTGTATAATGTTATGTGCATAACCATAGGTTCTTCAGTGAGAACAAGAGAGAAAATAGTTCCACGCCGGTGTAGTTGGTGAGTCCATAGGCTGCGAGAGGTTCACAGTCCATTCTGGGCTATATCTGATTTCTAATCCATATATTCCACTCTCTGCTTTTCTTATTCAACTCTGTCTCCCCGAGACACTTTCCCATCCAATTTTCTCTTTTTCTCTCCAATCTGCTCCTTTTTCTCCTCCCCCTCCTCCTACCCCTCACTGTTCAGTTTAGATTCGGGGATGGAAAGCTTCATAAACAATTTTCTCCCCTCGCTGTTGAGCCACTTTTACCCAGGCACTGTGTGAACGCCATGCCAATTTCCTGAATCCATACTTCACAGCCACCCCCCTTTCGCTCCCCTCTACTTTCTTCCTCTCTCACTGCTCACTCCCTCTGTCCATCGAAACAATGTCCATGTCAAGACAATTATACCCACTCTCTGCCACACACTAACTCGCTGTGTTTACCACCGAAGGGCTGGTGGCAGCAAAGCAATTTCCTCCTGATGTGAATGCTGCATCCCCCCCACACCCCGACCCCCTCTCTCATTCACAGTCTCTCATGGCTCCTCTAGCCCTGCAGACATCTGATCTCATAAGCGATATATCTGCTGTTATAGCCACTGGCACCTCCTTGCATCCGGCCACCAGCTCTGCCAGTGCTGGTTATTTCTGCTGGGAGGTGGCAGGGACGTGACAGGCACAGCAGAAAGCCGCACAAACCAAGGGGGCCCGCCAGCTGCACGCTCTGGGCTCCATGTGTGTTGAGATTATCGCCGAACCCGCGGGCTCTACCAGTTCCACTCTGCGTCTATCTCAACACGTCGCCATCTTTGGCTTCACAAGTCACATACATCGTCCCCCACTCCAGGCCTGGTTACAAAAAAAGAACAGCCACAGTAACAACTTTATGACACCGTCCATCATGGCTGTGTGTTGTGCATCCTCTCCAGGCGGACTATGCCTTGAAGCTGCTCCTCCTGCCTGTGTGTGTGCTTTGAATAGGTGGAGACAGGACATGATTTAGCCCAGTAAAGATGAGAGAATATTAAAAAGTAAAGAGGTTAGATGCTACAGCCTCTCTGCGGTGTGTGGTAATAGCATGCAAACACATGCATTCACAGAGACCATGTGGGGCTACAAGGCAGGAAAACACACAAATGCAGGGGTGAAAATGTAAATTTACAAGCCCTGTGAATTTCTTTGTTTGTCCTTGTGGAAAAAAAGCATGTGTGTATAAACAGAGTATTTGTGTGTAAAGGTTCTAAGGTCTCGGAGGTTACAGCTAATAGGACAGAAGGGGTTAGGCTCAAATGAACAGGAAGACGATGTAAACACAGGGGAAAATAAAGTAGAGCCCATCTCATTACTTGTGGTACTTTCATATATTAGTTGAGGTGTGGCTACAAAACAGCACAAAAACATAGCTATAATCAAAGAAAACTTTTTTTCCCCATTTTCCAAAACATGCATTTGAAAACATTAATGATTCCAATTTACTTAATTCACCAGATCTTCTATTGGTGTCCGATTCTTTTATCCATAAGCCATCTCTTTTGATTTATACATGTGGTTGTCATTACTGTGTAGCCCTAAATTCTGAATCCAACCTGGGCGAACAAAGGACGATGAGGAAGCAGGAGCAACAATATAATCTCAGGCGCAGAATCCGTGTTAGCGCTGTGTTTGCATGCTGAAGCTTGTGGTCTGCAAATGAGTTTGATCTTGGCTGACAGCTACTGAGAATTCCTCATGCTCGGGTCACATGCATTTTCCTCAGGGCTATCCCAGGCGGCAGCAAGAAGTATTTGTGATTCATGCTGTAATCTCCCCCTTCACAGATGTCATATTGAGAACTGAATTGGACTCCGGCGTATATTATTGCCTGCTTTCAAACAAGGCGGTTAAACTTTCGCTTACAAACAACAGCAGATTCAAGCAGAAATCTTACAAAGAGAAACCATCAATCATTACTTTAAAGTGAGTTTTTAATTATTCATTTTTTTACCTTTTTGTTCCTTATTTTGAAATAAGATTACTTTTTACTCATAATTTTTTAGTTCTATATCATCCAGGATGGTTTTGAGACATTATACCTACATAGACTAAACATAGACCAAATATGACCTAACAAAACCTAACCTCCTGTTAATATAGTCCAAACACTCAGCAACAAAGGCAATTTAAGGTAATGTGTTTTACTGATTTGAAAACATCTTTGTCACTCTCAAAAAGAACTTTGCAACCTTAAGCCTCTCGATAACTCAAACTTCTCATGCATATTGGTGATGGTGCATTCCTTGGCCGATCATAAGTCAGTTGGCAGTGAGGAAGCATCATCATGCAGCTCGTCACCTGGAACAACTACAGTCAGCATGACATGTTTTAACATTGTGTACACTGACTTTTTTGCCCAAAGTTTTATGTTCTTCTGTCTTCTTACATGTCTTTGTTTTTCTTTATCAAAGTGAAGAAGAAATTGATCTTCTGATGCCAAAGAATCATTGGATAGCGATATTGCATTTGGTTTGTGTTGGCATGAGCATGCATACAATCTAAACTTTGCAGATCTTTCTACGTACCATCAGAACTCAAAGAAGTGATTCCTGACTTAAGTCCAGACAATACATATTCATTTTTTAAACAGGAGAAAATTACAATTATTACTCCATTCTCCTGTACATTTTCCCTTTTGTTCATGAAACCTTTACAAATACATGTTTCTGCTCCTTTAAGTACTCTAAGCCTTTTCACAAAATGAAGACATTATATTCAATCTGTGATATCCATTTTGCTCACATCTTCAGTTCCAGTGAATATAAATGTTGGAAGCTGTCTCCTACCAAAGTAGACGACAATAACCAATCACAGATCTATTCACTGTTTTTAGCTCCAGAAAAAATATTCACTCAACCCCTTCCCATCCACAATCAGCATCAAGACTGCTTTTCAAAACCATTTGAGTGGTGCAAGGGAAAAAAAGGACCATCTTTAACTACTGATTGCAGATTTCTTTCCCTAATTTTGCTTTAAGCATGTTAACGCACTAAAATTCAGTGTCCAAAGTTTTTTGTTGCGTTTTAAGGCACAAAAGTCCTCTTAAGGTCAAAGGATTTTCAAGTCTTCTTCCAGAATAAAACGGAGAACTGGTAAGCCTGACCAGTAACTTGTGATAATGTTAGAAAAAAATATTACATCAAACACCAAAAAAAGAAGGAGTTTGATTGTTTGACAGAACAGAGGGAAGCTAAAATAAAGGGTGATAGATCTCGGCTAAAGGCTAAAACCTGAGCTAGTGGCTAAAACACTGGTTAAGCTGGTCATGTTAATATTCATTCTACCCTGCAGTTATACTGCAGTGATCTGTTCAAACTTGAGGATCTATCAACAAAATTAAGAGCCAAGTTACATGTGCCCTGTTTGGTAGGTGAGCACTGGTGGGACACAACAAGGATTCACTTACATTTCACCTTACGGACATGTCTCTGGGCACCAGGCTGTGAGTAGCACTAGATGTAGTCGGCTTCTAAACTGCACTACAAACTGAGTTCAGAAATTCTGTTTGTTGTCTGGTTTCAAAGAAAGCTCTACCTAACTGTTGTTAAATACATTACCTCTTTACGTTGTAGCAGTTAATGTTGTCTTGGACAAAGATAAGTAGTTTACAAAAAAGATCTTCTATCCTTTCAAACCAAACAAACAAACCAAAACAAACATTTATTGGTTCATCACGGAAGTGGGGAGCAAGGGAAGTGTAGTCTCAATCACTTGCGCCAAAGCTAGCTTTTCCAGAAAGTCCTCACAGCAACTTTAACCGTTTTAAAATGTACACATTAAACTTTGCCAAATTAGTATTTAGGGCCCAAGTGACCGCAGGGCAGGCAAAGGCCCTCTTGAAACCTTAAGGATTATATTTGTTTATTTCTCCCACGCACTTAACCCCAAATTGCGCCCCTTTAGCTTGGAAAAAACGTGATCAAATCATGCCCCCCCCCATAGTACAGCGAAAAATTTATGATTTTGCTGTCCAAAAAAAATGTTAGCATGCTAGCTACGTTTAGCATTAGCGAAAAACACTAGACCCCCTGGCTACTTTGTGGTAGAAGTCTGAAATTTTTTTGGCTGACACTATCATGCCTAGACGTACAATAGAGTCTCTTACGATTATGCTGAATTCTGAACAGGAAGTTCGGAAATTTGACCCAAATGTCGGATTTTGACGATTTTTAGGGTACATATTTGAACGAACTAGTCCTAGGGTTTTTTTCAAATCATCTTTAAATTTCTCATGTGTACACTAGTTTGTATTTGTTTCTTTTCACGGCAATAGTTAGCCTCAAGTCCACTCTTACTGAGGATCGTGGTTTCGTCTGAGTAAACCTCAAAATAAATTGGAGAAATTAAAAATGCAGATTCCACTTTAATGCCCCTATCAGAAAACGCAATCATACCTTATGATAAAAACTGATTGGACTAACGAAAAAGTGTGAGAATTCTTCTTTCACCGGCTATTTTTATAGGCATAACTGTCCAGTGCGATTCATCATCAACCCCTGTTCAAAAAAGGCCTGTGCTGTAAGTGCAGGGTAGCAGAACAAAGTGGCCTTTTCTCTGCCGCACGGTCTGTGGCCTTGCTCACTGAATGAGAACTTTCAGAAACTAATTACAGAGAAACCATCTTCATCACATTGCCATTATGGAGGGGGGGAGAAGGGCCGGGCCTGCTGACTCCCTGGGCTCCTGCAGAGAGTGAGTCTCTGATACACTTAGCCGCAGCCCTGCTTTAATTGTGCAGAAAATGTGATTTGTGCACCAGCTTCACTTTCTAGGGAAAGTGGTGTTCACAGTCAGAGTTGTTCCAGTCCCATGAATAGCTGTGCCATTCAGCCACCCAGGGACTCCTGCATGTATGAGGGTGTTTGTCTAAGTATGTGCTTAAAGTCATTTGTACATATTCTGTTTGTCCTTCAACAGTAACAAGATTTCTGCAATGTGATTAACCATTCAGTGTTGGCAAATACTTCAGCAGAGAGAAATATAAGATTAAATTAATCTACTACTACGACCCCCCAGTGCCACCCCCCCAACAAAAATAAATAATATTATATATAAAAAAATTCAAAAAACCTGCAATATGAAGCTATTTCCCTCAAAATCTTGCTGAGACATTTTTAGAACAGATAAAATTCAACTATGACGCTGCTACCTACTGGTGCTCCCCATTTGAGAAGAACCAAAAACATACATGTTCACATGATATGTTTCTCTCTTTATTAAGCTGCTGAGAGATACCAAAAATCTGAGAGCTAATGTATTTGTTTTTTGTGTGTGTATGTGTAAAATAATCTGCTTATAAACAACCCACATTCGGAAAGATTTTCCTTAAAAAAAAAAAGAGGGTTGAAAAGGAGAGATGGAGTCTGAAAGGATTGATATGAGCTTTGAAACATCTTGAGGGAGACAGAAAGAGAATTGTAAAGTGCACGGAGGAGAGGGGGAGAGCCAGGGAGAGACATATTGGCAGAGGATAAGAGGAACAGAGAGGCGGGGGTGCAGTGAGGAAGAGGAGCGCCAGAGTGAAAGAGACTGATAGAGGAAAGGAAGAAATCCTTAACATACACCCCTCACCTGGATATGGTGCTTGTGAGCTTCGCTAAAAAACTGCTGATGTGACATGAAGAGCAAGAGCTAGCTTTTCAGCGCAGAGAAAAGTGCTTACTGGCTCTTCTTTTAAGGGAAAAAGGCTTGAGGTACACGCCTCACATATCCTCTTTGTTTGGAGACTTTGCAGTGGCCAGCACTTTCTATCTCCCCCCTATCTGTTCTCCCTTTTTTTTTTCATTTTCTTATTCATTCCGTTTGTTCTTTTCCTCCTCAACACTTTCCGAGGACACAGTTGCACCGCCTGGCAGGCTACTTTTGGATCGATTTGTTCCAGAATAATCTCTGGCAGTATGGCTTTAACTAAACTTTACTCTGGCTCTTTGTATTAACAATGCTCTTCTGTGGCAATACAGCTTGGGATAGGAACTGGATGAAGGTTGTTTATCTTAAGGAAAGGGTGTTTCATCCTTCACTCAGAGATTCACCTTAAGAGTGTATCTAGAATGCAGCTACAATACATCCAACAGTACGTCCTATGTTTGGACCAACTTCGAATAGATTTTAAGTCTGTTACATACAAAAACGTTTTTTTTTTTTAAATGAAAAAAGAAAAAACCCTGTTAAACCTAGTAACTTTAAAACTGGTCTGAACTCAATCCGATATTAAACACATGCACATTTTGGTAAGTTGTCTAACAAACATGTCAGTAGTGTTACAGCCAACTTTCTAAACTCCCTGCTGATGTGTGTTTAACTTTCTGATAAATGAGAGGATTTGGGCCATGAGTCATATTGCTCACTCAGTTGGAATGAAAAGAATGTAATTTGAAATTAAAGTAAACTTCTTTGTCAGTTGATTGGCACTTGAACAATGAAACAAGACAAAAGGCCTGATTAACAAAAGGGTTGCACAGCTTTTGAACCCACAAAACCTGTCTGAATAAGCCAGAGCGTAGACAGAGCGTGTAGCCTCACTGTGCACCAGTGTTGTGTGCATACTTTTAAATACAAACCTCTACAATGTAATAGTCCCATTCCAAAAAGAAAAAAAAAACAGCTTACTCGCCAGCAGCAGATCAAAAGCAGTCTGAGTGATATATGTTTAAAAAAATTATTTGTTTGTGGTATTTTAATCTTGATAGATATAGTCCAACAGTAAATCTTCAGTACCTCTTGCACAAACAATCAACAAACATTATTTCCCTGCCAACCAAGAGTATTTCCAGGATTTCCACATACTTAGGCTGTGCGGTTGACTCGACCTTGTGCAAATATTCTAGATCCATTTTTCAACTGTTTTTAATTCTGAGACTCAAATCAAATTGGAAGGTTTTGGTGGACTGAATGTCGGTTTTGGCATAAAGCATGATAATATCCTATGCCTAGGAGAAAAGTACAAGAGGTTTATCCCATCTCAAGGTTTGTCTTTTCATTCCTAAACCCCTATGGTTTTGTAATCAGTCTCTCTAAACCATCTTAATCTCTTAATTCACTTGTATCACTCAAATGGCTGGCTCTTTATTTCCACCAGCGGCACTTTGTTGCTTCTAATCCTCTAAACTGCAGGAGATTTTCTGACCGACACCAACCCCGGCACACATTAAGACACATAACCAAAATATATGTTCACGTGGAGAGGATAACAGCTCTCGCTGGACAGGACATTAAACTGGCTTTGGGTCTTGTGGTGGTCAGCAAATCTCCAGCAGTGATTCAGAGACTATGTAATCCCATTCTTGTTGAGACAACCCCTAATGCCTCCTTGGAGATAATGGCTGATATTTTGTCATTTGCACTTCAGACATTGGATGTGATTACTACAAGACAAGTGAGAGGGAAAAAAAAAACAATTGCTCTAGGATGGACCGGACAACAGGGGGTTAAAATGGCCAAGTTCCTGACCTTACTTAACAAGGTTTCTCTGTAGCCTCAGGGAAAATCAATCAGCCATGTGTTCATTGGAGCTGGTACTTGTACTGAGAGTGTAAGACGGTATCTTGACCCACTTACAGTATAAAACAAAAGCCAATAAATGCAGGGGGATGTTGAATTGTCTTCATGTTTAGTCTCACAACAATCTCAGTTAATTCAGGGCTTATAAGTAATTTCATCAGGAAGAAAGGACTTTACTTGGAAATCTCTGGATGAAGCAGCACATCTGTGTGAATGACAAAATCCCTATGGTCTCTTCTTCCACTACATCAAGAAATGCAGACATTTTTGTTTTCAGGGTGATACTCGTGAGCAAAAAGTGGTTGTCCATTGTTTTTTTTAAGGAACCAACAGGTTGAAATTAGTAGTTTGGGTGATATTCTTTTTTATAAACTATTGTACAAATTATCATAACATTTGGCATGGTATTGAAGCACTCTTCAGGACTGTTTTAAGTGATGTGATCTTATTTTTCATTCAGATACAACCCAAATGTCATTCCCAAAAAGCTGTGATGCAGAGTACAATGTTTATAAAAACAGAGTTTGATGGTTAGGAAAAAAAATATTTAAAATGTAAAGAAAACATCAGATATTAACACTGAAAAAGAAAAGGTTTTATGGGAACTTTATGCTCATTTTGAATTTGGCATATAAAAACAGTTGGAGGAACACCTCCCAACTAACAGATCAATTAATAAGTGTGAGCTATTCCCGCAAGGAAAAATCGGAAGATACTCCCACCGTTTTGAGAGACTGCATCAGCAAATATTTCAACACTTTTTAGAATAATCTTCCATCAGCAAAAAACTTACAAAGAATTTAGGGATTTCATTATCAAAAGTACATAGTTGTATAATTTATGAGAATCAATAGAGATCTCTGCATAAAAGGGACACAGCCGAAAAAAATACCGGAAGGCCATGAGGGTGCACTTCTTTAAAACCACGCACAACTCATTAGTGAGAATCACTGCATGCACTTGAAATCACATCCAAAATCAAAGTCTGCAAGTAGATTTTGTTGCTTCACCCATAAATGATGGTTAAAATCATACAGTGTAAAAATGAAATTTTACATTATAATGATGCAGCTGCAACTTTTGGGGCTTGAACCCGTTTAGGATGAGCAGAGGCGAGATGGAAAACGTTTCTGTGATCTGACAAATCAAAACCTGCTTGTTGTGGGTTGGCATGAGGTGGTGGGCAGCTACTATATGAACTCAGTACATCAGTACATCAGTCAGGAACATGAACCCTGTGGAAATGCTTGTGATGATGATGTAAAATATTCAATCCCAAATCCCAAACAGCGCCTCTTACTGAGGACCCCACCCATCACCACCACCACGACCTTCCCAAGCCCATTCTCCGCCAAAACCAATTTTGACTTGAAGAAGCTTATCTGACACTGACAATGCGTGAAGGGCAATTGTGCAAAATACCAGGCCCCAAATATCCTGAAGTTGTCTTGAAAATGTCAGGAGTTCATGTGTGAAAGGAGTTTTTGTTAACATCATACTTGCTGAATGTCAGGATGTAAGCTTTATTACTGAGAGCATGTTAAAATGCTGTTGTTAGCATTAGGCTCAAAAACCCACAATCTGACACCATCATGGCCATGGGCTTTTGATCTTATTAATTTCATTCTTAATCTGTCATTGTTAAAAAGGTCAGGTCTGCAATTTTGTCTTAATAGTAAAAATAGATGCTCTGCCACCAAATAAACAATGGAAAGGTTAATTTTAATCATTAGATGATTTTGTAATGGTGGTAATTATTTCAGGCATTGAGTCATTGTTTTATTTCCTACCAGATCCCCACCAATGAGAAATTGACTGCTGGTGTCTATGTGGGACCTACTCCCTCTCCAAAATAGCATCCTCCTCTTATCTAACATAGAGGGAGGGGAAAAAGAGAAAATGTTTCAATGCCCCTATCTGACGGGCAAAATAAATTGCACTTACAAGATCCAAATTACATTGTTTAACCTCAAAATGATTGGCCCCGGTCCCTCTCCCAGGGCCTGATCAGCTGGGTGATGTATGGCTTTAGTTTACTCCAGTACTGCAAATCCCACAGTATCCTGCAGGCCCCCAGGGCAAAGCTGGGAGGGGTGTAGTGTGCACACAGCGAAGGAGCCAGCGAACATTTAATGTTTTATAAGCTCCTTCTCTTGCACTCCACTTTAATTTGGAAATATGAAGCTCCACGTGTTGAAAGAAGGGGATTATTAGCTGGTGCTAATCTCTCGCTTTCTCTCTCTCTGCCCTTGTTTACTGCAGCCCTCTTCCTTAGCCCTCATCCTAAACCTCAATCCCAAACAGAATGAAAGAGGAAAGAAAATGACAGTGAGGAGGCAGAAGAGAGGGGGAACGAGGAAGAAAAAAACTGAAATTGGTCCTCTTGTTTGTTGTGCTGTGTTGTGTTGTGAGCATGTAATAAGGCTCAAAATGTCAGTGGTTCAAACAGTTACCCGCAGGCAGTGTGGGATTGTGGGGATTTGTGTTGTGGCATGTGCATGTCTCAGGGAGATGTGCACATAATTTGGGAGGATTAGGAAAACCCAATCATCACGGAGTCTGTCAGATAGATTGCCTCCTTTTCAATGTTGAATGAAATCTTTACAGATAAATAACAATTGAAAACTTAATTGTCATAAAACGCATGTATTTTATGATTAAAAGTGAGATTTAGCCATGAAACACTGCTTCAACATTCAAAGTGTGTGATATCAGGCAGAATCCAGTGGCTGTCATGTGGCCTTCCATCTTCAGGGTCAAAAGATGTTTAATTCAGTTTATTTTTTCCTCTCAGTATTTTGTCCTTTCCTCCAAAACAAAAGCCCCTTCCTGTCTGCTGGCCCAGTGGTGGTATCTTTTAGCATTGTAGGAGGCACCATCTGGAAGAGGAAAATATTAATGACAAACCCACATCCCAGCATGTCTTTCTGTTCTAATCAGCCAGCTTTTGGTTCCACACTGCTCTGTGTTCCTGGAGAATAGGGAGGGGCGTGGTTGGCTGGGTTGGTGTGTGTGTGTATGTGTGTGTGTGTCTGTGTGTGTGTGTGTGTGTGTGTGTGTGTGTGTGTGAGTGTGCAAGTGTGCTCTAGAGGGAGGATGAGGGTATGTGGGGGTCTGTGGGCAGCATGTGTGCTAAAGCACGATTGATGCTTTGTGTAGCGACTGAATACAAATGAAGGATTTGTCAAACTGCAATATTTGGGTCCCAATAGATTACCATACGGCACTGGGGTAATTATGCACACAGTTGATTGAATGGAGTCAAAACAGGGGGAATGTGTAAACTTGTGGTGGCTGCAGCGTTTGATTTCCATAGAAATGGTGGAGGTGACACACAAAGACACATGCAAATACACAGACAAATGATGCAGGCGTGCGCAAGAGAACACCTCTGTATCCACACGTTGACACACACACTAGTTTTGTATGCACGTGCATGCAGAGATGTGCATACAAACACAAAGTGATGCAGGGGCACACATTAACATACAAATGTGGACAACTTTTTACCAAACAGAAATATATGTGAACAAGCAAGCACGCACAAACACATGCACTAAAACTCACACCCTCAAAACACACAGCTGTGACAATGTAATAACAATAATTAGAAATGTCGAAGACAGCAATTATTAATAGGCCCTGTTATGGGCATTTAGGCAAAAAAGAACTTTAAGTTGTTCACCTGCAGAATACAGATAAGGTTCATTGTTTTCTGTTTGTCACCTGTTTTTTGTTTGTTTGTTTTTCGTTTCAGTTTTTTTTTCATTCTAAAAAGAACAAAACGTTTCCCCCTTTTTTATCCCAACAACTTAAAAGAAAAAGGAGCTGGCCACAATACTGTGCAGGGGGGGTCTTGTAGAGGGTAAGGGAATGAAGAAATTGGAAGAATCTGCCAAACAGGCAGCTGAATATTGGTGGAAAAATTGCTCTTTTTGGCCATTCCTATTGAATGCAAACTGCAGGGCGCCACTTACGCTTCGCTGTAAAAGCATACGCCTCATGTGCAGAAGTTTTTATCGCAGAAGTGACTTGTTTGACTCCTGACCTCAACCTTTTTCTGCATTGTCTTGCCTTGCTCTCCACTTCCAACATTTCCTGCCTTCATTCTGCTTTCCACTATCCTAGGCTGTAAGAATCAAATAAACCAATGCATTTTTTTTCTTCCTTTGAAACATGCCGCAAAAGAGAGAAAAAAGATCACAAGTCCTGAATTATTTTACAGGCAAGCATGCAGACGCACACCATGCAAGAGGGGAACAAAGTGGGGAGGCTGCTGGGTGTACTGGAGGTCACGAGCTGCTGTAGATGGGAGTTTATTCAGCCAACCCCCAGTTAGGGCTCAATCATTCCCTGTGGGAGAGTAATAGCCCATTCTGTCGCTCTCTTTATTGTGTTCTCACGCATTTTGATTGTTTCCTTTTATCATTATTCCTGCAGAATTAAACACAGCATGAAATAAATGCTACTGGCACTTCTATTATGTATTATTGTCACATTGCAGCACACACTCACTTCTCCCGCAATCATCATAAAGACTTGGGTTGTATTTTAATTCAGTCATTATCCTTTTTTGTCTGTTTTTTCTCAAAGATTAAATTCATCAATAAACTGCAATTTAAAGTTTCATTTCCAGTGAATATATATTCTGTGGAAATAAAAGTGCAGAAGTTATAAAGGGAAATAAGGGGAAAATTCCTCTGGCTCATTTTGAATTATGTAAATTTCACTGACATTGTGCTTTCTCAAATGTTTGTTCTCCTGCACTCCTCCCTGTACATCTTGGCCTTTTACAGCATGTGCAATAATTTCAGGCTCTAGTGGAATACAATGCTCGTATTGATCATTTCAAGGTATGCAATAGGTTTAGGTTATGTTCCTCTTTTCCTTTATTCAAAGTTTGAGATAATTCGGAACTTGTGTAATGCATTCAATTCTTATTCAAATGCCATATCACAGGTGATATTTTCCTTCCGAATGGCATTTCCTTCTACCCATTCTCATTCCTCCTCAGCAGATTCCCATTATGCACTTTCAACAAACTCAATTTTCAGCCCTGGCCATTTAAATATCTGTAATGTTCAAAACGGCCTTGGTTGTACCTTTTTGTGAGGTGGTGTCAAGACAAAGCAGCTTCAGAGGTACAATCATTTCTGCCTGTGCGAGTTTAAAGTAGTAAAACAAAGCTGTATTCACAAGGATGAGCTACCTTATTCTATGTTTGATTCCCACACATTAAAAAAACTTGCAGTTTTCTAATCATTATCCAGATCTCTCACAGACAGTGAAAATTTGAATGAAAAGAAAATCAATTTAGATAGAAAATAACCTTTTTTGGGACGTCATATCTGAGCTCAGGTGCAAAGCCCTCCCGTTCACCCTACCATGTAGCAGGAGTTGATGTTGTCAGACAGCGTCTCTGTCTCTGTCTCTCTGTGTCCTTGCTCTACAAAGGTTATCCTGTACAATCTGATGAGACACTGGCAATAAAGAATCACTACTGTGGTCACCGCATCGCCCATGTATGCTCCATGCCACCTGTCCCCTGGGGATAGAGTGTGTTTCTGGGTCTGTGCGTGTGCATGCACATCTGTGTGTGTTGGTAAATATAGCTTGTTGTACGCGCTTATGTGTATGAATGGAGCAGGTGGCGGTCCTTGTATAGGAAATGTCTACAACAATCAACAGACTTCCCCTTAACCTTGGGATCCGAGGTCCCACCCAGGCCTCAGTCACATCGTTTACAAAGTGAAAGAGACACATAGACAGAAGCTGTTATTCTGCCTTATTTACTCCCCCACTCAGCAACACACTCTTCACACCTTTCTCCTTGAAAAACAACAAGGGCCTTAAAGAGATGATTAATTTGAACTGGACTAAAGCAGCTTTGCTTAGCTTATTAATCATCTTCTTTATACAGCTAGAGGAAACCTTCAAACGGCAGTAGTTTATCGTCAGGCATCTTACAGACTGCCCTAACATTTATAAGCTGGGTATTTTTAGGGAAGACTTACAAAACTACTCAGGGTTTGAAGAAGAATTTTAACAAGTAAATCCATAATTCTTTGGAATCCAAAAAGTAAATTCTTCAGAGCGAATACCAACAACTAATTGCTCCTGATGGCCAGTGCTGATAGTCACATCTCTGTGTTTTAAAATTAAGTTCATAATGTACAATTTATGCACACCTGAGGGTAAGAAAGGTTAAGATGTAGTCAGCAAAAATGGAAAATCTGAGCTTTTAATACCACTCTTCTCCATAGCCTTTGCCTTATTGCATGCATTGTCACTGCATACAGAGTACACCCTCTCCTTCAAAATGTTCCCCTGCCCAAACACAGTGGCAAAGGCAACAAAGTTGCTGTTGCTGTAGATGAGTCTGAGCACTTACTGTAAGTGTATGCATGTATGCTCTAATGTCTTTTTATTCTTAAGTCTTCATCCAGCCAAAAGGCTATCAAACTCAGCTAAGTCTCAGGTCTAACTTTATAAGTATTTTTTTAACAACCAGAATATGAATGTGTATGAGAACCACTTCTTACTTGGCAGGTTGGGAAAGTACAGAATACTTGGGCTCCAGATGTGCTTTTAGCTGGCAAAGTCCTAACTTCTCTTCCACAATGGAGGAAGTTTGATCATCAAGAGCAACAGATTCAGAGATTTTGTCATATATGTTTCTCATTAAGTACTGTCTCTGGCAAATTTTCTGCAGTTTTCAAGAGCCTCTTGCACAGGCAACACAGCACTTGTCTTTGTCTTGGTGCTTAGACAAGCTGTGGCTACTGCTTCTTCCTGTTCTTTGACAACATCTTCCTGGCAAGGGCAAGATTTCAGATAACTCAGGATTTCTTGCTTTAAAATTTAAAGACTTTTTCTCTCCCCTGGGAATCCTTGCAACACGTTTTGCACATTTTAACTGTATTACTCTCTGCAGAAACAGTGTAGAGCTTCCACACACATGACACCATATCAGCCATCTTGACAACTTGCTCATCTTCTCGTTCTTCTGCTCTGAGTTAAATGGTGAAACACATATTGCCATCTAAGCATGTAGAGTAAGAATGTGAAGACTAGCTCACAGATACACTAATGTCATCCTTTTAGGCTGTAATTGTTTTTTAGACAAATGTGATTATCATAATCTTAGATGTATCATAAACTAAATCTTAGACTGTTTCGAATATCTGCAAATAATCTGATGGATGTAAATACTCCATCCCAAATGTAATACAACTGCTTAACAACAAATGTGTTAAACCACCTGTCAAGAGAACCAAAAAACAGCCAGCATAGTGACTTGTTGGATTCAGACTCTGTTTTTCTCTATGAAATCCCTGTGCTACATCATTTTGAACAAATGTGAGGAGTTTCAGACTGTTTTTATAGTTTTATACCTATACTTGAGCCAGAAACCTAAATCATATCATTGCATAAACCAGTAAACCTTTATTTTTTTGTTCAGTTAACGAAAAAAAGAAAGGTAAGATGGGAGTCTAGTAAATTTGTTATGCACTGTATCTATCCGTTATCGACAATGAACAGCAATACTCTTATATAACTTATTTAGCAAACAAAAGAATTATGCAAAGGCAAGATCGTTATTCAATTTTTTTTTTTTTTTGGGCATTAGAAACTTGAAAGACAATGACGACAACTATAATAGAATGAACTTTAAAGAAACACACCGTTAAGAAGAAATACTCAAGCCAGGATGGGCTTACTTTCAATTGTAAGCATCAATAAAAACGCCTGTCTTTAGCAGAAAGAGGCAGAAAGCTGATAAGAGCTGATGGTTACTTGGCACACTGAAAACTGAGGTTCATACCAGAAGGTGAGTTCATCAGCAACAAGCGGGATTAGTCATGGCAAACTACTACACAATGGCTCTGAATGTCAGCTAGCATTGGAGCAGCTCCAGAATCAGCACCATGGACAGCGACTGTTTTTCAAACTGTCAATCTGAGACAGAGTATACTTACATTTTTAGATCAAACCTTTAATTACTTGAAAATGTTAAATTGCAGTACAGTGTGTTTTATGATGTATGCAATGGTATGTTACTACATTAACAGGTCCAGACAAAGAAAGAAAGAAAGAAAGACGTACAGAGTGTATTGCTCTGCATTGTAGTGATGATTACATTGAGACTGCTTTAGCATTAGCAGATAAAGTCTGGCAGGTCCACTGTGTCGATCCACAGACACCACAAAATAAGGGATCTCAGGGGCTCCCAGAAACACCTACTATCTACCTCAGTAATGGTACTTTGAAACAGCAATTGCCCTTTCCATTTTCATTAACTTGGTAAAATCATGTATTCGTGTTTAAGTATGACCACAATGTAGCACTAATACTACTTTTATTAACCCTGAAAGAAAGTCTGTTCACTTTTTAATGAAACTCTCAGTGTCATTAAGTAATGGTATAATAAATAATAGTTTCATTTCTCACAGTTGTGCTGAGGTTGTTTTCAATTGATGGTCCAACATCATGGTTATTGATGCAAAGTTATCATTTTTTTTTACTATTTGGGCTTTTAACTGCTTATTGTTTTATCAGGACTATCATCCATGAGACTTTTCAACTGAGGAAGAAGTCTGACGCACGGGGGGATGATTTAACCATACTGTCTGTAATTCTGGTAAAACACCTTCAAGGACGGACATTGTACTAAATGACTGTAAATAAGCATTAAAAAGAATACTCAACCTACACAGGGGAATTAATGATTGAATTAAAATACAGCCAAGGTTTTTCTGGAGTTTGCAGGAGTAGTGATTGTCACAGTAATACATAATAGATGTGCCTGTGTTGGATTCATGCTGTGTTTAATTCTGCAGAAATGAGACAATCCAAGGTGTTTACAGCCTTTCCTGTGATCACATCTCTTTTGGTCCTGTAATAAGACTTTATCTTTCTGCAAGCATATGAGGTATATAGACTTTGCAAAGTGCAGAGTAGTTCAACATTTAAATCGTTGGTCTTGAAAACAAAAGAGCAAAAGTCAGAGATAAGACTGTGGGTGGGAGGCTGAAAAATCTGCTTTGCTATAGTCTGACACACATGCATTATTATGCAGCATCACTGTTTGATAAATATGCTGCATTCAGTCGTTGTCGTGGTTTCCCATAAATTGAATTTCAAGGATTTTAAAAATGTGTTTACTTAGCAGGTTGATTTTCAATGCAGCTGTACATTGTACTTCAGTCTCTTTGGCTCAGCTCCAGGTTGAGATGCCTATCAGATACTTGCAGATGAGCATCTGTCATCTCCACTGTGTGTCTTATTAAATCACTTAGGTTTCTCAAAAAACTCTGCAGGGAGAATGTACCTGTGTAATGCTGAGCTCCTTGGTGAGCAGGACATCAGAAAGTTAGTGAATAAAGAAGTTCTGCTACAGAAAGGGTAAAGAAAGGAGAAGCCCTCTGTGTGGGATTTCAATTATCATCTTTTTTTCCTCCACCTTTGTTTCTTTAATAGAGGTCCTCGATTAATTTCAGAAAGGTTTTCTCCCATTTTTCTCCCTGCTTCCTCATTTTCATTAAATGTCCCTGTTGGAGCTCTGCACACTGTGTATTACATTAGCTGGTTAGCCAGGAGAGAGCGGATACGCAGGTCCACGTTTTATTACAAGCCGTGTCTCTGAGATGCAATGTAAATCAGCAGGTCAGGGGGTCAGCAGAACACATTAATTCATTGCTGCAGATGAAAAGCTGAGAGGAGCCTTGCCTCCAAGGCTGTGTTTCAATGCCCCATCCTCATCATATGCAATAATATCTAACACTGTACAAGGACCTTTTAAAATAGTATATAGTTAACATGAAATTAATCTCAACTGTGCTTTCTGTGATATTAAATACATTTCTCTGACATGTGGGAGCAAAACATTGCCACATTAGACAGGAAAAAAAATAGCAGTGAATACAATAAAACAATGAAAATGAAAAATTTTTCTCACTGAATAATTGCAGAGTAGAGGAGCAGTATCTGTGTTTATACACTCTTATACAGGTATTCTAAGTAAGTTCTCTTTGAATACTCAAAAAGCCAACAAATAATGCTTTGATTTGATTCTTCAGCAATGCTTTTAAGATACTGCATTCATAAAAAAGATGATTACTACTAAAATCAGTTATTTTGCTACAACTTGAAATAATCTGTGATTTTTTTTTCTGAAGCATGCACTGAGCAGCTTTGATATAATTTGGAAAAGGGCCTGTTTGATTGTGGCATCTCTTCAATTGATGCTCATTGCCTTCACCCAGCAGCCTGCAAAAACAACCCAGCTTTGTGTTGCGCTCACGAGCAACAGAGAATTAAGTGTGCTTTAAAGTGGAACGCATGAAAACTGATCCTCTTCCTAAACAATATTCAGCACTTGCCCAAAATATTACAACTGTTATACTTGGTTTTCAGCCACAAGAACAGAAATGCAGGTTTAAGCCATGTGTGCTAAAGAAATCCCAAGAAACTGTGAAAAGAGGAGGTTAAAAAAAGAAGTTTAACCTTTTTTTTTTATAAATACATTGTATTAATCAGGATTAACTTGACGGTGGAATGATGTTATAAATAAAAGCTGGCATATCAGCTCTCTGAGGACAAATTGGTTCACTGATTCATCCGTCTTTGGGTAGTGGAAGGTCAGTCCGCACACGCAGCTTTATAGCTGTGTTTTTCATATGAAGGTGAGAAAGGTGAGACACCGTGTTGAAAAATTATATGCGTCTAATGTATTATTTGGGCTTGTATTTCAAGGCTTTTTAATGTAATTTGTTATTGCAGTTGAAACTATATATCAAGGGAAAGGACATTAAAGAATTGCACTTTGGCTGGAACCATGGTGAAACTCGGAGCATTTAAAGTTTTTTTCATCTCGTATACAAACCATGATGATTCCATACTACTGTTGAATTTTCTGTCTTTTACATGATTTGCTTTGATAAGAACAAATGTTTAAAAACATGTTTTCTTTTCTAGAAAATGAGTTCCATCTGAATTTGAAGTCACATTGCTCAGTCATTTCTCTCAAACAGTTGGTTGCAACTGCTCATTACTCATGTCTTGTGTTGGTTTCCACTGGCACCTTCCAATGCTAAGTTAGCAAAGCAGTAGCACATGTGCTCCCCTGACTTTTAAATCAACAAAACAAAAATAAAGTTGTTTTTTAGAAAAATAAATGTAAATAATACAAAATAAATTATTGTGTCTTGATATGAGCTGCAGCTTGACCTGGAAAACATTAAAACATTGTTGCATACAGAGATATTGAAAGGTCCTTCATTTTTTTAATTGGTTATTGAAGGAGATGTGTTTACTGACACACAAAAGTTCAACTTTCACTAAATGAAAGCACCCAGAGGATAACAACATAAAACCAGCTGTGGCAGAGGGCATTTTTCTGAGCCCTGAAAAATGCCAACCTGTCGTGTTTTTTCAAGATTGGTGCAAACGCCATTAGTGGACACAGGCCTTGACTCAACTTGTATTTTCTTATCTTTTCAGATTCTTATTTTTTAATATTTATACAGGAAGGAAACACCACATTAAACAAAGTAAATCACTTGGAAAGATATTTCAGATTGCTTATTTTTTATGTGGGTTGAAAGAGCTTTATACGAGTGACAACAGTAGACCTCGCTGCGATGCCGTCTCTTTCAACATAGGTATGTTGAGAAACTCTCTTTCAAGAAGAAGCTCTACGCGTTAGTTTAAGCTGAGATACAGTAAGAGAGGGACAAATCGGTATATCCTTTGCCTTGTGTATGTTTGTATGCGTGTGTGTATGTGTGTATATGCGTGTTTAGTGCGTTGGCTAGGAAGCCTAATCACATCCCGCTACATTGAGTCCAGAGGCCTCTCAGCAGACGCCCCCTTTGGGCTGCCTCCACCACTGCCAGCTCTCCTCTGAGCGCACACTTTAATTAATAATCAAGCTAATTGGATTGAGGTCCCCCACTGTGCAGACAATGTGTGGTTTGGTGTGTGTGTGAGCGTGTGTGGTGTGTGTGCATTCAGTATGTATAACATGAGCAAATTTGGCTGCATTCAACAGTGTGTGTGTGTGTGTGTGTGTGTGTGTGTGTGTGTGTGTGTGTGTGTGTGTGTGTGTGTGCGCGCCTGGGTGAGGCAGCCACCGTTTAGGCTCCGCTCTCCCCGTGCGAGCTAAAGATGATAGTAAAACTTGATGGTGCTCAAGAGGCAGCTCCCATTTTATAGAAATGTCTAGCTCATACGTTGTAAAACATGTACCTTTCACTACCCCTCCACACTCCAAAGGTACAATAAAGAGATAAAGTAGCACATTTATTGCATTTATTGCATAAACACCAGAGGAAAAAACAACATTTTCCCCCTGAAAGTTGATTTAAATTTAAATGCTTCATATCCATTTTTGAGATGAGGTTGACAGGGTTTTAAATACATTTAAGTAATTCTACACAGACCAATTTATGAGCGTACCTATATGAGCTTCAGATATGAATTTTCAGTCTCTCATTAATGATGATAAACTGTTTTCTTTGGGTCACAATTCAATTAAAACTTGTGAAAAAAGTTTGACAATACTCTGTCACCTGCTAAGTTGTGTCTTAGATCTGAGTGCAAAGTCCTCACCTGTTCTTAACTGAAGTGGTGTCATTGTTTGGTTGCACCATGAGGCCAAAAGTTACATGAACAGAAAAAGAGTATAACATCCAAAGCAATAACAATATTTTTGCAGACATTGCATTGTTTATCTCCATGTGGCCATTTTATCGGAAAGTCGTGTTTGAGTGTTCACTCTTGGGCCTTTGTTTTCTAGCCATACTGCAAGATAACAGCTGAACATTACAATTAACTCCCATTGATTGACTAACAGCAACGTGAAGGTGTGGAAAAAAATTACGATGCATAATAATGAAGCGACAGGAATTCCACATTTTGGAAAACAACAGTGAACTTTTCAACTACTGCATGCTTTAATTTGGCAGTCCTCAATTCCTCAGTAAAGATAAGATTATTTTGGTGAATCAAAGCAGAGGTATGGATAAATAACATTACGCAACTTTATGGTTGGGGAACTAGTTGCTGACATTTTTTACCGAAACCCTCTGCTTCCCCTCTAAGTCATCCCAGTTTGGAAAATGGGCCATCACTACTTACATTTTGTGAAAAATGTAACACCAGCTTAATAAACTCCAAGCAGTAACCTCTGGCAGCGAAAAAATGAAGCTGATGTAGAGATGCAAAAGGCTGACATCGACCCTTGAGGTCCCTTGAAGTACCAGAAACCACGTTAACCAAAACTAAACATCTTTACAGCTTCGTACAAAATATTACTCCAGTCTGAATCACTCATTTCAACAGCAGAAACTGTGCGGTGGAGATTTTCTATAACTCATTAGATTATAATAGGATTATGGCATTACACAATCAGAGGCACAGCTGACATGACTAACTGGCACCCTGTCGCTTCAACTCCACCTCTTTACCTCAAACTACCTCAACCAAAGTTAGGTTGAGTTCAGCAGTGACATCACAAATACCTGTATTATGCAGATATATTACACAGGTAAAGTCAAAGTTGCATCTTGCAGCAACCCCCCAAACAAAAGTAGTGTGTATAGTCTAAGGTAGAAGATTTCATTCAACTACAGGCTATGTTTGGATAAGCTCACGGCAGACACAGTCGAGGGATGGTACTGAGTAAATCTATGCTCCTATGCACTGAAGGAAAACTATAAAGTGTTTGAACACACTAACTCTAGTTTTCTACTTCTAATTTCACCTCTCTCAACTTCCTGTCTGCTGACCTATACTCTACTTCTACCTCATCACTTTCTCTCTCCTCTCTCCTTAAATTTCATGTGGCCTGTCTTTCCCCACATCCTCCCTCCCTCTCTCCCTCCTTCGCACCCTTTCTTTTATTCTCCGTGTGGACGTTTGGCAGGGAAGGCAGTGGGTGCTGCAGGCCAGTTCTCTATATTAGATGTCAGGCCTCAGATAGGGACTCAGGCCTGTGGGTAAACACTTTGACAGCTTCTACAGAGGATATTTTGTCGGTGAAATGGAGTCTGCATTACTCCAGGTGAAAAGAGACAGGGAGAAAGAGAGAGGAGGAGCAAGGAGTCCCTACAATAGCTTCATTTGCAGGGGTTGCATATATTTTACAACGAAAGTTAAAAATGCACTTACAAGCTATTTTTTTTGTTTTGTTTTGTTTTTGTATTTTTTAATTTTATTCTGGTTATCATTATCTCTAGATGGGTCTTTTGCTTGTGATACAAAATCACACAAATAGGTTGGAGGACTACAACTCATTAACTTCTAAATGTATTTGTACAATGCAAAAGACCTGAATTCATATTATTTCAAGGGAACAAGTTACAGAGAAGATTGAGAGCTTATAAGTACCTTTCCGAGATTATTTTAAAAATGCTATTTAAAAAATAATGTAGAGGATTATCTTCTGTAAATTTTTCCTACACTGCAGAATTGTGGGTTGGAAAATATAAAGACTTTATGCAATGTCCTCTCTGTTTATGGTGGTATTAAAAACCATGAGCTCAGGAGATGTTCTCATGTGTGTGTTTGTCACACACAAGGTGGAGGGTCTGCAGGAAGATTTCTTGGATGCATGAGCTTCAGCACGGCAAATTAAATTTGAATGCAAATGCAGCGGTATTCCTTGACAGAGGGTGATAAAAACCCTATTATGTTTAATGATATGCTTTGTGAATGTGCATGAGTGGAGAGTGGCCTGCAACTCTGGAGGAGGGGGGGGCATCCGAAAAATTCTACTCCCTCCTTTCTTTCTCTGTAGTGTCTCAAAACAGCCGAGATGCACATATGTGGTTACACGCTTTAGCCTGTGCATGCTTGGAGAGCGGATGAAGTTTGCCATGCAGCAAATTCTCTTGCAGAGCTTCACCAGGCAGCTTAAGATTTCCTTCGAAATAAGATGTTACATTTAGCAGAGCTCATCACCTCTGAAAAATTGCATGAATGCCCTGGAATACTTTGTGAATAGCTCAGCTAAAGTCACGTCCTTCACAGACTTTCATGTTTTCCTTCAGGTTTTCAGAATGCACTCTGAGATTAGAAGGAAAATGATCATTCACATATTTCATGCTTCCTACAAGGCTCCAAAAGAAACATTTCTTTGACTTTATTTATTTAATAAAAACTTGTTTGTCATTCCTCAAGGTGTGAGGGGAGATGAACAGTTGGTGTTTTATTTAGGACTATTTGTAATGTTGCTTTTCTGCAGGAATGCTGAGAAGGGTGAAGGCTATGTGTGTTTACTCTGCCTGCCTTTGAATGTGTTTGTGCCTGTGTTGTATATTTCTAATGTGGGTGTGTGGCCAAGTGTGCATCTAAAAGATGAGCTGGTTGTCTTAATGAGCAAGTGAGTGTTTAGTGACCTGTCCATTCACAGCCTATTGATTTGGTTTGATGTCTCTGTAAACAGCCGAGCACTTTGTGGAGATGCATAGCAGGCAGGATCATAAAAACAGACGCATCAGTCACCGCGCAAACATACTCGTTATGTCACCACATGGCTGCACACAGGCACCAAATCCATTTCTTAAAAACAGCCTAATGATTCCAAAAGTCCAGCCACAACTGTAGTTAAAAGTAATGACATTTTCCTGGAGATTTATTTTGTGGCGTGATTAAAGTCCCTTTGAATCTGCCCTGGCTCGGCCATTTGGCTTTTTAAATCATGTTGTCAAGTCATTACAGGCAGCATGAGCAGTAATACTGAACCCTGTGCAACACCTTTAGTTTGATCCTCTTTCAACTGTTGGTTTGCTGTTAATGGGAAATGTCTGCGGGCAGCATTGAGTTATGCAAGCTGACAAACAAGAAAAAAGGGAAGAGTATGAAATAAAAACTCAAAATATATTGTCTGCTTTATGTTTCTATACACTGCAAAACTGAAATCTGAGCAAGTCATCATGCCTTATTTTTACATTAACTGACAAGTCTAGAAAAATGTCTTATTTCAAGTTATTAAAAGACAAAATGAGGTCTGAATTGCTTGTAACAAGTAAAAAAACTGTCAATGGGGTAAATATATATATATATATTTATTTATTTATTTATATTATCATATTACATCTATCTAATTTCAAGAAACTTGATGAGCAAATTTTTCTGATCCCACTGGCAGATTTTTGATTTGAAACAAGCAATCTAGACCTCGTTTTAGTCTTAAAATAACTTGAAGTATGTGCAATATATGTGCAAAATTTCTTTAAAACAATTCAGTTTTTGTTGTGACTTCTGGAAAACAGAGTTTGATGTTTGTTTCAGATTTGGAACTAAAGGATATCTTCATGAAATGATAACATTTATTTATTTTTGTTTATAACGGGTTGCAACAGTACATCACTAGAGGCTAAAAAAAGAAGGAAAAGTGTTTTTTTTAAACAATAAAGTGAAGTAAGCAAAAATGAATTCATGAAGAGCTTCCAGTTGACAAGGACAAACATTTTGTCGAGATTGCCTAAAAGAAACGCGCGTGATTGATAACTTGTTCATAGTGAAGGGAGTTGGGAATGACAACCTTCTAATGTTGTGTAAAATGTAAAAATTAATTGTATAGAAAACTACATTCCAAGTGTTTTCTAGAAGACTTAGCAATGCTTACCTCAGCTGATGAACCGACAGTTAATTAAAGCTCGGTTGACAAAATTGAAAAGATTGGTTTATTAAGCTGTATGTTTCTGCTGCTTGCATGGCAGCAGCTTTGTCCTGTGGTGTGGCTCAGGGGTTGGCTGCAGCCAGGTGGAATGAGAACAAACAAGCTGTCAGAAGTAATCACATCTCCCAGACACTGGACATGTGAATGCACCAACATATCTGTCCATCAGCACCGCAGAGCCAGTGGCCAGTGTCTGAGCCCCCTGGGCCACATCACACACTGACAGAAAGGTTGGCACTGATGAGGGCTGCTGTCTTTGTGTTTTCACCACAGAGAGAATTAAGACATTTTTAGATATTTCCTTGCCTGAAATGACAAGCACGGGCTGTGTGAGATATAAAAAAACTGCATACTTTAAGTGAATCCTCTTCCACTTAGACACAATAAAAGGTTAGAAACACTACAGTACTCCCTAAATGAATCCCTTAAATGCTTGTTTCTTGCCTCATTTAGGCTACTTATCATTTCAGCTCATTATTTTATGTGCTTATTGCAATTTTGTTTACTTCTAAATAAGCAAAAAGTTTGAGGGAGGACTGCGGGGAGTCAGAAAAATTAACAGGAATGGAATAAATTTTCTTCTCTGCTAAATCCATGAGGGAATGTCCCTCCCTAAAAACCTGTTTACCAGCAGAAAGAAAAAAAAACATGAGCACTCTTTTTAGTTTTAATCCCCCCCTTTTGAGTGAAAGGATTATTTTTTGTGGCGAGAAAACATTTGAGATAAGTATCACTATCAGTTCTTCCATCACTCCAACTGCAGGTTATTGAATATCCCAGTGGAAGGGAAAAACTAATTACGAAACGTGTCTGGCTAAGAGAGTTATCTGCAAGATAGCCCGCAGTGCAGCCATGTTTTAGCCCTTTTGTTTTTTTGTTGTGCAAACTAATTAGTTTTTTCCCCCTCCTTTTTAATGCAGAAATGCTCAGCTGCTCCCCAAACTAGAAATGACCTTCCACTGGAATTATGACACCAGCAGATGTAAAGCTTTTGATTAAGCCCGTTTACACGGAGCCTGCTCTGGTTCAGACGTTCAGCTCTGATGCTCAGGATTATAAGTCCCATTCTGTTTTGCCGTAGGTGGAGTGCTTTTGCAAATTGCTTTCATTATGAGTACTAAATCTCTTGCTAAACTTTGATGAAACCTCAAGATGATAGTTCTACTGAGGTTTACATTTTCAGAGCAATTTCCTACAAACTTTGTTAAGAAGCTATCACCTGCACACTGTGAGTTTGTTGGTCGGTTATTATTATAATGAACTACTTCAATCTAACTCTCTATTTAAAAACTGAAATTGACTTGGCTGGAGTACTGTATTAGTTCAGTATTTTTGGTTCTTAACTTCGGGATAAAACAATACAATTAACCGCTCTATCGGATGGCTGCTCAAATCCCTGAAATGTGTTAGCCTATTAGAGTCTTTTATTAATACAAGTCAAAAAGTCATGCTGTCCATTTTGACACCAACAGATTACTTACTGCAGGCTTTGGTAACTTACACTGGAGTGTAATTAAGATTTCAGTCAGTCAGTTTGTTTATAATGCAGCCCATGCTTCTTCCTAAAAATTCAGACAAATGTAAAAGAGGTGAAAACCAGGCAGAAAAACAAATGTCAGGACAGCATGGGCAAATTGAGAATTGTCCAGACTTGAAGACAAAATCTTGTTTTCAAAAACAAAACAAGACATAAATAAAACGTGATAACTGACATTGATGATGAAACAGACACACTGAATGAGAAGATGTTATCAACATTTTTTTGCAAACAGAATCATGTTTTCAATATCTTTCAAAGTAAAATTATCACTTTCAATGTAATAGAATTTATGTCTCAGTGTAGCACTTATGGTGTAAAGTAAGTGCCCCACAAATTTAAAGAACCTAAAATCTTTTGGGTGGATGTCTGGAAATTAGCATACTTTTACAAGACACTTGCATACATATATGCATTTTAAAGGTATGACATGAAGAAAAGGATATTTACCTCTGCTAACACCCCCCCCCCCCCCCACCCCCCAAAAAAAGGTACAAAGGTACAACATTTCACCTAAAATTATCTCTCTATTCTGCTGGTCAGTAAAAACTGTGTTTGCAGTAAACAAATTCCTGCATTTCTGGCTTTCTGAACAACATATTCCTTTTCCTTCAAGTTAACAGTTACCAAACCATGTCTGCCAACATTTGCAGATTATCTTAATATTATCTGAATAAGCATAAGTCTTAACATAAGAAGTCCACCTCAATTATAAAATTACTTGGCCCCCTTTTGCCTCACTTAACCCTGGACAAACACCACAATTGGTGGTTTTGCTTGCGGTTGTGAACAACAATCAGCCTCACTCAGGAGAACACTTGCTCTTGATTAATTGTACTGTCTACATGTGAGAAATATTGGATGATTTCAATTTTTCCAGGTGTGTTTATGGAAAAAACAAGCGTGATACATTCAGGTCAAAATAGTTCACACTTAATGACACTGATGGAACTTTGTTTCCATGCTCTACATGCAAGCAAGGTCTTCAAACTGACTTTTCATTTCTACGTAGCTAAGTATGAAATAGCAGTGTCGGCTTTACTTACACCACAGTTTAACATTCTTTTGGAAATCTGCTTATAAAGAGACTTGTTGCAGAACCTTGCATGAAGAAATCTATACCGCTCCCAGGTGTGCACACTTAATGTAATGCTACAGTCCATTAGCCTAGCTCAAGACTTGTAACAGTAACTCTCAAGTGTCTTGTTGTAATAATACACTGCCCTCTTTTTGTATTAGCCTTAAACCCATGTATAGTAGGAAGGTTTTCTCTCCCTCTAGGTTACACTGTGAGAATAGAAATAGGATGCATGCGGTGGGATGGGATGTGGTGAGGGATGTCAGTGAAAAAGCAGCAGGAATAAAAAGATTCTTCTCTCTGTATGTGCCACAAGACCTCACCCCGGGGACTTATCTACCGTGCCCGTGTTGCCGATCTGTTAATGGCTGGCGTCATAACTCTCTGCGCAGTGGCTGTTTGCTGCGGCTTCTGTCACAGGTTCATCATTACCCTGATAGCTTAACACTTGGCAATGAAACAAAGCAGCCTCCCACTGGTGTAGATCAATCCTGTGACGCCAGGAGAAAGCCTGAGAGTACACCCTCAGCACTAACACGGCCCAGTGAGAGGATAGAGGCAGGTATATAAAGCTTTTTAGAGACATAGACTGCAGTACTAATAAAGTGCCAGGAGTCAGTATAGCTGTTTTATTCTTTTCATGACTAATTGATGGGGTCGCATTGAGATGTATTAGGCAAAGATTACTAACAGCTAATGTGCAGTGACTAATAACCAAAGTTTAGAATTAGGTACCTCATGTTTCTAACATATTTCGTAGTGTTCATCTAATTTTTGTACCAGTGGTAACAGATGCCTTGTACTGCCTGTTTATTGCTAAATTAAAGGGATAAATAAACCATCAACTTACTGTGAGTGATTCAGCTTCTGCTTTATATTACACCAATATATCAGTTAAATAATTGTTTGTTTGTTTGTTTGTTCAAGCAGAATCCTCACACCTCTGCCAAAAGTGGCTGGTCTTCAGAGTTTTAAACACTGCAAGTTTAAGTTAATACAATGACGATTCACTCCAGTACACCACATTCACCCAGTACTGGCTTGGCACCACCAGACCCATTAGCGAGCTCATATTCAGTCATCAGATACAAAGGTTTGTTTGTTTTCCTACCAACAGAATTTGGTATGAGTTTAAGTTACGAACTTCAGAGGGGTCACAAGCTGCATGGCTAAGATTTATTATGTGTCTGTCCAATTGCTTCCAAAGGGACTTCCATATGCAGGCATTGCTTATGCCCTCTGGAATAAGAATATAAATTGCAGAAGCTCCCAAAAAGTAGAATTCACGGAGGAGCTTTTTGTACTGGATTGTATTAAATTGCACTCATAGTCATGGTATAATGTAAATAATAAATAAATAATCTACAATGTAGAACCCTGCATAATAACCAAACTTCATCGAGACATGCAATTTGAGCTTTAAAAGGAAATTTATTGCCAGTCGTCACTGCTCTGCCCTGATATAAGTTAGTGTGATGTAAATAGTCATTTTAATGCTTCATTGTGGTTTCGTGCTGACTGCATGCAGATCTCTTGTGTTACTCATGCGTAACACCTGCCCTACTCAAGAGCGGGTAAAACACACTTTCTTTTCTTCATCACATTGCTTCGTAAACTGACTGACATTGAGGAAGAAGAAGAAGAGAAAGAATCGGAGACTGGAACAGAGACACTTTTGTCTACCCCGTATTATTTTACAATGAAATATGTGTGCTTTACTGAAGACTTTCCACAGAACAGACTGATAAAAGTGCTAATGCCTGGAAGCTCCAAGTCATACGAATAATAAGATTTTACTCACTGAGAAAAACATAAAATTAAAAAGTGTTTGCATTTTTCTCATTAATTGTGCATAACTTGAGTTGTGACTCAGGCAGCGTTTTCATCTCTCATTTGGAGGGTCAGGGGTTCAGTTCAAGCTCTTGTCACTTGTTTCAATCTCTGACCCTCAAATTTTATCAGTGTGTGTGAATGTGTAAGAATGAAACTTGCTCTTAATGCTATTCCATCATGGATCAGTGTGTGGATGGGTGGATGAGACAGAGTAAAAGTAAATACTAGAGTGAGTTCAGCAATAACCTTTAAGTCCTTTTTTTCAACTTGAAAAATCTCTGCATCTTCAAAACTGACCGTGCAAAGCTCTCACTGAGCAGCACTGCCGATGATCTGGTATAATTTGGCAACAGAAATCATCGAAAGTGTTTACAGTCTATTAATCAACAGTGATTGGATTCAGTGTAAGACTGCAGTCAAACTTCCAAATAAATGTCTCCTCAGAACACTGTATTAAAAAAGATACAGTCTTCTCAACTTTTAAATGACCTCCCCCGGGCTTCAGCAGCAGTAGACAGAGCAGTCTGGCTTTTCACTCAAAGATTAATATTCTATGCTGAAAACATTTCACACATTCAAGTTTTAAGATCTGTGCCTGTGAACTGAAGTTGAAAGCCTCTAGATACAGTGGCTGGCTCATAACTTGGTTGGTAACAGCAAGTAGTGCTTAGGAGATGTTTTAATTCTTTAACATGAGCGTTTATAGACTGCCTAAACCCCTGCAACGAGCCTTTCTTTGCTAGCTCATGTGTTCTTCTGTGAGATTCCCCACTGAGGTTTCTTTGATCGGCCTTTGTAAAAAGTCTGATTTCTGCTTTTTCTCTCAGTTTTTCACTGTGAATGTCTCTTCTACTGTTCTGGGCAGCCAATTTTGAACATTGTTTTAACCACAATGCCTTGTCAAGATGTGACCATGGCGCTTTAAGAGTGGGCAATCAAGTTCATATCACCGTCTTTATGTCTTGAACCACACATCATATGGGAGGTTTACTGTAACCAAAGTAAGGGCATTTACAGTCAGACTGAATTTGTGATGATGAATCAAGACAACCAATTACCTAAAACAAACAATGGTTTTCACTCTGCATGCCTGCATTTTAACATTAAGCAGTAAAGCGGCCATGTTTTCATACCTTTATGATAAAGTCATATGATGACTGAAAACTCAAGAAGCTGGTGTCCTAAAATTTATTTGAATATAAAATGAAAGACATATAACTAGATTATGTAAGATGTCACTTTTTTGGCTCAGCTGCTTGAACAAATGATTACCAGGCAGGACTCAGAGATGGTTCTTTTTTAATCCATGATTTTGTATTTTGTAAACTGCACTTGGTCTCTCTTTGCATTTATAACTTAGTGTTTTTGTTTCTGCCTGTCTTGGCCAGATTCCCCTTAAGAAACATGTTTTTAATCTTGATGGGATCAGCCTGGTAAGGTAAAGGTAGGGTTTGAAGGAATGCCCATTACTGTCTGTAAACACAGCATCCAAACTGGGTGGTTCAGTGTCAGCCGCAGTGCACACTCACTGCCTCTGACCAAGATTTGTGAACACACTCACCAGCCCAGCAATCACCTGCAGCATCACATTTCTACGGGAGAAACACAAGTACACTAGACTTCATACAGGTAAATGAGAGATCCTGCAAATACTGTAGCACTCTTTCCCTGTTACAGCTGATATTGTAGCCACTCAGGATAGCTTTTCCCACTTCCTGTCATCAACTCTGCATCTGAAACAAATGACTGACTTCATTGAGGCTACATCCATGTCAAACAGTCAGTGATTAACATGGAAACTCAGAGTAAAAGATAATACACACTCTTTTCAGAGACTTTTTTCGTGATTCAGACCAGGACGTGACCTCAACAGCTTACGTAACATTAATTTGAACAACACTGGGAGGCCTGAGTGCATTTCAGTGGTGCTTCAACTTATGCCATTTATTCATATAGCAAAGACTGATGCAAAACATACTTTCTTTTCTCATTTCTTGATCTGCATGCTTGTCCATACACTGCAGGAACATCCGACAGGAGTTGGCTCTCTGCACTTTGGGATGAGGCTTGTCACTTGCTATCACATTTGGCTTCAGAGGTACAGCTATTAGTGCCCTGTTCTCAGCAGGGTCAGTGGCTTTACAATGGTTTCCCCCTGCACTTATAAAGATTGCTATGTTTGCCTGCTCTGTTGTGGGAGCAGAGGGAGACCTGGACCCTCTCAGAGGACAAGACCTCGTCGGAGATGGAGGTAACAAAATGCAATTAAGCATGTGTTGTAGCATCTGTGGGTCTTGGACAGAGCTCATATGAAGTGACCAGAATGAAAGGATGGCCTAGGTACAAACAGCACATACCAATTCTCAAGTTGTCAAATATGTAGCTTTATCAGTGGCCAACTACATCAAATGAGGATGCCATAGTTACAGCTCCAGTGTATTTTTACTGGATGGGGTTCTGTAGCTTGTGTCTTGATGAGCAGTTACCAAATGTCATATGGTTTATTAAAAGAAAAAAAGAAAAAAATCTGCTTAGAGTGGTGGCCAGGGGAAGGGTCAAACAAAAAAGGATAATTTTTGAAGCTACATTATTTAGAATAGATTTTAGAAATTCTCCACAAACATATTTAGAGCAAACAATTGTGCCTTAATATAAGCAAACAATCACTCCTCAACAGAACTGACCATGTTTAAATGATTGTTATGCCTTCAGATATCATACAATGCCCAACCCAGGTAGCTCACAGAACAGCAATTCACTGCCTCCTGACAAAACTGTCTTGCTACCTTGCTACTTTTCTTGCTTGATGACGTTCATAGTAAGCTGACAGATGACTACAGATCTCTGTTTATAATCTCACATTCAGGCCTGCTGCTGAGCCCTGATGGGTTTCAGGATTGCAATACAGTCGACTGCTTCTGTTCTCAATGTCAAATGTCGAAAGCTGGCAACTTAACTAAAAACCAGAACACTTACACACACAATACCAAAACTGCCCACAGATGTTGAATTTTTCCGGTCTAACAGAGAAAGCATTTTATTCAAAACATGAAAGGAGGAGTGCTTCTTGGCCTCAAAATAGTGAAAGTTAGAGGCATTGCCATATGAAAAAAGGCACCCCAGGTGTTAAAAAGAGGTTAGTGCTGGCCACTATGAAGCCATATGAGTCATATTTTGGTGACAGGAGAGTGCTGATGTGTATACTGTGGCCATTTTGCTTGTGGTATATAAGTTTAGCTAATCTTTTTGGGTACGAATCAGTTGTATGTAATTGTTTAATTGTGTGTTCAGAGGAATCAGAGGCAAAAGTTTATCCTGTCTCATTCGAGTTTCTGAGGTGAGGTACGCTGGACACACCAGACCCTGTATTACTCTGTAAATCGTTGGTTGGAGAGCCTGGAGACTATTCATGTTGTCAATGAAGCTTGCCAAAGTGAAAGGCAACAGCGGGAGGGTTTCTCTCACAAATCTAATCCTCTCCTGACACCTGTCATCGTTCACTTTCTTCAGAAGAAGAGCAGTTTCAGTCTGTGGGCCTGAAAAAAAAAGTATTGAATAACCCCCTTGGTCAAATATTTTTTTGAGGAACTTGAAGCGCCGTGATAAATTAGGTGGCCCTGTAGATCGATAGAGCCTCTCTTCTTCATGGCTTGAAATGGGATTTGTCAAATTCAGAGCTAGAAAGGAGTCCATTAAGTTCATCACAATGACTGGCGGTAATTTTGGGAAAAGAAAAAGGGTGAGAAAAGTGAGCCTGTGTGAGGAAGAAGTGGTAAAGGATGGTGTTAATTAAAAAAGACCAACTCAAACTTAGTTAAAGTTTTGTCATTCAGCTGGTTCTCTCGTGCCACAGGTTTTTTTATTGTTTGTTTGCTTTTTGTTTTTTAATCTCATTTACTGTCATCCAATCACACATTTCTTTGGATCTATTAAAACAGTATGTTTGTGGTTATTTAATTCTTAATTTGCATTTATGTAACCATAAACCTGGGCTTGGCCTTATGAGATGGGATAAGATTAGTTAAATTGTTCAATGCTATGAGGAAATTATTTAGGGCGCAGTCACACTGGTCATTCAAACCGTGCTGTACTCAAGTACGATTCACCACCGCAGGACAGTATGGCCATATGGTCACACTACTACCAGGCCTCAGCATGAGGGCAGATTACAGAACACAGCTCTCTGTGTTGTTACAGCTTAACTCACTTTACTTCTGTTGAGATGTTTTGGACAGCCTTCCAACACCCTGCCATTGCTTAAAATGATTATCAAGAGGAGCAGTCACAGCGATCATGCATTATGCATCATGTGTGCACGGCGCCTGTGCACACATGCATGAATCAAACCACGGCTTGGCATACTTTCCCAAAGCATGCCAAGCTGGGGAAGTAGGTTGTGCTTAGGCACAGTTTACTTGTGGTCACACTGGCCAAAGGAGCAGTATTTCACGTCTGAAGTGTGCACAAACACGGCACGGTTGGCCAGTGTGACCGCACCCTTAGAGTAATATTACTACACTATCGAGGCTGCATATGATTTGTGTTCTCAATACCAATGAGTGATTATTGATCCTGACAAGATAACTTATAATTTTTGTATGGTTTTGCTTTTTTAAATGTGTAGCTTATGCATACCCGAGTGAAAAAAATGTTTAAATTTGTTTTTTTGCATGGGTGCACAAAATACTTAACAGTTTCCAGCTCTACTTCATCAAAGCTGGAAAGTCAGCTATTTTGTCTCTCCTAACCTTTCTGCTGCTAATGCTGCCCCAAACTCTTTTCATGCATCTTGGTTGTGCTGACAAATAAGAATGTGTTCAACTTAAGGACTTTTTTCCTCATCTTGGACTTCTTGTAATAAATTCTTTGAAAATTGTAATCCAGTTTTCTTGACACTCTGAAACATTCACACCAGTGGTGCCATTTTTACCTACATGTCAGCTTGCAGCAACCATTCTTGATCTTCTTCTCAGTGTGTAATGAAATTGAATACTGCTGCCAACTGTGATGAAGCTGTGGCTAGCCAATATGGGAAAAAAGTAACTTTTAACAGAGGAAATATTGATATTTTGAAATATATTAACGAATTATTGAATAATATCAAAATATTGCAGTGATCAACCTTTTTTTTTTTTACTTATTTCAACATTATATTTTCTTGATGGATAAAAGTCATGAAGTTGTAATTGTACCCATCATGTGGCTGCGTGTTGGTGTCGTGGTTAGATTAGAAAACTGTGAACATAAAATAGTAACCTTAACAAAACTCGGTATGCAAAGTTAGACGACCAAAAACAGTGCACTGCGGAGTTCAACTTAGGAAATTAAACTTGTTGACAAACTTTTCATATCTCACAGCTTTTGGAACAGTTAGACAACACCTTATATGTATCCCGTGGTTATTTTAAAACTCTACAGATTGTTTGATTCATGAAACTCTGGATTTACTTGATAAGGGGTTTGAAAGTATCATGGTTTGGATGTAAATAATTAATGTACATGTGAGCACTTGATGTCAATAATAAATAAAACAAATAATAAAGTCACAAAAATTTAGCCACTGGACCCGCCAGGAACAAAAAGAGAAAAAAGCCAAAAGTGCTGCACAAGCGGACACAATCTGTCTGCACATTTCTCTGAAAGGGACTATCACTTTGAGAGGGCACCATTAAAACAAAATATCCAAATCAAAAATGTCAGCATCACATTTCCTGCCCCCCAAAAATGTTATTTTATACAACAGCAAAATAAAACATCTAAAAAAATCTTACCAGGGAATAAAAAAAAAAAAACATTTTAAGGAACAACATTTTTCACAGCTGCTGTGCAGAGATGTTTAGAGAGGAGTTTTTATCCAGCTTTCTTAAAGTCAGTTCAGTTAAATGCTGGAAAAACATCACAGTGATGCACAATTAAGGAAGACAGAGTCTTAGCAAGATTAGATATTATGTCACAGGGTTATGCAACTTAAATAAATACGGTACCTTGTTAAACAATGCTCAACATCTAAAGAATATGATGCTAGCAAATCAAAGTTATCATGCAAATCCTCCTGCTCTCTCACCTCTTCATCATGTTGCACTGCTGATTTTCATGTGACACACAAACCGAAGAGAAAAAAAGCATCTTGTCATTTGCTTTTACATAGGCTCTGTTCTAACAGTCTAACTTCTGGCATGCTAATGGCTGGGAGTCTTAATTAAAATGTCAAGGTGGCGTGATGTCCCATTAAGGCTCCCCTCCCCTCCCCATGCCTTTTCTGCTTCTGATCCTCCCCGGGGACCTATTAAGCCCAGGCCAAAATGATTGAAGTTCAAAGAGGTGAGCCCGAAGGTTGGACGCTCATCTCTTCGCGCTTCGCCGTCATCCCAGCATCCTCCAACCCTGACCTTTAGCAAGACAGCCGTCCTCGCTAATGTGCCTGCATATCTAATGAGAGGAGGCTTTGGGCTCAGACCTCCCTGTCAGCTGTGTAGGCGATAATGCCACCCTCCTCTTCCTGCCCGCCTCCATCCACCTCCACACTGACTAAACACAAAAAAAAAGCCAAAGTAATTCATCAGGCTCTCCTGTCCCTCATTGTTGGGCCGTCCTTTGCCACTTTGCATCCTTTTCATTCACCTTTAACACTTTTTTTTTCTTTGTACTTCTCCAGCTGTCTTTCTCCTTTCTTTACAGTTTTGTCCCTCCCTGTCTTCTTCGCGCCAAAGAAAGGTTATTGGAAAGGACAGGGCAGCGCTTGCTTTTCATGACGCGCTCCTGTGCCTGTCACCAAGTGGCAGAGCCATTCTAATGAGACCCCCTCACATACTGATGTAATGAAACTTTCAACATGTAGAATCAGATTGTAGGGCTGTCAATAGTATGTATGTGATTAAACTGAGCAGACTGCAGTATGACATTGAAAGGGAAATGTCTGAACTCACTGACCAGTCTGAGTCTGCAACTGTAACCAGTTGGGTCTTTAAAGTGGATTCTTGTTGGAAAAATGTCTGATTTAAAGAGATAGCTGACTATGCTGATTACAATATTGATAAAAACTAACATAGGTGAATGATTTCTATTTTGTTTCTTGGTGTAGCAGAGCATGCATTTTGAAATGCTTGAGGACTTAAATGTTAGTGAAAGCGTGTTGAGTGTTGTTCACCCAAACACAAAAATATGGCAAAAACCTGGGTGGCAAAATAAAATAAATTGATTTTAAGAAATGTGTAAATTCAAAAGCAGAAGGAAACATTTCTTCACCAAAAGTTTTTAAAGCCTTATAAACCAGTCAAAATAGGACGACCAGTTCCGTAACAAGCGCATGCAAAATAATATTAATAAAAGATTGTTTGAGATCAACACTGAAGAAAACACATCCTTTTCTTGGTTGGCAGACTGAACAGAAATCATTTTCAAAGCAAAGTGGATTGCAAACAGTTTTGACACTGAACAAAGGAAAATTAATCACAATTGCAGACATTGCATGTGTAATTACTGGTTTGTTATCAGATGCCACAAAAAAGACAGTATCATTGATAAAAGAATCTGAGTTGATCAGACTCTCTTCTGGTACACTGGCATAGAGAAACTGTCTGCTTTTGAGCAAAAAGGTAAAAACTCTCAGCTGTTAAGTTCAAAAACACTGAAGATACTGTAAAGTTACAAAGGCACAGCACACACACACACACACACACACACACACACACACACACACACACACACACACACAAAGAACTGTCAGAATTCTTTTGCACAGTGGAAGATTGCATACTGCTTAAATGAGGGACCAAAGTAAAATAGCTTGGATACATTGTGGTCGAGTGTGTTTGTTTGTTTTGTTCAGTAAAATATTTTTTCAGTTCTTTATGATAAAAGCAACAAACTGATCGAATGTAGCTTTGGGATGCTGCTAATGAACTTAGCCTGTGTTTGCGTGTGGGAAGCTGTTTCCCTTGACAGCTGTGGTAAAGCAAACCAGAGTACTTACACTAATGACCACTATTTAAGTGTGTGAGAGGGAGAAATGAGGAAATGGTGTAAATATGCACACACCTTTAACACAGCTCAAATCTAACCTCCTCTTCCCCCTCCATCCCTTCTCAACCACAGTAACCACATATTCAAAGCACACACAGCTCCTCACACTTCCTCCACGTGTCTGAAACCTAAGGGACCCCAGCAACCTTCCCTGTTGACCTCCCTGGAGACAATTATCCCTACCCAGTAACCCTCCTCCTCCACCCGCACTTCTTAATGGCCGTGGGTGGGATGGGGTCAAGGTAATCACTGGGCCATGAATATTTGTACCCACTCACTTCATCAGCGTGAGATTACCAACAGGGAAATCAATGAGCAGTGCCCTAATGAAGGATCTACACTTGTGCCCAATGGACCTGTTCGTTTTTATCTTTTCTCCTAATATGGTATCAATGAGGTCCTCGGATACGATGTATCATACTGCATGTGGCACTGGTGTGTAAGTGCACATGTAGCAGCAACAGAAGGAGGCAGGCTACTCACAAAGCATGCAGAATGGGCCAACATCCAGCACATTCAGGTTGGTTTAGTTGTACATTAGAAGACACATCAAGCAGCGGGGTTGCTTTCATTAGCAATCGAGCTGAACAAGTTTGCACAAGCTGAGTTACATTCATGTCATAAAATAACTATGTGTCGTGTCAATAAAGATAAAACAACTCTGACAATGTTATTACGGAATAATATCTGTGTTTTATGGCAGTCAGAGTTGTATTTGTTCAAATGATGTCTGCAGAAATAACCCAATAAACAATGACACTTTGTCAGCATACAAGCTCTTGTAAAGTCAAAATTATTTGTGGGTTTTGCAGTTTTGTGCACGGAAAATATCTCATAAACAAAGATGGAACAGATATACAGCTACAGGAATCCCCCAGTTGGGCGTATGTGGGTAGATTTTTCTGTTGGTTTCACATATTTTAAGTTTCAGAGGCTGACAACTGTCCTCCATTTGCACTCACACGCTACTTTATATGATGCATGTACGGAAGCGCAAACACATACAGAACGTGTGCACATAAAACACATTTTCCCGTGACAGAAATACACATTCTCACATTCTTTTTCTTGTGCACGGCAAACACACATACACACACACACACACCTCTCACACACACACTTTCAGACACAAACACACAGAAGCAGTTGGCCCCCGGTTTGCCGCGCTCCAGCGACCCTATCTTATTAAAGCCTGTCAGCATAGCTAGCACTATCATAAGCTTTTTATTATTGACTCGGAAAATATGATAATTTGGAAATCACAGGCCGCCTCCTAAAGACTCCACCGTCACTTTCAATTTTAGCTGCTCCCCCTTCTTTTAATGGGAATGATGAGATAGCGGGAACTTCACAAGCTTCACAAGTTACACACTTTCTCTCTTTTCCCCTGTATATCAGATTATTTATTTATTTATGTTTTTTTAATTAGTACAATATAATTGGGGTCTTTCACCTATTACACCTTCAAAGAAAGCTGAAACTAATTTAATTAAAAGCAGTGTCTTCTTTCATAGAGAAAATTGAATTATGTTTGAAGTTGGAAAGATTGCCAGCTGACAGTGTGTTTTCCCTTTAAATCAGCTTCTTTACCCAACTCTGCGTTTCCTTAAACAATCCTAATTTGGAAACATTGTGACACTAGGTGGACAACATTTTTTTTTTATATTTACAGACAAGTGATATATGCAATCGTCATTTTCTGCAGTGTAAAAGAAATAGAGTATCAAGAAGCTGAACATTGTTTTTCTTTTTGATCTTTAAAATTAAAACGTTCTTTCCAAAGATGCAGTTACTCTACAGTAGTGGGTTTGCTGCTGAAAAGTAAATGCCAACCAAGATGCCTAACTCATCCATCCACAGATTTTCACTGCTCTTCCTATCTGCTCTTGTTTGCCTCCTCCCTCTCAGAGCTCTCAGCATTCTGGGATTACCTCCCTATCTATTCTTCGCATTCCCAGAGGCTCGCCGTGTGATCCATAATTCAACAGAGCCCCTATTTCTGGCCAAACTCGAATTTAACCTGTCCAATAATCTCCATCTGGCACTTGGAGGCTTAATCGGAGTAAACACTGTTGCTTCAATATTTTATTGACCCTTCGTCTTGATAAGACATAATTGGCATTTCTAATCTGCAGTGAGGAAATCTTGGGTACAAGTCCACAGTGCAGCATATGGGTGGTCAGTCCGTGGAGATGGAGAAGGGTGTGGGGGTAAGAGATTGACCAACACACAGTACAGTAATCCTTCTTTCAGGAGACATTTTTGTGCTAACAGAGGGCCTGCTCCCTCCTGGAAGGTGCAACAAGAAGTTCGCCATGAACTGTGGTCTGAGGGAGCACTCTGGCTCTCTGATTGTGACTGTATAATCCTCTCCATTTGAGGAGGATTTGCCTGGAGAAGCCACTCGGAGAACAATGATTCCTCTCAGAGTGATTCCAAGGGACTCTGAGGATATAAACTGCACTTTCTTACTATTTAAAACAAACTATATTGCTGCAGTTTTAGAGGCTGTCTTTAAATAAAGAGTACTCCAGTGTAATATTGTTTGAATTTTGGCTGTTAGCATTTGTTTGGATTCAAATGAGTAAAGCAAAGGGGCATCTTTATCAAACGCTACAAGAATTCATCTTTCACTACAGACCTTTGCTGATTTGCAATGTTTGCCTTCATTTTGCACAATGTGGGCCAGGGGACAAAGATATTACAAATAGCACCTTAGATGCTGCCACGCTTCTGAGCCAGTGATGCGATTTTGAAGGTGGCTTTCCAAAATTCCCCCTCCTCCCTCTCCTCTCTTCCTCTCTTCTTCCCTTTGATCGTGTCTGTTATTGTCATCTCACAATCCCAGTTTTTAAGGGGGTGGCTTCTTGGCCTCCTGCCCATCCTCACAGATTTTCACAGAATCAAATCCTTGAAACTTCCTCCAAAAATCATCATAAAACTTTTTACCCCAGTTAAAGAATGAGCAGCATGATGTTCTGTTACAATTTCACACCAACTTAAACAACAGAATGAGTTAGCTTACGATCAGATATTTATCCAGTCATATTTGGCTGGAAATAGATTCCTTTTGGGGCCATAGGTATTCCTCCCAATGGCAGAACTTGTGAAAGTGAGAAAGATGGAAAGTTGGCCAAAAGGAGCAGCTGAGAGATAATGGATCAAAATTACTGCTGTCACAAAGTTTGGACGAGAGCTGACAAAATTGCATTTTTTTCCCCCTAACCTCTTCTCTCTTCCCTTCCCTCCTCTCATACACCCCAGCATCTCAATATGAAACGCAGACAGAGAAATCCATCTGTAACGCAGGCATTGTCAGCGACTCGCAATTTACACCCATCCTTCTCTGCAGCTGTTCCTGTGCTTGATGGCGTGATAAATTAATCTTTTTCCGTGCCACTGCGTCAATTCTTTTAAAAGAATACATTAAGACACGTTAGAGACATTTTTTTCCTGAAGTAAACATTTTTTTCCATCTCCTCTCTCAGTCACCATGACAAATCATATTCTCAGATGAAGAGACAGGGAGTGGAGAGGAAAGAGGGAGTGAGGAGAAAAGAGAGGTTAGAGCGACAGGGATGAGTGGAAAAGAGAGAGTTTTGTGGAACTGAAGCACGGAGCTGCACACTCAGTCAAAGGCTGCAATTTAAGTATTCGTCAACACTTCCTGAGGGCAAATATAGTGGTCATAGCTGATCAAGCATAATGCCTGACATTCATTCTCATTGCCAGTGATGACAGAATGAGCCGCACTCAGGCTCATTCCTCCGACAGTCCAACCTACAGAAATCAACAGGCAGGTGTCATTTGTCTCAGTTTGCCTCTGGAGCAACACAAATTCTCCATCAACTACAGCACGCATCACTACAGAATTCAAATTACAGCTCGTATCCTCATACATTTCCATTGCCATAAAGATCTAAATCCCCCCCAGCTGTTTCTGTAAGATACCCTCACACATCAAAGATTCTTTTTTGATATTAAGTTCTCAAATGAATGTGAGCTTAGATGTGTTTTGTTTCACAAAGGCTAACACAGAAGCACCAAATATGTTTGTTTCTGTTTTGTTTTTTTTTCTTTTTTGATTAATCTCCAGTTATGGTCATACTCCCAGCATTTACTTTCTATAACAATAAATCACAACTGCACACAACTCAGGGCAACAGTAGTTTGCAAGCTGCAGGACAAAAATTTTAATTCAATCGAATGATTTCAAAGCATGAAAGCTGTGATCTCAAGGAGACTTTTGTTCATCTGAATAGGTACAAGTGGTTGAACAGCAGGTGCAGTTGTGCTTATAGGTTTACACACCCCTGCAGAATTCATGATCTATCTGCCATTTTTCAGAGAATATGAATGATAACACAAAAAAAATATTTCACTCATGGTTAGTGGTTGGGTGAAGCCATTTATCGTCCAAGAACTGTTTACTCTTTTTAAATCACAATAACAACAGATAGAACCAAAATGACCCAAAAGTAACCCCCCCAAAAAAAATTCTGCCAGGGTATGTGAACTTATGAGAACAACTGTATACACATCCCATTGTGCACTCGCTCAGATTTGCATATAATTTGGTTGAAAATGGTAAAATCATGTCTGGAGTTCAAAGATCTTATTTCAAACACCTTAAAACTGGTTGAAATATTATTATCACATCAGTGTATCAATTGAAACAAATCTATCTTAGAATTTTGATGAATTGTTTATTTAGGGGATAAAAAGAAGCGATAAATGATTGATATGACGAAATTAATATCTGAAAAGCAATTTACAAGCAGTATAATTGAAATTAAGACCTAATTTCAACATCTCTAATGTCTGATTCAGAATCATAAATATATCACATTATGGATTGCAAGATGTTAACAAAAAGGCTGAAAATGTTGCAAAGAGATCAATGTGAAATATTTCCAATAGCTCAGGAGGAAAGAAGGCTGCACGTGATGGTGCTCAGGCTTTGAGCTCTGTCTGGGAAAGGTAGAAAGTGCATCTGGAAGCTGTTGTTGATGAATAAATGGCAAAACAAGACCAGGATGACTGACAGCAGTGAGCAGCTGACTATTGTGCAAGATGGTACAGGGAATGGATGAATAGGTCAATTATTTCTCAAAGGGATGGTTTGACTGCTTTTGAAAAGTCAATAGTATCAGATAAGTTGTATTAAAACAACAGTTGAAATAAGGAGCAGAGTTCATCTAATGTGAAGTTTTTAAACAGAAACATTTTTACATAATGGTGAAATAACACTATTTCTAAAAAGAAAAAAAAAATCCAAAGAAACACATTTAATGATTTGTTCAGTCTAAGAAACCACATGGGGGGTAAAAGTCTCACTAATCTGTCCAGAAACTATTGCACCAATTAATAACTACATAAGACAACTCCTGGCATTTGACTGAAAATGGATTGTTGAATTCTTCTCACGTGTGTATAAATGATCTAATCATCAGGCTAGGGGTTCTTAATCAAATGCCCTGACAAAAAACATCCGGTCTAAATGTCTGTTTATCCAGACTATCTCTCTGTCCGTCTGTTGTGCCTCTGAACCTGTTACATTTGACCAGAGTCATCAGCGGTTGATCAGACAAAGCAAAGCCAGCCGCTGGAACGTAAGAGAGAGAGAGCTCGGTAGGTTCATAATGATCACACACTGCAGATTTCTAACTACACTTTCTTTGGACACTAGTTATCAGGCTGTGCCCAGACAAGTGTTTTAATAAAGTGGCTATAAGGAGGGCCTGAAGTAAGGAGATGGCCTTTTATTGGCAGATACCAGCAAAAACTGGTTTATCCCAAGTTGCACCACTTTTAAATTTTCCTAATTGCATTTCTCATCACACAGCACTGTGAAAAGTAACTTCCTGGGGTTGCTACTTTACAGATTTAGCTATAGGTAACCCTTGCTTTACCTTCTTCCAGTACTATATTAAACCTTTAAGCTTCACATGGCAAAGGCTTGCCTCACAGTTGGACTAACCAGGATCCACTTGGCTTTGAGCTCAGCTAGAGAGGGGCTTTAAGAGAGAGAGGGAGAGAGAGAGAGGGTGCACAGGTGTGCCTGGAGATGGATGAGAGAGGGATCAAGATCCTCCAGGGACACTGAGACCTCCAGCTCCCCACAGTGTAGGAGCCCTGCTGGGCAAATGGATCACTCGGTCTAGGGTTCTCTCAAAACAACTTAGAGCACTTGAGGAAGAGAAAAAAGGGGTGCCTGAGAGCACCATAAGTCCACCTTAGAAGAGATTTATATTTACACTGAGGCAGGTTGTGAAGGTTTAGATAAAGGAAGCAAAGAAAAGGCTCATGCACACACAAACACAACACCAGTTATAAGGGGAAAAGCAGACCTGTGTGTCTATACACTGGATATTTAATTGCACAATACGTGCATGTAATAATACTGATAAGAATAGTAATGTCTCAATTTTTATAGCACTTTTCAATACAACTTAAAAAAGTGCTTTTCAAAATAAAATAAAATAAAATATCAGAAAGATAAAACCAACAACAAGATTACAAACAGTTCGGATTGCATCTGAATATGAAACAGATGCCATGAGCCAATATGTTAACAGAAATGTTTGATTAATGTGGGTTTAAGTTATTCAGTGTTACACCAAAACATCATGCTTGGTTTAAATCAGAGTGAAGCATGTGCATACTGTCTGTGCTACCTTCATTTGAGCTGTCAAAGTTATTGCTTGTCAGTGCGTACACATTTAATCATCTGTCAGTTTATTCTGCTTTCGCTTGAAGTTTTAAAATTCTCTTAAAAAAGCAATTTTCTTAAAAGTGTTAGGACTCTATTTCACACACACACAGGATATATCGCTGTAGCAGATGGAGCAGATCCACATGTGAGAACATGGATAGATTTATAACTCAACCCTCTGAGGGCTGAAACTGGCACATACACAGCCAGTGTCAGCGTACCACAGATTGTCAGAACCTCCTGCATCAGCCAAGACTATTTTGAGCTTTTTTTTTCCAAGATCTTAAGCCCCCTCTCACCTTAGGTGCTCTGGTTATGAGAAACAATTTCCTGTGTGCTGGTTCCCATGGAGACTCACTTAGGACCACGGTGCAGGTGTGAGCCTATAGCGGAGAAGAGAGAAGAGAGAGAGAGCAAGTTAAATGCTGCTCAGATGGTTTGGTAAGCCTGGTGAAATACAGAGCTCATCAGAAAACAGAGGGAATACATCCTGTTGCCTCTCACTTGTCAGATCATTAAAATAAAGAAGAGGAACGACATGTTAAATACAAGATATTCACTGTCATGGTAATGAACTATGCTAGGTCAAACGACTCATCTGGGACGTTAGGGGGAGCGCTGGCTTTTCTTGCCAGAATTTCAGCATGTGGAGTGTAGTGGAAGGCCCCTGTTGTGACCAAATTAAAGGATCTTCTTTTGTTTGACAAACTCCGCAGGGGAGATCAAGCGTAGGCAGAAATCCTTTTTTTGCTGCTGTTTCTAAGATTTCTGTCTTTTTTTTTTTTTTTGCCACAGAAGAAAGGATGTGAGGCTCTGTCAAGATGAGCCCCCTGCAAGGAAGCAATTAAAAGCTCGGCCTTGTGAAGGTCTCGCCGCAGTACAGCCAGAAAAACAGCCTCGTGATTGGGACGGAAGAGAAAATGAAAAGCTTGAATCACTTGTTTGATAACGGGAGTTTGTTGCAAGTTTAGCAGAGCAGCAGGAATGCACCATAAAGGAGACTCACACATGCTTGTCAATGATAAAATGCGTGAGACTGAGTTTGAATGTGTTCAAGGGTGATGAAACATGCACACATCAGACTTGAAAAGGCAGAGGAAAACAAAGCTTTGATACTTTGTTTTATCAAACTACTACAGAAAGGAAAAGACAGAAAATCCTTTCACACCTTCCAGAAATCATTTGGGTCAAAGAGTCTTCAAATGCATGCTTGCTCCTACATTGGATAATGATTTTTCTTTGCTAAATCTGGTTTGAATTTGGTTTAGACAGTCTATTGCACTTGATTCCGTCTTACTGATGCAACCTGCAGTAAGGTGAGCTTACCTTACGCTTCAGTTTGTCAGCCTCTCTCTTAGTGAAAATGTGTTGCCAATCATGATGAGGGCTGTTTGCACATAATGTTAAGCATTTGCTGTTACGATGCTAAACTGATGTCCTGGTGAATTAGTATGATCCCGCAGTAGATGCGTAGGGTGACATAAGAGAAAGTTGTCTCTGCTTGCCGCTGCCAGTTGGCATAAAGAAACGGTTTTGAGACACAGAGTGGGTCGCATGGAATGAAGAGGATGAAAGAGATTTTTAGTAGAGAGGAGGGCACGATTATCGCAGCACTATGACTTCAGATGGATGAGGATTCATAAAAACAGACACTGAGAGACAGAAAACAGATGATACAACACTGCAGCATGAGCTCTGCTGTATGAACATGATTGAAAGATGTAGAGACAAAACTTGGGGCTGCAAATCAGGGATTTGAAAACATCTTACTGGCAGGCAGAAATAACATGTGAGAAACATGCAGATGGGTATCTTTTGCATCATTCACATCATTAGTTCAGTTCAACACGGGGTGAGAGTCAAAGTTAGAGGAAGAAAAGGGTTAGGCAAATTTCTACTTCTGCATGTAGGGGGCTGTTGTATATCACTGCTAACTAGGTGTACGCTGTGTGAGGCTGCACTGTCGTCAGTATT